>OZ000483.1:17012500-18212500 GCA_963922655.1 Cardamine chenopodiifolia
CAGCTCAATCGAAGACTCGTTGAGAAGACTGGGCATGTGGTTTTGTACTATTTGTTATCCGCCTTGGCGGGGAGATAGATCAAGAAATCGCAACTCCGTGAATTCGACAACAGAGTCTCCGGTTCTGCTCATGCCATAACAACAACTGCTCCGAGTGCATCTCATACCGCCAATGCATCATTAAGTGGAGATAATCGAGATGGATTCGTAGGATTGAGTGATGTGTAGTGGAGGGGGACATATTATGATGTTGGCGGAATGCAATATCGATGACGATAAGCGTCTCTCAGGTAATTCTTTTCTAGATTCTTGGATTTCCGATACAGGCGCTTCGAATCACATGACCATAATCATTGAGTATTTAGATAAAATTAGTGTTATGGTTGTGATTAAGCTGTCAGACGGTAGGTTTAGTGTTGCGACACAAAGAGGATTAGTGACGTTGGGAACTAGACTTGAACTGCAAAATGTTTTTTATGTTGCTGGTTTAAGATGTCACTTAATATCAGTTTCTCAGGTAGCTCGTGATGATGGATGCATATTTTAGATCACTGACAAGTTATGTGTCATCCAAGACCGCATCACAAGGACTCTGATTAGAACGGATGAACAAACAAATGGGATGTACTTCTTTAAAGGAATAGAGGTGACTGGAGTGATGCAGCACTCGGAACGGATCTCCTCTACTGTGTTGCATAGGCGTTTTGGACATCTTTCCTCTAAAGTTGTAGCTAAGTTATCTAAGTATAATATTTCCGTTTTAGATGATTTTGATAGCAAATGTGACGTTTGCATCCGCGCTAAGAAAACTCAAGAAGTTTTTCCTTTAAGTTGCAACTACAAATGTTTTTCAACTTGTTCACTGTGACCTTTGGGGTGTATATCGAACTACGACAATGTGTGGATCAGATACTTTCTTACCATACTTGATGACTACTCCCGGGTAGTTTGAATTTACTTGCTTCCATCGAAACTTGAAGCTCCAACGTCACTTAGAAGTGACAATGGCTCCAAATTTATTTGTTTATCTGAGTTCTTTTGTGAAAAAGGAATTATACACGAGATATCTTGCATTGCGACACCACAACAAAATGGACGTGTCAAAAGGAAGCATCGTCATATTCTTAATGTGGCTCGGACACTTCGTTTTCAAGCACACTTGCCTATTGAACTATGGGGTCATTTTGCTTTTACAGAGTGTTATCTTATAAACAAAAATCCAACGGATACTTTACATGGGAAAACACTATTCGAAATGATGTATGATCGACCACTACCACTAGAGCATCTTCGAGTCTTTGGCTCCTTATGTTACGTGCACAGTCAGACTCATGGTGGTGAAAAATTTGCTCCTCGTAGTTTGAAATGCGTATTCATTGGCAACCCTTTTAGAAAAAGGTTGGAGAGTATGATCCAGCATCAAAGAAAATTTTGGTTTCCCGCGACGTTCGCTTCTTCGCTTCTGTGAAAATGAGTTTCTGTTTTAACATGCCTTGACGACTCCACTTTGCGACAAGGTTATTTCTTCTTCTTCTACACTTTTGATTGATGAGAATGATGATATTGTTGTGGATCCTGTTTCTCCGAGTATGACACATGATATTTCTTCACAGCTATAATCTACTACTTGTGATGGTTTGCCCGAAACAAATGTTACTCATGAAGGTGAGACTTCCGTAATACCTATGCCTCAACCCGAAGTTGTTGAGCCTGAGATAGTTAATCAAGAAGTCGTTGATCATCAAGCTGTGGCAGGGCCTCCTAAACAGCTTGGTCAAACTTTTGGTTTTATCGTCACAACTCATGCAGTAACAACGACATCTTCATCTGATTCTTATGTTTTTATTCTCTCCGATTTTGTGAACTGTGAAAGGGTCTTCGAGTCTCATCAAGCTTATCTTCATGCTATCATCACCAATGTTGAGCCTAAAACTTATTCACAAGCCACAGAAGATAAAGAATGGTGTTTTGTTGTGAAAAATGAAGTTGTTTCTTTAGAGGATAATGATACTTGGACCATTGAAACCTTGCCTAAAGGAAAGAAAGCAATATGTTGTCAATAGGGTTTACAGATTAAATACAACTCTAATGGTAGCATTGAGCGCTACCAGGCTCGCTTGGTTGTTCTGAGTAACAGACAAATTACAGGTATAAATTACAATGAAATATTTGAAGCGGTTGCCAAGATGACAACAATGCGATGTTTTCTTGAATTTTCACTTGCTTGGAATTGGGAAGTGTTTGGGAAGTGCATCAAATGGATGTCATAATCTATTTCTTCATGGAGATTTGAATGAAGAGGTTTACATGTGCTTACCTCCCATAATTCATTCCGATGACATGTCAAAAGTTTGTCATCTTAAAAAATCTCTCTATGGGATTAAACAAGCTCCATGCTGCTGGTTTGAGAAGCTTCGATCGACCTTAATTGAGTATGGTTTCTCTCAATCACTTTCTGAAAATTCTTTATTTACTTATTCTAAAGATGGATCTCGTCTTCACATATTGGTGTATATTGATGATCTTATTCTCACTGGGAATTCTACAGATGTGGTTCAAACATTCAAAGACTACCTTGGATCATGTTTTAAAAGGAAAGACTTTGGAGTCTTGAAATACTTTATGGGCATTGAGGTAGCACGAAATGCCTCCGGTATCTATCTTTGTCAGAGAAAAGACGCCCTCGACATTATAGTTGAATGTTGATTACTTGGAGCTAAACCGATAAGTTTTCCTCTTGAACCAAACCATCGCTTCACTGTGGTAGAAAGTGAGGAAAATCCGGATCCTACTCGGTACCGCCGTCTCATTGGTCTACTCATCTATCTTTGTGAGACAAATTATCATACTTCATTCATATCTTGTAACAGTTCATGCAAAAGCCTCTCCAAACTCATTGGGATACAGCCATACAAGTTGTCTGATATCTAAATAATAATCTCGGCTAAGGAATTCTTCTTCGATCAGATAGTCCTCTCATACTCATAGTTTGGTGTGACTTTGATTATGGTGGTTGCTTGTGTACACGTTACTCTTTAACAGATTAGTTTATTCAACTAGGCCAATCTCCAATTTCATGGAAAACAAAGAAACAACCTAATGTTTCTTTGTCTTCGGCTGATGCCAAGTATAAATCCATGCAATTTAAGGTTAAAGAAGTTATTTGGCTACGAGCTCTAATTCTTTCTCTTGATGTTCATGTTCCTTTGTTTTGTGATAACATGGCTGTCATTTATATTTCTTCAAATCCGGTGTTTCATGAACGCACATAGCTAATTCAAGTTGTCATTTCGTTTGTGAAAAGATCTTTGATGGTACAATCACTATTAAACATGTTTCTACTAATGCACAACTTGCATATATCTTTACGAACGCTCTAGGACGACAAGAGTTTGAGACATATCTTCTCAAATTGAACGTTCTTGATCTTCACGCTCCGTCTTTAGGGGAGAATTACGATATAACTTGCATATCAAGTTATGTATATTTTGGTGTATATTTTCTTGTAGATATTTAGGAATATTTACATTATATGCTTGATAGTTTAAGGCACATGCTGACATATATATAAGAGCTGGTTTGGCCATTGATATCAATACAAGAAAACCTTTTATACCTATTGGTTTCTTGATAGAATTGTAGAAAATTAATATATTATTAATACATGAAAGGCCATTAAGATTTTGGGGTTAATTAACTGGCCCTACCCGTAGCAGATCACCTAATTAGTTTGCTCTAAATTGCATCTGTTTTTGTTTTCCCTCTTCAGCTTGAGTACCCTTATGCGATCCCTAACAAATTTTCCCATATTATGAAGTAACTAGGAGAAGAGAACACATCCTTATATTATGTTCAAGCACCTTCTACTTCTAAGTATATATATATATATATATATTTTTTTTTTTTTTTTGATTAAGCTCTCCTTCTACTTCTATGTATTTTTGATTAAAAGAATCTATATAAATTATTAATTATAGGATACAAGTCGATATTGGTCGTATCAATTTGTACAACAAAAGAATTCAAATATCAAAATATGGATTTTAAAGGTTTAGATCTTACTTAAATAAGAATTAAGCATCATATATTGATTGATATCTGGCATTGCATAAAGAAACTATTGAAAAAAAAAAAATCTTCTTACGTATATGCGCGTAAATTAATCTGTTTTCACAAAAATATATATTTTGATGGTGTGTGGGCTATATCTGAACTATATTGAAAAAGGTATAGATCATTCATCTAAATCAACTGAGCCCATGCTCCTCGCCAAGAATGCCTAAGTTTAAAGTTACATGAAGAATTGAAGATGTATGGTTTTTCTCAACGTCTTGATATACGTGCGGTTACTTTACTTCACTTCTTTAACTAAACTAAACTTCTTTTTTTCGTTGGAAAAGAAACTAAAATTCAATGCTTGATTTTTTTTTAATTACTTGTATTTATCTCCCTTGTTTTCTGTTACAACGATACCATTTGGAGCTAAGGAGAAGAGTGCGGAAGTGAAAACAAATTACGAGAGATAGAAAAAAGGTAACACACGTGAGTAAGGGAGATGATGAGAAAGTATGAATCAGAAAACTTCCTACGGAGAAGCATTAGAGACTTTGGATGAACTTCGATGCTTGAATTTCATCAACAACTCAAATACACTTTACATAGTTACCAAGTTTAAACAAGAGTAGGAACACAAAAATAACATTAGTACATCCTAATAAAATACAAATGCCGGTCAAATTAAATATTTTATAATAAAAAGATGTAAATAAATTGATTCACAAAATTAATTTTTTATTGTCAGTAAATTAAATCTTATTATATATATATATATGTATATCAAAATCCGGAACCAATTTCGATAGATCTGTAATTTTATTAATTATTCTGATCTAAATCGAGAACTTCTATATATTCTGATTTATGGAGCGAGCCCTATCGATTCCATATTAGAATACTGGATTCCATATATAAATAATTATATATGTGCGTATATATGCATACAAACACGATTTTATTGATCATGGTCATGGCGCTATATTTTAATAAAATGGCTAGTGAACAAACACTACCTTTTCTGTTGAAATTAGGGAAGATCGATAAGTCCATATTTAAACAAAAGTGGGGATATACAATTGTTTTGTTACAGATGAAATGTCAATACCAACTATGTGGTTTTTCATTGAAAGTGTGTGAACATCTTTAAAAAAATTCATATTAAAACATCAATAACTTATATTGAACAATATTACTAAAAGTATTTGATATTTGAAGATTATGCATCAGATGCGACCTGTGTATAAATTGGGTTCCGATAAAGTGTTTTGTCTTTATTTTTTCCCACTATTTGCAGTACGCAATAATTCATATCGCATATAGACTTACATTATAATGTGTATGATGTATATTTTCTTACATAATACTAGATATATATAGACTAACACTACAAAATAACTAATAATATAATATTTTATAATGTGTATGATTGATCTTATCTTACATAATACCAGAAAAGTAACATGTTTGATGAATAAATTAATCTTCAATTTCACAAGAAAATAAATAAACAAGGTTAAAGTGTAGAGAGAATATACTGTTTTGGTTTTAACGCTTCAACAAAAAAAAAATGATCGTTCAAAACGATAGATTAACCCAATGTACCTTAACATGAATAGAACTGATTCATAGAACTTAATTATGTTTGATGAAAATCTTAACAAGTACGCACTGAATAGGATAATGGATATACAAAAGCTGAAGCTAATTAATAGATACTAATGAACCCCTTCAAATCAAGAAACTATAGACAAATATGTTGGTTACATAAATTTAATACACTTCACAGTATATAATCATGATCCATGGTCATGTATGTTTTTATAACAATAATATTAATCCAAATAAAGAAACAAAAATCTATTGAATCAAGTCAAAAGACCTTTTAGCTAGTGATGCAAAGGGTTTGGACCGCTAGGTACGATCCTTTCCTCATCATTGTACCAAGAACCTATTTCTTTTCCGGCCAGGCTTTGACGTTGACGTTGAGTGCGATCTTTGTTCTTGAGAAACGGTGTAAAGTCAAAATTACTTGCTAAAATTCTCTTGTGGCCGAGGCCAATGCTGGATTTACGCTTGTAAGAAGTGGTAAATGCAAAAGAAATAAGAAGAAATACGAATAACACAGATAGAAGAGACATGTGGAAGAGGAGAGTACATGGCTTAGGTTGTTTATTCATGGCCTCGTAGAGAAAATACTGATGAAGATGAAGAAACAAGAGAGGTCATGGAGACAGAGAAAAAGAGAGAATCAGAGAGATAAGAGAAATGGTTAGAGAAAAAATTAAATATATGAGATTTTATAATTAAAAAAGAATTTTGTTGGTTAATCTCCAAGAAATTACAGCTTGAGCCGAATATCTAAGTTAGGAGAATAAAGTACCAAAAAATTTAATTAATTTTTAAGCTATGGTATTGAGTAAAAGTAATCACATATGTGGCATATATGTGTGGGGTTTGAGTATGGGATTTGTGGGAAAAAATGTATGAAATTGAGGGGAAGAAGAGAGTCAAAAAGGTTACTTTACGTTCAAGGAAGAATGGAGGTGGAGTGGTGCCATTAAAAAAAGGCCAAATCATCAAAGTTTTTGAATTTATTACATTGTATTTGGTATGAGTCATGACCAATTGTATAGCTTGGGCACGTTTTTAACCTTACAATCTTACGTCTTCAATTATTAAATTAATAACTCCTCGGTATGTGGGTTCGAATTAAGCCGAGAAATGCTACAATTTAACTTTTTACTACTTAATAAATAGGATAGACTAATTAGATTAGAATAAATTGAGCTGTATAAATAAGTTTTGAGTAGTCCGACGTTTTGAATATTGCACATTCGTCCATAATGCACGGTGGTAGTTGACTTGATGAAGACTTTGATTTTACCTTCAAAACTTGATCAGGTTTTGGATAAAAAGGAAAATCTTGCTAAGATAACTTAACTTATATGAATTTCTATTAATTTAATATTACTAACAAAATCATTTCACTACGATAAAATACGCGATTTCTAATTATTACATGTATACTTTGATATTACCTTCGCTATTTTTTTTCCCTACGGTGTGAGACAGTAATATCCTACATACGTGATGTGAAAAGTTTGAATCTAATATTGTAGCATTGATATTCCAAGGTAACTATATATTGATTAATTGGAACAATTGACAGATATACATGCTTAGTTTTTTTTATTATAACTACGGAATTTCTATGATATGATTGTAAGTTTGTAACTATATATAACTAAATATCCATTAACAAAAAAACTACAATTAAATATATATCCGATATTTTTTAAGAAAATACTCATTTTTTGAGTATTTACTCTAGCTGAATCAATAAGATCAGAATCTTACTCAAAAACAAGTCGAACCCTCCTTTGTGGGTTTGTTGGACTCGGTACAATCTCTATTCTCTTTATCTTGTAAATCCATATACACGAAGCAAGTATATTAGAGATTAAAATCTTTTTAAAAAAAAGTATATGAGAGATAGCTGAAACCTCTTTTGAATACTTGGTATTTGCCACTAATACACACATATTTTAATTATAGTATAAATATAGTACACATGAATGTGAAAACACGCAAATGTTGCATTGGAGCAGACATTTTCTTTAATTGTACTCTAGTATTCTCATATCCCAAACTCAAGGCCTCTTTTTCATATTAGATTATTTATTTTATTTTCTTAATTATTTTCATAATTGACACATTGAGATTTGAAACCCACAAAAAAAAAAACAAAGGTTTTATAGTTCTTCTTCCGTACATAACGTAACTTGATTCATTCCCCAGCTGTGACCAATGATCTATTCGGGACTATATAGTCCGTACATTATTTATTAAAATTTAACGTAATAAAGGGCCTTAAATGGGTATAATCAGTTGAAAAAATGGGCATAATCTAAAAGGCCTAAATTTTGTTATAAGCCTTGGAGATATATATACACATACGTTTCAAATACCATTTATGTGTTTGTGTTAATTTTTTAAAAATTCAAAAAATTATTAGTTTTTCCTCAATTTTACACTCTTTTGTTTGGGGAATTATCATCAGAATAGAAGAAAAAAATATTTTAAGTTGTGAGCTCATTTGGAAAAAAATATACCTACTAAATGCATATGCAATTGCAAGCAAACAATCAAAGCTTTAATTGAATATTTTGAACTAGATTTTCTTTTTGGTTTTATTCGAACTAGATTGTTTACAAGAAAATCAAAACGTTTGCTACATACACTAATCTTTTCACATTACCAAAAACTCTAAAGAATGAATAAGGGTGAATTTCAAAGAAAAATGAGAGTGATCGTCAACTACAAGAATCTTATCCTAAGCCTACTCTTTCCTTAATGAGTGACATAATAGAAAACGTACCCAACTGATTCATGCTTGTGAATAATATAAAGTCCCAATCAACCTCTTATCCTGCGCATACACACTGTCTCCTCTTATCATGCGCACCCCAAATTAACACAATTTGTGTTTTTTTTACACAAAACTCCAAAAGCAAAGAATCTGACCCATGCACATACGTTTCAGAAACACTATCATGACCACCACACGATTAATCCAAAAAAGAAGTAGAGAGAGAAAGAGAGATTGAAGCAATCGAATGGGGAGTGTGGTGGCAACATGGAACAGAGAAGAAGAGAAAGCATTCGAGAACGCAATTGCGATGCATTGTGTAGAAGAAGAGATAACAGATGATCAGTGGATGAAAATGGCGTCAATAGTTCCAAACAAAGCCTTAGAAGAAGTAAAGAAACATTACCAAATCCTTTTAGAAGATGTCAAAGCAATTGAGAATGGTCAAGTTCCTTTACCTCGTTACCATCATCGAAAAGGTCTTATCGTAGATGAAGCAGCAGCAACAACAACAATTTCTCCCGCTAACAGAGACTCTCATTCCTCTGGATCATCGGAGAAGAAACCAAATCCTGGAATCTCCGGTTTAAGTAGCACCAATGGCGGTGGTGGCTCAAGAGCTGAACAAGAGAGAAGATCTTAACTTTATTCAATACTATGTTTTTGATTGTTTGTAAAGGTTGTTTCTTTTGGGTTTGGACAAATTTGGGAAAGGAGATTGGAGAAGCATTGCAAGGAACTTTGTGATTTCAAGAACTCCAACTCAAGTTGCAAGCCATGCTCAAAAATACTTCATCCGTCTCAACTCTGTGAACCGAGATCGAAGACGGTCTAGTATTCATGACATCACTACTGTGAACAATCAAGCTGTTACAGGAGGAGGACAACAACAACGACAAGTGGTTAAACATAGACCAGCGCAACCACAATCACAGCCACAACCACAACAACATCATCCAGGTGCAACAATGGCTGGATTAGATATGTATGATGGTGCACCAGTGGGACAACCGATTATAGCACCACCTTATCATATGGGTTCAGCTGATGGAACACCAGTGATGCTTCCACCTCCAATGGGAACTCATCATCACCATCTTGGACTTGCTCCTTATGCTGTACCGGTTTATCCGGTGCCACCAATACCGCAACAACATCCAGTTCCGTCGACAATGCATTGACTGATAACACAGTTGGTTAATAGAACTGACCACATTGTACTGAAGAATTTGTGTACATTCTCAAATTGAATAGCGAAAGTGCTATGAAGCAATAATAATGTACAGCAGAGGAATCTGTTTTTTTTTTCCATTTCAAAAAATCTATCATTTTATTTCAGACCAAACTGATGACTAGAAAATTCTACCAAAATTGTTAGAGAACTTCTCTTATAACTTCAATATGTGCCAAAGTGTGGAAAATTTTGACATAATGAAACCATTTGAGAGCAATCGTTTTTGTGAACTTCTAACTAGAGTTAAAGACGAAGAAAACATAGAAGCCCATCAACTGGATCCTCTTCTTCAAGGAAAAACAAAAACCAAATCCAACAACATGATTTGAAGAGATTTGGAGATAAGAAAGCTTAATTGATTTAGTGAACTAAAAACTAAGTATTCATTGTAGAAATGTTACAAGAATATAAGAATGGTAACAAAACCCTTGTTACTGCCAAACTGGTGGGAGATGACATTCCAAAGTTAAGTCTACGAAGAGTACACAAAACATGACTACACTAAGGCCATGTTCGTTTGACAGCGGTAGGTGGTTGTGGCTGTGGCTGCGGCTATAGCTGTGGTTTGCGACCTGCGGTCAGACGCTGCGGTTCTTATTCGTTTAATAATTGTACGTCTGCTCGCAGCGACAGCCGCATGATCCTGCGTCAGACAAATGAACAGAAATTGACCGCAACCGCAGCCGTAATAGTACCAGACGCAACAATACCAGACGTACCACCAGATTCTTTTAGCGGCTAAAAATTTCTAATTCAACGATTTGCGTCTGATGCAGCGTTTAGCTGCAAGAAACTGCAGCTGACAAACGAACATCATTTAATCACATACCGCAATCACAAGTACCTAAGACTGTCAAACAAACATGCCTTGACTATGCAAAAGATATTATAATGAAGAACTGAAGTGAGGAAAAAAGTAATCTAAAGACAGTCTCGAAAATAACTGTCATAACTGTCTAAACAGTTGTAATCTAAAGACAGTTTCGGAAAATAAGACAGACGATAAATAATTTTAGCCCATAATTATTTCAGCTGTTTCAGAAAAGTGAGGAAAATAATACGCCGTTACGGGTGATCGAACCCGGGGTCAATACTCTGTAAGTATTTTCTTATTAATTTAATCTTAGCTTCGATCATTAGCACAAGTCCAAGTCTGTTAAGCAAGATAAGGAAGAGAGCATGTGCGTGGATGGACAATCATGTTTACCATTATCAACAACAATAATTTTCCAAAGTCAATAACATTTTTTCATTTTTACATTATAAATTTTAGAAGTTCCTACAAATAAAAGTCAACAAACTTCCAAAGTCAATCTTTCTTGTTTAATTGAGGTTTATTTATGGACTTGAGGCTTCAGTTATGGATTAAATATAATTTGCGCAATTGATTATAAGCCGATAAATATTTAGAAGTTAGGTTGTGCAAACTTCGTTTTAAAGTCCGTTTTTTTTTAAATGAAAAAACTTAAAAGTCTAGAACTCGAGAATGAAATTAGAAGAATTGAGGCTTTAAGTAAAAAATATTTCTCCTTTTAATTGGAGTTTTACCTATAAAATTTCTGTATTAGATTTGTATTGTTTTATATATTATTTTAAATAGATGTTGGATTTTTCTTATAAATTTTTAATTATATATCATGTTTCCAAAATGTACCTATTTCCCAGCCGTGCCTACATTTTGAGAGGCCCAAGGCGAATCTTTAAAATAAAACTAATTTCTTGCAAAATTATACAATTAAAAAAATACAATAAATATAAAAATATGAATATAAATAGTTATTATAAAAGATTTGAATTTTATAAAATAAGCAAATTTTAAACTAAATAGCCTTTAATTTTCATAAATTATATATGTATACATTATTATTTTTATTTATATCACGTAGCTATATATAATGTATTTATCTATATAGAAACTAATGTAAAAGCAAAAGGATACACATGATATGATGTATAATTAAAACATAAAATGAATTCATAAATATTAAGATAAGAACCAATATAACTACTAAATTTTTTTGATAATAGAGACCTTATTTTTTGCTCTGGAATGAGGGGTTCTAGACGAGTGCCTTATTTTTATAAGGATACGTTTGCCATTTCCTAAAGTTTTTTCAAATATTGTTTTTCTGTTTTCACTCGTTTCATTTCCGTGTTTGCATTTCCATTTCCATCCAATATATCATGTAGCTTAGAAGTACACAAACTTAGGACAATTCTTACTTTACTAACATTGCATTACTTTACTACCAAGTTATAATAGCTACCTTGTATTGTCGTAGAGGTTGCGTGGACGCACATTTTACTAACATAGTGGAAATCGATTAACATGTGTTTTGGATATGACTACACCAATAATAATAATAAATCTTTTTTTGATTCAGAATCTGAAATTACAAAAAATAATATCCACAAACTAGCCAAGTTGATACAACAGTGAAATTCAGTTTGTATTAAAAATTACGAAAAAATCACTCGAAAAGGTTTTGGATTCATATATGGCCATAACTTCGTATACATGCCGGTGAATGTTAAGAATATTTTCTTGAACAAAAAATTTTGTACATTCATAGCCTCATAGGTCCATGTTCAAAAAGAATCGTGCCAGTAGACGAGCTAGTTTCATTAATAAGAATATAAACGAAGACAAACATATTCATTAGAACGAATTTCTAATTTGTATACAACATTTGTCATGTTGTATTTTAAATAACAAGTGCAAGAAGTGCGAAATTTTCAAACTAGTTCAACTTGCACATAATCAAGCTTTATATAAACGAAACCTTCATTCTAATTTCTTTAAGACAAAAAAAGAAACCAAACTTTGTTCTCGAACGCTAATCGATTCTCTTCGTTTTACAAATGGGTCGACCAGATGGAAGTCCGAGTCCGAGAATGAACAATAACTTTAATCCGATGTTTTATGCACAGCCAACACCTCAATCACCGACGTTTCATGCACAACCTACAGCTGAACCACCAGTTTACGAAAAGCAGATGGTCCAAACCGAGCAGAAATATCCCCTCAATGCTGGAATGGTTAACCAGCCAAGTGGAGTACCGATAGGCAGACCAGGTCAACCTACGTATATCAACAACAGTGGAATGGGTAACCAACAACCTTATGGAGTACACATGGTCCGACCATCGCCCAATATTATTAACCAACCACCGAACTGGAATTCAGGGCTTTTTGATTGCATGGAAGACGGAGGAAATGGTTCGAAACTAAAAGGTTTTTTAATGAATTTTATTATATTTTGTCCTTCCATTATTGCATGATGATTTTTGACGTCTTTGTTGTGTTTTTATCAGCTATCATCACATGCTGCTTCCCGTTTGTCACGTTCGGACAGATCGCAGAGGTTATCGACGAAGGCACAACAAGTAAGTATGCACATATTTATATATATCAATGTAACATACTAACATGCATTAATATATATATATATATGTATATGTTTTTTAATATTTATATATATATATATATGTTCTTTTCTTCTTGATAATTGTATTAATTATATATATGTTATGATTGGTAATCTACGAGTTTTCGGAGTCAGAAAATCAATGCTAATCATAAATTCTTAGAAAATCGCGATTTCTGCTAGGTCATCTTTGCCCATTTACCTAAATTAATGAGAAAAAATGAAACTTATTCAATTAATAACCTGTCATTTTTTTTCATGATTCGGTATTTCAAAACCATATTAATTTTGTACGTTTATGTGTATATATGCATGTGCAGGTTGTGGGATGGCTGGAATGTTGTATGGATTGATATGTTGTTTGTTTGCGATTCCGTGTGTGTATACATGCACATACCGGACCAAGCTCCGACACAAGTACGGGTTACCGGAGGCTCCAGCTCCAGATTGGATCACTCATTGCTTCTGTGAATATTGTGCTCTTTGCCAAGAATATCGTGAGCTCAATAAACGTGGCCTTGAACCTTCCATTGGTAAACCAACCAGCTCTTGATTACTTCTCTCTCAAATAATTAAAAAAATTTCTAATATACCAACTTTTATGATTGTTTAATTATAGTATTTGATTTTTTTCTTTGTGTGTGTGTGTTTTTTAAAATGTTTAGTTGACTCATTGTATATCTTGGTGTATTTAGGATGGATTGGGAATGTGCAACAGCATCAACAAGAGATGATGGCTCCTCCAACGGGTCAACGAATGATGGGTTGATTTAGATGAGTATTTTTACGCCAACTTGATTTAGCTATTTATTTGTGGTTTCTTTTACCTTTCTATTTTCACTTTATTTCACGACCAATAAATACTGTCAATGAATATGCCCTATAACAAAAATAAATAAAATAATGTCAATGAAGCTTTCGTTTTCGTGGGTTGGCATGAACTAATACATGCTACAATTTGTTTAAATTACCATATTTAGTGTGAACCCACTTGATACTCTTTCGAAATTCCCAAAATTACTTGTATTGTATTTTACATGTATAAAATAAAATCATCAAGTAGACAAATTCCTCAGTTTTGACTCGACTTAACTCTTTCTCACAAGGAAATAATAAAACTTTACAATAAGTTAACCATGAAAATTTCAAAGAAAAAAAAAAGGTAAACCATAAAAATTTTGAACAAAGCTATAAATTAGTTTGTAGATTGCTAAAGTTTAAAGATGACGAAAAGTAAATGTAAAACTGTCTACGGTAGATTTATATACTTTTATTGTTGATCAGCTAAAAAATCTGGATATCGCTCAAATCACATTTCATAGATTTCGAGAACGCTAGAGTTTAGAGTTTGTTAATAGATCGATCGAAACAAGAATCACTGCGAAAACATGTGTAAAAAATAATAAAAGAAAAGTATTCAGAAAAAAAATCAAAATTTTCTTTAAACTTCAAACCTCAAAAGGGCATAAGCAAACAGATCAGAAAAACAACAAATCCAAGTTAAAAGATACATAGAAAATAGACAGTTGTGGAAGACACTCAAATCAGATGTTGATGGTCGCATCCCACAGCCGGAGAATCCCATTCCGGCCACCACTGCATATCCGTTTCCTCTCGAGATCTGACGCCACACATCTCACCTGAATCACAAATTCGATTCTGTCTCAGTAAAAACAAATACACAAACCAGCCCAGCCTGTGTGGTCTTATTATCCCATGACTTGTATATCTATACCGCTTCTAGGTGTTTCAGTGTTAAGAATTATCAAACCGCATAACCAGAAGAAATATAGTAACTTTTAACTAGTATGAAAAGAGGGGACCGTACCACTGCGGCTGTTCTTTGTGGTATTCTATAAAGTTGCCAGCCTGAAACTTTGGTTCCGGCCGTAGAAGGACGATGGAAAAGAGACATTGAGTTATCTGCTGCTCCAATGCCTAACCAATGTTCACCAGCGTTGATGGATAGTATAGAAGAACTATGGAGCGTTATATTCTTCACGCATTTTATGCCGCCTGAAAACCAAGAAAATCAAATTATTGTGATTATCAGGTACGCAAAATATAATGTCTGTCGGAGCTGATAGTTGGTGATTGGGTTTAAAACCGTTGTTGGCCAAGGGTTGGTGTTTACAATTGCATGTTGTGATTTTTAACATAAGTATACTAGAGTTTATGAAGCAAAGTGGGTCAGGTCAGAGTCAAGGTTAATAATGAGATTCTCACCGTCATCATTTTCCCAAAAGCGGAGCAACCCATCAGCCGAGCCTGCAAGAAAAAGACAGTGATGCACTAACTCAGTGATGCACTAACTTAAGCTTTGATGTTATTTGTGAAATCACTGCTTCTTAATAAATCTTTAGAGAATTGGTGGTAGCTGAAATCATCATGGACCTGTGATTATTCCTTTGTCGAACGTGGAATATTCAACAGATTGCACTGGCCCAGCATGGCATGCCAAAACAGCATCGCATGATCCTCTGGAGACAGACCACACTCTTGCTGTCCAATCATCACTGCCGGTAATCAAGGTATCTTCTACCATACAAATTGATCTGCAGAATTGACACGATTTGATCAAACAAGTCACAGATCTGAAATATTATAATATCATACAACATCTTACAAAGTAGTAACAAATGGTTAATATTAATCAATTCCATAATACAAATCAGCAACCCTAAAACCGCAGATATAACATCATTAATATATTTATAAGAGAAGAAAAAAGCCATAGGTTTATTAATGCTGTATTTATTTAAGATCACATCAAAAGGAAACATGTTGTAAAAGATCAGCGTGAGGCTCACCGTATCCATTTGGTATGCCCCTTCAGCTTATGCATTTGCTTTCCCGAACGAATATCCCATATATTTGCAACCCTGATGATCATTTAATCATTATAGTTGAATACGTTAGTCACATTTAGTACAGTAAATCCATATTACTTATGGGTTATAGCATACATACGTATCTCTGCCAGCAGCAGCCAAGATTCCTGTGGAGTCATCATATTCAATCGAAAGAATGGCACTAGAGCATCGACCAACAGTTGCAACACACATATCAGTTCTAACATCCCACATCTTAACTGTTCCATCATGTGCAGCAGTGAGGACACGTTCGCCTGAAAGCATCTTGACACAACTTACCTGCACAATATTTTTTTGGATGTAGCATACATTTATTCAGAAAAAGGTAAGTTACCATAACTAAAGCTTCCTCTTTGATGCCTTATGACTGATTGAGTGAATGATAGTTAATAGTTGGTCAATGATATTAACTTAACAAATTAAATTGTCGTTGATCAAAGGTCAAATTGTTATCTGTTTATTTAGTTATGTCCACGCCTATATGTTTATTCTGTATAGACCATTAATACTTTCCCCTGATGAATTGAGTCCTAATGTCAGAAAAAACACTGGAGTGTAGTGGAAACCTGTGCATCATGGCCTTTTAGTTCTTCTAGAAGCTGAGTTGTCTGTTTGTCCCATACGATAACAGATTGGTCATCTGATCCTGAAACTATCTTTCCTCTGTCAGAGCTTATAGCGCGCACAGTTCTACATCAAAAGTCGAAAAGAAAAAAAGAAAGGAGGTGCTTTAAAGAATGCACAACATATGAAAAATTAACAAAAAAAACACAAATTTCGAGAGGCATCAAGGTGAGTAAGAAATAGAGTATACCCAGTATGTCCTTTCAGAGTCGCTCGAAGTTCAGAACCACGCAGACTTGGATCCCAGATTTTAACCTGCTCAAATTCAGGAGCAACCAAAAGAAGATACTAGATTGTCGTTACCCATTCTGAATTAGCAGAAATAAGGTTAATCTCTATCTGAATTTCAAGAAATGAAACATTGAACTACAATATCCTACTTAAGAGAGAGATCATCTCCTCTTGAGTGAAAACTTTTCAATCAATGACTATCCCATATAACAAGTTAACACATTGCATCATGCGGATTAATGTTCCAATTCTACATTGGCATAATTATTCTTCCAAACGTTCCAATTTACTATACCCACGACTATGGTCACATTAAAAGCAATACACTTCTCTGAAAAAGTAATAATAGCAAAAGAATGAACTACCCTTCGACCCTCTAAGTAATTATCTTTAGGCCTAACAGATAGAACAAAACACTCTTTAAGTCATCAAGGTGTGTGTTCTCAATGTAAATATCAAGTACATTTATAAGTGCAAAGCAAATTCAACTAAATGATTAAAAAACTGATGAATGAAAAATAACCATATAAATCATTGACTAAACACGCATTTTATACCGACCAAACAGTCTGTACTGCCACTGATAAAGAACCCAGCATCCTCGCGATCGCCCACAAGATCGCATACTTCCCTTCTTGTCACAGAGTGCAATGCAGTGACAGCACCGCCGTGACCCTTCAGAACACGTACATTAGTCTGAATTTTCTTCTGAGCCGCAGCAGTTATGTCTGTTTTGCCAAGTTTGGTATATGGACTGAGCAACAACAAGCCAGAATGACAACCACAACGAGAGAAGGGTAATCTTGGATATACCTGAAGAAGCATTATCAGATACCCACTTACGAACACGACTGAATGAGTTCGCTCTTGATGCTGTATCCCTGCTAAACATACTCTGAACCCAACTCCTTCCAGAAGCTTCTGAGGGTTGCTGGGTTTCATCAGAGACATCTTTGGGACGTGGGGACGGCAACCCAGAAGATATGGATTGCTGCTTACATGCAGAAGCACCCCAATATCCAACACGAAGTTGGTGAACATGCGACAAGAACCCTCTGAGTTTAATCTGAAACAAAGTGCAAGATGCAACAAAAAATATTAGGCCTCAATTGCTTAGGGTTTTCAAAATCCCTACTAAAAAGCTTGAAATTGTATTTGTGTGGAGTATAAAATACAGGAAATATGAGACATTTCAGTGACTGCAGAAGGAAATAAACAATAAACCTAATATACCAGTAATTTAAATCCAAGTTTTTGTTTCTCTGCTATTGTCTCGATCATGTTCCAAGCTTCTGTATCAGGAAGTCCCAAGCCAGCCTTCACAAGAGCATTAAAGAATGTGAAGACAGAGTAAACAAAGAGAACTATAACCATCACATTTCAGGAAAAGAAGGTGAAGTAAGTCGACTCTAAAAACAAGAAATTCACCATATGTGATGCCACTATGATTAGTCTTGCTGTGACCAAAGTAGCATAGTTCACTGATCTGAGAGAGTACAATAAAGGGTTACACGAATTAGTAATTTCAATATGACAAACTAATGAGATGATAAATGGTTAACAGGGATAAGATTTCAAGTATGTGGACTACAATTTATAAGTTGAAGCATCCTTGAGGGGAAAATCGGGGAAAGACACGACATGGAAATTACTTACAATCTATGAGCATTACAGACATTTAAAGACTGAAAATCTAAAAGATATACAAAGTAAATTCCTAAAATCAAACTTTTTTTTTCTCCAAGACTTTCTTTTAAGTCTCTAGTTTGAAAAAAGAAGAAGGAAATTACTACAAAGAGCTCCTTGCTAAAGCCAAATATCAATAGAAGGAATGACACGTCAGGATGAAAAACTCCATAACCATCTATGCTACAGAACGAATTTTATTTCCATGAAAAAACCCCCACCATAAGTTTTCAAATGTTTTACTGGCTCATTTGTTAAATATAGTTCTCATTGTGCTAGTGATTAGGAGCATGTATACAAAGAAACAATTGATATTATCAAATGAATACAAGATCTTAAGAAGACTCACTCATTCGCAGGCTGCTCCATGAGATACTCGAAGTAACCTTCCCAGAATCTGTCAAAAGAATTCACAATATGTCAAATAATCTATTTTCTGAGCAGCACCAAAAAATAATAAAATTCATAGAGCCCCGCAGCATGCTGGATTGCATACCTCAATTCCTCCCAGATGGGTATGGAGATGAGATGACGCTGAACATAGTCTGAGACATTATTGGCATCCTTCTTGAACATTTCTGCAGAAACTTCAAGGGCGTCCCGAACTGTTGATAAATCGTTTCTTGAAGCAGCGCGACCGACAGCCATTTTGAGCTGATTTTAACAAAGAACAATAACTGTTGAAGAATACCATTCTCATAGTTTAAAAATTTATTAAAATACAAAAAAAAATTATACATAGTGTTACGCGAAGCTAAAACCCCGTCAACAACAGCCAAGACATAAAACCTGAGCAACGCTAAATTTTCGCAGCTAAAGCGCAAGAGCAATTGAGAAAGTGGGCCTATTAAAACCGGTTTCCAGAAAAAAACACTAGTTAACCAATCATCTACCTACCAATTCTTTGACCGCAATGAACTGCTCCTCGGTCAATTGACCATCCCAGCCCTGCAGGAAATAAATCCACTGTACAGTAAGCTTCAGCTCAGAAAAACTGGCTCAGTATATATGCCGTACAGTGCTCACGCTTACCGAATACAGATGCTCTCGTATACACTCAATAAAGCCACTCCCACCAATCCCCTCAGCATCAGATTCGATGAGAGCTACATGAGCAAAGTATGAGTTCAATTTTCAATAGAGAAAACAATAGATCTCTGGTTTTTATATCAGAGACAGAAATAACATAATCACAATGGCCACCATTTGGTTAGTATCTGGCTGATTACATAACAATTTGATTAATTACTTGGTTTAACCATTTCTTGCAGAGGAAATTTTATGTACATTTATTCACATTTCCATTGAAATGGAACATACCCAATATCGTGCCATATTCAAATGAAGAAAGAGGATCTTCAGTTGAACCCAGTTTCAGAAGACGAAGCCATAATCCCTGGAAACCATAGAAAACAAATGTAAGAGTGGCATTAGACTTGATCTTGACTGTTTTCTTTTTAAAGTAACTGAATTTACTAGGAGGACTTGGAATCATGACCAATTCGGGTTAATTTAAAGAAAAACAGCCAACTTTTTCAAAGTCAAACATATATTGTCCACTCTTTAGACTAGTAAATAGAAGTAAAACGAGCTATTCTTGGGCATCTTACGTTTTTCAGAGGCAACTTGGTGACATGAATAGAGTTTTTGTATAGCTCAATCAGCATACATTTCCAAAGATAGTATTTCGTAAAAAAGATAAAGTTTGTTTTTCATTTGTCAAGTTTGACAGAAGTTTGAGTATTTTTAGGGACTAAGTAAATATCCCCACAAGATAAGACTTTTTTCTCAGGTTGGGTACTTTAGGGGTTCTTACCCTAGACAAAACATTTCTGAAGAAGATTTCAGATTTGTTCAATACTTCAATGCAGAAACTTGCAAATTGAAATTTTTTAAAACACAAAAAAGAAGACATGATACCTGCAACTTGACTTGTATATCCAAGACCATCCGTTCTCTCTCTGCCTGCAAAAAGTAATTACAATATCATTAAAAGGAGCAGAAGTAATGGTGTGACATCTAGAATGGAGTCTAATGGACTTTTCATTTTCGATTGAGTCATCAGTCTTATTCTAGACAAGAAAAAAATGACGGCCAAAACAATTTTGCAGAACTTGATATAGCACCCTCTAAATCTCATACAAGAATCAGAGATATCAATTTTCATTTGATATCTTAATTGAATTCGGAGTAACAATTAATGAATTTAGTTTCAATCAGTATCCATGCATGTCAGACCCATGGCACCTCTTCATGTCATATTAATTTGTATTAAGCCATGCAAGAGCAACAAGATTACTGGTAACACTTACAGCCCTCTCCATTGAACTGAAATTGTCTTCTTTGCTGTTCTTCCCTGGAGGAGAGCTACAAGTGGAAGATATAGAAAATAAGTAACGGAATTAGATCGCTATTCCAAGAAAACCAGGATATACCTTGGACGATGCCTTCCATTGGATTCAAGAGCACCGCTTGCTGCTGCAAGGATCTGCTTTCGCTTTTCTTCCTGTTCCTCTGACCTAACATTTGCAGGAAACCTGTCATAGGTATACCTGGTGGCTGACAAAAGGAATAGAGATAGATCAGACATAATCCCAAACTCGGTAGAGAGACAATTATACCGCAAAAAAAATAGAACAGATTGAAAGATTCTTAGATTTTTCTACTGTTATGCGTACCCCACTAACTTGCAAATTTTGTCTCTGTCAACTACTGGGGGCCAGCCCAAAACCCATGGTATACCATCAATTAGATATATTTTCCTTCTCCATAATTTTTAATAAGTAAATAACCTCAAATTTATATCATTCAGCTTCAGCGATCTAACAAATCCTACCCAACAAAATATCAAAATGTACCTGATTCTTCAAATTCTGGCTCCGCTATTGTGATTATCTCCCGCTCCATAGAAGATTTAGGCAGAATTGACATTGCATCTTGACCCCTTCCAACTGCATCTTGTAACTTCTCGAGGAGATTAGTACTGTTCTCATCTGAGCCTAGACGTCTTTCAAGGTAATCGAGGAATGCAAAAGAGCCCAAGAATTGAACCAACTGGAAACAAATGAAAGAGTAACAATAAAAATAATTATTCAACAGATAAAAGATAAGATTATTAAACACTTTTGGATCAACACAGATAAAGAGTCAAAATTCAAAAGTAATATGATGGTTTACCATACAGATTGGAACAATAGAGAGTAAACATGTTGAGTTATCAAATGCAGTAACTGTAATATATGCCTTCCATACATGAAACAGTTAGCTTACCATAGGCTCTGCTGGCTGATTGGTGGATCGAGACCGTCTCTTCACAAACGCATCAGTGCTAAAAACTTTGTTTTCCTGACAAAAGAATCCGTAGAACTAAGAAAAGGTGCGCAGAAGGAATGAATACATAATATAAGTAAAGAGTAAAAATTACATACTATGAAATTGCGGTAGCCACCCAAGATAGATGCAAAAAACTTTAAGAATATAATCCTGCCACACGATATGGATTTTGTATAACAAAACAAGATAACACGAGTAACAAAAAGTTTCCACGAAAAAAGATAATAAACAAAATTTATTTATTAGTCAAATATATGAAAATTTTTCCTAACACCTGAGTTGAAGGTCATGATCCTCTCCCCAAGGTTTGCTTAGGCTTTTAGGGCACTGCTCAACAGAATTACCAAAGCCCTTCAAGTGATCGATCCCCACAACATTAGGGTGCAGCAGTTTCAGGATATCGTTTCGCAAAGAGCTGAACTCAGGCTCTGGTATCGGAGGTATCTCCTCGGAAGTAGTGATTTGGTTATATTCTAGATCCACAACTACAACCTAAAAATGGCAATTTTGTGAATCAATATCAGGTTTTCTAAATTTTAAGGAGGATAAGTATGACGAAGGATTAAACTCACGCCATCCATAGCAAGATTGGATGTATCGACATCTGAGTGGAGACCCATCATATATGGTGTTGGTGCATCAATGTAGTCTACTCCACTAAAAAATAGTAATGGAATGTTGACATGCTTCAGACACATACAGCAAAGCAAAGAATAAAGATTAGAACTTAGAAGAAATGTTTAAGTCAGTAGAAATGCAAATAGCTTTGTTGTTCCCATCTTATATCTATAATAAAGATATTCAATTTCATTCACAACGTTTCTTGGGTTAGCAAGCTTACAGACGAGTTCATATTTGATTAAGTGATAAATTGAGACCTCATCAGTGTTCTAAGACATACCTGCCATCGGAAAGGATAAATCAAATGACATATGGCTTCAGACGCCAGAGTCAAAAGCGAATACCTATTGAGATTCACGATGAGAAAAAACAAGTGTGATGCTTAAACAGATTTATGTCTCTTAACGTTTTATAAAATATCACTTAAACTCATTATGTCTCTAAATAGAGAAATTTACTTTTTAGATCGAATCAAAATCCTTCTTTCAACTAGTACAGATGTAAACAGCTTAATCAAGTTGTCAACATCCAAGCACTGTAGAAGAGGTTGGAGAGATATCTGCATTCAGTAAAACCATGCCAAAAATTACATAACTTAATTGGAAAAAGTATGAAAGAAATCAGGGAACACTCGCCCTTGTAGTTGTCAGAAAATCAGAAATCTCCAAAGCTGATGACTACAGAGTGGATATGCAAAAGTATTCAAAACAAATTATAGAGACAAAAACACAAGTCATACATCTGCCTGAGGAAGACTGTCTTCTGGAGGTGCTTCCACCGAGAGCAGGCAATTCTCGACAGCAAACAAGACTCTGTCTTTTCCGGGAGTCGGCAATGGCACATTAGATACCATATAGGCAATAATATCCCATAATGGTTTACTGAAAAGGTTGAAGGGCACTAACATCAAATTTCAAACATACGGATGGGGGGCTTGTTTTGTTGTTTTGTAGAGTAACTTTTTCAAGAGGATAGAATCAACACAAAAGCAAATGAAAAACAAATGCAAGCTCCAGAAATATATATTTACTGAACATATCAACTAAAACAATATAAAGAAGCAGTAACACAAAGCACTTTTAAAGTTAGATATAGACAAGAAAAAAGATGTTTTTAAGCACAGTGTTTACCAGCTTCCTTCTGAAGAGAAGCAAAGAACAAAAATCTCTTCAAGAGACTCACGAAGAACACGGAAATTGGGGGCGTGAGACACAATACAGATACACTTGTCTGCATATGTATTTGGCGGTAAGCGATAAGCTTCAATAATATCCTCACAGACTCGATCCTGAAATGCAATGCAACTGACAAATATTTTTGACCCATCACCCTCTGTGCAAAAATGATACAGATGATCAGCAAGGGGTCACTCACCACAGTTAATGCAGGTGTATTCAAAGCAAACCAACTTAAATCCAACATTGCAGGAAAAAGAAACACGAAACACATAAGTACAAGACGACTTCACCGCTAAAATAATCCCACTGCAATAGAAACAACAGAGCAGCTACAATGTACAAGCAAATAAAACTCCAAGTATACAATCTAAGGATAATGACATACCCGTCAAAACTATGGGATAGCTCCGTGGGAAACTCGCAGGGTCACTGGAAACAACGCCAGAAGAATGAAACTCCACTCCAGCAGGAAGAACACACTAATCCAGAAAGAAAAGAAGCTCAATCATATCTAGTCTCACACAACAGAAGAAAAAAAAAACTCTCGTAAGCTACAACTAATCAAAAGCACGTTAGATTCTTAAACAGATTCTAAACCAAAATAAAACGTTTAACCATCAAAATACACAAATAAACCTAGCAACTAGACAAAGGTAATTCCACATTTCATCGGCGCTTAACAGCAAAATCATCACCGGCACCGACCTAAACCCAATCAAAATCCTCCAAAAATCAGAAATCTCAACGACTTAGGCCAACTTACAGTGGGAAGTTGAGGAGGAGGGGCAGGGTAAGGAGATTGATCAGTAGGAGGGAATTGGTCTAGAAGCGAAGGCAAGTAAAACGTCTCCATACCATGGAATCCAGGATCTCCATCAACGGTTCGCATCTCTGGACCAAGTCCGCACACGACGAAGTACTCGAAGATACGACCCATTGTGCTCCTCGAGATCGAAACTAGCGTTGGTTTCTAGTGCATGATCTGGATTTCAAAAGAGATCAATTTCAAAGAGATCTAAACATTTTATATATGTAAAACAAACTTATTTGATATTTAATTTAATATATAATTTAGTTCTAAATACTAAGTTTATGTTAGGTATAAATTTAAGATATAATTTAGTTGTAAAATATTTTTGATTTTTTAATTTGGTAAATTATTGATTTAATTAAATAAATAATTTTTTTTAAAATGGACCTCTAGTAAATCAAAATTCTTATTCGGATTTAAAATTATTTTGATATTTTTATAATATAATTTAAAATTATTGCTTAAAATTAACCAATGTAGAACGTTAAACACTCACTATTTCTTTATAGTAATATATATTTATTTTTAAAAATACGATTCATAATATATGCAAAAAAATCTTTATTTTTATTAATTATATGTATTATATGATAATTCAAAATAATTTAAAAATAAAATCAAACAAAAATATAGAAAAATCATAATTTAAAATCTTAACAAAAAATTTCAAATATAATAACTTAATAAGTAATAAAGTATCATTAGATATCAAATCTTAGTTTTTCAATTTGATTGGTTAACAATTTTTTAAAAAAATTATTTTAATTTTCGTCCATAATTAATAAGAGAGAGAAAGTGAGTTTAATTTTTTGGAAACTAATAATTATTTAAAAATTTTAAAATTTTTTTAATTTAATTATATTAATTTTATGATTATTATTGTATCTTTAATGACTTTTTTAAAAAACACTAAAGACCAATTGAATTTTCTGTAATATTTTACAACTTAAAAGTTTTTTAATATTGAATGTTTCCCAATTTGAAATTATTTAATATTTTAGATTTTTAATTTGAAATTATGCCAAATAGCAACAAAAAAAAAATTTCTTTTTCTTGAAATTGGTATTAGGTAGAATCTGAAAAAACTTCTATATACTCCTAGTTAACAAATAAAAAATAATTTGTTAATAGTTACATTTTATACGGTATAGACTATCCCACTGACATCTACTTTATCTACTATTAAAATTTTTGAATAATTTGTTTAATATGTATTTAGTTACATAATGCATACATTGATTATTGTTAAATATAAAAGATACAATTATTTTCAGATTAATTGAATATCTACTTATGGTCAAAATAGGATATAAATTTTCTTAAGGAAAAAATATATATATTAAAAGATATGTGTATTCTTTATTTGTTATTATGACGTTTATGGAAAGGAAGAAACGAAATAGTGTTTCACCGTAAGTCAACTGATCATGTTGAACTATTGAGAGAAGGCACAGAGCAATACAAAGAGAATGGCTTGATGAAACAACACCAACCATTAGAAACAAGAAAGAATCTGAATAAAACCATTTCGAAGAAAGCAGGATGGCAAAAACCAAGAGGAGGGTGACTAAAATGTAACTATGATGTCTCCCTCACATCACAAGGGAGATCTAAGTTCAGAGTTGGGATGGATAATAAGAAATTTTAATGGTACATTGATAAATTGTGGAATAGGCAAATATCAAGGACGAAATACAACAGAAGAGGTTGAATGGTCGACGCTCATACGAGCTTTACAAACATCATGGGATTTGGCATACATGAAAATAGAGTTCCAAGGAGACAAACTCAACATCAACCAATCATTAATGAGAATAAAGAAAAACTCAAATTAAAAAACTATATCGATACGATTTATCTATGGGAAGATATGTTCGTAGATATCAAGTTCGACTACAATTCTTGACAACAAAATGCTTGTGGGAACCATCTAGATGACTTCTATTATGTTTTTAAATGAATAGTCAATATATAATTTTTGTCCAAAGTTTTTATTATCCCTTGTATTTTTTGACACCGGCAATAGTTATTAATAAAGTGTTTAGAAAGAAAAAAAAATATGTCTTCTAATTTTTTTTTTGTGCAACAGATATGTGTATTCTTTTTTTTTTTTGTCAAACAGATATGTGTATTCAAAGAGCAGTGTGAAAATTGTCAAAGAATCAAATGACAGAGCAGTGTGAAAATTGTCAACAATGTGACTACGAGATTGAATATGCTGATCAGAGCTCTTCCATGGGAGTTCTCACCAAAGATGAGTTTCATCTCAAGCTTCACAACGGGTCACTTGCTGAATTGGATATAGTCAGAATTTAATGGTCTGAAATGTAAAATGGTCGAAAAATTGTAGCAGAAACATTGGTCAAAAATAGTCATTGGAATTTTGTTGGAAAATTTTCGACCAATTTCTGACTATTCTGATTATATATCAATTTAAGTTTTAATTTAAAAAAAAAACTAAATTAGTTGGAAATTGATCAGATATTTCTGACTAATTTCTGATCAAATGATAGTCGGAATTTACATTTATTTTTGTAATGTAAATTCGGTTTGATTGGATCATGTTTATCAAATTTTTCATATTTTATTTTAAATATATGTTTAAGAATAGTTGCATATTATATAGATATATTAAGATGATAAATACATGTATATCATATATATGTTTTAGGGGAGAGAATTAAAAATAGAGAGTTAGAGAATGACAATGTCTCCTGTCTATCTCATTTTTTAAACAAAGAAAATATAATATATATTAAGAGAATTATCATAAATTTTCCTTAATTTATCACACATAATATTTTCTTAGATATTTTCATATATTTGGACTAGGTAATTTTTGTTAAGGTAGTAAACAATTTCTCCGTCTCGGTTATATTTACAAAAGATGTACTTTTTAGACTATAAAGTAAAACAAAATTTAAAAGGAAATAAAGCGATTTCATAAATTCAGCTTGATCGGATCATGTTTATCAACTTTTTGATATTTTATTTTAAATATATGTTTAAGAATAATTGCATGTCATATAGATATATTAAGATGATAAATACATGTATATCATGTATATGATTTTTTAAAAAATCTACTTAGAGAGAATTAAGAAAATAGAAAATATTTTTAGTCAACTGAAAAATAGAGAGTTAAAGAGTGACAATGTCTACTATGTCTCGTTTTTCAGAACAAGGAAAGTATAATATATACCGAAAAAATTAACAGAATTTTTCCTTAACTTTTTTCTCGCAAACGAAATATATATATATATATATATATATATTTCGTAGATTTGGAGCCCGTAATTTTTGTTAAACGAATTGTCCGATGTTTTCCTACATTTACAAAAGATTTACTTTTTAGACTATATCTAAAAAGTAAAAATATTAAAAATTAAAAGGAAATAAAGCAATTTCATAAACTATTAATCACGATTTGATCTGTTCGTCTTCTTAGATTTACATAAGCTCTTACACACGCTCCACAGCAAGACAAATACACAAGAAACTAAAACACACGACGGTACGATGATGAATCATAAGTTCATAACTATGTTCTCTGTTCAAATATTTCTCATATGTTTTTCAAAACAAAGGTTTTTAATCTTCGTCAATATCATGAAATCAAAACTCAATTGCTATTGGATTTTTATATGTATAATTTTATTTCCTTTTGTAAAATTTTCCTACTTACCGGAGTTTAGTCGGAGAGAGTACAATGACCGGTTTCAGAGAAGACAAAATCGATCTCAGCTTAATT
This sequence comes from Cardamine chenopodiifolia, assembly GCA_963922655.1. NCBI lineage: Eukaryota > Viridiplantae > Streptophyta > Magnoliopsida > Brassicales > Brassicaceae > Cardamine > Cardamine chenopodiifolia. The sequence goes on from OZ000483.1 coordinate 17,040,696, forward strand.
AAATCAGTCAATGTAATCTGTAACGATCCTTACGCCACTGAATCCTCTAGCGAAGATGAATCAATCTACGGCAGTGATCCTCACCGTCCGATCAAACCAAAACCACCAAAATGTTTCATGTAAAAGATTTGTGTCCCGTCATTGATCCAAAGGTACGAGAACGGTTCAAATCCGAATTCAGAGCCGGCGAAGCAAAACCGGAAATTATCGTCGGGATCCAAATGCGTAAGACGGCGGAGATAAGAAAGCCGTTTGAGAAAAAGAGAAAGTGGCTTGGAACGTTTCCTACAGTTGAAGCAGCAGCAGAAGCTCACGAAAAACCTAAAAGAGAGTTTGATGAACTATTGGGTTTAGTTAAACCGGAGAAAGACGTAGTAGATTTGACTAAGCCGTGTGGCTTAAGTAAACTGAAGGGGAAGGAAGTAGACTTAACAAAACCACCGTCCAATGGCAAAGCGGTAATACGGGAATTGCTATGGAGAAAATATTCGGTTTTGGTTATGACCATCTTGAAGAAGAAGAGGAAATGTTTGGTAAAATGTTGGTTGCCTGGACATGTTAATGATATTTTCGAAGACCATTTTGGTTGCCTGGACATGTATTTTTTTTTCTGCATTAATTGAAAGCTTTTTAAATAAATAAATAAACAGTTTTAGAACTTGGACAAAACAGCATATTACTAACTAATAACCTAATACTGTTATTTTGAAAGTACATTTAAAAAATAAGTTTTAAAACATAAAATATTATAGCAAATATCATTGGAAATATGACTAAAATTTTTATTCATTAAAAATATAAATAACATTAAAAATCATCTAAAACTTATAATTTACATAATATTCATTTAATTAAAAATTAAACCATTTATAGATCCAAAATTAATCAAAAATCTGTAGATAAATAAAATAAAAAATGTTTGACTTAATGTATTTTTAGCAGATATATCGTAAGCATTCACAATATATATAATTGATACACAAAATTAAATTAGTAAAAAATTTAACCATAAAAGTCTTTGTATATTACCTTATTATTGGGTAGAATTGTATAACGAAGAAGTCACAATTTTAATGTCAAAACTTGTATTTAAATAATTTTAACAAAATTCAAAAAGCTAACTATATTCCATAAAATAATAATAAAATTGAACTAGAAAATTGTAGGGCTTTACCCCGAGGGGAGCCCTTCCAGAAATTCTCAAAGGCCGTGAGTCAAGCCCAGGCCCATGAGGGGGTATGGAAATAGTTTTCAACCAGCAATAGACGCGCCTCGGTTAGAACCTCATTAGCTGCGTCATTGCCCCAAGCGCAAAGATAACTTCCATAAAGCAAAGCCTCTTTATTTATATCCGAACAAAACTAATCAACTTCATATCTACTTCCGATGTTGGACTCTGCTTCAATCTAATAAACTTCAATTTATTTTTCAAGAAACCTAAAAAAAATCAGTATCGTAGCAGCAGCCGGAGAAAAATGGCGACGACTACTTCGTCATCTTCTTCTGATCGCGAATTCGAACTTGAGAAGGAGATAAAGAGGAAAGAGGTTTCGTTAGATGAATTGAGCAGTCACTCTTCTTCTCGAAGTGTCTACCAGAAGAACTGCAACCTCTTCTTCCTCACCACAGCGGAGAAAGCCAAAACCTATGCGCAGAAACAACTTGACTACGCTAAATCTGAAATCGTCAAGATTCGATCGCAGAAATAACAATTGTAGCTTGTAGTTTTTTTTTTTTTTTTAATATGTATTGCTTGAACTTGTTGATGTTAATTGATGCTATATCAAATTTTCATTAGTTTTGTTGAAAAACTAGGGTTCATATTTGAGTTTCTAATTTTTGAATCATCATCAACATTATGGTATGATCTTGTATTTTGTGGACTTTCTTTGCAAATTTCTTGATAATAAGCTATTCTGGTAGTAATTTGTGGAAGGCTTCGAAATAATCTGCAGTTGGTCAGATAATTATCCAATCATGTTCTTACTAAACTACTTGCAAGGCATAAGAAATTGAAGAAGAGAAAGGTAGGATTTTGTTATGACTTTGGATTGATATTGGAATAACAAATACTTGATCAAAACTTTAACTTAACAAACAAACAAAAAGATTCCTTAAGACAGATTTGTGAACTCTTTCTCTTTGTCTTGCATTAAGATTCAATATCCATTCAGAAGAGAAAAAATCATCTTCCTCAAGGCTTGGAATTGACTCATCATCAGACTGTCTTCTTACTAATTGCTTCTTCCTCCACGAGACTATCCTTAACCGCTAAATCCTCTTCCTCTTGAGTCCTACTCACTACTTGATAACCGTCTTTGGGAGCCATAGCATCTTTGTCGGAAACATGTCCTAGACATTCCTCAGTTGATTCAGGAACCTTCTGAGGCACATCAGCTTGTTGAACATTCTCTGATGCAACCATATATGTATAATCTTGGACACTCAGATATACGACGGTTGCTAAATCATTCCCAACTTTCAATCTTTTGGTCTCCGGGAGAAGTGAAGTCTTGTCTAAGGTTCTCTGAATCTTGTTGTTAGAAGGAACATCCGCATTTGCCTCCCATCTGTTGCATAGATCATCACCATCGTGAGCAATACCGTTTTAACTTATTCAGATTAGGTGTCTTGTGTTTTTGGCTGGCCAGAGAAATGTTTTCCTGGATTTGGTCGCTCCTTGGTTCACTCCAGTAATGTTCACATCATTAAATATCTAAATCAAAGTTGTAGACAGTCTTGGCACAAAACCAAGATTACAGGAATGAAGCGAACTTTTGCTTTCATTATTCCAGGTTGTTTCCAAGAGAGTTATAAAACTAAATTAAGAGAAAAACTTAAGGCCTTCTTAAATGAGGCACTTAGCCCCTTACCCATAGTGCTTCTGAAGAATCTTCATCCAATAGTTTAACGATTGGCAGGATTACTTTGGCAGCGTGTGAAACTGCATCTTTCTTCGTATTCAAATGAAAAAAAAAGCATCTTAGGTTTCCCCAAGTTCCTTGTTACAAAAAGCCAAGGGAATAGTAGACCACAAAGAAAAAAATACAAGAATGGAATAATCATGTACAATGCATTGCAGTAAGAAAATCTCATTACAGATAAAACTAAGCATTATCTTGAGAACTAAACATATATAGAACATTTAACAATAGAAGTAGAGAAGATAGACTGTCAGCTAAAAATTACAGACTCTGCAGAGAACTCATCCATAGTTCTCTAAACTAAATCAATCTGATGTACATCAAACACAAAACAGATATATTGAAGATAACGAATATAAAGAAAAAGCATAAAAAGGATAAACCAAGTAGAACCGATTCAGATACTTACAGACCTTGTAAGGAGATCAGAGATTGAGGTACATGAAGCCACTTGAACAAGTCTAGAACCTGTTGGATTCTGTTTGAAACAGAACAAAACATTTACTACTTTCAAAATAAATGGTAGAAGATGGAATAAATCTCAACATAGAGCAAAAGCCATACATACCTTAATATGTGATAATAAACTGTTAAACCAAACAGAGTAAGAACTAATGAAACGATCATAGCCACATTCTTGACAAGTTAATCCCATCAAACAAATACCAACCCAGCATTTATCTGGCCAGAACAACAACAAAAACAACAAAAAAATCAAAACTTTTATCTTTCAATCCACATAAAGTGAAGTTAACCGATGAAAAAACACTAATTTAAGACATATTCATATACCATATCTGAAGAAATCAAAGCCAACAACCTATTAACCCAATCATCAATGGTTGATTTCGATTTTGCTTGAAGCTTCTGGTCAACTGAAGCTAATGGAGACTCAGATAAGAGCTTATGGGTGGAGATAGTCGATACAACTTTGGAGAGTAATATAAAATTGGTCGGATGCTGCTAGTTGGAAACATACTCAGAAAGTTTAGAACAGTTTTTAGTTTTATTAATGAGGTAACAGCATAGATTGACTTAAATTTTAGAGTTAATTATTAGTTTGATTTATCTGTATTTTGATAAATTTGATCATTACCGGCATTGTCGCCATCACCAGCGCCGATGCCGCCGCCGTCCCCACCGCCGTCGCCACCACCACCTTCGTCTAAAAATAAAAAATTCAATAAGTTTGCCGTAACTACTTAATAAGTCTGTCGTAACTACATAACTCAATAAGTCTGCTGCAACTATTCAATAAATCTGCCGTAACTAATTAATAAGTATGCGGTAACTACTTAATAAGTCTGTCATAACTATATAACTTAATAAGTCTGTCATAACTATATAACTCAATAAGTCTGCCATAACTATATAACTCAATAAGTCTGCCATAACTATATAACTCAATAAGTCTGCGGTAACTACTCAATAAGTCTGCGGTAACTACTCAATAAGTCTGCCGTACCTACTCAATAAGTCTGCGATAACTACCCAATAAGTCTACCGTAACTACATAACTCAATAAGTCTGTTGTAACTACTCAATAAGTCTGCGACAACATTTCAATAAGTCTGCGGTAACTACCCAATAAATCTGCCGTGACTACATAACTTAATAAGTCTGCGACAATGTTTCAATAAGTTTGCAATAACTACAATAAGTCTGCGACAATGTTTCAATAAGTTTGCGATAACTACAATAAGTCTGCTGTAACTACATAACTTAATAAGTCTGTCGTAACTACTAAATAAGTCTACGATAACTACCCAATAAGTCTGCTGTAACTACATAACTCAATAAGTCTGCGACAACGTTTCAATAAGTCTGCGAAAACTCAAATAAGTCTGCGGTAACTACCCAATAAGTCTGTCGTAACTATATAACTCAATAAGTCTGTCGTAACTACTCAATAAGTCTGCGGTAACTACCCAATAAGTCTGTCGTAACTATATAACTCAATAAGTCTGCGGTAACTACCCAATAAGTCTATCGTAACTACATAACTCAATAAGTCTGCGATAACAACAATAAGTCTGCGGTAACTACCCAATAAGTCTGTCGTAACTACATAACTCAATAAGTCTACGACAACGTTTCAATAAGTCTGCGATAACTACAATAAGTCTGCGATAACTAAAATAAGTCTGCGATAACTAAAATAAGTCTGCGGTAACTACTCAATAAGTCTGCGATAACACCGGCGTCGCCGCTACCACCACCACCACCGCTGCCGCCGCCACCACCGCCACCGCCGGCACCGGCCACCACCACCGCCGGCGCCGGCCACCATCACCGGTGTCGCCACCACCTTCATAAAAAAAAAAAATTTCAATAAGTCTGCGGTAACTACTCAATAAGTCTGGGTAACTACTCAATAAGTCTGTCGTAACTACTCAATAAGTTTGTCATAACTACTCAATAAGTCTGTCGTAACTACATAATTCAATAAGTCTGCGACAATGTTTCAATAAGTCTGAGATAACTACAATAAGTCTGAGATAACTACAATAAGTCTGAGATAACTACAATAAGTCTGCGGTAACTAAATAAGTATGCGACAATGTTCAATAAGTCTGCGGTAACGAAATCAGTCTGCGATAATTAAAATAAGTCTGCGGTAACTAAATAAGTCTGTGGTAACTAAAATAAGTCTACGGTAAGTAAAATAAGTCTGCGGTAATTAAAATAACTGAATGGCATTTTTGTAATTTTTTGCCGCGCTGGAATTAATCATTAATGGCACTATCATAATTATTTTATTTTTTACACAACATTCGAAGGGTATGCTTGGGATTTAGACCATACTTTTAACTCCAAATATACACAAGTCATTCTATCAATTAAACTACAATTTTGGGTCAAACTGGTAATCCTCCCTTTGTTAATAAGATAATTTAGAACAAATTTTGGAAAGTAATTGTAGGTATATTAGAAAAGAAATATATATATTTCACCCAATTAAATATATATTCATGTAATTTGTTACACAAGTAAATGCAAACAAGAATATTATGAAGTCATTTAGTTGCCTTAAAAAATCTAGGTGAACACTTTTTGTGTATGTACTTCTCAATTTTTTTCCTTTTTTTGGTAATGAACAGAATTTTTTTGTGAAATGTTAAATTTATTTAAGAGAAAAACATAAATGAGAGTAGCTTATTTACAAAGAGTGAAACTGAAAACAAGAAAAACATAGATCAAAACAGAGGATCCTCTCTACAAGGAGAGTGAAAATTGTGGCTCAAAAAGCTGCTAGTTTCTGAGTCGGTATGGAACGTCCCGTGCATGGGAAAGAAATATTCGGATTCGGATCTGGTATCGGATCCAAAAAAACTGATATCCGGAGAAGACAGATCCGGTTCCGGATACTAAGAAATTTCGGACCGGATATCCGGATCTGGTTCATTTTAAAAAATTATAAAAATATGGTATAAAAAAGCGAATATTCAGCGGCGAATCCAGATTCGGATAGTAAAATTGCAGATCCGTCCACCCCAAATCCGGATATTAAAATTGCGGATCCTCCAGATCCGGATACGTTACACCCCTAAACACTGTTGAAGGAGTAGTTTGAGCTTCAGTTTGTGTTGATAACGTAAAGAGACGACGTGGCTTCTATGGATTTTTCGATGAGCCGAGTAATATGAGTCATTGGACATAGTTGAGGTTGTGCAGACGGTCATTTCGTTCTTTTCATATGTAATAGCTCGATGTTTGGAACACTAACCGTATTAGGATGAAGTTGAGCTTGCCATACGTCAGGTTGATTAGTTGTTGTAGAGTTTCAGTCCAGGCAGGGTCCGCCTCTACTCCCAATAAATCTCCGACGATATAAATTCAAACTGTGAAGGTAAAAAGACAAGCGAAGAGCAAGTGATCTCTTGTTTTAGTTGGTTCGCCACATAATAGACAAGGTTAGGCGCTAGTTCTTTCTCATGTAGCTAACGGTCCTTTATACCTAGCCATGTGATGAAAGTGAATCGAGAAACCCCTATACAAAACCACACAACAGGACTCCTGTCTGTTACGCCAAGTTCGCAACTGCTCCTAAGTTTTTTGAGTAGAAAATGAGCTACATAATTCATTGGTCGAGTGTCTCCACAACATGATATCGTCTCCCGCGTTTGAGGAAGGCGACATATGTCTAGATACTACCTCAAAAACCTGAGGATTAAGACGGTCGCGACGCAACAACCAAGCACCATTTTGATATGCATATGCAACTGTCGCGTAACGGCTTATACCAAGATGTTATGGTCCACTGTCACATGTAACATCAATCAAACGGCCCAAGTTTGTCTAACTATCTGACCAGAAATAATCCGAGAATCTATTATGTATTTCGGCCAAAAATGTAGGTAATTGCTAATGGTCGGAGCTTAAATAACTTACTCTAAATCCAAGAATCTATGGAGGTATCTCTTGCATCCCAAAAAAAACCTTGACGAATCATACAATCAATAAACTATATGTAGACACTAATATGTCTTTATTTACTATTACTAATGAACATGTGTTGATCTAAACTTAAAATTCATTAATTTTGACTAGTTGATAAATTCTGACTAAAAAGTTAAATGATAAATTAGAATTTTATTTTATTGCTAAACATTTAGAGCCCATCATTTCCTGTATATGTTTTTTTGGTAAAATGTTAAGTAATTATATCATTTTTAGTTTGTGACAGCGGTTATAGAGAAAACTAAGAATACAGAGAAACTGAAAATCTACAACAAAACTAAGTTTGTAACAAGCTCAAAAAACCGGACAAAAACACAGCAGAGAAGACACGTGCGGAAAACTATCCAACAGAGACCTGAAGTAGAAACACCGGTTCTGAGCCGAGACGCTCGAACATTCACATGATTATCGCAACTCTGAAAAACTTGAGTCCTCATCGTCGTTGCCACGAGCTACCCCCATCCGATAGACCAGCCCTCAAATCTCAGGAAAGGGACGTCTACACCTTCTCCAAGGACTAACGCAAAAATGGAACCGCTCGAGCGGATTAAAACGCACCGCTATTCCCAAACTTGTGAAAGGTACAAGAATCGTCTCCCACGGGCTTGAAGAAACCATCGAGACGGAACCGTTGCCTCTATTCAACATCGAACCACCATTGAAGCTTCTCATGGAACTGACCCCAACCGCATCTAAGACCGCTTCATGAACCATCAAAACCGAAGTCCGAGCAACACGGAGGTGCTACCAAGATAACACGCTGGAACCAAACACCACCAAGGTCCAAACCCATTTCACCCTTTTACCAACCGCACAAAAAACAATGGATAGCGTGAGGTGCCACAATGGAAGACAAAAAGGGCCACACTTGGGCCTCGCCACCACCAAGGCCCAAACCCAATAGCCTCCCACCCAAACCGCACGACCTTTCAGCACACCGGCAAATCATTCACATCTAAATTCATTAGACGGAACCACTATAAAACTCAGAGACAAAAATGAACAATCTCGCTTAACGATTACTGTGTTCTTGGCGGTTCATGTTTCCACCCCAACTGGTATTTATTTTACTACACCTTTAACATTAAATTTTGGCCGTTCGCTGCTTGAACAAGAACAATATTGTTTTGATTAATTTGTTTTCTTTCTTCATTTCACAGTTTCGAATTCTTTGGAGGAACCGAAGATACACTTGGTATCCAAATCCAAATAATTTCAATGCGTAAGGGACGCTAGTTGTTTAAACCACATTGCATGTAGGCATTGTTCTTATCACGATTGCAAATGCGATAATGGAAAGTGTAAGTGCCATGGCTCCGAACCCTCAAGCTACTAATCCAACCGTTTTGCCATTATCGGATTAATTAACTCGTTTTTCTCCTATATACTATTTTGTTTGTAATGGAAAAGAAAATAAAATGCAATGTTTTTACTTAATAAAATTAATAATGAACTTTATCAAAATAATAATAATAATAAAGATTATATATTAATAGTTTGATATACAAACTATATATCGAATGAAACGTTTTGTGGCAGAGATTAGATCATGGTTTTGTTTGGAGATGTTGTGGTTGGCTAAATTTGGTCTGGTTTAACTATTGTCTGTGTTATACCCTGCCATCAGAGTTGCAAATATATATTTGTTTGTTTAAACTGAGTTATCATTGGCCAGAATTGGTTTGGTTCCAATCAGCATTCCTAACTTCCGTCTTTCCCTGAGCATCTGGATTTCGCCAGCTTCCAATTTCACCGCATGATAGAAAATTGAAATCAACTACTCCTTTCATGGTCACTAACCACTGGCGCCGTTTCTAATCTATGTGACTAAACAAAATAGTATTTTCTTTCAACTACGAATTCTTTTCACTAATCTATAGTTTGCTGATCTAGTGGCGTACACAGAGATAGAAACGGCGGAACAATGAAAAGAAGAGAGAACAAAAATAACGTCGAGGAGAAAAACGAGTGAGAATCTCATACGCTTGTGCCCAAAATCTCAACAAATGCATGGGGATACGGTAGAAAAAGTGGACCGAAATATTTTCTTTTGGGCTCAAAAGAGGCCTCTTTGCCCAAAAAAAAGAGAGAGGCTATTGCCTCTTGGCTAATTAAACCCTAATTCTTTGTTTTGACGTGAATTTACTCAATCTTGATAACATCCATAATTTGAAAATTAATTGGATATCGAATACCTCTTTCATGCTTCCCAAAAGATGTTAGGCAAATAACATACAGTGTAGACTGTAGAGTCGATTCGTGCCGGAGTACGCGACAAGAATATTGTGTTCTGTGAATGGTGCAATTAATATAACTATGGTTATAGAGTAGATCGATAATCTGAATATGATCAATATAGCACACTAGTTATTGTAATTGGATCAACTAAATTAAAATAACATTGGAAACATGCATCCAGCAATTGTTGAGTGAGTCAGTACAAACAACTTATATCGAGTGATCAGTAGGTACGAATTCCAGCGGAAAAAGGAAAAAAAAAATATGCTATATTATAGGGGAACTTTATAATTCCAAGAAACATTCTTAATGTATAATGTGTATAGCTCTTCACATTAAGACTTAAATTTAGAGAGAAAGCAAAATGAACAAATAAGCATTTTTCCTAAGGGCTGCTCCAATCAAACGGCAAAAACACTAAATATGGTGTCTTTTGCTCCAACCGAACGGTAAATGCAACACTACAAAAAAAAAAAAATTCATGCTTTTGATTTAAAAATATAATTAAAATATTGGTTATCAACTACAATGAATATATCATCAATATATTTGTATATTTTATTTTGAATTATATAAAATTATAATTATAACTAATATGAAATTTTAATTTGTACAAATTATCTAAATCAATACGCAAACTGATTAGAATAAAAATACATATTAAAATTCAATTAAAACACTGAAAATATAAGATAACAAAATTAAAATAAAAAAAATTAAAAAAGACAAAAAAAACAAACAGACATTAAACTAAATGACAAGAAATTTTTTAAGGACATAACATAATTTTTAAGGACATAAATTGATTTTTTAAGGACAACATAGTTAGCTGAGGAACTGCTCCACCCGCTAATTATGTTATTAATAGAAAATTTTATAACATAAGTAATTATCTAGCTAATCATATATTATCCAAAATGATCTATTTTTGTTCAAACAATTCATAATCCATGTGGTTTTAAAAAGAAATTATTTGCAAAAAAGGAAAAAGCATGTAGAAAATATGTGAACGTGCATTTGGTGTATTGTATACAAGATTTATAATTGTGGCCGGACCAGCAAAATTTTGGAATTAAAAAGTGTTACTTGATATAATGATAACTTGTATAATTCATAATATGTTTATAGAGGATGAACGTAATCTCGATGCAACAATTGAAGAACGAGCAGAAGTTATAATTGCAGAAGTTGAGATGGCTGGTGATGATGATGTTCGATTTCAAAAGTTTTTAGTTCGACACAGACATATCAAAGACCAAAAAACTCATATTAAATTTCAAAATGCATTAATTGAACACTTATGGTCCGGATATAATAATTCTGATAATTAGTATGATGTAATTTATTTTTCCATATTTTTTATTTATCGATTGTAATTTTGTTGTTGTTACAGATTGTAAATTTATAATTAATTTATAATTAATCAGTTATACTAGTAATTAGTATTTATTAAATTATTAAAAATTAATAAAATCTTAAATTTAATGATATAATAATAGAAAATATATTTTTTTGGTATGAAATTTAATATTGTGGTTAGTGATGGATAAGAAAGTGAAACACTAAAACACCAAATTTGACGTGATTTCAACATTAAGCTTGGCGTTATGGTAACAACATCACTTTACAACATCACTAAACCACTTGTACCTCATGCATAATAACACATGGCACTCACATAATTATTAGTCTCCAATAGTTCCCTTTGACGGCTCTCATCATCTCTCTTTCTGGTTCACAGAGTCTATCATCACCATGTGTTGTGCAGTGTGGTTCCATATGACGACTTACTAGGATTGGATCGAGAAGTCTTTTTTCTATTAGTATGTCATTGAAGCGCTTTCGGGTCATCCTTGGATCAAAATCCGACCTGTGTTTGACCCGAAGAAAACATCCGCTTGGACATGAAGAAGATGAACATGGACCAAAAGTATTTTGGCTTAGGCGTGAAGATCCAAAATGAATCCGAGGCGGTCAGCCGCAAATCGATCTTCCTTAATGTCGATAAAGGAGCAAAATCGTGTGCTGCTCATGTTAATTGAAATTCTCACATCGGTTCTCATCATTTTCTTTTTGTGTTTCACAGTCTATCATCACCATATGTTGTGCAACCTCGATCAACATGACATCACAAGGTCAGATACCGTAAGCCTTTATTCCGACAGGAATCCGACTTCTTCCCGGGTCTTTGTTCTATATTCTGGATTGTGTTAATAAGAGTTCTAACATATTTAAGCATTTATTTCCTAGCTCTGAATCTGAAATATGCTATGCATATATTTCACCTAACAAAAATCTTTATTTAAGCGAAAATTATAATCGTTCACCAGAAAAACAAGGATAAACATTATTCTGTCCAAGGTGGTTTCTGCTTATATTCCTTATCATACAAAATATACATATCTGGGGACGGGGTTTGTCCTAGAGAAGCTCTCGGGCACGATATCCAAGACAGCCGCGTCGAAAGCTCTGTTCCAAAATGAATTTTTTCCTCGAGTGCTCTTTCGACCAGATTTCTTTTTAAACGGGTGGTTCGTTCTCCTCCATACCAAGCTCCGGTCTTTTTCTAGCTTCGACCTTAGTGGTTTTTTCGGTGAGTTTTTTTGCTGAGATGACTTCTTTCCCCTTGTTTTTCTCGAGCCATTCTCGTCCCTTCCCGAAATATTTTGTTTTTCTCCTCCATATGAGGCTCCTTTCCATACCACCAATGGATTCTCTGTCTCCTCCGGCTCTTGAATCATCAGACCCACCAGACCACAAGATATGCTTCTTGTTTGGAGTTTTTTTTGCTCGCCACTATTCACCTTCTCCTTCTTGATCTTTTTCCATATCACGTTCCCAACTCTGGATCTGTACTCTCCGGCGTCTCTAGAAGGATATCTCTTTTCGACCATCTTCGCCGCCTTCTGCATTAAAGTTTTCTCCTCTCTGTCGTTGGGATTATTTTCTCTACACCAGAAGTTCTCTCCAACTTCTCCAGAAGTGTATCTCTTTCCGACCACTTCGGCTTGATTTTGCGTCAAAATTATCTTCTTTCTGTCAATGAGATTAGTCTCGCCAGACTGAAAGTTCCCCTCGGCGATTCCAGAAGTGTGGATCCTTCCATCCTTTGCCATAGCTATAATATCTCTGGCCTTTCCATTCAACCAAGTTTCCTCTATTTCACCTTCCGGTTCTCTTTTTTGGAGCTTGTATTTAAAGATTGTGGGAATAGTTAAGTGGTCTCTAAGGGTTCTGATGGTGTGTGTGCCCTCTAGTGGCTCCTTTACCACCTTAGTGTGGGTCTATACTGTTTATTATACAATCTCACCCTCTAATTTCTTTTGGGAATCTGGTCTCAAATCTGGAGTTGGTTTTGTTGGGAAAATGGACCGATCTGATCACTTTGTTGATGTTCCTTCGTTACCTTGTTTTGAGGTTTATATCATTGTAGATGTTACTATTTTACCTTGTATTGAGGTTTTTATTAGAAAAATTCTAGTCATTTTCTTTGCTAAGAGCCTAGTTCCGATTATAGTTTTGGTGACTATAGGTTTGTAGATACCTAATGGAAGGTCGAATCGTCCCTATAAGGTTTTGATTGGGTGAATAATACTGCAGGAATTACAATTACATAACCTGCTAAAGTTGATTTGTGATATCTAACATCAGCTCCATTGGCGACAGCTTGGTCAGTCAAGGTTGTGTCATTACATGCCTCGGTCTTAGGCATATTAGAGTTTACGATCCTATCGAACTCACATACCGTGATGCGTCTTTTCGTCTCATTGAGTTTTTGTGTGATCTATATGGAGTTCTTGAAGATACTCGTTCACTTCTATCCTTATTTCACTTGTTATTGCTTCAGTTTATTCCCTGCACAACAATTGTTTTAGCTGACTCTTTTCTTTATAATTTTGAGGATTCAATTCTCCTATATTTCTCGTAAGTTTCAAAATATCATGGGTTTGACCAAAAAAACATTATTTTTCCAAAATTCCCTGGCAAATTCAAAAATAGAATAAAACTTTTGTAAAGTGAGATCCACCAACGCAAACAAAATACAATAATGTTAAATGAAAAATACATTGGCGAATTTGAGCCACCATTGCTTGTAGGAGGCGCCAGCGATTTTGGTGGAGACGGAAAGCTATGGCTGGAAGTATTATACGGTGGTGGAGGAGGAGGAGAAGCATTATTGCCTCCTGCGTTGCCGCTTCCATCATTTCCTTTGTTATTTTGGTCGGTGTTTCCTTTGTTGCCATTGTTGTCACTCTGCTGCGGCGGGGACGGTGAAGGAAGAGGTGGAGATTGTGATTGTGGGGAGGAGTAGTCAGACGGTGGTGGTGGAGGCGACAAGGAAGAGTCATTGGAGGAATTTTCCGGCGGAGGAGGTGGTGATTCTTGTTATTGTTGAGGTGGAGGAGCTAGATCAGGTGATGATGGAAGAGGGGGAGAAGATGTTTGTTGATTGTCGGAAGGAGGAGGAGATGTTGATTGTTAGAAGAGGGAGACGATGGAGAGGAGGAGGAGCCGGCGGTGAGTTACCCGGGGATTGCCCCTCCGCCATAATCTCTCTCCGGTGGTTTCAACTGGAAGCTATATTGAAATGAAGAGGCTGTTCCTAGGAACAACTAATCTTTAAGAAAGTTTTCAAATTATCTTTTGTTATTTATATATTTGGGAATTGTGTTTTAAAAATTTCAACTATTAAAAAGGCAAATGCTCTCGTTGAGAGTCGAACTCAAGACCTCCCGCTTACTAAACGGGTGCTCTAACCAACTGAGCTACGAGAGCTCGTATTCATTTTTTCTTTATCCATTTCATAGCATATCTTAGAATTTTCAACACTTTAGAATTTGACTCCTCATTTTAAAATGTAATATAAAAACCAATCAAAATAAACCATTAATACACATCAGCAATAAAAAGAGACGTAAAACTCCCTTTACAAAGATAAGTTTGCTTTTACCGAAGCACCATCGCCGCTACATCTCTCAATCAACACCAAATAGTTTTAACTTCGAAGATCTGTTTCAAACGAGACACTATAACTTTTGTTTTGAAAGACATGCAAGTCTTCATCTTCAATCTTCATAGTAAGAGTCCTATATTATTTCATAGTATACGATTGCTCTGCGTGGTTTAGGACATACGCGATTTTCCTCAAGGAGCGGCTTGATTGAATGCTATCGGGTTTTGAAGTAAGACACAGAAGCAGAACGTTTATCAAAAGGTTCAGGTGCATCTTCAAAGGTATGTTCTGAAATTTGTCACCTTTTTAAAACAAAACAAGAATCTAATTATTATTATCGAAAATCATTTGTCCAAAACGTGGATTGCAATGCTTCTCAAACGTATAGAACAAGGATCCTGTCTGACGAAAAACTGCTAATGCAATTACCTGCTTTACAACAGCTGCTTCACATTGTTGACATGGTTTGTAGAAAATTCTCCTTCTATATGGTTTAGTATCAATTTGCTTCTATTGAATGTTACTTAATATTTGAGATATCAAAATATGATGCAGTTAAAGCTCTAAGTATATACAAACGAGCTGGCCAACAGGGTAAGCTCTAAAGCTATATGCAGTCTTAACCTTCACTAAGCATTCTCATTGATGTTTTCCACTGCTCAGGCTGAAAATCTGGCTGATTTCTACGAGTACTGCAAAGGTCTTAATTATATACTATTTCTTCATTTTATAAAGCAACAATTTTGTTGGAGAGACATAGTTTTCAATGACTCGTTGGCTACTTCAAAGGTACACTATTGATTGGCTTTTTACTTGATCCAAGATATATTGTCATGACAGTTTTCGTTAGCACGTGGTAGTCTATCCACATTTTCCCCTATATTCCAAAGTTGTTATATCAGTTTGATTGTTAAAGTTATGTTTGTATGCATTTTAAATATGCAAAAGGTCTTAAAGAATTTGTGGATTAAAACAACAGAAATTTTCTCTGGGCTGCCTGTGTAGATATATCATGAGAGTGAGACCGAATTGATATTTCATTTTCATGTTCCTTCTTCTTTCTTTTGTGGCTTTTATCAATGGTCTAAGCTCATACGATTAATAATGGAACTTCACTCTTTTTTTCTTTGTTAAAATGGAAATTCAACTTTGTATGTCAAAATATTGTTTAAGATTATGTACTTGCAAAATGTGTTCTAACATGGAAACAATAAACTATTATATGAAAATCTGTCCGTAACGTAGCGCGGAAATTTTAAAATTCTAAAGTTAATTAGATGGTTTTATTTTATTTTATATTTTACTATTTCCTATTTGTTTTTGGTCGGATTTTATATTTATATATAAAGTTTTACGACTTTTGGTGATGTTTTTTCTAATATTGCAATGCCTACTGATTCAATAAAACCATTTTTCACGGTAAAAAAGCTAGTGAAATTAAGAAAAAAAACATTTCGCCAACTGAAACATTATTGAATGATAACAAAAGCGGAGACATTTGAATAGAAAAAAAACAAAGAAAAGTAAAAAAAAAAAAGGAGGCTTTTTTCTAAAAGAAAACGCTTATTAAAAAAAAAAAAGCAAAGAGCTAGGAGTCATCATATCTGGGAGGACGAAGCAGATGGACCGTTCTTGGGATGCGAGCCCAAACATGTTTGCCATTAATAGTGATCTTGTTTCTACTCTTTGCATTCACAATGTCTACCATCTTCGACGCACAACTCATTTTCAATATCATCTCGCGAACAATGGCTGTTCAGACACTTCCACATCTTGCATCACTATCACTTCCCCGAATTTCTTCGTGAAATAAACCCTAACTTCCTCTTCTTAAATCGGATATCCTTTCGAAAACGTTAAAAACACTGTCCCATCATCCGCCGCCAGCATCACTGCCACCTCCTCTTCCTTGGTCTCTTTCTCTGCGGTGATCTTCTTTGCTTCTTCTTCAACAGCAGGAGGAAGTGGAGCAATCGTTTCTTGTCGAACAACCGGCCTGTAAATTGTTACTTGTAGAAAAATCGGCATGTAAGTTGCTTCTTGTCGAACACTCGGCCCGTAAGTTGTTTCTTGTCTAACACTCGGCCTGAGAGTTGTTTCTTGTAGAACACTCAATCTGCTAGTGGTTCCTTGTTGAGGGGTCGTCGTCAACCTGAGTCTCTGCATCTCTTCAATGGCTTTATCTGCCTCTAAAGCCAAAAGTTTCTCCTTGTTATACAGATCCGGCTGGGGTCTCACCAATTGATCTGCCAAAGCACTGCGACAGGTATCGGTCATATTGTTTGCTAATTCTTGAAGAAAGATATCACGGTTTGTGTGGATGAATCTGAGAGTAAGCTTGCCTCCAGTCCACTGTACGATCAAAGGTATAACGGAATTATGATCATCGTTGGTGTTGGCAACGAAGAACGCTGTTGAGAAAGCTTGGTTGTATAAGAAGCTTAGACACAACGATTTCGTTAGCCACCATGTTGATGAACACGTCTGGTGACGAGACAAGATAGGCGATTAGGTCACGGGCGTAACCGGCTTGAATATCTTATTTTTCCATAATAGTGGTCTTGGATACATCCCCTCTTACATTTTTTGTTATCTTGGTGAATGTCTCTCATGAATACATTCAAAGGTTTTTTAGAAAGAGGGTTGGCATCACTCATGGTGACCGTTCGATCATCATCATCCTTCCCTACCTATTATTTTGTTCTTATCATTTTCTTTATTTCCTTAAATCAGTATTAAGTAGTCACGCTAAACAAAATTGTTCAAAGCTGTCAAAATAATAATAATTATATTGTTCCAAAAAACACATCCTTTCAAGACTATTTATTTTTTGAAAGTTATTATAAAATTCACACGGTCAAAAATTTCATAAGATTTTTTCTAAATGATATTTTATGGGATTGTTTTACTATATACAGTATATTTTCGGTTAGAAAAACTATGTTATATCATTTTATGTATCTTCAGTAATTATGTTATTGAGGGTTTTTGTTCAACTAAGATATTTGCTATTGTTTTTATAAAAACATATGACTAACCCTATTCTTATTTATTTACAAAATATAATTAATAATTTTTCATGACCTTCACATATCTTTTAGGGCCATCTAAATAGATAAACCTAATTAAAATAATAATAAAATGACTATGGCAAAAAAATGGTGATTATAAGAAAAGTATTTGTTTTTTTTTTTTGAGGCGGATTAGCTAAAAGTGAAATTGTATGAATTCATTAAATAATGTGACATTTAGTAATAGCGTGTTATCGAACGAAATAGAAAATACATACCAGAAGAGCACCCTCGAGAGACTCCTTTTAGTCTCTCATCCATAAAATAATAATATTGTTTTAAAAAATTTAATTATAACAAATTAAATTTTAAATAACAAAAAGAAATTGAATCAATAAGAAGAAGACAAATAATTTGGGGAGTTTTTCATGAGATTCTTCTATATGCCGTTTCTAACTCTCTCTCTCTCCTTTTTCTATTATTTTTTATTTGTTTAATATTTAGATATTCAGAACAGATACTATCGACATGCTCTAAATAAATTATATATGGCAGCAGAATATTTTTACATACTAATGTAATATCGAATAAAATAACGTATTTTTTTAATTATCCGTAAAACTTTTTAAAAAGTTAAAGATTGAAATTTTAAATTAATATTAAAACATAAATTTTGAGAAAATCCAACATGTATTAATATCGTTGTTAATTTGTCATAACTTTCTAATTATAAATAGATTCAAATCTGCGGTGTAATTTAAGATAAATTTATAGTTTTTGTTTATTTATTGTTTATAAATATTTGTATTTTTGTGTAATTTTCATTTGTTTATTTTTTATTTTTATTGTATATAAATATTTTTATTTTATTCGTTTAATACATGTCAGTAATTTTTTGTATTTTTATGATTTATAATATATTTAATGTTGTTTCAGTATTGAATTGTAGTGTTTTTCATATAACAATTGCAAATTTCGGTTGTTTGATTTAAGCCTACAACAAATCAATCATGCTATTTATTCTCACTGAAACAATTTAGAACAAATCCTACCGAATTAGATAACAAATTAATCCAAAAAAAAAATTCTAACTAAATAAAACCAAAACATGTATCGATTATCTAACAATACCAAAACAATAAAACATAAAAAATCCATAAGACATTCCAAACATTAAAGATTTGTATCAGAAATGAGAAATCATTACATAAATCCAAACATTTAAATAACTAACCATTAGATTGCGTATTTACAATGGCATTTTTGACGAAAAACTATTGTAATCATAAATCATGAGATTGTTTATCCGATAATATTCTCTAATCTTTATTTTTCAAATTCTAGAATACCTCTTTAAAAACCACATTCATTGTTTGTCTTGAGGTTTGAGGTTTACATTCTTTGTTTAGAATAAGCACTCTCAAGTCTTTCTTTAATGTTACCATTGATAAAACTACATAAAATTGACCATGAAAAAACACAAGTCTTTCTTTAATGTTACCATTGATAAAACTACATAAAATTGACCATGAAAAAACACATGGTTGATAAATAGAATCCTATTTCAGTCAATGATAGTCCTTGACTCTTATTGATAATCGTAGCAAAAGCGAGAAATACCTGAAACTGTCTGCGACACATTTTAAATGGTAGTTTGGCGTCAAATGGTGGTATAAAAAATTAAAAAATCAGAACTTTATCTCCATTCCTATCTCATGTGATGACTATTGACTCTAAAACATAATCAATCATTTGTATAATACGCAGTGTAGTTACATTGCATAACCCACATTTAGGATCTAAACTCCTTAACAACAACAGTGATTTTCAAACCTAAACTATATACCAATAAATCCAAGATATTTATTATGTTTAAAAAATTAGACGTGAACACAAGATTCATATTTAAATATAGATCTCAGGAATCTAATGACATTAATTACCCGTTATTTAACAAACACGGTAACCTGAAAGATGGGAAATAATTGATGTTCAAATTATATGTTAAGGGATAATTTGATGTTTAGATGCAGAATTAAACATAAAGTACGCGCAATATGTTTTTCCTATTTTACATAGATCAATTTGATTACTTTTTCATTAGACAATATTGAACCCATCAAATAAATGTGTGTAATACTAAGTCTTAGAAATATTAAAGATGCAAACTCATGTAAAACTACTACTTCTACTGCGTTGTCCTTTCTTCTTCGAAAATATAAATACGTTAAATATGTGTATTGCTACCTTTTTATTAGTCTTCGAGATATTAAATATTAAATGTGTATTGCTAACTATGTTAAATATGTGTATTTCTAACTATCTTAGAAAATTTGAATATATGTATTGCTACCTTGTTATCAGTCCCTGAGATCATAATCCGACTGAAAACATATCAGCAATGAGTAATGTGTTTATGGGGAAACCAAAGAGAGGTACATTTAAATCCTGTGGTCATATATAAGTGACAATAAAATCACTGATAGAGCAAATGCTTTACATACTTTAACACACACACTGACACATATAATATATTAGGATTTTTCAAGTGCTTTATATATATATATATATATATATATATATATCTATATATACACATTGATCAACTTGAAAATACCTAATATGAAACTGGAAAAACCTAATATGAATCTGGAAAAGAATGATTCTCTTATTCTGTTTCCACTTCCATTCTCATTTTGTGCCTTCACCAGTGAAACATCATACTTTTATAGCTGACTAAATATAAGAGATTTCGTGAAGGTTTTAAAAGTTGGAGAGAAACAGGCCTAGCATATAATTTATGCCAAGTTGTAAAATTATTAACTATGATTTGAGAAAATGGAATATATTTGTAAAAATATTAACCATGATTTAATATTTTGATTTTATTTTATTAAAAATATTTGATTTGATAAAATTATGATTATTGTTTGCAGTTTATTTGATTATTTTTATTGTTTGCATTTTATAAATATGTTTGAATTTTAAAATCATTTGGTAATTATAGTTTGATTTATATTTTTGCTAATTTTAATTATTTTTTATTTTTCAGGGATTACAATAATTATGTTTATTCAGGAGGAGTTCGTCGTGCGAGGCGAGGAGGGAGTAACTCGCAAATCCAATCCACTCATATTCCAGAGACTGTAGCGGTTACGGACCCGACTCAAGATCCTCCTCAAATGTATGTGGATGACTTTATATAATTTCTAATTTTAAAACTTTTTATTTTATTTATACTTTTGAATATTTTTTTAGCTTCTTTTGAATTTGAATCTTTTTTTAAAAAAAAATTAATTTCTATTTTTAATTTTCATTTTAATCATATTTTAATCAAATTAAAATATAAATATAGTAAATTTTAAAAAAATAAAAAATCTGTCGAAAACACGTTCACCAGAATTTCGTCGGAAATCCGTCAGAAATATGGATACCGTAAATCCGTCAAAAATAACAACAGATTTCCTATTTTTGATGATTTAGAACCATCAGAAATCCACTGGTTTCTTACAGTGATTTTTTTTGTTTTCAAAACTGAAATTGAATTTTTATGTCGAAATTTTGTTTTAATATTTTTTTGGTCCTCAAACACTATTTATTAAGTTAACGGTTTAAAGACTCTATTCTAGAGAAAACCAGAGAACCGATGAGCTTACATGGAAAAAGAAAAACACGAATTAATGCAATCCTAAATATCCACATTAGTCTAAAAGAAAACTCTAAACGAGGAAAGCTAATAACTCTTGAAGATACATAACACGGATATGCCACTCGAAGTGGTGCAAGGCTAACCAAAGCTTTATGGTCGACCTTCGGGAGATACAATACCGCACGAAATACAAAAATATTTGTTATATTTTGAAAATCCATACTTGTGTCTGAAGTGCCGATACATTCGATCCTTGAAAAGGGTGGTCACAAGTAAGATGAGAGAAAACTCTCGCGAGACCTGAGATGAACGGGGGACTTGGATGCCAAAGGCGGGGGAGCAGAACCTTGACCTCCTAATGTCGTAAACGCAATCCACTTAACATCTATGTTTAAGAAGAAGGAAGACACCATAAATCTCTTCATGTTGAAAAATGTCAAAAAAAGCAAGTTCTTCCTAAAGGATATACTTAAAAGAAGTAATCGATTCCAAAGGAAAAAAATACCACTATATTACTCTCCATATTATTAGCATGAGAGATGGTATGATCTATAACTTTGATTAGAACATAAAATTTTCTTCTTTAACAAAGAGAATGTGAGAAGTACATCTCTCTTGTAGAGGAAAATATGTGAAAAAATTCTCTTGTCCACAACAGGAGGAGGGATGGACATGTGAAAAAAATATTTTCCACAGTGGTCTAAGTCTAAGTTTGAATTGGCGGAAGCAATCGAGACTACTAATTAAATCCCAAAGCATAAACATCAATTTAGACCAGGCCTTGTAGACCAAAATGGGCTTCAAATCTAATATTCGTTTTGGGCCATTAAAAACATAGGGTGTAAAGATGACGGGCCTTGCCCTTGTGGAAGTCTTCTGTCGAGTCCAATCTTCAGAGCTATGCCCTAAGAGTACCTCCATTGGTTAAGAATCTCACTAAGTATCTAAAAAATAAAATATAATTAATTTAAGAACTCCACTACCATTAATTAAGAACTTCACTATCATTTTCAATTAAAAATTTTAAGAACCGATTGTTAAAGTTCTCAATTAAAAACCTCTCATATTCTCTTTCCTATTTTTTTTTTTTTTTTTTTTTTTTAATTTAAGAAACTCATCTAAGAACCTCTAATAAAAGTAGTCTAAAGCTGGCTAAAGAAGCTGAGGCGGTGTTTGGTGAGGGTGGTCAACGAAGCTCCTCCATTTCTTTGCGTCTCCGGGAAAGCCCCAAGAACTTTTTTGTCAGAAATAAAGGCTTCAGATCTCTGAGCATGCTCCGACAAATAGAGGTTGTAAAGGATTAAGTAGGATCTTCAACATTTTTTCGAGAAGGGGTCAGCTCCGGTGGTTCTTAGTCAACGCATTGGGACGGCATCCACCGAACACGATGACAAAGAGGACCCAACCAGAAAAAAAGGAGGAGAGAAGGTCGAAGCCTTTAGTGACGAAGCGAAGCCGATTCGGCAAAAGGGGAGCCAAAACGAGAGCTTGAAAGCGGAGGAGGAGGCGCCGGTTCCTGTGAGTTTTAGCCGGATGTACATCGCTTTTGTCGGGGAAGCGATTCAAGTGAAAATAGGGCACATCTTTGAGCGTGGAGCTCGAAGTAGCATCCTCTCCGCCGTTGAGATCAGCGATGGAGAGAGGAGCGAAACCTCGCCGGTTGAAGAGAAGAAGGTCTTCATCCACCGGAAATTTGTTCATCTTGCTCTTGTCGGTGACTGATCGAACTCGTCGTTAACAGATTGATTTCACCGGTGGTTGATAGATCTCGCCGATGAACTTGAAACTAATGTAAAGTGATCTCGCCAGTGACGGAGTTAGCCAGTAGAAGACGAAACCGAAGTTCGTTGGAAATAGAAGTTGGTTCGGCGAAGAAGGGAGAAAGGTAGGTACTACAGAATCTCCGACCATCCCCGAATTTACAGAGAATTTGCCATGGTCGGAAAGAAAAAACAGAAAATCTAAAGAAAATGGGAAGAGGAGGGGACAACAGATGCACGGAAGATTTGGATACACATCTCGACGTCGGAAATCAGAGTCGTGCAGCTTGCCTCGATAATGGAGCCTGGGAGCTTTTCAAAATTCAAAATGTTTTCACGTGATAATTTTTGTGCACCGAAAATTTTTTTATGCTGGGTGACTCCGTTTTATAATTTCAAAAGTTTTAAAATTCTTATGCACTGAAAAATGTGTTCTAACATGGAAACCAAACCAATAAAGTAATTTATTTATAAAAATATGCCATTTCCTTTCTTCCTTGGTCTTTGTTTTCTCCACTTGCGTTTAGTACCGCCAGCACTCGTCGGCAGTCTCGACTTCTTTCATGTTGTTTGTTTAGTTTTTTCTTCTCTTTTAATTTAAATAAAATGCTTATTCTTCTAGTGTCAGATCTGTGTCTCCTCTTTATAATTTCGTATCTTTAGGTATGTGTTGGTTGTAAACAAGGTTTTGATTTTCTAATCATAATTTTGTCGGAAACAAACTTTACTGAAAAGAGACAATAATGAAAAAAACAGATAAAATACAATCCATTTCCCACTTCATCCTAATGTATCAACTATTATATATATATATATATATATAAACATTGCTCGACTCATTGTGCCCACAATCCATTGCTTTCTTGAGTTTATGGATGACAAGTATGAATGATGTAAATGATAAACATTTTTCCCCTTAATTCAGATTCCCAAGTTTCCAAATCCGCTTTCACATCTCACAAAATCACGATGATTCGCATCAATTTCATCCATGCCCAAACAAACACCATAAAAAAGACTCAGGTCATTTTAATTGGTCTTGTAGTTTTTTTTCTTAGTTTTAATTGTAAATTGGTAATTACAGATTTGCTTAGTTATCGTGGAGAGTTGTGAATCAAATGTCAGCAATTGGGGATAAATATTTGTGGCTCTTAGTTTCGTAATCACATGGAAGATTAGTTTAATTTTGCAGGGTTGGGTAGACTTCTTTGATGAAACAATATCCTAAATTGTCAGTGAATGGAGTTAAGAGGATGCTACAATGGTTTTCTAAATATGGATGAATACATTCTTTGCTCTCTATTTTACGACTAATAATCTTGTGCCTTTTTTGAGTTTGATGAGTTTCTGTTTCACTTTAGCACCATGCCTTTAGATATGTTAATAAAAAGTTCAGCAACCAGTATAAGGGCTGATTTCTTGACTAAGGAAGTACAATTTGAAGACCGGCTTTTCACTTTACAGGTTTGTTATAGCAGCACTTTATCAGGAAACTACTTTTATTTTTTCTTGGAGTAGATTGCACTTGCTTAAGCATGGGCATGAGTTTGACTCCTTCAGTGGCTGACGTTAAGTTGGAAAACAAGGTTTGATTAGTGTATGAGCTTTAGACTGAAATTAAAGGAAATTAAAGGAAATTAATTTTGCACTTGCTTAACTTTTGAAGGAAATTAAAGTCCTCCGCAGTTTCAACTATATCAATTGAATCTTTGGTTCTGTGGGATTGTTACTTGTCATTCCAATATTGATACGGTTCATACTGGTTTGTAATGTGATTATTAATGGATTTGCTTCAACATGGTCAGATTAAGAAAACACAAAAAGAGTTGACAGAGTCTGTCCTGGATTATGATTTTATGTGTATTGTCCTTCTTTGCTTAAATAAGAGCTAAAGTCTTGCTTTTCTACAGATCTGGGATACTGCTGGTCAGGAAAGGTTTCATAGCCTTGGTGTAGCGTTTTATCGTGGTGCTGATTGCTGTGTTCTTGTAAATGATGTCAACTCCGCGAAATCATTTGAGAATCTCAACAACTGGAGGGAAGGGTTTCTGATCTCTTCTCAGTAGATTCAATAAACAAACTTTGCATGCATGCCGATAATTGTGATCTGCATGCAAGTCCTTCGGATCCAGAGAACTTTCCCTTTGTTGTTATCGGTAATAAGGTCGATGTGGATGGTGGAAACAGTCGGGTGGTACACACATAATTTCCATATTATAAAAAACAACCTTGAAAGCTGAAACCTGTTTAAATTGTTTCCAATCACTTTTGAATTTTCAGGTTTCAGAGAAGAAGGCTCGAGCTTAGTGTGCTTCAAAAGGAAACATTCCATACTATGAAACCTCAGCTAAAGAAGGCACCAATGTAGAAGACGGGTTCCTGGCATAACTAAGAACGCAATGAAGAGGAAGAAATGTAAGTTATAACACACAATCGCAGTGATAGGCTTTGTTAATGCTTTATTGTTTGGGGTTGATGGGTTAAAGATTCTATCTGAAACTTGTTGATGTTTTGATCTTAGGTACTTGCCAGACACAATCGATGTCGGAACTAGCAATCCACAGAGGTCAACAGGATGTGGATGCTAAAAGGATTCTTTTACTTCTCTGTTCTCTCAGCAGTTTATCTATCTCACTCTGAGGTTTATTTACCATATTGTAAATCTGTTGTTGTTACCAAAATAGGACCCTAAGAAATAAATAAATAAATAAATAAAAACGAATTGGGTTGGTCGGTGTTTGTGGCCGTATATTATGGACTCTTTTGTACACTAACGTATTTTGTTGTCCATACTTTTATGAAAAGACTTGATGGTTCTGTTTTATTTAATTTCTTACATTGCTTTGTTTAGCTTTAAGGATGACTTATCTATATTTGATCCAAGGTAGGCTTGAAGACCACGACGACCTACGGATATAACACATATCTTATGAAATAAATAATAATAATTACATTCGGATATATATATATATATAATATAAACTCGTAGGGTGTTATTCTAATAAAGTTTGTGACTTTGATATCCTTCAATATTAGTTAAAGTTCCATTATCCGAAAAAAGGTAACCCCTTGAGATGAGATTTACTCGTTGATCATTTTTTCGTAGTACATAATTAAATAAATTTCATAAAATAGAGGAAAATAACACAAAAGCACTGTATATTATTTATATATGTAAAACAAAAAATGTGAAGCAAATCTATTTTTTTCCCACACGAAGACTCACTCACATTAATGGCAAAAAAAAAAAGCAATCCCTTACACCAAGGGTTAACATTTCTGAACGAAACAGTTTTTTTTTTTAAACAGGATATATTTTCTTATGTGTACACACATATACGTCACACGTGCACGTATAAATCGATGCATATATAAACACGAGTCGTAGACATATATATGAGAGATTTAGCTAATTATTCTTTAGGATTGTGGTAGATGATGACAACAGATTTGGTGTCGAAACTCTGGATGAACTTCTCTTGTGCTGTCCTAAAAGGATTGTTGAGTAGCTCTTTGATTGGTTCAGGCAACGGCTCATTCTTCATCATCTTCTTCCAATATTCCTCTGCGACTCCTCCTGATCTTCCTTCACTCGGATTCACAAACTGTACCAACAAAGTACAACATTCAAATATGTTATATTTCAGATCTTAATTAGGGATTTAATATAATTAAAGAACAAGCTTTACCAGGAAAAAGGTGAAAAAGACGAAGAAGACGACGACCAAGTACCGTTGTTGCTTCATATCTTTAAAAACTTTTGTTTTGTTGTTTGAGGATTTTTCGCGATCTATGTTAAATCTTTGGTGTTGAGTTTATATATATATATATATATATATATAGAAACCCCTTCAAAGGAATTTGTTTTCTTGATAACGGTGATAATTTCCCTCTCATTGCATTTTATTTTTTATTTAAAAATCATGTACTACTACATTGTAAGGTCAACTTTGTAGTGTGTATATATAATGATAATATATGTAACCTAATTTTTAAAAAATGTTTTATCTATATATATTTCAGAGTGGTGGGCCGCTTAAGTAAGGATTTTTGTCTATTCTTCTCTGGAGCGATCAGCTATTACAGCTCAGACAGCAACACTACCAATATTTTAAATGAGTTGAGAATAGACACATATAACTGAATAGAACAAAGAAGAATTCGTAGAGTAGTTAATTATATAACCTACATTCTAAGGTTGAATAAAACCAAGAAGAATAGGGCGAACCCATATTAAATATCGCAACTAGAATTCCTTTAAAATTATTCAGAACTGTCTAATTATTTATTTATTTTTTGGTGTGAAATACTTTTTTGTACTAAATTTTTTTAAATTAAGCACTAAACAACTATGGGTTTACACGTTGACAAAATAAGAATTATGCACTATGCAAGATGTTTTGTATTATTTGCAGTATAAAAATGCTAGTTTCATTATTATTTTCGCCAATCATAAAATATGATAATATACACTTGGTTGTATTTTTTGTTAAAGGATTTATATATACACTTGGTTGTTTCAAAGCATTCGAAGGCTATATGAATTTTTTTATTAAACATAATTATTTTAGTAAACAATCAAATGTAAATTCGATATGTTAGTTATTTTGAAAAGAGATAAGGCTTATATTTAATTTTTTCTCAGTTGAAATTATGTTAATGTTGTACTTGTACATGCTTTAAAATAACACGAATAAACGTACTAATGTAGTATATATCCCAACATAATCATTCTCTCAACTTTTGTGGTGGTTGTAATTTTTTTCAACTTTATCAGTGTTTTTAACTTCAAGTAATAAATATTACTCAGAAAAGCTTCAAGTAATAAATACACAATTTTCTCAAAAACAAATACACAGGAATAAGTGTTTCCATTTAAATTTGGGTCCCGCTTGAATTCGTTTATGAAACAAGAAAAAAATAATACCTTTTCTCCGTGAGAGTTACTTTAATTGATGAAAAAGATATGCCAAAAGTTTTTTCTTTTATAAAACTTGGAACAAGTGAGACCGGTAAACTTTCAATGTGTCTGCACATTTGCTATACGACACATAACCAGTTATTTAAGACATTGATTATTTAATTGTATAGATTATAATTTAATAGTCTTATAATTTCATAATTAGTAGTGGGCTACTTATTAGTCGAAGAACCCATTGATTAGATCTATCTACAAGTGTTTTCTTTTTCGAATTACCGGATGTATTAGTTGGTACTCGGATAACTAGCCTACGATTATTACTTGCCGGATTATATTCCGATTCTGTTTCTTAACTCCTCCTAATTTGTTTGGAATTTAACATTGAAATACTATAAAGTCTTGCTGCAATTAACGATTTCTCGAGTATGACTTTTAAGGATAATCACCTCTTTAAATAGCACATCAACCATTTTTTTGTTGTTTTTAATTTATAGTAACGATTAAAGTTAGTACTTATTAGTCAATCTTTTAGTGAAATCTAAGTAAGTAAGTGATAATAATATTTTTGAATTCTCTAAATGATTTGTTGATACTTATCATATTTTTTGTATGGACTATTTTTATCGAAATAAAATACAGAGGGAGTCAAAATGATGATGAATCAACTTTTCAAAAATCCTACAAATACAAATGATTTTATTTCCATGAATGACAAATCGACATTCACTAGAAAACATATGAGTTCCGACTGCAAGATTCGTCTGTAATAATCTGAAATCCATTAAAAATTTAAATAACTCTCAAACCAACAATATTACAGACCAAAAAATAAGTCAGCACTAATGATGCATATGATCGGTCAGTATATTTCGACGAGGAAAGTACATAATAACATTGTTCAAGCTATATATCTTAGAAAATACGTACGCTATTTATCGAATTTTTTCCAAAAACAAAACATAAATTTTGATAATTACAAACATTATATTGACTGATCTAACTAACGTCTCAATATCGTTTTTAACTTGTAATAAAATTTTAAATTATCATTTCCAAAGGTATTTTTCATAAATTACTTTTCAATTACTAATAGATTTTTAAAGTATCAATAATCGGTTGATGTCGACAGTATTTTTTGTTGATTATTTTATATATTTTATTTTATATAATTTAGTGAAATTATTAAAACTTTAATAAATTTTTAATATAATTACTCTATTAATAAAAGAATAAAAGATATTTTTTAACTCTCCAAATATATATTTTTTTGTTAAAAGGTTTCCGTTCTCCAAATACATTTAATGGCGTGTCCTCCTGAAGTCATGATGAACTCTTATCGCTGTAAACGTACAAAGAAATTGATCAACTTAAAAAAATACACAATGATACATAGGTTAAAGTGACATTGATTTTTTTAATAGCCGTAAAATTTATCACGTACTAAAATATTGTTATTAAGAAAAGAACTAAAATTTAAAGAGATCCAATGTTATATGTTTTAAGAATTCCAAGTAAAAAATGAAATGTGGATCACACAAAAAATTTAGAGGGACTTATTTATTTTTGATCAATTTTGAATTGGAAGCATATGAAACTTAATATGATATTAAAGTTTACGTTTGATCCAAGATCCAAGCAGGTTGGTCAAATAGGATGTATTACAAGTTTTAAAGCGGGATTCAGTTGGAGATAGATCAAAATAGTTTTCATCTCGATCCTCGATGAATGTGTTAGAAATCTCATATCAAAACTGAGATGAGAATAAATTAATATTTAAGAGACATGAGATCATTCACCCATGAGTAATTGATTTTGAGTTTGAAATCTATAAAATTTAATAATTTGATCAATACCATATGCTTAATCTACACTTGACAAACTTTTTACAAAAGCACATTTAAAATTGTAATATATCTGGAAAATCTTTATAGATCACAAATTTTTTTTATACGAACTAATACATAGGAAGTTCTCTTTATCTTGAAAAACTGTTCATTCTTCTTTTTACGTAATTAAAAAAAATTAACAGGCCAATATAATGTTTTTTTTGTTAATAGATGGGTATGGCCAATATAATGTTAAGCAAGCAAAAAAACTGGAAAATTTTAACTATAGGTTCTGATAATTATTTTGAATCTTGGTTCGGAATCTTCCAGTTATATAGAACGAAAGAATATAATGAAAAACACAAAATTTATATATTAATTAGAAGAAGATAAAAAACACGAAGAAAAAAAAAGTTTTGACTATTAAAAATATGAAAATATTTATTAGCAATAAATACATATATTAAAAGACAACAATTTACTGAAAAACATTATCACGATTAGCAACATAATAAATAAATAATAAGATTAGCATATTTTATTATAAGTGATCATCTTAACATTATCGATCATCAAAATTTATACATTATAAAATTTTAAGTTTAGTTTAGCAGCACATATATAGTCTAGTGATTTATTTTACGTTATATCATTGTCTCATCATTTAAACTTAAATTCAGTATAATACATGTCGTTGATGAAAAATGTGAAATAAGTTTTTATTTATTACATTTATGCTTAATGATATCATATTATTTTAGTGTTTATGTTTTTATGATATTTACAATAATTAAATCAGATTTGTTGATTTTGTGTTTATAAGTAATGATTTTGTATTTATAAGTAATAGTAGTACACATGTCAACTTGTCATATGCTCTTAAATGATAAGATGACAAACAATTAATGGAAAAATTATCCTACTTTCATATTATGATTTTGAAAACTTTACCGATAAATAAAAACCACGTGTTATCCAGTCATATATACAAAAATGAAAATTACATAATGGATTGATTTGGCAAACCAGTAGAGTACCGAAATAACCTAGCTGCTTAATTGGCTAGAGAACAATGGATTAATAAGACCCCACCACTAATTTTGAAGTTGATCCTCTCATTTCTATAGAAATTGTCCATAAGGCAATGATGTATAGTGATTATGATTTGAACTTAAAGATACTATTATTTCTCTTGGTATGATCTTGCCAAGTACACTCATATTTTTCAAATCTTATTTTCACTTTGCTAACTTTTAGTTGCCATGAAATTTTGTCTAAAGATTTGAAACCGCTTCTACAATTCTCCCATTAGAAAAAGGATAATCATGACTACCAGTTTCGCTTTAAAAAGAAAGTCATAAAGAAAAAGTTGGTCTTAGTGCTTCTCATAAGTGGATACTGAAATTTTTTTATATTTGTTATATTATGGGGTCTAATTAACAAAGACTATAGATAAGATTTATGGTTGAATGAATTCACTTTTTTGCTGATTAATTGTGGTGCAAATGGAAAGTTTTTAATAAATGATTTTATGTTTGCGGCAAGATTCTAAAAAGATTATACATTTTCTATATGGATGATAGATAGGATAAATTCAAGCTAATTTTTAGATTTACAACTATAATGTGAATTTTATAGTTCCCAAAGGACCAGCATCTTGGTTTGTGGTTTCTAGCGGCAGCCAACGTCTACAAAATTGGTCAAAGTTTTTTAGAGATCGCTTATTTTGCTCTTTTTTTCTTTTCTTTTTGGGCTTATTTTGCTTAATGGAGCATTGAATTCGGAAAATTGTTTTTGCCGAATTTTGAGTTTTTTTCTTCTTCATAATCTGTCAATATTTTGAAATTTCGTTTCTGTTTTATTTTATTTTCAAACGTCTATTTTATTGGATTTCAATGTATTGCATCTAGAATTTAGCAGATGTATTGGATTTCAATGTATTGCAAATATCCATATATAAGTTACCTTGCATTTTAAAAAAGTAACATCTTTTTGACTGGAACGAAGCAAGCGAGTGGGGTTCAGTCATGCATGCATATCTTAATTGTTGACTCTAAATTTTAATGTTTTTCTTGAAATTATCAATTTGTTGTAAATATATAACTATAGTCAACTTATACATGTAGTTGTTGGAATGAGCCTTTTTATTCCAGAGTCAACTTAGATTTCTCAATCATGCATAAGTATTACAACTTTCTTTTTGTACTGTAATATTACAACTATTGTTCATTAGAATAATGGCTATTCACTGTTTGTAGGAGATTTATTCTCTGTTCCAATATTATTGTTTTGACATTCTTATTATTTTTTTGCACAAATAAATTGATTTTTGGAATTTATTTTTATTTAATGCGCTTTATTAATTTTAACTAAAAAAATTGTACAGTATCCTTTATATATATATATATATATATATAACATTAAAGTTTACAGTATCTTAAGAAAAGTTACTTTAAATTCTTACAATGACAATATTTTCTAAACAAAAATGTTAGCATTAATCGACACTATTTTTGAAATGGGGAACGAAGACATTACATCCATCCATATGTTATTCAATTTACTCAAGTATGAGAAAGTATAATATGTAGTACAAGCCAAATATTATCACCATATAAAAAATGAGAATTAAGACAAAAACTAGTATTTAGTTTTTTTTGTTATAAATTTCAATTTTCGTTCATTATAACCATTAGTTTGCTGTGATGTGGGCACATTAAAAAAATTTCTTAAAACTTCTGCTTCTTCTATTTTTTTTTGTCGTAACCACTAAAACCACACATTCATATAGTAAAAATAGATTCTATGAACATGAATATTCATTCTGATTTTTTCTTCATATTCGCGCAAATTTGGATGATAAACATAAATGGCTGATGTGTTAAAGTCAAAGATTTTATATAGTGGGTTGGTTGTCGCCATAGAAATAGAGTAAATTATGAAAAATATTAGGTCAATGATACTGCGACTAAGTTCAATGAAAGATCAATGAGCCTTTTTCTTATTATTATTTATAGTCCTAATTAAGTTTTAAAATAATATTTTATTGTTTTAATCCTTTTAGATTCGCCAAAGGTCTATCATTCACATTGTCAACAAAAGATTTATTAAAGAGTACCAGAAGACTTCGTAAGAATGACCTTCTTCTTATATAATTAAAAATTAAAATCAGAAGAATTCAATATAAAGTATTAAAACAATTTATATATACATCAAAGATGATTTTGAGCTATTAGGAATTGGCCTATCAAAAGTGGCATTCTGACACTTCAAAAAAATCACTCGAAAAATTAATCTCGCGGGCTACGAAGGGATTTTCAGCAACAATTCATCAAAAGAGTTATGCAATTAAGTAAACGCATAACGTTAAGTTATATTGCACACAGATAGTTAGTGACAAGATACGAAGAGTAAATCTTTCAAGAAAGGAGTATGACAGATATCATTGCATCGACCTACTCTTGTGCATTTTCTAGTAACATGTTGCACAAGGCTAGCATGCCGAATATATCTGGTATTTTGAACCTGAAGATGGTAAACTTATATAAATACAAGTCTTAAATATTTTTTTGGGATCCAAACTTTTCTACGAGATTCTAATTTTTTAGAGAAAAAACATTTACACACTTTAAAAATATGGATTTTTAATTTAAATTCAATTGATAATTGGTGAATTGGCTCATCTCCTTTATATACTAATATTGATTCTTTCAAATTTATGATGTAAGATTCTAACATGTCCCTTTGAAATGATGGTTTTGATGAGCATATCTCAAATCGAATCTCACTTTGTGGCTGGCAATAAAATTTTTTTTCGGTTACCTTACTTGACAATTCAAAATTAATTGGTAATAAATAGATAGTTTTATATTTCTTATATATTAATATTGGTCTTTTCAAACTTCCGACATAGAATCCTAATATTTCACATAACCTTTGATGTGATTCCTATACGTAATAAAATTCATCTAACGGGATCCAAATTTATCTAGAAATTTTTATTGACTTGAGCATCAAATAGCTTTTGAGAAGCACTTCGAATGCACTCCAAGAATCTGAGAGTTCCTATATCTTATGCATATCTATCTACTTAAAACTAATTGACAATTATTGAATCAGCTCATCTTTTTTCTATATTAGTATTGGTCATTTCAGTTTTACTTACGACTAGAGAGGCACCCACCGCGTTACAACACGGGTAAATGTTTTCATATATTTTTAGTTGAGAAAATGATGTTATTATTTAATAAATGTTTTTGTAAAATATATTATTTGTTTAATATATTTAAAATTAATATAGGATTAGTGTTAAATATGAGTATAGTATTCATTTAGTATTATATTTACTTTTAGTCGTGTAATGATGCTATTTATTTAAAATATATAGCAGTAGAGATATATAAATTATAAATTTTAAAATTATCCAAACTAAAATTATTTTATTACTAAAATTTATTTTAATTTGGGTAAATATTTTTACTTGAATAATATATTTAAATTAGATATATTAATCAAAATATAAATGATATATTTCTAATATGTGAATATTAAATTAACCTGTGATTTAGTAGACATGATCAACCATTTTAAGTATTTAGAATTAATTATAGAATTAGTGTTAAATATTAAGTAGCAACATAATAAAACGTACCAAAGATTCCTTCTTCACTTTATCTTCATATTAGTTCGCATATTCATCTTATTTTTTAAACCAGGTCGACATTCTATTTTCATATCAAAACTGTCGCATATAATCAGATGTCCATATATATCCATCTTTGACAGAAGTTGCAATCTTTAATATTCTCAATTTAAATGTTCAAAATATCAATACACACAATTATCGGTTTCATTCAGTTTTAACCGTTTTAGTATTTACCAAAATATTTTTAACTATCTAATACAAAATAAACTAGATTTAAACCGATTATAATTTAATTACAAAAAAACAAACCGTAAAATGAAAAATGAAAAATCTAAAAATTTTTAAACCCAAAAATTCTTAAATCCAAAATCAAAACAATTATAAAATGATTATAAGCGATAATATCATTCTAATTCATCTCACAACAACCAAATAAACAAATTCAAAGCAAGTATGCGATACCCAACTCCATCTAGTTATGATTTGTTTGTAATTAAATCAGTCTTAAGATTTGTTTTTTTTTTCTCAAATGTTCTACGAGATCTAATTCCCTTAAAAGCATATAATCATTCATCTTAATCGGATTGTTTTTCTTCTTCATTACTTTGTTGGCTTAGAAAATTTAGGTGTCCTCTGCTTTTGGTATTTTTCAGATGTTGGGGTGATGAGCGGTGCGGTGTTTTTCATTGATACACGAATTTTAAACTTAAATATATAACTGCAAGTATACAGACAAAAACAGCAGTATAGAAGGGATCGAATCTTTAGAGACCAAATTGCACTACGATTCTATCGAAAGAATGCTAAGCTAAAACGAAAAGAAAAATTGTTGTGTAATTGTGAAACCAAATAAAGCAATTAAAAGTAAATAGCGAAGTAAACTTATGGATTAAAAGCGTTAGGCTTCAGAAAATTATCTGGAAATCAGAAATCACGAACCAGACAACTATTCAGGACATTAATTAAGAACTATCTCGAATTCGAACAGAAACGTCTAAGCAATCCACTTTCGTGACATCAATTACTATGTCTAATCACCTAAGTATCTAAAATTTTGTTTGAACTTAAAGGTCTAAACCAGCATTAACTAATGGGTTCGATATATTCACGTACCACCTTAACATCAGCTTTCGTTGGCTAAGGACGATCTGCTCATCTATGTTCTATCCGATAACCTATAAGCTTTTGGAGAATGGATTCAATCTACCATCATAAAACTAGGTAGTTAATCTAATCTAAGCATTAATAATAACAATAGATGAAGATGACATAAGATAAAAGCCCTATTGTGTCTGATTCAGTGGTTCTTCATTCCTTCGAAACTCTAAACCCTAAGTAGAGAACTACTCAGTCATGGAAGCTAAGAAACAACCAAGGTTTGATGAAAAACTCATAAAGAAATCCAATAAAAATCCAAAAGATATCTCTTAACAATATATTTCAAATAAGAGAAAATTTAGCCTAAACAATGACTTAAAAACAAGTATTTATAGGTTAAAAAGTTATAGGTCGAAATCCTAAACAAATTAGGAAAAAGAGCAATTTTTCTATTTTTCTCGGGCATGTTTTGAGGGTCGGATCGATCCAAAACTGGTCGCAGACAGGTCGATCTGGTTGGCAGACTGGGTCTGGATCGGTCGATCTGGTCGACAGACTGGACCTGGATCGGTCAATCCGGTTTTTTCTGGCGTCTTTCATCTGCGCATGCTTTATCTGCTCGCAAGACTGAACTGTCTTCACGAAAATCGTCATAACTTTTGATCGCACCGTTGGATCGACTTTAAATTACTTTCAAATGAAATCTAACTCAAATATCTATCTTGTGTCCAAAATTAAGATTAATCCATCGGTACGAAGTTTTTCAAATAAAGGCAAATTTCAGACGTATTTGCATGATTCTACATTTTTTGTCATTATAATTCTTCCTACCATGATTAAACCTAATAAAACTATAAAACACATAAAATAACTCTAAAACACATAATAAAATACAATAAAAACCAAACATATCATTCATACAGCAAGATCTTAAAATCACAGAGATGGCAGATCTTCATTTATGTGATTTTATGATCTTGCTGTATGAACGACACCGCACCCGTTCATTACCCCAACATCTGAAAAATACACATCATCGGTTTATTATTTACTGCAAACTTTTTTCGGTCACTCTACTTGAATCATCAACCAAGGAGACTTTAATACCACGTTAAAGTTGATTGGTTTCCATTTCAAAATTAATTAGCAATAAATAAATGATTAAATATCTCTTATATACTAATATTGGTCTTTTTAAACTTTCGATTTCACATAATCTTTTATATATTTCCTATATATAATGAACTTCATCTAACAGAATCCAAATTTATCTAGAAAATTTTTATTGACTTGAGCATCGAATAGCTTTTGAGAAGCACTTCGGATGCACTCTAATAATCTGAGAGTTCCTATCTTATGCAGATCCATCTACTCTCCAGTGGTTACTTCCAACGGTTCCAAAAACCATATGCTAAAAGCCGATACTAAAGTTTATCCACGAATAGTTTATAAACATTATTTCTCGAATTCTTACTATTTATTTTATAGATTACTCTAGAATTATATATCTAATTTCGAAAATGACTACGACCATAACTAATATACCAAAAAGATTTAATTATTTTTTATTATTCCGTTACGACGTAAAGGATGATCCATGAAGTATTTTGTTTGTATTATAGATTCAATTTAACCAATCCCGATAAATTAATATCGAATTATTTTAATTTCGTATCAAATCTGATGACGAAATAAGACGTTGCAGGCTTAACAATGATTAATAATACTTATAAAATGGAATTAAAAAGTTTAACAGTCTACTTATGTGTGAACTAATAAATGAGACATCCTTTAAATTAAAAAAAAATAAGAAGAAGTCAGCACCAGCATAATTAAGTAGATGTAATTTATTATAAATATATAGATAGATGGGTGTTCATACTTCGTTGAGATTTAAGATCACTTGAATACTTTTTTTTTTAGAATTTGCTCTCCTTTAAACAAGAAAAAAAAAAGTCAACATCTCAAGAAGAGGAAGAAACTCATTTTTTCTCCATGGCTTCAACTTTTCGGCTCTCTATCAGCTTCCTCATCTTCCTCCTCTTCTCTCTGGTATGTTTATCTCTCCATATATATATATATATATATGTACCAATATATATGTGTTTTATATAAGAGGCTCGGTTGAAAACATTCGTCTTGAAACGGATAAAAAAGGAATTTACCATAACAATCCTGCAAGATAATCACAATTCGAAATTGTAACACACAAATTTATATAAATTCATGCATCATGGCTCTTACCACCGTTAATGTTAAAAAAAGGTTTTTTTTTCTTCAATCTTATAAAAAGTACTATTTGATACTAGCTATAAGAATCTTACAACATATTCATGGAATAGTTTGTATTGATTGTATTATATTTGTATACAAAGTTCCTGCATCATTTAATCAAGAACAGGAGGTCATGCATCATGATTCTTACCACATTGTTAGGCAGAAAAAAAGACTTGTTTCTTCTAGGCAACTTTTTTTCTGAATTTATCTAAATTTAAAATAAAATTTTGAAGTTTTTTGTATCTAAATATTTTAAAATTGGTTTTCTGTTATTTGAATGTAGTGGGTCGTGGAGGCACACACGTCAAGAAGGCTGATATCAATCAAGGAACAAGAAGGTCAAGATATTAATAGTCATTTGCTCAAAGATGGTGAATTCGATGATCCTTCACTGTACATGTATTTCACACTCAAAGATCTCAAATTAGGAACCAAATTGCTCATTTACTTCTACCAAAACGATCTTCAAAAGCTTCCTCCACTACTCACAAGAAGAGAAGCGGATCTCATTCCTTTCTCTAAGTCAAAGCTTGACTTCCTTCTCAACCACTTCTCTATCACCAAAGACTCTCCTCAAGGGAAAGCCATAAAAGAAACTTTGGGACATTGTGATGCTAAAGCTATTGAAGGAGAGCATAAATTTTGTGGAACTTCTTTAGAGTCAATGATTGATCTTGTGAAGAAAACAATGGGGTATAATGTTGACCTCAAGGTCATGACAACTAAAGTAATGGTACCTACTCAAAATTCGATAAGCTATGCTTTGCATAACTATACATTCGTCGAGGCTCCTAAGGAACTAGTTGGGATTAAGATGTTGGGATGTCATAGAATGCCATATCCTTATGCTGTTTACTATTGCCATGGACATAAAGGTGGAAGCAGAGTCTTTGAAGTTAATTTAGTGACGGATGATGGAAAGCAACGTGTCATGGGTCCAGCTGTCTGCCACATGGACACGTCCACGTGGGACGCTGATCATGTAGCTTTTAAGGTGTTGAAGATGGAGCCAAGGTCAGCACCGGTTTGCCACTTTTTCCCTCTCGATAACATTGTGTGGGTAACAAAATAAGAAAATAGTCTTAGCTATGTATAAATGTGAGTGTGTCTTGTAATATCTATCTATGGTTTGTAAGAAAGGAACAAAAGACGGCCATGTGGGCTTTGGTGTTGTCTCTATTGTGTGACTTGCAGGTTGCAGCAACGTGAAAATGCTTCATGTAACATATAATTATATCTCATGCATCCTAATATAATATATATATATATATATACATAATACTTCATAAATATATATCAGGATGTGTTATTTAAGCTTTTGGTCCATGTTTATGTCCGGTTTGGAAGTTTTCTAATTTTGGATCAAAGTGATGACTTTCCCGTGGGAAAATATGAGTTTAACAACATCAATCCAATTAATTACAACTTATCATTTGTTTCAATGATAAAAAGGTTCAATGAGTTTTTCGGGATGTTGCAGACGACGACGGACCGCTACATCCCCAAAATTATTTATAGTTTAATATATATATATATAGAGCATAATTATTTCAAAACAAATATTTTTCTTTGTTTTCCAAAATATGATTTTTAGAATTTAATCATTTGATTAATAATTAAACTACTTACACTTATACAGTAAGAGCCAAACAATATATAATACGTATATCTAAACTTAACTTTTAAAACAATTTGAATACATATTTCAATAGACTGCACACTATTATATAATATCATGTAGTTTATTTAAAACACACCTAAAATCAACGCCTATCAAGTTACGATTTTTCTATTGCATCATTCTTTGCAAATAAAGGTAAAAGATTTGACTATCTAGCATACGAAGTCCTAACCCTAATCAAATTGAAAATCTCATGTTGACAAAAAAATATGTAATGTAGATCTCAAAAGGTTCAGCTAAGATATGATGAGATAAGAATTTGTTGTATTACTGCTGGATCAAATAAAATAGAAAAAATATACATCGTCAACTTTTCACTTGTATAATCTTTACAATAGCCAATAGGAAAAATGTTGGTTTCTCCATTTATTCTACTCATCTCTTAAGGTAAAAACAAAAGCAAGACCAAAACTATGTACAAAAAGATTGCATCTTCCCTTTGTAATTCTTTGTTTGTTGTCTCATCTTTCCCACCTTGTCTTCTTCATCATGTCCTAATATTAACTTACTGAACCCAAACTTATTTGGGCCTAATTTACGTAATGGCCCAATGGGCTTCTTTGACTTTTTGGTAAGTTACGAGACTCTCCTTCTTCCTACTATGGTTTTACTATCAACCAACTCTGGTCTTCATGTTCTTCTCACTGATTTCAACTTTCTCTTGTGTAAAATTAAGCAGAGGATGAAAACTCCAATAAAAACAGTGGTTTATATGTGGATTTACATTAAGGCCACATTTACCCACTCTTATGTTGGGCTTTTAAATTGTTGGGCTATTTCAACTGACTCATTTATGTAATTATACATGATGTACATTACCAAAAAAAGAAGAAATTATGCATGGTGTAAGGCTCTAATTTAATACGACTATGCATAGTTTTTTTTTTCTTGCAATATTTCATACACGTGATAATAATAATAATAAAAAAAACATACGTTTTAGCGTAATGAAATATCTTTAAAGAGATTTACATTTTATGAATTGATTAAGACATTTACATTTTATCAATTGATTAAGACATTATTCCTTTTGGGCGGCAGAAAAATAATATGAAATTGCAGTATATACCAACAGATAACTGAAAAATAAGATAATTGAAAAATAAAAAATATGGTCATAGTTTTTCATTAATTAGTTGTTTTTATCTCATAAAATTTTGGATCAAAATATAATTTTGAGGAGATAAGATCTAGTTTATACGGTTAGTTATTTTGTTAACTTGATATATATCATTTTGTTAACGTTAAATATTGTTGTTAATAAATTTTTAATCTAATTAATATATTTATATATTTCATTATTAATAGTTATTTTGTCCAATTTTCCATAAAAGGTGATTTAGTTCAAAATACATAGATAAGTCAAAAATTAAGAACAAAACATATAATTAGATTTACTTTGAATATTTATGTTTTGTATATATTAATAACTAATTTACATGATAAAAATATTTAACATGTCTAACTTTATTATCGATATATAATAATATATAGTAGGTAAATAAATAAATAACATATTAATTATTTTGTTAGTATGACATAATTCATAAATTACAAAACATAGAATTATATTTATTTTGAATATTCATATTTTGTATCGAATAGTAAATTATTTACATGATAAAACATAGTTCTAATTTTATTATCGATATAGAATAATATATAGTAACACTACAAGAAAACATGACTTTTGAAACAACTATTTACGTCTCAAAATAGTTCCAAAACAAAAATATATGACGAATTTGCGACGATTTTTAATTGTCCTAATTTTCTCGTCGCAAACCGTAAGTCGTCGCAAAATTGTCTTAAAATAGGGACGATTTTGCAACGAAGCCTATAGTCTTAAAAAAGGGACGATTTTG
Organism: Cardamine chenopodiifolia; assembly: GCA_963922655.1. Classification (NCBI taxonomy): domain Eukaryota; kingdom Viridiplantae; phylum Streptophyta; class Magnoliopsida; order Brassicales; family Brassicaceae; genus Cardamine; species Cardamine chenopodiifolia. The sequence goes on from OZ000483.1 coordinate 17,082,006, forward strand.
CGACGAAGCCTATAGTCTTAAAACAGGGACGATTTTGCGACGACGCCTATAGTGACTATTTTGCCACGTTTTTGCAACAACCTGATGAGTTGTAAAATAGAGACGATATTAAGACTAAGTTAAGCGTAACAATGTGGTTGGAAAACTATGACAACAATTTGGGACGGTAAATTTGAGACAAATTTGTGACTAAAAAAATAATGTGACGATTTTGAATGTGTAGCACAATAATAAAACATTCAATTAATTACAAATTAATTTATTTACTAGAAAATAATTTATATAATAATTTTTAAATGAATAAATATAATCATAAATCTAAAATAAATTAATTAACATAAAAAGTATTATTTAGGCGGTTCATGAAACCAGAAACATTAAAACATAAATAAAATTTAAAAACATTAAAAGTAAACAATACAAACGACAAAATAACTCGTCTAATGTCATCGTATGGCTCGAACCCGCATTTTCGGGAACCTCGTCTGGAGCTTGGGGATCCGGTGCTGGATCCGAGAAAACTTGTGGGAGTTCATCAATAGAGGGTGGCATTTGCTGATAGTCTTCGTGAATTCGGGTAGACGTACTCGCAACAGTTCATATAACTTGAGGCTGACGGCAGTCAACTAAAGAAGGTGAAGAAGTTCCCACTCTGTGAGTAGAAGTCGAGGTAGTGGATTTACCTCAACCACGACCACGGACACTTCGCCCAACACCCGATATCCTACAGCTTTTAAGAACACAAATATTATACAAAATATTTAATCTTATAATTACAATAAAATAACAATCTTTTTAATAAAAGTTAAATTAATAAAACCTAATGATAAGTTACAAGTTATTAATTATATAGTATGTTAAAAAAATAAGTAAACATATTTTAAATGCAAAAAATAAAAGTATTACATGCATCATGATGTATATAGTTATAAATACTAAAACTAAAAGTATATAATTTAACATTGTAGTTTTAGTACTTATATATACTAAATATTATTAAAAAAATTATTGATTTTCAAAGCTTAAAAATATAAATATATTGTAAAAATTTATTATAAATACTAAAACTATAAGTATATAATTATATAGTAATTTTAGTACTTATATATACTCTAATAGTAAAAATTTTACTTTTTCATTGATTTTTAATAATAAAAATTTAAATATATCGAAAATTTTTATTACAAATACTAAAACTATAAGTATATAATTATATAGTATTTTTAGTATTTATATATAGTCTAATATTAGAAAATTTTATTTTCACTGATTTTAAATGTTTAATTTAGTTTTTCATTGATAGTAAAAAAATCCTTTTATGTAATTTGTGAAAATCAAGATGACAAATTTTCAATTTACCATCTACAAAAATTCGAAATTTTAACTTAACCAATAACAAATTTCCTATTTTAACTCTCAATTGCTAAATTAAAGGTCTAGCAAACTTAAATTACATACAAATCAATGTTAAATTTTTGGGTCAATCTAATTTACCAATCTAATTCTACTTAACATCTCCACATATGAATCAAGCAAAATACCACTCATGAATATGTATTAATCATATAGCTACCAATCCAACAACATAATTTCATCATAAATCTAAATCAGTTAAAATTAGTAATAACCCCAAATCAAGAGACTTAAATCTTCAACTATACTTTGAACCTAAGTATAATCAAGAAACCCAAATTAAACATGCAAATGGTTATATGAAAGCATGTCCTAACCAAAATAAAAGTTTGCAACTAACCAAGCTCTTAGACGAGGAAGGTTTTGATGGCGGCGAAGATCTTGACGGCGACAGTGGCGAAGATCTAGATGGCGGCGGCATAGGCCTTGACGGTGGCAAAGCCTAGACGGCGGTGGAGGGGGAAGATCTGAAGTGAAGGATGAAGAAGAATAAAGAAGGATGAAGAAGAAGACTCAAATCTTCTAGGTAGAAGAGAGATAAAAATATCCAATGTTACTACGGTTTTGCCACTAAATAAAATGAAATAAAGAAGTCACAAAACCGTTGCAAATTTGCAACGATTTTGCGACCAAATAGGTAAAAAAAAAAAAAATTATTTTCCGTAAAACCTTGGACTCGAACACTGGTTGCGGGATCAAGGTGATTTAAAGACGCGTAGCACATGACCACTATGCCACAGTTGTCTACATTTGTTAGTTATCAAAACTAATATATATACATTCGTGTGCATTAGTTATCGGTTTTGTTAAAAAACCGGTTATTGTATATATAACCGTACACTATGTCTATATATATATGCATATATATATTGGAAAATAATATGTATAAACTAAATTGTATAACAATATATAGAAATATATACTTAAATATTTATAGTTATGATATTTTTACAGAAATCGATTAGATTGAGATATAATATAAGAAAATTAGATTTGCAAGAATGCTATATATGGATATATATATATATAAGAAACTATATACAATTGAAAACGCATAATTCAAAGTATAGTACTTTAACATTTAAACTATAAATTAGGAAAAATTACAAATATATTTTAAAAAATCATAATATATTCCAAAAATATATATTATAACATAATGATTTGTATAGGATACTTTAAAAATACTATATGTTTACAATTTTGTAAAAACTAAAATTTTATATTAAAATTTATAAAAATCGTCGCAAAACCGTTGCAAATTTGCAACGATTTTGCGACCAAATAGGTAAAAAAAAAAAAAAATTATTTTCCGCAAAACCTTGTACTCGAACACTGGTTGCGGGATCAAGGTGATTTAAAGACGCGTAGCACATGACCACTGTGCCATGGTTGTCTACATTTGTTAGTTATCAAAACTAATATATATACATTCGTGTGCATTAGTTATCGGTTTTGTTAAAAAAACCGGTTATTGTATATATAACCGTACACTATGTCTATATATATATATATTAGAAAATAATATGTATAACTAAATTGTATAACAATATATAGAAATATATACTTAAATATTTATAGTTATGATATTTTTACAGAAATCGATTAGATTGAGATATAATATAAGAAAATTGGATTTGCAAGAATGCTATATATGGATATATATATATATATATAAGAAACTATATACAATTGAAAACGCATAATTCAAAGTATAGTACTTTAACATTTAAACTATAAATTAGGAAAAATTACAAATATATTTCAAAAAATCATAATATATTATAACATAATGATTTGTATATGATACTTTAAAAATACTATATGTTTACAATTTTGTAAAAACTAAAATTTTATATTAAAATTTATAATAATCATCGCAAAACCGTTGCAAATTTGCAACGATTTTGCGACCAAATAGGTCCAAAAAAAAAAAATTATTTTCTGCAAAACCTTGGACTCAAACACTGGTTGCGGGATCAAGGTGATTTAAAGACGCGTAGCACATGACCACTGTGCCACGGTTGTCTACAGTTGTTAGTTATCAAAACTAATATATATACATTCGTGTGCATTAGTTATCGGTTTTGTTAAAAAAACCGGTTATTGTATATATAAACGTACACTATGTCTATATATATATGTATATATATATTGGAAAATAATATGTATAAACTAAATTGTATAACAATATATAGAAATATATACTTAAATATTTATATTTATGATATTTTTACAAAAATCGATTAGATTGAGATATAATATAAGAAAATTGGATTTGCAAGAATGCTATATATGGATATATATATATATATATATATAAGAAACTATATACAATTGAAAACGCATAATTCAAAGTATAGTACTTTAACATTTAAACTATAAATTAGGAAAAATTACAAATATATTTTAAAAAACCATAATATATTCCAAAAAATATATATTATAACATAATGATTGTATAGGATACTTTAAAAATACTATATGTTTACAATTTTGTAAAAACTAAAATTTAATATTAAAATTTATACAAATCGTCGCAAAACCGTTGCAAATTTGCAACGATTTTGCGACCAAATAGGTAAAAAAAAAAAAAAAAAAAAATTTCCGCAAAACCTTGGACTCGAACACTGGTTGCGAGATCAAGGTGATTTAAAGACGAGTAGCACATGACCACTATGCCACAGTTGTCTACATTTGTTAGTTATCAAAACTAATATATATACATTCGTGTGCATTAGTTATCGGTTTTGTTAAAAAAACCAGTTATTGTATATATAAACGTACACTATGTCTATATATATATTGGAAAATAATATGTATAAACTAAATTGTATAACAATATATAGAAATATATACTTAAATATTTATATTTATGATATTTTTACAGAAATCGATTAGATTGACATATAATTGTTTTACGAGGAAATGGGGAAAAAAAATTGTTTTCCGCAACCTCTTCGACTCAAACTCTGGTTTGTGTCAATAATTTTTTTTTATTAGTCCTAAAAACATCGCAATTTTGCAACTATTTAGTGACGACTTGGATTTTGTCTCAAATTTATGACATTTTTGTAACGTATAGTTTGTGTCAATATTTTTGTTTTTTTAGTTTCAAAATCGTTGCAAATTTGCAACTATTAAGCGACGATTTTGGTTTCGTCTTAAATTTATGACATTTTTGCGACGCTTTTACTGTTGTTTCAAAATCGTCGCAAATTTGTCTTATATTAGTCACAAATATTTGAGACGATGGTGCCGTCGCAAATAACCGTCACAAATTGATTGTTTTCTTGTAGTGTAAGGTAAACAAATAAATAACATGATAATTATTTTTTAAAAACTAAAATATATATCATATTAACAAACTATTTAACCGCCTAAAGCTATAACTCATCTTTACAAATATTTGACTGTGAAAAAAATATTTAATTGTTAAATTGTGATAGTGGCATTTTGGTAAAAAATAAGAGCAGAGAAAACTAATTAATAAAAATCACTACCATATTTTTAATTTTTAATTTATCTATGTATTTATAACTTAATAACCCACAAAAATAAAATGAAAAACTGGAAAAAGAAATCAAACATAAAATCTGAAAATTGGTGTCGGATAACAGTTTTCCAAAATTTGAACCATTAGCTTCATTTCATGCCTTCACCACTCGAAAGCTTTTATTACTTAAGCTTTTACAAAAAAGAAAAAAAAAATCCCCAATCTCAACTTAAATCGAGTGGAGATATCATAACAGAAAATAATATTTTTCTCTGCGTTTTCTCACATTTTCTCGGAATTTTTTTTAACTTGTGCATAGAATAATGACGCTTTAATTTAATACGACTATGCAAAGTTTTTTTTTTTCCTTACAAATTACAATATTCTATACACGCGATAATAATAAAACAAATATCCGTTTTAGCGTAATGAAATACCTTGCAAGAGATTTACAATAGTACATTTGATTATCAATGGAATTATAGTCATTCGACGATTTAAGACATTTTTTCCTTTTGAGCGGCAAAGAAAAATGAAAAGAATGAAAACTGAAAAAAAAAAAATCAAATATAAAATCTGGAAATAACAGTCTTTCAAAATTTGAAATGAGATTATCAATTAAGATTTCATAAAAAAATGTTTAAAAGATCCCTAATCTTAATCTAAATCTAAATCTAAATCTAAATCGAGTGGAGGAGGTATCATAACAGAAAAGATTCTTTTTCTCTGCGTTTTCTCACATTTTCTCGCGATTTCTCTCGTACATTCCCGTCGTTTTCTCGCTTTCCCCAGGTTAAAACTACCATCACAGTAACGAGCACGCACAAAAGAAAAACACTGACGCAATTTTTATTTTGTCTGTTTCGTACAGAAACCCTAATTTCCGTGTTTTTTCCCGTCGTTTCTCTTCCCTCAAAACCACGAACGACGGAAACGGAGATAATCAGAGGAGAACTACTCGTCAGATCTGCTAGGAAGATGATGGGACAACGAATCGTCGCCGTCAATCGAACGAAACAGACGAAGTGGTGAACGAACCTCAAAACGACGATGACGATGATGAGTAGCTTCCTCTTTCGCTAAGCTTGGGATCAACATCGTATTCCTCTCAGCTTCAGATCACACCGGTGACGTCATCGCTTCTTTAGTACCACCACCGGCTTTTGCTGGACCTATGACAACGTGGCCGTCACCAGCTGATTTAATGGCGCGGATGGTTTCATATCCTTTCATGACGTCTCCTCGGTATCTGGCATCGTCATCGGTGAACAACGCTTTCCACCAAACAGGATCTCAACAGATTCAGCCGCCGCTTAATTTCTTCCCGGCGTCAGGTTACGGTCCTCCGTCAAATCAAATTATCCCGGAGATACCAGTGGTGAGACCAATAAACACCACCGTTCGGAGTTCCAGATCACAATCGTCCACCGGAAACAACAAATACGATTCCGCCGCCGTTTTCATGGGCGACGAATATAAAAGGGAAAATACATGGCCTTGAGTATCTCGAAGCAAAACAGATCACAACAGTCACCGGAGATGTACAATGCAAACATTGCGAGAAAGTGTATCAGGTAAGTTACAATCTAAGGGAGAGATTCAGAGAGTTTGAGAGAATCTTTATGACGCTGAGAAGGTTTATGAGGGAACGAGCTGCTCCGATGTGGACATTTCCAGAACCACTGAGATGTGAGCTTTGTGGCCGTGGAAAAGCGGTTAAACCGGTGATTGCTGAACGGAAATGTTTGATTAATTGGTTCCTTTGTTGTTTCTTCGTGTTGTTGTTGTTGTTTATCAGGACTTTGATTTAATATCTCATTAATATAATATATTATGGTTTTACGAAGTCTAATCATCTGTACAATTTCACGTGTTGTTATTTTCGAATACCCGCATATACTATAGAATTAGGATTCTTGAGGAATTCCTTGGCACCACATTAAGTTTTTAGGTTAGAAATATCACCAAAAATTTTAAGAGCCTTTATAATATTTTTATGATAGATAAAAAGATTATTCCTTTTATAAAATGTTCCATTTTGATTCTGAGGCAAGACCAAGATTGTATAAAACAGTTAACAAGTATGTTGAGCTTTACTATAAGTACTATCAACAAGGTCGAAGAACTATTGAAGCTGCATTGATCTGATAATAATTTTCAAGTAGTTCTTTTTAGCTACACAAAAATGGGATCTGTTTGTTTCAGTTACTTGATCCTTGGTTAAAAGAGAATACCGTTACTTTGTCTTTTGGAATGTGAGGCTGCATTGTCTTGTGTTACAATTCTGAGAGAGTTATGAATAAAGAGTCTTAAGTAAAAGTTTCCATATCAGTTAAGCCTTAAAACATGTGAATCGAACCAAACCGAACCGAGTTGGAATTAATCAATCCCAAACTGGTTTGTCGAATTGTCCAAAAAGTTCTATACCAAATTATCTCAACCGATCCCAAAATTTTTGTAACCAAACCTTATTAACCGAGTGAGCTGAAATTTATTTGGAAAATAAGCCAATTTAATTCATACGAATTCATCCAAAATTTGTCGACTTAACCAAAAAATAACCGAAACTCGAATTACCATTTAACTCACTCCTCACTTACAATATCTGAACCAAACAAAATTTCACCTATCCGAACTAAACCGATATTTATTTGGTTTCCATTCCTCCATACCCGAATTAACCGTGATCTGAATACTCAAACAAAACCGACCTAAATATCTGAATGCCAAAATCTGATTAGAAAGTCTACTTTGATATAAGTGAAGAGGACTAAATTAGTTTTAGAAAATCAAAAGCTAAAAACGTATGTAAAAGGTGAAACACTAACCACTAGTCTACTACCATTCAAGCAATATAGTTTTTGAAGGTTTTGGGCCATGTTGGGCTTTGAGATTCAGGGGAAAAAAACATTAAAAAGCCCATATTATACAAAATTGAAAGAAGCAGAGCAAAAACCCTAAACAACTCAAACATTTCACTCTTCTTCTCTTCCATCTCAGATTCCGTTCACTTTTTCCGGTGGTTTCCTCGTGTGCTTGTAAATTTCGGAAAAAAATGAAGCCAGTAATAGGCACAGTGGTATCAAACAAGATGCAGAAATCTGTAGTCGTCGCCGTTGACAGACTCTTCCACAACAAACTCTACAATCGCTACGTCAAGCGAACTTCCAAATTCATGGCTCACGACGAAAAAGACGCCTGCAACATCGGAGATCAAGTACAATTTTCTCTCAATATTTCTTCTTTTAAATTCTAATTTGCATCCGCATTTCGGGAATGTTTGATTTTAGCTTTAGGCTAAGAAAGATTCGAAATTTTTGGTAATGTATAGGTGAAATTAGATCCATCAAGGCCATTGAGCAAGCATAAGCATTGGGTTGTTTCAGAAATCATCAAGAAAGCTCGAATATATTCTCCTCAAGCTGCTGCTGCTGCTTCTTCTTCTTCAGCTTCCATTGCTGATTCTTCTGCTCAGTCTCAGGTCCTTCCATCATCTACTTCTTAAGGTAATTGATTTGGTCCTCTGCTTTAGTTATAAGTCTCATTGACATTTTACGGATTTTAGCGAGTCTTGAGATTACATAAAGTATTGCTGTGTGACAATGTACATCTTACCTTAAGATATTTTATGTTATTGAATCAATATATTATTAGTAATCTTCTTCTAAACCTTATTTCTTGGTTTCTTCTTACTGCAGTTTTGTTAGGAGATGAAGAAGGGATTATATGTCTATGAGACAATATAGGCCTTGTACCGATCTACATATTCTATCAAAATTGATGCTTTGGATCATGTCTGTGATATTTGGTTTCCTGAGATGATTATGAGTTATATGATGATAATAGATAATCTAGTGAAAGTTGATGAATAACACTGTTAAGAAACTCTTGTCTTCTTATGTCATTTTGACAAATCAGTGCATTGTTGTTATTATTCGGGTCTGGAACAATGAGTGAAAATACCTCTTTGGCTCTACAAATGGTGACACCAATATGACTAACTAAAGAAAAGTACCAACACAGAACTCCATAAAATGTTATTTGGCCCAAATCAAATTGCAACATCAGTTTTTAACTGTCATTTTCTTATAGGAATCTTCCCTTTAGTTATAAAGTTTTTTGATAATGAGTATTGATATCTGTTAAGTTACAAGGATTTGATTTTTCTATAGAAATTTTGTGTTTTGCTACCTATCTATTTATGTTTTGCTTTAGATCATAGAGAAGGAAGTAACCAGAGATTGAAGAGTGAAGAAGAAAGAGACAAGAACCAAGTCAAGAAAGCTAATGTTGCTGCAAATTGATATCTATTGCAGAGAGTTGGAGGGCAAGACGATTCGTCTGACCGAAGAAGATCTACGACACTAGCTACTGATGAAGCTGAAGCCAATGCTAGAACAGACACCACCTGCAAAACAAAAATGGTGAATTCAGATCAAAAGCTTGGTTTTTTTCTTTTCTTTTTAGTAAGCATTAGATATATAATTGCGTTACCCAATCACCAATAGAGATAGCGAGAAGAATCCTTGGCTTTTGAAATGGTTGGTTGAGAAGAACACAATAGATATCCACCATTGCTAATGTCAAATTCCATGGTATAGATAAAGACATGATCGCCACCAAGTAGCTGCAGATTTCCCGTAGACCATTAGGGTTCATACGGAAAAAAGAAAAAAAGAGAATATAGAATCTTGAATGATGAGTTGTTTACCAGAAAGCAGTGAATTGGTAGAAGCGAACACCGATTGTCATGAATAGGAGAGAGCCAAATGCTAACAATGTTTTCCCTAACCTCAAGGAAAGGCTTGCACTTGTGCCCACAGAGCCAGGAACCACCACCATCACCAATTTTTGCTTGTGTAGCACGCGATGATTCAAAACTCGATAAATATGGAAACTTTAGACATGGGTCTCGAAAATCTTCTGGGATATACAATTAAGTCATCTGGGTTTTCGTTTTCTGGTGAGATCTTAGAGATGATGATGATGATGATCATGTCGAAGAAGAAGAAGAGTGGAGAAATAAAAGAATGACAAGTTGATAGTGTTTCTGGTTCGCACGTTGTGTGTAAGTATTACGAACGGTGGAAAAGAGAAGACTGTTCATGTTGAAAGAGTTGTGGTCTGTATTCATCAGACAAAGCAGAGCAAATGTCGGAGAAAACTGTTATGCAACACTTTTTATTCCTTCCTTGCTTCTTCATTTTGCTAATCCCTCCCTTTAAATCTTATTTTAATTTAGCATACATCCTTCCCTCAGACAAAAAAAAGTCGAATGCTTTTTAAGAAGTCACAAGACAACATCCGGATTTTACTAGTTTTATTAAAAGTAAAAGGTGTGACAATTAACACGCTCCAAAAAAATAATTAAAAAAATTTTGGAGCTTAGAAGTAAATTTTGCAAATTCAACAAAAGAGTATTTGCTTTGCTGTGCTTACCATATAACCGAAAGATCAGCAAGAAATTCAAAATTCAAATACCTCTCTGACGCGACTATCGAGAAGACTTACACCGACCTCCGACGCCGGTGGAGATGAGATTCGCCGGCGTCAGACTTTCTCTCTAGGTTGCCTTTTCTGTTGGTCTCAAGCTTTCAGTTTCGCATGTTTCTACCCCTCTTTTCCGATGTCGGCGTTACCATCGGGCTTCAAGATCTTTACTTTTTCACCTTTGAGAAAAGCATCCTCCGGATCGGAACATTTTTCGGATAAATACCGAAGACATCTAGAGGTTTCTCGCAACCTGGCCTCGGATCTTCTTTCCGATGAACCTCGACCCTTCCGGCGTTAATAATTTTCGTTGCCGAGATCTCTCTTGACTCTGCCTTCGGAACGGCTGGTCTTCACGGATGACTCGGGATCTCTCCCCAGAGATTTTCCTTCGGCCGGTGAGGCTGACGGACTTCTTTCGACATCTTCTGCCGTAGGCTCTGCCGCTGATGGGCCCCACTTTCTCTTTCAGCCGCCGCTTACCACGTCGAAGGACAAGAGACTCAGACTCTTTACCCTAACTTCTCTATTGGACTTTCCTCATAGCCCATTATGCTCAAGTCCAAAAATTTATATGACTAGGCCCTTCTTCTCTTATCTTGGCCCATCTTGGATATTTGCTATTGGATTTTGCTCCCTGGCCCATAGTTCAATTCATGTTGCTTTGTGTGACTATTTAAAGTTTATGCCCCTCGACGTTGTATCTTCTTTTACAAGTTGGGTTCGGTGTGAGCTTCTTCCAGCATGGAGAGATTTTTCTGCTATTATCCTTGTCAAAGGACCCTTTCGTTGTGTCCTTCCTCGCTAAAGAGAGTAGAATGAAGTTAACATCTTCCTTTGGATATTTTTACTTCCTCTTAGTAAATTCTGTAAGAAAATTTTATTTACTTCAAAAACCTTTGTCACAAAAAGAATTATAGTGTTTTCTTCTCCATGAAGAATAAAGAATGACGCTACTTGGATTGTGTTTACGGCATTAGGAGATCGAAGTTTTGCTCTCTTGTCTTTGGCAACCAAACCCCACGTTCATCTCGGGGTTCGCGAGAGTTTTTTTTCGTTTCACTTCTGACCACTTTCTTCAGGGATCGAGAGTTTCGGCATTTCAAACACAAGTTTGGATTTTTATAATACAACATATACTTTTGTACTTCGGCGGTATTGTATCTTCCAAAAATCGACCATCAAGTATCGGTTAGCCTTACACCACTTCGAGTGGCATATCCCTACGGCGTGTTCTGCTTTTTCAAGAGTTTTTACTTTCCATCTTTTATAATTTCGTTCTAAACTTTCGTCTACAATTTGTTTTTTAGTGCATCTTATTTTTTTCCGGATAATATGGATCGTTAGAAATGCATTAATTTGTGTTATCATTTTTCCATGTAAAAACATCGGTTATTTTATTATTTTTTCTTGTAGACAGTCACTAAACCGTTAACTTAAAATATAGAGTTTGATGAGAAAAAAAAAACTAAAATTATGAAAATAACCTCATTATACGCTTTTCCTCTCTCTCCTCTATTTTTTTTCTCCCTCTTTCTTTTCACTTTCAACTAAAGTCTCTCAGATCATCCAGATTAATCAAAATGGTTGAATACTAAATAATAATTTTTTTATTATTTCTTTAAATTAATTTGACTTTTCTGGTAAGAAGGCACTCGCTAATCCTATAATTTCGATATTCAATCTATTGTCATCGATTTAACGCGACGAATTATAAGTGAAAATTGGTTTCGTCCAAAGCTTTGATCTCCACCGTTAATGTTGATTCCAAAAGCATATTTTATGTGGATCGCAAAATGCATTTTAAAACAAAGCACGACCCTGATAATTAAATCGGAATTTCGCTAAATATTTTGATTTCTTGCTAAATCGTAGTTTTATGATATAAGATGACATGTTACCGACATTGGCAACTTTAAGTATCTCTCTCTTCCTATATCTTTAAATCGTTTTGAATATTTTGATAGTTACCTAATTGACTCTTAAACAAAATATTGGGGCAGAGTTTGATCAGCAAAACGTTTGTGATGGCCTAAGTTAATTAACGAATGCAAGTATGCAACAACACTCGATAATACTGGAAATTGGATGAGAATAACATTTGTAAGAGGAAAGGCTATGAGAGAACATATAAACAACACAAATACCAAAAGGTGCATCACTATAACATTATATCTCACAATTTGCTAATTTCAGGTCCTAAAAATGATTGCAAAAACGAACATAATGTCTTCCATTGCATCATACTGCATCTCTCTCACCACTTCCACACTGCATGGGATGAAAGAACATGGCGGCTTAGCAAACTGAAGACATCTGAGATCTCAATATTGCTAAAAAACAGAGGAATCCATAGTGTAGAGATCACACAAACATTATTATATGGCAGGTTTATTTGACAAACCTTTCAAAACATATTGTCAAATAGACACAAGTTTCTTCTATCATGTTCATAATGACGAAGATTACCAACAAGGTTACTTCAAGAAGACACTCATGCCTGCATCAAAGGAGCAAACTAGCTTTGCCTAAGCATAGTCAATATTCAATAATCCTAATAACATAACTTCATACCAAAATATGTATTCTCATATCGACAAGTTAGTCTATAAGGCATAAGCTGAAGCATTATGATTGTGAACTCACTCTCATTAACAAGTCTTGAAACCAAGTTAAGAACAGATAAAAGATGATGACCCAAGAGATGAAAGTAAAGTACCATAACTCGATCCTATAGCTACCTAATTCTATCAAATTTAAATCGCAATCAAACCCCAAAAAATTCAGAATCTACAAAGCAGAATTGAATCAAAGGAAGACAAAATTGATAGAATCGAAAAATCGAATTATCTGACCTGAAAATCAAAAGTGAATCTGAGTCTTAGAACTCGATCTTAAGCTCATCCTTGGAATCGGAAAAATACGAGAGGACGTATGGAGCAACACGTACAACGACAACCCAGCTTCCGAATAGAGCTACATGGGTTCGTAGCTGCTTCAAAGCCACGGCTTTGTCTGGCTTTCGCATGAACATTCCTGGAAACATGGCGGCAAAGATCTTCCTAGCTCTGTGCTTTCTCTAAAACCCTAACCCTTGATCGATTTGCCGTATCCTTTTTCTCAACATGTAATTAATATGTGGGCCGAGTTTTGATATGGACGTTAACTGATCTTTAAAGCCCAATATGGAGTCCGTAATTTAGGGATGTTCAATTTGGTTTTTGTTATCCGGTTCGGTTTGGTTTGGCTTTCAGATTTGTTAGCTAATTATTTTGTTCGTTAAATACGTTGTTGTTCTCAGTAAAGATACGAGTTTTTAGTAAAATTTCAAAAATATGGTTTAAAAATCAGTTAATTTTGTGCTGTTTCACTTGATTTTGGTTTGGATTGGTCAAACGGCTATATATGTATGAAGGAGTATTTGTTACAATTGATTGTATAATTGCTATTTCTTTTTTCTTTTTTAGTGGATGTGATAATAGAATTAGAGAAGCATCGTTAAGGAATGGGTCGGACAGCTAACATACGTGTGAAATTGTGAATAAGGAAACAAGATTTATAAAACCAAAAAATCCCTATTTTGCATTCCAACCAATAACAAAAGACGAACAAGAAGTATTATGTATAGCCAAACAAAAAAGACTCCCATACTGTAAATTTAAAGTAGCTGAGTTCTGGTCTCGTAATCAACAAATACACTAACCGACCCACCAATCTTTGATACATTCCCAGATTTTCACACTTAGGCCCATCATCGCCTAGCAAATTATGATGTTGCTCCATCGGCAAAGACAGTGGTTTCCCACCAAGAAGACCAGCTTCCGCAACAATATTCAAGGCGTACTTGCGTTAAGAAAGGAAGAACCCACTCGAATCTCTTAACACTTCTATCCCAAGAAAATACTTGAGTTCACCCAAATTCTTCATGCTAAAACATTCACTTAATTATGCTTTAAACTTCCCAAGCATTCCCAAATCACTTACACACACAATCAAATTGTCAACGTAGATCAAAACTCGAATACTCACATCCACCTCGTATATATGTGAAGAGGGAGTAGTCAGCAAACGGCTGTTTGAAACCATAGTGAGTCAAGGCAGTAGCTAACTTAGAAAACCATGGTCCTGTTTCAAACCGTATAATGACTTCTTCAAACGACATACCTTAGTCAGATCCATTGTCTCGAACCCCGGAGGAAGTTTCATGTATACTTTCTCGTATAGATCTTCGTGTAAGAAGGCGTTATGCATATCCATTTAATGTACCTCCCAGTTCTTGGCTGCCGCCACTTCCAATAAAGCTGGTACCGTTGTCATCTTTGCAACAGGTGCAAATTTATCGTTGAAGTCTTCTCCCTCAACCTGATGGTTCCCGAGAACAACTAGTCTCGCCTTGTATTGTTCAATTGACTCATCAACATTATAGTTTAATTTGTAAATCCACTTACTACCCAAAGCTTTCTTTCCGGCTGGGAGCATTTCTAAGGTCCAGGTTTCGTTATCTTCCAATGCTTTAATCTCTTTTGCATAGCTTCTCTCCACCGAGCATCCTTGACCGCATCATGATAGTATACGGGTTCAATTCCAGCACTCACCGCTGCAAGGAAGATCTGATGCTGTTCTGAAAACTTATGGTCAGAGATGTAAGCACTAAGAGGATACGATGTTTTACCTGGGACCGAAGACGAGGCCTCTGTTGTCGCAGGTGGAAGAACGTGAGACGAGTGTTTATCGGGTGTAGAGGGAGACCACTGAACATTATACGTGACATAACCTTTCAGCTTTACAGAAGGATATTTCTCTCTACAACCGATGCCAAGACGTTCTTCGTCGACAACTTCAGTTGCTGGAACTGAAACCGACTCATTAGCGGCTGCAGGCTCTCTATTTTCGGTAGTCATTTCTTCAGGCGTTAACTCGGTTACTGCAGCTGTTGGCATCGTTACTGCTTCGATTAACAACTTGTGTTTTTATGACCGTTAACACCGTATCGAATATCGACCGCCTAGGCTAAAACATTATCCGTGAAATCATTCAGTAATCAGTGTATTCCCATTCGGTAGACTTTTTTCTTTTCTTTTTTCATTCGGTAGAACTTATTATTATCTGGAGAGCTAATTACTCTCTATTTTTTTTTTGTAAAATTTTTTTGTACAACTATTTTATATAATGTTCTTTTCTGTTACCGTCTCTCTTCATTAATTTTGTACACTATTTTTTAATTCAATATATTACCCATTAGCGAATAGAAAAAAGTTGCTTTACGACAGCCTCGAAAAAGTCAAACATCTGGAAGAACTTCTTCTCACAATGAGATGTTGACCAATTTCAAATTAAATTATTACTCTCCATTTTTTCAAAAATTTAATTTTCTGTTTTATTTTTTATTAATATATTTTATAATTTTTTATTGGTTGATATATTAAAATAGTAGAAATAAAAGTGAATGTTTACCAAACATGTATATTAAATAAATAAAAAAACAGATATTGTAAAATAATTTTAAATTTTGAATGATACTTATTGAAAAACGAAAAATAATATAAAGAAAATTCGCCCTACCCTTTCGAGAAATACCTTTTTCTCATTTACGTTATGTTATGCAACGTGTGAAGATACCTTAACTTATTTTATTGGTCAACTAACCCAAAATAAAAATTATACTAAAAAAGGACACCCAAAAACAAAACTTCGATAAAAAACGGATTGTAGTCAAAACTTCGAACGGATTGTAGTTATATTTTGTCAAACTGTTTACATGGTTCCTAGATTTTTTTTTTCTTTTTTGTTAAAGATGGTTAGTAGAGTTTCATCAGAGCTTGTTACATTCTCAAGTATCAGATGTAGGCTCCCAATAGTATAGTAAACAAAATGGAACAATCCAAACATGTAGTGTATTTTGAACTTATATAACATACCGATTAAACATAAATACTGTATATATTGTTGTCACCATTCAAATAATCAGATCAAGACATAGATTACCACCTCTTGTAAGCGAAAAATATTTTCACATTCGGCGGTTAAGTGTTTGACGGCGGTGGAAGAATCGAAGGACAATAACGACGGAGAAAAGGTGGATCGACGGTGGACAGTGTATAGTGGGAGTTTAGGCAAGTCCGTGAAAGTGTGGCGCATGACGGATTACGCATCTTAAGTGCGTGATGCGTGTGAACAACGTAGGCGGCTGACGGATTGTTACGCGGCCATGTGGTTGTGTAGCGTTTTATCGTAAGGGGGAATTGATTGGGAGACAACTAGGTAGATATAGGTACTATTTGATAACCAATAGCTAACTGCCACGTTCCATGTGTAATTTGTCTTCTTCTTGTAAGTTTGAGAAGTCGTGTTCCCTTTTGTTGTTTGGATCTTTTTATCTGTAATGTGCATATTTTAAAATCATGTGTAGCTAGAAGAAGAAAGAAGTGGGTGAAAAAAGGAAACGAAAGATTCCGCTACAATGAGAAAATAGATAAGAAAAAAAATAAGTTTATTAAGGAATGTAAATTGTTTGTGTATATTCTATGGTTGTTATTTATAATAAAGCGGTTGTAGTCGTTGTTGAATATGAATATTAGAATTGGGTTGTTTTCTAATGTTATTTTGGAAATTTGGAATATAAGATTGGAACTTCAGATTTGTAATAGGTAAGTTGGATTTGTTAGTTCAGATTGTTGAAAATGAAATCCACCATAAAAAATGTGAACAAGAATTTAACCCCCCCCCCAAAAATAAATAAATGAACAAGAATATATAAATCCATGGATATCCGTATATTAAAAATGTTACTATTAGATAAGCTATTTTCTTGGGTTTGTTCATCAACAATAAATATCACATTTTAGTCTAAAAGGTCACCTCTTTTTTTTTTTTGGGTCCTTTGGATTAAAATGCGATATTTACTGTTGATGAACATATGCAAGAAGTTATTTTATCTAGTAATTTCTTTTAATATGGATATTCATGAGTTTATATATCCTTGTTCACTTTCTTTTTTGGGTTAAATTCTTGTTCACTTTTTTGTGGTGATTTTATTTTCGTCCATTAATTATCTTAGAAAAACTAGAACTCTGATTTTTATCACCAAAAAAAAAAACTAGAGATCTGATCCTATAAATAAATCACTATATTATTTCTCTAGTTCTGTCATTTCTTGTAAAGTTACAAGTGAAACACGTTTAATTCCACAGTTTTGACATATAAACATCAAATCCTTTTAAAATGTATTATAATGATCCTTACACAGTAAACCTTTTTTGGGGGTTAGTAGAACAATTTTAGACCGAAACCTATACATCTCTTTGTCAAAATTAAAATCTCTTCCATGCAAAGTTTGAATTTAGAGTTTTCCTCTTTTGGAGGTCCACCAGCAGTAAGACTATTTGCATTTAGTTACTAAACTTAATTCTTAGATTTTAATTCACTAAATTTCTAACTGGAGCATCAAACAATAGATTCTAATTCCACTAATCCAAAACTAATCCTAAATATCTGAATCTATATAAGCAAACAATATTAAACCAAAGTTCTTGAATTAAAAGGAAAATTTGATATTCCTAAGCCTGGTATATTCAAGACAAGTTCGCCTTTGGTTTATTGATAAATGATGATAACCTTGACGTAATGGAACTAGCTCAGCAGTTTCTTATCTAGAACAGATTAGTACAAATCATTAATAATTGCACAAGAGACGATGCTTAGTTGATAGGGTGCTTCAAGCTCCACTAATTTTTGGTCGAGATTTTTGTGAAGACCAAGCCACGGCCACAATTTAATGATCGTAATACGTTAATCAAGACTTCCAGAATCTAGATACATAAGAAATTTAATGGAAACATCCTTTCGATTACTAAATAGGAGTAAAGTTTATGATAATATTTATTTAGAATTTAATTAGTTTTAGTGAAACGTTCATTACAACCGACCTTAGCTCAGTTGGTACAGCGGAAGACTGTAGTGTTAACAGACAATCTTTAGGTCGCTGGTACGTTTTCGGCATGTCGGATTTTTTAAAGTACTAAACGTTTTTTGTCCTGGAGAAAAGCCCATAGATAAAAAAAACAAGCCCATAGGAACAACAAATCAATTAGCACTAATTAGTTAGTGATTTCATCAACGTCACTGGGTGAAATGCGACTCGATCTACAAATGTTTTGTCAGCTTTTATTTGTTCCTCTATAATTCCTCGTTGTTCTATTGCATCCTCGATAGGGAAAAGAAAATGTTTCACGATCGGGTCTCTTTTGATGGACCAGATCGATTTCACTTTTAGTATAGCGACATGTATTCAGATTTTGATACCATGGTAAGATCTATGAGCTTCCAACTCAAAACCAATTGGCAAAAAATAGATTGGTCCATATCCCTTATATGTTATTCAAAATTCTTTCTTACCTCTGATGTAGAATATTTTTCACATGTCCATCTCGTATTAGCCATCAATAATATTGATCAGTTTTTACTTAGAAGCAATCATGGTGTTTAATTTTTTTACAATTTTTCAGTCCACGACAACCTAATTTTGGATTGATATGTAATAAAAACTAATTCAACTAATCACATGATGTAAAATTTGATATTTTCTTTTTCAATTTGGTAAATTTATCGAAATCACAAAGAGAAGCATATTTGGTCATATATGTGAATTGAGTAGTAGTAAATGGAATCATCGTAATTTCCATTTTCCAATGAAGTGGAAACACTCTTTAGTTTCCACTTGGAGTAGATGGAGAGTGACCACAATCTATCCTCAATAGTTGATTGGCTTCTACTTTTTCTCAATCAAAAGTTAGGTCAATTTATTAATTACCATTGTTTATTTGTACTAACATCAAGAGAAGAATATTGAATTCCAGCACAAGATTATCAGAACTTTAGAAAAGTGATTTAATCCTGCTTACATACCAAATTATTTTATATTTAACAATATGGATCGTCAATACTCAAATCGAATATTCGAAGACATGCAATTTTAACATTTTGAAACGTAGTGCTATCAGGGGCGGCTAAATAATAGGAAAAATAAAAATTTGGGCTCCATCCATATTTAAATATGGACCCTAATTACATGCAAAAATATATTTTATTATTATTTTGAGTTCTAAAATACATTAATTTTTTTTGTTAATTTATTATGGGATATGTGCAATAGCACACCTCGCACATGCTCAGAACCTCCCCTGAGTGATATGCATAAATTAAACATACTTGTAACAATCCTTCCAACTAATTGAACTCACTATAGTTAAGCATTAAGCATATATGAATGATGAATCTAATATTTATTTTTAACTCTACATTCGACTTCGCATCTCTAAACTCTTCGTGGCTCGTGCCACTAATTAAGTGCATGCACGAACCTTTTGCATCACTATCTATAAATATTAGAGTTTTTATCTTTCCAAAAATAAAAATAAAAACTAAATAAGAAAAAGGAAAGATAGCTTTTAAACGAATAAATTTTAGACGACGTACTCTCTGTTTCTTAAAAGGCTTTGCTCTGTTTCTTTAACTAAGTTTTTGATAACGAAGTTACTCTATTTCCGAGTCTTACAGTATTACGTATTGGTCAAGCTACCTTTTCTTCTTTTTTCCTCAGCTTTTTCTAGTGGTATTTTTCGTCACGCAACCACATATGATTTTTTCACCTATACATAAACTTCATCACAAAAACCTCATTCAACACCACAATTAACGGAGTCATCTTTTGAAAAACAAACTTAACTAAAAAAAAAAAAAGAATGGGAACGTTCTTAGGACACTTTGTTCCTGGTCTCTCACTTGCTCTTCTTGGTTTTTGGCATCTCTTCAACACCATAAGATGTTATTGTCTCAAAGGTCCGCAAAATTTCTCAGCAAGATTCTGGTTTCCTTTCCCTAAACTCAAACATCTCGAGCTTATCTCGATCCTCTTCTTCTCCTTCCTTGCCATCACTCTCTTAGCCCTAGATTTCCCTAATTTCAACTTCTCCTCTTTCAAACCAGACAACCTAGAACACGCATCCATGTTCCTCCACCTCATTATCTTCGCGTGTTTCGCTCTCTTTTGTGAGCTAACCCTTTGCTCAGATCTCTTCTCTGGTCTAATCGGAGTCCTCTCCGCTTCTGTCTTTGCACAAGAACTCCTCCTTCTTCATTTTCACTCCACTGATCATTTAGGTCTTGAAGGTCACTACCATTTCCTTCTCCAGCTCATCGCTTTCGTCTCCTTCTCCTCGGCTCTAGCTTCTGCTTCATTCCCTAAATCTTTTTCCGCGGCTGTAGTCCGCTCGATTTCGGTTATGTTTCAAGGATGCTGGTTCTTGAACATGGGCTTCATGCTTTGGGTCCCATGGTATGTTCCTAAAGGTTGCGTGAGTAACACGTCCACATCTACAGACAATAATAGAAGAAGTGTTGTTCATAGTAGTGCTGTGGCTTGTGAGTCTCCTGGTGCTGAGGCTAGGGCAAAAGCATTGGCGAATTTGCAGTTTAGTTGGATGTTGTCAGCTATATTGATCATTACATGTGCCTTGTGCTTCAAGTTTTCCGGCAAAGTTTCGTTGCCTAAAACTCGGTCGTCGGACTACGAGCGTCTTTGCCGGCAAGGAAGTGATCGCTCAGCAACCGTGACGGTGGAAGTACCGGTTACTTCCGATCAACAATAGATTGTCATTTTCCTTTACTTTATGATGTATTGTGTAGATATATAATAACATGCACTAATAAGTATCCCTCCTAATAATTTACATATTTACAAGAGGGGGAATAGTGTAATGCACTAAAAATAGTGAACCCTTTCTCTTTTCCCGTGCTTTGCGAACTATCCATATATAACAGCAATTCATCAACGGCTGTGAAAATCAAATTTTATGTCTTACTGATCTATCACTAATTCGTTGTAACACAGAAACTATTAAATGCATAAAAAAATATTCACCACCAAAAAAACTTGGTCGGAGAGGATAGCAAAATATGGACAACAGGTAAAACAAAATTTTACATATTTATGTCATAAAATTAGCCTCACCTCAAATGTATAAAATTATAAATGTTAGAAACTTATTTATCAAGTATATATATATAAGATTATACGTTAATTTATTTATCTAATTATTGACCACCCACTAATTTATCCCTAATCCACCACCGTCGTATCATCTCAACTTTATACAACACATTTTAGAATTAGCAACAAAATAAAAATAATCATTGCTGATCCAAGTTTTCTTATAGATCCCCTTTATTTTCAGAGCGGCACTTTATATTTTGTAAATTTGTAGGGTGAGAACAAACTAACATAGTAAAATCTTAGGGTCAAATTATAATTGAGAGAAAATTGCAAAACAATCTTCAAACTATTAGTTCTGCAAATTTTACCTTCCACATACAAATTATAAAAGATTATACCATTCAACATTTCGACTAAAAATCCTGCAATATAAAAAATTACCATTTAACTCACTGACAATATACTACTGAGTATTTACCAAAAAAATCCAGAAAACCTTACTAATTTTACATTTTATACCGAAATCTTTTTCTTAATTACAAACCAACATATAGATATATACATATATATACCATTACAGATTTTTAAAAACCACTTAACTCAATTTTAATTTATTTAACAAATTTAGTCTTTTACTTCGTTAGTGCCGTTTTCTCAGGCATGGCCCAATTTTGTCAGTTAACTTTTCCTTTTCTTTTTATCAATTTTAAGTCTTTAATACTCATTCCATTATTCAGAGATAAATGTTTTAGACTTTTTCTTTTGTTACACAAAAATAAAAGTTTTGTGCTTTCAGTGTACAAATTGTGATTATTTCCCAACTTTATCCTCAGTAAATTAAATATTCGTATAAAAAACTGTTTTAAAACAATAATATTTAAGAGGATTATATGTGGTATTGTAAATTTGTTAATAGGTGAAATATTCAAAAACAAACGGAGGAGTAATACTTTTACTTTTGTGGTTTTGGTGGAGGAATTTATTACAAAAGAACTAAAAGAATCTTGGGAATATGAAAGAGCTAATACTACATGCAATGGGCTGTTGAATAATTGTATTCAACAGAAACCAATGCAAAGAAAAAAAACTAATGTGTTGAATCTACATGGCTTAAGCGGCTGTTGAAAAAATTTAACACTTGAATTTAAAAGTAGTTTGCCATGTGTTCAAATTTTATTGGTTTAAATTTTTTATTAAAAATAAAAAATAACTAAAATCTGATTAGTTGATTAGATTTTATGTATTTTTTCACCCTTATCTTTTAAACTCAATTATTGGATAATAAAATAATTATTTTAATTTTATTTTTATATCAAATTTTATAATTTTTTATACTCTATAAATAGAGACTCACTTTATTTGATTTGGACACAGAAAAAAACATCTTATTTCGTCAAAATGGATCCCAATAATAACCCTTTTAATTCCTAAAATTCTGGTAATTACTCTTTTAACTATCCAAATCCCAACAATTATCAATTTCAAAATCAACCTCCTAACCAACCCCAACATATACCCAATTATGGGTATCCTCCAAATTTCTTCATACCGTCAGCTATTCCAAATTTTCATCCATACTATGGATCGATGATGTCATATCCATCTCAAGAACCTCCTAATTCCTCTACTCCAACCAACAATGAAGTTGTCTCAAATATGAGTACAACTCAATTTTCCGAATTTTCGAATCATGTGCGTGCTAGATCCGAGTTGCGCGATTCGAATATACATTACGAATTGCAAGCGGATTTAGTCAAACATATATGAGCAAAATTCAGAATGTTTAGAGACTAAAATATTTATAAAAAAATTATAATGCAAGATTTTTATGGTTTCTATGTGTAATATTATAATAATTATGTGTGTTTCAATAAAATTTAAATATGTTTTAATAAAACTATATGTATTAATAAAATTGTGGGGTAGGATGTTGAATTTTTTTAAACAAAACTATTGTAGAGTGTAAAATAAAAATAGGTATTGAATTATGAGGTGGATGAGAGAGAAAATGATGTAGAGTAAAAAATAAGGTGTTGAATGTTGAAACCATTGTAGATAGTCTAAGTATCCTTTGTGTTATTGTTTTGTGACTTGTCAAAATCAATGTAAGGATTAACACAACAAGACAAACAAAAAAAAGCCCTTCCTCTTTACTTTTCAATTTTCTTTATCTCCTTATCTAATCATATCTTCTCGACAAGAAAAACAAAAAGAGAAATATGCCTACTACTCGGAGATCATCGGTTCGCATCACCTCGGCAGCAACTCAAACCGGCTAAAACCGGAGCCAGAACCGGCGGTTAAGAAATTCATCAACATTATTTCCCTCTCAACAATCAAGAAAAAGATGATGGTAAAAAAACAAACATTTTACCCACTTTTTTTCAATTTTAAAAGAAAAATGAAACTTACTTGCATGTGTGGATTTCACAGAAAATTCCGGCGGAATTTGTGAGGTTAGGTCCTACACTCTCTGACATTGTGACTATAGAGACTCCTGTAGGTTTCAAGTGTTTGATTCGGATTAAACGAATCGGTAATGAGGTTTGGTTCGAAAATGGTTGGAGTGAGTTTGCAAAGGCTCATTCTTTAAATGAAGGTCATCTTTTGTTTTTTCATTACAAAGGGAATTCAACTTTTCGTGTTGTTATCTTTAATATGTCTGCTTCTGAGATTAAATATCCACTGGACAAAGTTTATGTCATTGAGAGTGATGATGATGATAATGGACAAGTGGTGGAAGTTATGGTTATGGATGATGATGAAGTGATTGATTTGGATGAATTGTTGAAGAAGAAACCAAGAGTCAACATTAAGTCTGAGAAAGTTACAATACTTGGTAACAAATTTAAGACTCTTTTTTCCCAAGTAGGATTTGTATTCTATATGTAATTTGGTTGTTCTTTGTTGTAGATGATATTGAAGAGACTGATTCAATGGATGAGATTATAGAAGATAAGAGACTAGTCTTGAAGAGTAAGTGATCGTTTTAAAGCCATTTGATATGTTTTTCCTACAATGATGCGGTCTCTAGCTTGTTAAACAGCATGATGGTTATCAGCTTTTTAGTTATCGGTTTTCAAGCTTAATTGTAGTAAGAACTTGGAACTTCTAAGACCCTTTGTGTAATATAATGTGTGTAATGGAAGGTCAAGTCTGAATCAGGCAACAAGATTAGCCTAATTGCAGTAAGAAACATTAGCTTCACTGACTAAATTGGTAGTGAAACAGCAGCTCGGACCGAAACAGAAACTCATCATAATCAACATCATTCTCCTGATGAAGATGAAGTATTTACAACCCTACTTTTGACCCTAACTACCATTCAAACAAAGAGTTTAACACTCGAGAGTTCCATATGTTTATAATCGTCAAATACTTACCCTCATCGAAACATAAGACAACCTGAAACTTCACTCAAAACACTACTTAAAAAACCCAGAGAACCAGACAAATTGTCTAAGAAATGCAAGAGAGAGAGGAAATGGTTAAGAGACCCTACATGAAATTTAACTCTGAAGAGCTTGCTGATGGAAGCAGAATCGTTTTGGTTACACGTACTCATTGACGCGAAAGGCGGTGACTTTCAGAACGAAATCCTGAGTTCTGAGTAGCTCAAACACACATACATCTCCTTCGCCTATATTGTTCTCGAGTGTGAACTCATACCATCCTTGACTAAACTTAGCTCTCCCTGCTTTGTAAAGGCACCTCACAGGCCATTGTTTCTCACCCAGCTGGAGCTTGATGAAGCCAGATATCCCACTTAGGTACTTTTCAGCAAACCCAGAAGGCAAGTACTGTCGAGAAAAGAAAAGAGAATAAATCTATAAGAAACAGGTTATGGTAAATCTTTCACCCAAATCTTCAACAGGTATTATAAATTCTGAGAAGTGTTTTACCATGATGCAGCCTCTGTACAGATACGATGGTCGCAGAACAACTCTAAAGAAAGGATTGGTTGGTTCAAATGTTTTGGCTGCATTGATGGCTCTCTCTCTTTCCTCTGCGGTTACAGTTCTCTTTCTAGCAGAAGCACTCTTGTAGAACTTTGAACGGTTCTCTGAGTCATCTCCACCCGGAGTTGAAGAGTTTATTTCCTCTGCGCATACCAAAACAATGAATCATTTGACTCTCTTCTGACCAAAAGTCAATACGGGATTAGTTTGTCTCTGATACTTACCGGGATTAGGATTCTTCTTCTTCCTCCCTCTCTTCTTAAGTACTTTCTTTGGTGTTTCTTCAGCTTTAGATTCAACGAACAAGCTTTGGATGGTTGTTGAACTGCTATACCCTTTATTCACTGGAGCAGCAGATTCAGGTTTCGAAGGATAAATGACCTCAACGCCTTTGTCTTCAAGGTCTTCAAACAACCGAGCACGTTTGTTGAACTGATTCTGTGCGGATTCCATGTTCATAAGAGTACTAAACTAGTGGTTGATCTCAAAGTGCGGGGATAGATAACAAGGAATTGCCTTTGTATCAGAAAACCCAGTCCGAATAGAGTAACGATCGACAAACTCCTGCCAACCGTCTTGAAACCAGATTTTGTTGTCAGCTTTCCTTAGTCCTACATGCCATACTTGACTATCAGGTACAGTGAGTCAAAGCTACTCCTTGAATATAACTCAGGGAAAAAAGCAAGAAACAACCAAGTAGTGACCAATAACTTCACTTGGATCAACACAATACAATAGTTTATAATCAACAAGCTTCCACAAGACACAATGGCTGACGAAACAAGTTACAGTTTCAAGTTAAGCTCTCTTTTATTTTCTTTATCGTAAAAAACAATGCATGCTTCCAGATCTATGAAGTCCACTCATAGATAGTCTCCATGATGAGACCAAAGTCAAATCTACAGTTGGAGTCAGAAACATAATTCAACTTTTTTTCACAATATTCTAAATAAATCAGATTGATACATAACATGAGCAGTATCTAATGTCAAATAGCTTCAAAACACATTCCTGAATTTCACTGACACACCTCTCATTTCACCACAAAATCAAAGACTATATTCAGATTTCTACTAACTCAATTTTTAACAAACCCAAACAAAGAACATAAAATAAAATAAAATAAAAACACTCTTTTGCATACTTCCGTTCCCAAATTTACAACTCTATATACGAATATTTACCAAAAGAATGGAACTTTATCACTCCTTGTCACTCAATTTTAAGTACCCAAAAGAAAAGAAGACATCTTTGATTTGATTTTGAAATTAGAAATTGCCACACACACAAAAGTTCCTCAATTTACCAGAACAAAGAAATTAAAAAGATTGCGAGAGAGAAGAAGAATAAGAGAGTAACTTACCAGATTCTTGTGTTGAATGATGGATGAGAGAACAAGGTTGTAGAAGGAAGGGTCCAGAGTCATATTCAGAAAAAATCAACAGTGAAGAAGTGAAAAGAGATAAAAGAAGAGACCAGAGTCAGATCATTAAACGACGCCGGAGAATTCAAGCCTGAAGAAAAAAAAAACTTTTGAGATCTGAAACCAAATTTAAGTTTTGCTTATAGTCAAAGGGCTTTAACACACTCTATCTCTCTGGGTTAAAACTGATCTGAGTGACTCGACCAAAAAAAAAAAAGACCCAACTTGACCTAAAAATAAAATAGCTCGAGCGAGTCAATCTGTGAGTTTATCCTTGACTCTGATCGTCGAATCGGTGAGTCCGACTCGTGTAGTTTTTTTTTCTGTTAACTAATTAAAAAGCTTACCGTCCCCACCAACTACTCTTTTCTACCTAATTTTTATTTCCTTTTTCGCAGTATAATTAATATTTTTGTCCTTTTTAACAGATATAATATAGTGAAATTTTGGGAAAATATTTCGTTTATGTTTCATAATTCGAAAAAAAAATTCGATTTTTTTCTTTAAAATTTTAAGATAATTAACTAAAATAATTTCAATAAAATTTTATAATAATTTATAGAGAAAAACTACATTTCAAAAATTAAATAAACTGTTATTGTGGAGATAAAATAAATCTTTCTTTTCTGCAAAAAATTAGTGTTGATTATTATCATAAATTAGTTTTCTAAACCATATTTAATATTATTTTACCAAGAAAAACATAATATATAATTTCTGGATTCTAACAATTTCAAAATTTTCATTAGAGAGACATGAATCTTTTAAAAAATTGAACCAATCAAAATTAACTATGGTAAAGAAAAATATCATTAAAATTTCTTGAAATTACATAAATAACAAACAGATGAAATTGAAGGTCATTATTTAGAGACTATTTCCTTATATATAAAGTATATAGACGTTGAAAGATAAATTTTATAATATTTCTAAATCCTGATATATTGGTGACTTTTAAAATATAAATAATATTTTTCTTCAGTTAAATAATAATAATAATAATAATAATATAATTATTATTATTTCAAAATTTTGTTTTGAATTATTAAAAATATAAAATTTAATTCCAATCAGGAAAAAATGTCATATCACATATAACAGAATTTAGTTTTTAAAGGAAATAAAGAAAAAAGCAATTTTTTTAAATTACAAAACATAAATAGGATATTTTTCAAAAAATCCCATATAGATTTTGATAACCAAAATAAAATCACAAAAGGATGGCTCCTCAATTTGGTTAAAAACCTTCATTTTGTGTTCAAAGCAAAAAGTTTACAATAACACTGAAAGAGAGGTTTTTATGTGAGGAATGAGTTTTGTAACTTTTGTTTATATCGTGTATTCGTGTAGGATATAGGACGATGGGATTGTCTTATATAGCACCCTTTTTGGATGAGTGCCATATAAGTAAACTTCGAAAGTGTTAACTTATCTGCTTGATTCACAGTTCATAACAGACGTAACCAAGTCTTCAGCAGATGTATGTCGTCTCTCTCTACAATGGTCCAACTCGAATTACCACATGTTAACATTCTCTCAAAGATGGATCTCTTGCAAGAAAAAAGCAACATCGATGACTATTTGGAACCGGAGCCTCAGCACATTGTTGGCAGACTTAAACAAAAGGATGGCTCCTCAATTTGCAAAACTGAATTTCATACCGCTTGATTTGAGGAAAGAACGAGCATTCAATATGTTCTCTCCCAAATTGACATATGTATCCAGTTTGGAGAAGATGTTGATGTGAAGATCAAAGATGAGGAAGAAGATTTCGGTGGCGATGGTCCTCATTAGGGATGTTCCAATGGGTAAAATAATCAGCCCGATCCGAGCCCATTTGTTTTGAGTCTGTTTAAAAAAATTCAAAATCTCGAAACCCAAACACTATATCCCAAAAAACTGTGAATTTCAGGTTTATCAGCAGTATCCAAATTATTTTTTTTTGTGTTTTTAATTTATTTTTTTAAATATATACGTCAACAACAATTTATAAAATTTGAACATTAATTTTTTTAACCATATATAAAAAAAAATTATATTCATTTTTGAATTAGTTTTATAAATGTTGATATAATTATTTTCATAAATATTGATATTATTATTTGTTTAAAATGTAAAACCATAAATAAAAGTAAATTTAGTTTTGAATTAGTTTTATAAATATTGATATTATTATTTCATAAAAATTGTGATTTTATGGTTTTGGAGGAAAAATTCAATTTTGAATTTTTATGGTTTTGGCAGAAAAACTCAATTCCGAATTTTTATGGTTTTATCGCAAAAACATAATTTCACGATTTTACGTTTTAACAGAAAACATCATTTCATGATTTTTCTGGAAAAAAACTTGATTTCATAATTTTGAAAAAATGTAATTTCGACATTTTATGATTTTGGCAGAAAATATCATTTTGCGAGTTTCCATCAAAATTAGCCCATAAAACTAATTATGTAATTTTATAATTTTGGCAGGAAAATAATATTAAGTGATCTTGCAGTTTTGACAGAAAAATGTTA
The DNA here is from genome assembly GCA_963922655.1 of Cardamine chenopodiifolia. Taxonomy (NCBI): domain Eukaryota; kingdom Viridiplantae; phylum Streptophyta; class Magnoliopsida; order Brassicales; family Brassicaceae; genus Cardamine; species Cardamine chenopodiifolia. Next base: position 17,111,294 of record OZ000483.1, read on the forward strand.
TTCTAGTTTTATATATTATATGATCTTACAGTTTTAAATATTGTATTAGCATATAAGATTTTTTAAAATAATCCAATGGGTACCCAAAATCCAATAGAATAAATCCATATTAAATCCTATTAGTGTAGGTATCCGCCCGTTTTAAGCCTATTTTTTTCTTCAAAAAGTAGGATAATGAGTTTGGATATTTTACATGGATTTTGAGTACCAAGGGGTTTAAACTCTTTTTTAACATCCCTATTCCTCATATATAATTGTTTTTCAGTTTTGACGACTTTTTCTTAAATTGTAAACAATCTTGGTCTCATTGCTTTTGTTAGAGGCCAATGAGCTTGAGTGAACTACTATCAAAACCTTAAATGAAATAGAAAGTGGTAAATTTTGTTAAATATAAATGTTATGTCTCTTCTTCTCTATATTTATTAATGGCTTATATATTTACTACAAGTCACAAAGTTTCTTAAATTGAGATTGCGGGGCTGATTGGTTGCAAACTCCGTCAATTCGCTGTTCATCGATATACGAAACTTTCTCTTTATCATCTCGTGCCAGATGCAACAATTTAAGGGTTTTAGATAGTTTTAAAGTGTTAACACCAACCATTTCCGCTGGCTCAAGCATAGCATCTTTTCCTCAAGCCCATTTCCTCCTATTTTCTAAAGTTTTTAAAGGCTAACTGCCCCTTCCAATTTATTATTAGTGTAAATTTTAAAAGTCTCAAAAATGAGACTTTTTAGGCTGTAGATTTTTTTTATTGTAAACTAAGGCTACGTGACAATTGTTTCAAACGATTTTTTGTTTTATTAATTGACTGGTGTAGACTCAGCTACGATAGTTTAAGAATATATATGATCGATGTCTTCTTATTTCCGTTGAGAACTCCAAGTTCTATTAGTAAAGAGGGTTTTAAGAAAAGAAAACTCTTGTATAATAATTCAATGAAAAGACCATCTCTCACAAACCAAGAGGTCATCTACATATATAGTGGTGAAACCCAAAACCTATCTCTAATACGAAAAGAAAACCAAAAGGAAAACTAAAACCAATTGGAATGTCGGCTGCAACAGGTCATCCAGGATAGAGAAAGATCCACCCTCGAATCTTCAAATCCATCTTGCGCAATGTATGGAATAAGATGCTTGACGTGAGAACACGTCAGAACAACGAACGGTAGGCGGAAGACGAACATGATACGCATTGGCATTGATTTTCTCTAGAATCTCCGAAGGACCAATTTTACGAGCCTTAAGCTTATTGAATTCACGAGGAGGGAAACGGTCTTTAGTCAAAACCGCCCCACAAAATCTCCCACACTGAAACTAACGTCACGACGATGGCGATCTGCAACCTCTTTGTACTTAGCCAAATAAGACTTGAGATTCTCATGAACCTGTGCATGTAAAAAGGAAAGATTAGCAACAAAATCAATTGCATGGCCATGATCTCGGGTCGCATCAGGCGTGACACCAAGCGCAAGAGGTCCCTGCGGAATGATAACATATATAACGCTAAAAGGGTTGAAGAGCGTACTATGATTCACGACATGATTGTGCACAAACTCGGCCTGACACAACACTTTGTCCCATGATTTAATGTTAGTACCAACCAAACAACACAACAAATCTCCCTATGAACGGTTAGCCACCTCGGTTTGACCATCCGACTAAGGATGATAAGCCAAACTCATATCCAAACTTGCACGCAATAGCTTCCACAAAGAACGCCAAAAATGGCTAAGGGATCGTGAATCTCGATAAGAAACGATTGACAAAGTAAAACTATGAAGATGATAAATTTACCGAAATAAAAGTTGCGCCACTTGTACCGTTTTCTTACATGAAATAAAATGAACCATCTTTGAAAACCGATCTATTACCACAAAAATTGAATCATTGCCTTGTTGAGTCCGAGGAAGACCTAACACAAAATCCGTGCTAATATCCATCCAAGGTTATGTAGGCACCGGAAGAGGCATGTAGAGTCCACTATTTGACGCATGGTCCTTAGATGTCTCACAAACAACACATCATTCAACAAACCGCGCCACATCGCGCCTCAGAGATGGCCAAAAATAGGACTCCATAACCAACTTCATGATACGATCACGCCCCACATGCTCTTCGATATGAAGTTCAATAATGATCTACAAACGCCAGCTACAATCGGGAACACATAAATGACTTTCACAAAAAATAAAGTCATCAAGAAGAACATTCTCATCATGAATGCCTTATTGTAAAGCAGTCCAAATGCTGCCAAAGAATGCAGCCGTAGGATAAGGCTCCGCAAAGGGTGTAAAACCCTTGACCAAAACGCTCAATGTCGCGAGGAGAGAATGCCGTCGACTAAGGACATCAATGACTTTATTAGTTCGGCCCGATTGGAAGTAATTCTTGGTTCATGACTCGCATAAATATACTAGGAGCATTTGATAAACTAAAAGGCATGACCATCCATTCAAACAATCTTTCACACATTTTAAATGCCGTTTTCCACTCATCACCGGGGCGAATTCGAATTTGATGATAACCACTCTTCAAATACAACTTTGTAAAAATCGAAGCACGCCCTATTTGATCAAGTAAGTCATCAAGTCGAGGGATAGGAAAATGATACCTGAAGGTTATTTTGTTAATAGCATGACTATCAACGCACATGCACCATGATCCATCCTTCTTTGGGATAAGCAAAGTGGGAACTGCGGTCGGACTTAAAAGTGGGAACTGCGGTCGGAGATTAGGTAATGCTACATTTGGGACGAAGTCAATATCGTGTTGAATATCCTGTAATGGGGGCAATCCCTTAGGCAAGTCCTAAGGAAGTAAATCTGAAAACCTGGCGAGCAGTTCTTAAAAAACCGGTGGATAACTCGTTGTCGTGAGCACTTCAACAATTGGCATTATCACCCAAGCGCATACCATCTCAGCTTCACATAGTTGTGACGCAAAATCTACTTTAGGGAATGTCAACAAGGATTGACCAGACTTGAGTGTTGGGTCGTAATTTTCTTGTTTCCCGTAGCACTAGTAGTTTCTTCGAGTTCCCTAGATGGTAAGAGTATAACCATACAATATTGGAAAATAAAACTATAGGCCTGTTCGTTTGTCAGCCGCAACTTTCTTCGGTTGTTTGCGGTATGCGGCCAAATGATATTCGTTTGTCAGCTGCAACTTTCTTCGGTTGCGGCATGCGGCCAAATGATATTCGTTTGCCAGCCGTAGTCTCATGCGGCTAAACGCTGCGGCAGATGCAGATTGCTGCGTCATGAATTTTCAACCGCTGAAGAAATCTGGCGGTGCGTCTGATACTGTTGCGGTTGCGGATGCAGTCAATTGGTGTTCGTTTGCCTGCCGCAAGAGGCTGCGGCTGTCGCTGCGACCAGACGCGCGACTATTACACGAATAAGAATCACAGTATCTGGCCGCAGGTCACAAGTCGCAGCCACTTACGGCTGTCAAACAAACATGCCCTATAAATAATTGTTTTTCCCTTTTGCATGGCATCACAATCATATTGCCAAAGACATCATGAAAGGAGGCAATAAGCGTCCATGGGAACTACATCACAACTGACCTCATCTTTATACGTGCCATTGGAGAACAAGATTAAGACCTGGCGTGATATGCTAATCTCAGTGCCACTGTTAAGCCAAGGCAGCTTAAAAGGAGAAATATGACGTGCCAATTTACGAATTGCAGTGGTTGAGATGACGTTAGTACAACTGCCTGAGTCAATAATCAACTTGTATAATTTCCCTCTAATGGTGCATGTAGAACGAAACAGAGTTGTGCGCAACAATGACTTATCTAAAACACAAGGCAACAAGCAGTTGTGACGTAACACCAAAATCTGCGAATAAGGTCATGTATCACCACCAACAACATCGTTATCAAGGTCCTGCGGTGAATCAGAGTTATAATCATCATATTGTGGTTCATCATCGACGGGTTCCTGTAGCACCAAACCACGTCTATTCTGGTTGGGACACGTGGTTTACTGATGGCCTGGTTCACCGCAAGTGAAACAACAAAGAGCATGTGTGCGAGCTGGCTAGAGTTTGCTATTGAGTCAGTGTAGGGGCATGTCGAATAGCCCGTGTGCGTGATGCGGCACTTTCTATACCTGTAGCAGAGGACGGCTCAGTAGCTGCGGAACTCTGGAACCGCGTTCACAGTGACGAAGATGACTAGGAAGAATGAAGTTCTGTTTCCATTGGCATGGCACGCTGATGCGCCTCCGAGACAGACACTGAATTAAATTTTTGTAAGGCCACCTACAATTGTGATCTCAAACCGCCTGTAAATCGAGAAAACAATTGATCCTCTGTTTCCGTTAGTTTAGTTCGGGCGATCTTGTGAATTTTTTTTGTGCCATAGTCCTCCACTGATCTACTTCCTTGACGCAAATTTTGTAACTTGTTGTAGAGTGTGCGCTCCTAATTATATGGGAGAAAGGTTCAACGCATACGCTTCTTCATACGCTCCCAAGAATCAATCTTAGATTTGCCTGAGCGGCTCCATGATTCTTTTAACTATTGCCAACAAGTTGAGGCTCGGCTCTTAAAACTTGTCGCAATCAAAAGCACACACATCTCATCAGGAACGCGTTTGAACTCCAATATTTCTTCAACATTATTCAACCAGTCAAGAAATTCTTTGGGTTCAAAGTTCCTGTAAACTCTGGGATTTCAAGTCTGAAACCCGACTCCCATCGATTAGTAGGATTTGGTTCAAGGAGGTGTTACACACGAACTTGGTAAAGCGGATTTTGGTCTGGTGGATTCTCGAATAGATCCTCGACAAGCTCGTCCTCTGAATCGTTAACCATCTTCACGTTTTGTTGACGTTGAACACCCTGTTGTTGCTGCTGTTGATTCTGCAACACAATGGTTAGGGCGTTCTCTATGGTGTGTTAAAGCGCATCGTGTAACCCGACAGTGAAATTGTCCAAGGTTTGACGAAACTCATGTTTTTCTTCGACGTTTAGCTTTGGATGGGAAAGCATTGAAACAAATGTGTCTGATCGAACCCTAATTTGAGAAAATTAAAGCACTTTCTCTGATACCAACTGGTGTAGACTCAGCTACGATAATGAAAATAATCTTATTTAGTCTAAGTTCTATCCGTAAAGACGGTTTTAAGAGGAAGAAAACTCTTGTATAATAAATTCAATGAAAATATCATCTCTCAGAAACCAAGAGGTCATCTATATATATATAGTGGTGACACCCAAAACCTGTCTCTAATACGAATAGTATCTATCGTAATAATGAGACTTATCCAAATAAATAAAGAAAATCAAAACAATCCTAAGCACTATCGAAATAGAAAAGAAAACCAAAAGGACAACTAAAACCAATAGGAATGTCGGTTACATCATTAATTAAGCAAACACAAATTCAAAATAAATGATAAATTACAATAAATTAATAGCAGATAATACAACCAATAACTTTTGTTTGTTTTGTTGATGTATATATAGAAAATATATATATCGTTTTAATATTTTCATTATAAAAGATATTCTGCATATTTAAAAAATATCTCAAACGATGATTTCAACAAATAAAAACCTTATAAATACAAAGCTAAGTAAGCACTGCATTCTACGACAAACAAAATTCACAATTAATTATGAGTTTTCGTATTTTGTTCTCTAAATTTTTATTATTAATAAAATGTATTGATGTATTTATGTTATTACTTCGATCTGAATATGATAGAATAAATTTTACTTATATAACAATTTTTACAGTTTTGTTACCAGTCAAACTTTTAAAAATATTTAAAATCACAGTTTCTATAGTAACAATTTCTACAACAAAAGTTTCTAAAGCCAAAAGTTTACAGCAAAAGCCTTCAGTAACAATCATAATCAATCGGTCCATGCAACTCAAATTTTTAGAAATAGAATTTTACATCCTAGAATGAGAATAAGTACACAAGTACGGATTTGAGACTACCCGATATTGTGCCAAGAAACAAAGATGGTAAATTGAAAACTAAATAGAAATCAAAAAGAGGTTTGGATCTAGAAAATATTAAAAGAGAAACAGTACAATCTCACAGCTTTGGTGAGGAAGAAGGGGAAAGATCATCATTTTCTTTCTCAACAATCATTTTTTCTATTGCATTGTTTGGTTCTTTAAGTTGTGTTTGGATTTGAGAAAACTTTAGCTAGTATTAATCGCAGTCATTAACAATATCAATGTAATGAGTAATCTCTTGTAACATGGTAATAGAATGTTACAATGGACAAGTTAAGAAGAGTAATGACTATATGTGAAGAAACAGAAAAGAGAAAGTAATTTGCATCAAATGAAGATTTCAAATCATATCACAATGTGAGGAACCCATAAGCACATTTATGCTAGATAGTAAACTAAAGACAATCAATGGAGTTAAGTTGTTGTTAAGAAATAGGGAATGTTTTAAAAGTTTTCTCTTCATATATTTTAAGGGTAAAACCTCTATGATTCATATTTTCCAGCTTCTAATTGAGATTTGACATATTGAATTCATATTTTGGGAGTATCTTTACATCAAATTAAAATCTCAATCTCTGAAACTCTAATGTTCTTGGTCATTGTGTTATTCACCTGGTTCCAATATTGATTCTCCCTTTTTAGCTCATGACATTTGGTTTACAATTGGATATCTAATCGGAGTTACTATTGTGAAAGCATGAATTGGATCGGTGTGACACTATTTTCTATTTACATAGTCGAGACGTCAGACAGAAAAAATAGTCTTTTGTATGGGATAATATGGCAATGGCATGTCTCAAAGTTTTTTGGGAAGAACTTGTGTTTGTGTCGGGTTTTGAATCATTGCGATTTAAACTGAACAATAAATGTAGAATACATATCTTTCCCCATCATCTTTTTGACCTAACTTGACTTGACTTTGACATGTATACGAGCATGGCCTAGTTTAGAACTTGACAATATAGATGCTTACTAACTTAATTTTCAGCCTATATGTCCATTGTTCGTGCAAAGAAAAACGATTATCCTATACTTTGAAAGTAACTTTTGGAACTAATTTTGACTATATAAATGCAATTAATCATTAGGAAATAGGAAGCCATGTAGGATATGCAAGTGTATTAAATGTTGTACTAAAATAATTGAGTTATTTTATCAAAAGGAAATAATGAAGTTAACTTTCTATGTATATATCAGCTAAAGGGTATAGATTTGATTGTAAAATACTTAAATTAGTTTCTACTCTAATCTATTTTCTATATTGCACAGGTTAAAAACTTTTAAAAGGTAGTCACATTCACTAAAAAGTCATATCTGATATACAAGTATAATGAAATAGTTAAAAAGTTAAATAGTTCAATTAGTCTTGCTTTTTGTTGTATATGTTAATTATAAATACAACGTATAAGTCTTGTCTTGATATTAAATTTATAGAAAAAGTATTAAAATTTTAAGGACAATATATGAAAATATTTTAAGAAATGGCAATGATGAAAAACCACCGAAAAATCTAAAAAGTACAATTTCTTATTTAAGAATTTAAATCATGTTTTCTAAATTTGACTACATAAAGAGCCACTAATTAAATCTTTAAACTCTTATAAATAATTTTTTTCAACCACATCTCAAATATAATAGGACAAAAGCTATTATTAACCAAATTCTCCTAAGTTAGTTTGAAAGTAATTAATGTTTGGAACTAATTTTGACTGAATAAGAGCTATAAGTATTAAATTAAAAAACAAATATACTAATGCAATTCGACAAATGTATTATGTCAAATATATCTAGTAATTAAAAATGTTGACCTTATGTGAGAGTTTTCGAAATGATAAAGTTGATTGTTAAGTACTTCAGTTAGTCTTTTTTCTTCATCAATTTTCTCTATAAGTAAGTTCCTTACCAATTCCATCAATATGCATTATATCATTCAAACATCAGAACGCTAGAACATATAACTTTCCTTAATATTAAAACTACATACAAGGGATGAATCTTTAAATATCCATCTGGGTACAATCACATAGTCAAGTTGAACCTGAAAGAGCCTGATGGATCCGATTGACAACGAAAGATTTTCCTCGGATACGCTAGTGATGTTAGGGATGACGGCTCTGCCACCATGTCGATAGAGAATCTTAAATTTAAATGCAAGTGTTGTCCTAAGAGGTTTGCTAAACCACAAGCATTTGGTGGTCATCAAAATGACCACGTGAGGGAGATATAGATCGCCAGAAAACAAAACGGGCAATATTTGACGCATTTGAACCAGACAGATCTGGATCCATATCTGCTCCTAAATTCATTTTCTAGCCAATACGCACTTCCACCAGGATTTGAGCAAACCCTGTTTCAAAGGTGAGAGAGCGGACAATCTAACCATGGTTTACAATCAATACACCGGGTCACAAAATTCTGATTATTCAGGATTACACATTGACCCAAGTCGGGAATGAGTCAGAGTTGGGCTTTTACGGAGATTGCAGTCCAACCCACTATTGCCCAATTCCAACCCTACCCGCAACCATTGTCATTTGCACCATCACCAGTGTGTTTAGCTCTTTTCCTGGCATTGAGAGTAGTTCTCAAACCCAAAGGCAACTTAAAGAACTAAACAATGCAACAGAATAAATAATTGTTGAGAAAGAAAATGATGATCTTTTCCTTTCTCTCTCAGCTGTGAGATTGTAATGTTTCTCTTTCAATATTGACCATCTTTGTTTCTTGGCACAATATCGGGTTGTCTCGTACTTATGCACTTAAACATTGTAATAAACTTGGTTGTTGGCTGCATTTGAATTCAGTAATAAAATCAAAACTTTATTTTACTCTGACTCTAGGTGTAAAATTCTATTTCTAAGAATCTGAGTTGCAATCTCAATTTAAGAAACAATGTGACTTGTAGTAGATGTATAAGACATTAATAAATATAGAGAAGAAGAAACATAACACTAATATTTAATAAAAGATAACACTTTCAAAATTACCTTTAATTGTAATAAAAACACTGTTCAAGTTAAAAATGGTCCCTAGTGCAAAAAAAAGTGTCAAAGACCCCAATTTTTTTTAAAATGGTGCTAAAGTGTAAATCACTCTAAGACAATCTCATCGGCGTTATAACTTTTGTTATTACTTATTAGGTACCAAATAAAATTCTTTGCGCATTCATCCATTTCTCTTGTGAAGTTTTCACTATGAAACAAACTGTTTTTTTTTATTTTTATCAAAAAGCAAATTGTTTAATATTTTTTAGTTTGTTGACAAATATATATATATATATATATATAATTATATATACCTTTTAGTTACATAGATTTGGTTATAAAGACATATTTAGCTACACACTAATTTATTCTTGCATGATATTTTTAGATATGCTTTTAGAGAGCATAATTTATTATAATCGGAATTATGCTTGGAAATAAGCATAGAGCATTTCTATCTTAATTGGAGGCTGACAAGGTTTTTGGGCGTAAAAAATAAAATAAAAGATTTTGGGCGTATAATACCGATTTGTTTTTGGGGCAACACTTTAAAGGCTCCATAATGGATATAGGCTTCACGATTCCTTTTAACTTCAGTCTTCAGCAATGCCAACATGGGATAATTGATGACATGTTCTTAAAATCACACACTCATCAACATCTAGATTTTTTTTCCAAGTATTTCTTCAATTAATATATGTAGGACTTTTATCAAATTCGTTCATAAACTACCTTATTTCTTTATTGACAATCAATACATGTAGGAATTTTCTATATAAATTGAAAAGCATTTTGAATAACTAAATTTTATTTTATAAGAAGTTATTATCATATCATGTTGTTCATAAAATTTTATCATATCATATCGGCGTGTCACATAGTGATTTTACATAAAATATTTTATGTATTGCGATGAGAATTATTCAAAATAAATTTATATAGTATTAGTTATAAATTAATTTTTTACGGCTAGTATTAGTTATAATTTAACCACAATATTTAATATATATATATATATATATATATTTCGTATTGACTAGTTTCAATAAAGGGTTTAGAAGTATTTAATAAGTGAAAGTGTTTTTTTCAAAACTATTTAATATGTGACGAACACATATAATGTAATTGTTAGTGTTGTCGTTGTAATAACATCCGGCTTTAAATCCACATATTGCGTGTTGTTGACAAAAAAATAGTATATATCATCTAAAATTTAATTAATTAAAGATAACTAATATTTTTGAAATTTTATTTTATGTTAATTTAAAGTAAAGAAAATCAATTACTAGTTATTAAAATTTTTGAAAATACTCACTCTGTCCCATTTTATAAGAAATTTTAGCATTTTTTAATTTTATTTTATTAGATGTTTTGCAAATTTTTATGCAAAACCTAAATGCATTTATGATTTTGTGATAATTTTATTATGCAGTATTTCTATGATCGGTTGGATTAATTTAAATAAAATATTAAATAATATTTTTGTAAAGAAAAATAATTTTTTTGATATGCGCGCTTTTAGAATTTTTTTTTTATAAAAAGGGACATAGTATTTAACATAATCTATCTATCTACACAAGAAAAATAAAAATGAAGAAAGAAAATGTCAAATAAATAAAAAAAGAATCATATTTTTGGAGAATCATTTTATATTAAACACAATTCTTATGAGGTTTACTACCAACTTCTGAGTTTTTTCCTTTTTATTATTTTTTAGTTTGTACATTGGAGCAAATTTAGTTATTTTATTATTGGGCATTTTTTTACCAAAAAATATCATTCTACTGTTTTAAATAGAATTTTATAGTATAAAAAGATCTGAATATAATTACGCCCACTACAAATATGTATAAATCGTTTAGCATAATATATAATGCAATGATTAATTGTTATCCGATTCATGTATACACAAACATATGCGTGTCACAGCTGGATTGACATATATACTTATCCGCTTCGTGTATACACAATCACCCTTGTGTTGCCTAGATTTTGGTTGGAAGTTTTTCAAAATTCTGATCCTCGAACAAGTTTGTTAGGAAATATACCTTAATGACAGATATGAAATGAAGAAAAAACTTTTACCAACAAAAACTTTTATCGTGTTATAGTTCAGTTTCACAAACTTTTGTCTTTCTAAGACATAATCTACTATAATAATTACATTGCTCGTTTATAATTAACACTTAAAATTTTCTTCTGCTTTGATTTTTTTTTCTGCTTTTTTTTACAAATATATTAATTTTTAAAAATGGGCATAAATGTTAAAAATAGGTAAAATTGTCACCACTACAACTGTTTTAGTAGCCTGGGAACATCGGTGGCGGAGGCGATGCATATTGGAATCCGATATGTGGTGGTAAAGTGAAATCATCATCATCATCATCATTGTTTTTCTTTGATGGTGGAACAGCTGTATCAGAGGATGGAGAAGATGATGGTGATGGTGAAGAAGTGATGGGTGATGGTTCTGGTGCTTCAACTTCTTCTGATTGTTCTGGTGCTGAAACTGGTTCCTTTGATGGTGTTGGAGAATGAACCGGTTCAGAGATTGGTGTTGGGGTGTGAACCGGTTCAAGAATTGGTGTTTGAGCTTCAATTGGTGATTGGTTAAATTCTGATGATGGAGTTGGAGCTTGACTTGCTTCAGAGGATTGGGTTGGGGCTTGGAATGGTGTTGGAATTTGAGTTGGGTGTGATTTATCTGATTCTAATGATGGAGTTGGTGATTGGACTGTTTCAGAAGATGAGGTTGGGGCTTGAACCGGTGTTGGAGCTTCAACTGGTGGTTGAATGGTTATAGGTGTTGGTGGTGGTGAGAAAATTGGTGGAGGTGGTGAATATATTGGTGCTGGTAGTGGCGAGTGGATTGGAGGAGGCGGTGAGTATACAGGTGATGGTGGTGGTGGAAAGAAAACAGGTGGTGGAGGAGAGAAAACTGGTGGTGGTGGTGATGGTTGCGGTGGAGAAACAACTGGTGGAGGTGGAGAGTGCATAGGTGGTGGTGGTGGAGGAGGAGAATGTACAAGAGGAGGCGGTGACGAGTAAACAGGAGGCGGTGGAGAGTAAACAGGAGGCGGTGGAGAGTAAACTGGAGGCGGTGGCGAGTAAACTGGTGGTGGTGGTGGTGAGGAAGGCATAGGTGACTGTGGTGGGGGTACACGTGTTTCCTCTACCTTGGGTGGCGGTGGTGGGCGGCGTCTTTTAACTAGAGATGCATTGTATGGATCTTCTGGTGTAGGAGCTTGTGCTTCTTTTGGTGGTGAAACTAGCTTAGGGGACTTAGGTTTTTGTGGTTGTTCAGGCTTAGGTGACTCCTCTGGTTTTGGTTGTTCTGGTTTAGGAGAATCTTCCGGTTTAGATGGTTGTGATTTATCCTCTGGTTTTGGTAACTCAGGCCTAGATGTAGGTTTTTCTAGTTTAGGAGATTCTTGTTTTGGTGGTTGAGGTTTATGTGTAGGTTGTTCTGGTGTTTTTGGTGTCACGGGTTTTGATGGTTTTTGTGGTACCGGCTTAGGTGATTCATCAGGCTTTGGCATAACTGGTTCAGGCTTTGGTGGATTTGGTGATGGTTGAGAACCACCATTGCCACCGCCAGAACATATGTCTTTGCCACAATCTACAAGACGACTAACCACCGGCAAACATTGTTTACCGGACTTTTGATTCGGTCTATTTTGTAGACAGTTATTCTTATCTTCAAGTTGTTTCCCATTGTTTCTCCCTGGAACACAGCTTTCACCTTCTCCATTGAAAAAATTGTAAGAAAACTTGAAGCTTTCCAATTTAGGCGACTTGCAAAATTTATCAACAACAAATCCAGTAAGCTTGTTATGCGATAAATCCAACTGCTCAACGCTATCTAAACCGGATAAGCTTGATGGTAAACTACCAACAAAACCGTTGTGACTTGCATCAAACAGTGTCACATTGTGGAGCAAACCAATCTCGTTTGGGAAACAACCAGTTAAATTGTTTCCAGCGAAGACAACTTCATTGAGGTTCTTCATATGACCAATCGATTTCGGGATACAACCACTGAATCTATTATTTGCGAATGTCACAACCGATGCTGTTGATTTTCCCATCGTAGCGGGAATAACCGATTCAAACCGATTGTTATTCAAAAAGATTGCATCAAGATCTTTATCAAATATTTCTGATGGCAAACTTCCTTCAAATTCATTGTATCGTAGATCGAGATACTTTACAGACGGCCACGAGAGTGAAACGGCTGGAAATTTTCCGACTAATCGATTGTTGCTAACATCGAATTCGTACATCAACCTGAGTTTCGAAAAACTTTTGGGAATAATTCCACAAAACCGATTCGAATTGATGTGAAACAAAGCTAGGTCTGTTAAAAGACCTAGCTCTGGTGGTAAATGTCCAGCTATATCTGCATGGTTAAGGTCAACACCAGCAACAACAGTAAGACTAGGATCATCTAGAGCTTCCGCACAATAAACTCCATTGTAAGAACACACATCGGAACCAACCCAGTTGGTCGTGGTTTTAAATGGGTCAGAGTATATTGCTTTTTTCCATGCTTGAAGAGCAATGTATGCTCTTTTAAGACGTTCGTTTTCAAACTTGAAATTGGGATCGACTTTGTTGATGTCGTAGCACTTTTGTTCTAGGTCTTTCGTGAGATGTGCGTTTTCTGGGAAAGAAGGCTCATCGTCTTTGGTGGCGATAACGACGGAAGATATAAGGAGGAGGAGGAAGAAGCAGCCAAGGGGCATTTCAATTTTTATTTTAGTCATGTGTGTTTTTTTATGAGAAACCTTGGGAAAGACCCAAGGCTGCTTATAGAAGAGTCTTGAGAGAAAAAATTAAGAATATATAAAATGTTATTATAAGAAAAGAAATAAACAGACTTAATCGTTTTTTAGACTCGGTTGCTATATTTAAAAGATGTAAAAATAGTTAATTGTTTTTAAAAATTACTAAATTAGCGTTGCTAATTTGGTTTTTAAGCGATAACTAATTCAGGTCGTTGACGTCGTCAACAACTTTTTACCATAATTTGAATGTCAAATGTGGATGACTGATTTCTACAGTCTACGTAATAGTTTTGAAGACTGTTAAATAACATTACCTAGTGCTGTCACAATCTCCTTAACTACATTTCGTCCTAATGTTAGTGTTTTATTATCATGTAATTCAAAATAATGTTCTTTCTTTATCATTTCATTGTGTTATTATGAGTTGTTGATTTTTCCCTATTTTTTTTGTTTGCAAGTTTACGTTGTTCTACTCTAAGAACAATAAAGGTTGTAACTTTAAGGGTACAAATGAAGCTAAAGCATCAAAGAGATTATTCCTCTGTCGTGCAATTCATATGGAATCTGAACATGCAGGGGAACTAGAGAAGCTTAGTTTCGAAAGATTATCGAGGAAATCAAAAGATGTTTGGAATAATTCTCCACAGCCGGTTAAGGAATTCCCTTGGAATAGAGCATCCACAAACTTCATACAGCTCGTTCTTGATCTCGCCATATTAGTCGTTAAGTTCTTGTTTGTTCCTGTATTGGCAGTTTCTTCCATCAGTGAGATGTCTTATTGTGCACATTAGAGGAAACTTGCTTTAGTCCCGTTTCCATTAGTCATCAGTATGGTTGTTTCAGGCATTCCACAAGAAACCGCGTTCAAGATCTCTCCTCTTCTTAAGGTAGTAGAAAAGAAGAACCTGAATCAGCTGTTATTGATTCCAATTCATAATACTTCCATGCTTAAGAAGATCTTGTTCTTGCAGGAATCAGAAGTACCATGGAATTTGATAGCTATGATGATGTTCTTCACTTTGATTAAACTTTCAGGACCGTACTATCCATATTGGTTGGGGGCGTTTACTTGTTCCACATTTTGCAAATGAAGTATTGCTTAGAGCACTTTGGTCCATGTTCTTTTGGGATAAGAAGACTACAAGTAACACATCAGCAAATCCTCTGCAGAATCACAGTATGGAAACAAAATGAGCATCTTTATCTAAAGGTACACTAAAATTAGGTTATACGATCAAATATTAACAGATTTAAGATTTTGTTTTATATCCATCCAAAAAAAGTTGTAATGTTTAATACATGTAGTTTGAAAGTTCGAAAATGAAATCCACACATATTAATAGTTCGAATCTTAAGTACCTATAATCTATGGTTATTATTGCTTTAATGAAAACAAGAAAATATTTAACCACTTAACTTTTACAGTAAACCGACTTTAACCTGATTACAACCTGATTTCATCTAAACTAAACCAAAATGTATATGATTTAAGAGACCTAACATGAAATCTCCAAATCCTTAACTCGAAATTCCCCAACTCTCTCGAAACCTTATAAACCTAGAAATTCGAAATTGAGAACTCTTTGCTAGTGTCAAATCCAAATCTGGTTTGAGAGACCTTGAATCTAGAGTGTAGCAATGGCGTTAGTCATTCCTGAAGGTTATCTAAGAGACTATGTTCCTCTGGTTGTTGAAGAACCCAATGATGAATAAGCTTAGCGCTATGAGTTTCAAGTCGAGGAAGCGGTATGTAACTTAAAGGATGAACCTTCAGTCCGTCACAATATATCCTGACAGTGACAGTGATGAAGAAGCCGAGGTTGCAACGAGAGTTGATATCATACGCGAGGATGGAATGTTATATGATAATCAGAAGTTCTACAATGGAGTAGCTTTCAAAGAGGTTGTACTCAACCATGCGCTAAGAACATGTCAGAATATAGCACAGTGGCGGTATGATAAAATGAAACTTGAGTATATATGTGATGTTGATGGGTGTACTTAGCGTATTTATTGTGCATTAACTTGAGAATCACTATGTGGAGAGTTAGGGTGTTCAAGAAGGTTCATACTTGTGTTCCTAATGGAGAGTGTGAAATGATTAAGGTTCCAGTCATTTCTAAGTTATTTGTAGATAAGATCCGTGAAGAATCTAACTACTTATGCCAATAAAAATCGAAGAAATAATAAAGGATAGATGGAATGTCATAGTATCAAGACCTCAATGTCAGGTTGGTAGGAACAAAACATAGAGTTGGATTGGCACAAAGTATGTTGAGTAGTTTTCTCGTCTCCGAGATTATGGGGTTGAGCTACAATTTACATATGAGGGGTCAACTGTGGAGATTGACACAATAAAAAATGATGTTGGTGAAAATGTTTTTTATGTCTTCTTTGATGTTCTGAGAATAGCTTGGAAAGACACATATAGACCACTTATAGGAGTTGATGGTACCTTCTTAAGATCAAAAACTAAAGGATAGTTGTTGGTCACTTTAGGTAGAGATGATGATAATGTAATGTATCCAGTAGCATGGGCAGTTGTAAAATTTGAAAACACAGATAATTGGTTGTGGTTTATGAAGAAGATGAAGGATGATTTGGGATTGGGGGATGGTGAAGGATACATTTTGGTATCTGATCGTTCAAATGTACCATTTGCTTGTGTTTAACTTCATTTCCTTGAGTTGAATTTACTTGTATTATGAATATTTATGTCTGTTTGATAGTGTATAGTTAGTGTTTGTTAGTTTTTGTCTTCTTCTTTGATGTTTGATGGTTTTGCTTGGTTTGTGTCTTCTTCTTGTCTTTTAGGGATTGATCATCAAGGGAAATCATGCAAAGAAAAAACGGATGAAACCTTTAATTTGGAATTTGGCTTAGAGTTCTAATGAGGCAGAGTATCATGAGAACTTGGAGAGGTTAAGAGAGTATGATGAGGGTGTTTATAATGATGTGATGAAGACAGTCTCCATCTCATCTCCCGACCAAAGCAATGACAACGGGAAGAAGGATTCAAAAGATCAAAACTCAATACTTGGTGTAGAACTTTCTACAAGATCGGGAATTATTGTGAATATGTTAAAAACAACTCAGTTGAGTCATTTAACTCCTCAATTGTCAAAGTAAGGGAGAAGCATTTTTTGCATTTTTTGCATATGCTTGAGACCATCTAAACACTTGCAATGACAAGGATTGCTGAAAGGTCGGCTAGATCTCATGATCACAAAGGGATTTGTACTTCAAATGTTGCTAAGTTCTCTGCAACCGAGCATGAGAAAGCTTCATTGTGTAGTGTCACAAGAAGTATTAATGGTATGTATGAATCTTATATCCATGGTGAACCCTTTCGTATGAATTTGGAAAAGAGAACATGTAGTTACAGGAAGTGGGATAATTGTGGAATTCCCTGTGAGTATGCATAGGGTGTGATACTTAAAAAGACCCTTGATCCAGATCAATATGTCTTTCACTGGTTTCGGACAACAATGTGGAAAAGAAATTACACTGAAGGATTGGTTCCAATTCGAGGAATCCGGTTTTGGCCAATTACAAATGCTCCTTTGGTGCATGAAGTCCCTGAGGAGGAGGATCCAACATAGCCTGGCAAGACAAAGAAGAGCAAGCAGGACAAGAAAAGGAAGAGAGGAAAAAATGAATCTCCTAGTAAAAAGCAACCACAAGAGAAAAAATGATAATGCATTGTGGAATTTGTGGTGCACCTAATCATAACTCTAGGTTTTATAAGAAAAAATCCTCACATTAGTGTTTCATACTTTTTTGTTAATCAAAAACATGGTTTTTATGTGGTTTATGTAAGTTTAATAATATTTTTTTTTGTTATTCAAGATTGATGGAGAACTTTCCCTAGGAGAACCTTCTCAAGGCAATGTCACTCAAGTGGAGAGCAGTACTTCTCAAGGCAATGTCACTCAAGATGAGAGTAGAAGATGATTTGTTTCTGGGTTGGTTTAGATACTGATTTAAAACTGATTTATGTTGGTTTTTGGGTTCTAATAGGTAGATGGAACAAGATATTAGGTTGGTTTTTGGGTTCTAAACTTTGTTCTTTGACACGGATTGTCACAGATTATGTTGGGTTTTTGGATTATCCTATTTTGATCGCATTGTAATACTCTATTGAACCATGCTTAATCTTTTGGTTCTTTTATGGAATCAGATTGTACTACATTGAATCATATCAATCTTTTAATCCTTCTAATGAATGTATTTCTTATGAATTATTTGTCTTTTTTGTGTTTCTTATCATGTTGTTTCAAACATAAAGACATGAACACAAACATTCATGATAATACATCCCTCATAAGTCATTACATAACACAATACCTCATTGGTCCAAACATTAACATGAAACTACTAAAATACATGATCTAAAACATTCATGATCATACACACACCAACAAACAATGATCATATGAGTTTTTTGAACCCACCATGATCATACATCCAATTTTATTACAAAAATCCTCATTTTTTCATATTCGCTTTGGCTTCAATCAACACACCATCTACCTTCTCAGACATCTCATTCTCGACTTTCAGTAGCACCTTATCAAACACCATCTTCTCATACTCTACACCATCTCTTGTATTCTCACTCTCTTTCGCCATTTGCTCAAGTGCCTCAACTTTGGAAGCCAATGTATCTACCTCATTCAACAATGCCTCATCAACCCATTTGAAAATGTGATTGTCATCCATAAGTTACAAAATGATAAGATCCGTAAGGATTAACAACAATGGAATCAAAATGAACATAAAACATAGCATAAAACCATTAATATTACCTTATTTGATGCATCATAACCACAACAAAAATATTGACGGTAAGGATTAGGGTTGGATTTTGACATCTTTACCACGGTTTGTGTCCCACACAAACACACTTAGGCACACCCACAACTCTACCTCGACTGGCGCTTAAAGATCCTCTAGAAGCTCAAGAGATATTGCTCATGCTCATTGTCGAAGTTTAGCCTACAAAATTACCTAGAAATTAAATTCACTATAAAACGACGGAATCGATTCTGGAATGTGAAATCGAGTTTCTAGAATATGAAATCAAACTTCTAACTAGGAAATATAAGAAAAAGGAGTAATAAATTTCAACCAGAAAAGAGAGACTTACCCTCAATTTAGGAATTTAGGAATTTAGGGTTCTTCAATTTGAAGAGAACGATAACAAGTTTTAGGGATTTAGGTGGAGTCGGGGATTTAGATGGAGTCGAGGATTTAGATGGAATCGGGTATTTTGAGAGTCTGGTTTAAGATTATTCGGGTTAGTATGAGTTCCGTATCGGGTTTACTTCATAAACCAATAAAATTTGAATCTGTGTAGATTGGAGTTTTGAACTTTAAATGTTGAATATTAAGCATTGCAATTTTTGTTTTGTGTGGATATAGAACGAGTTATTAAATTTGTGGATACTAATTATATACGATAATTCCCATGTGGAACATTTTAACTATAAACACGATGTCGTGGTTCTGTTAGGGAACAATGAAGAGCCATAATCTATCGAGCTAATTAGAAATCCCGAATCGATGGATTGGGTTTTCATTTAGATGGTTCCCTTTTTTATTCAGATGGACTGGTTTTCAATTTAAGTTTTCTAGGTTGGATTAAAATGACAGAAATATAGTTTATGACATTTTTTGCTTCTTTAGACATGTTACCATGCATCAAGTATTAGTTGGTGTGGAAAAATATATATTTTTTCTTAATTGGTATGTATAGTCATGTACAATGCGGATCTAGAAAATAAGTTTATATAGAACATAATTCTAAAAGATTGAAAATTTTGCTAATTTTAATAAAAATATGATAAATTTTAACTAAAAATTATATAATTTGAAAATCGAGTACGAGGCATTTGCCACACGTTTTAACATCCTACGCCACTTGTCATGTAGGTTGTGCAGTTCGGTGCGGATTGGACTGAAATCGGACTTTCAGCAATTACAGACTCGTATTAGTAATTGTAACAAACAAAAAAGGTTCGTACCAGTATGTACTATATTTCAAAAATCAGACCAACATAAATGGACTATTGACATGTCCTTTTTGTTACTCTTAATATATTGCAGACGAACAGTAAAATCCGACCAAAAATTGTGTGTTTCTTTGAAGATCCAAGTGCCTTTTTTTCATTGGTTAAAATTATTTTACAAAACATTTATGTGTGTATATAAATAAATATCAATACACACAACTTCAAAACCTCAAGTTTACTTACGAAAAAATATCTACAAATAAAAATAAATTATTATCTTTTTACAACATATACAATTTTCATCCATTCACTATTTTAATTTACATTGATTCGGATAAAATAAACCTATAAAACCTCATAGTTTGTGTAGTTAACAATCGTCTTTCCATGAAAAATAAAAACAATTGCTAAGTCTTCATTGAAGTTTGAAAACCGTCCCGATTGCAACTTAAAATTCGTTTGGTTAATTTAGTCAATAAAATCATGCTAGGCAGGATTGTCCCCTCAATATTTGGGGGATCCAAGCAAAAATTAAATTTAAGGGTCCATTTATATACTAATATTTTATCTTAAAATTTTAGGACCCATTTACATACTATTTTCTATTAAATAATTTGGAGTCCTAGACCCATAATTCATACTGATTGGTTCAGGACCAGCCCTGGTGCCAATTCACTCACCGCTTATAGCTTGTTTACCTTTTCCAGAGCTCGCTCACATCTCTCAATTTGTTCACTCTCTCATAGCTCACTCACTTTTCTATGAATTGATTTAATAAATTTGAAACAGTCGAACAAATACGAAATAACATCGAATAAGGGCATTAAATAACGTTAATAGGAAATCGAAAAATTAAAGAGAAGATAAGCGTTGTGAAAGAAAATCTACAATCTTATCAAGGAAAACACTTGCAAATTTGAGATTTTTTTTAATTTCGATAAATTCTTGCTAATTCACAACTTAATTAGCTCGTTTAGCTTTTCAGATCTCGCTCACATCTCATATCTCTCAACTTGTTCAGCTCTCTCATAGCTCACTCACTTTTCTATGATTTGATTTGAAAAATGAGTTTGAAAACGATCGAATAAATCGGAATAAAAGTAACGTTAATAGGGAATTGAAAAATGAATTAACGTAACTAGTGCTACGAACCGCTAAGACAACAGTAAAAACAATAAAGAGAAAAGGAAACATTATTAAACAAAAAATTACAAAAACATTTCAAGGAAAACACTTGCACTCTGGATATATATATATATATATATACATATATAGTAATTCTTACTAATTAATTCATTCTCATCCGATATTGACCATACGTTGCTGTAAAATCTCATAATCTGTGTAGCTGACAATCATCTTTCCATTGAAATCGTCGAGATTGCATCTTAAAATTTGTATAATTAATTCAGTCAATAAAAATATAATCGTGCCGGTTAGGATTGGCCCTAAAATTTAGGAGCATAATTTGAGGGCCCATTTATATTCTGATATTTTTTCTTAAAAAATTAGAATCCATTTTTTTTACATAAAAGACAACGATGATGTGGGTAGTTCTGTTTGGGAGAAGTAAACACTTACATAATTGGGAGAAGTAAACACTTACATAAGTGTCACATCCTCTACAAAGTTTGGAAATGTGTGAACTCTACTATACTGAACATTAACAAATGCTGGAACTGAAACACGTACGCTCGTTATAATGTTTTTTTCGAGATTGTAGTAGAGAATATTGGAAGGATTACCGACGTTCGCGTTAAGAGGGATTTACTCTCTTAAAAATAGTTAATTTGAGTTAATTTAACATGTTTTGGTCTTTGTCCTAAAGAGATCATATATAAATACAACTCAACAAAATTTACTAGCTCTTGAAGATTTATCATCATGTGGCCGCGTTACACTCTGGTTTCATCTGCCCTGCGGCTGACACGACTGTCCATCCGCCGTCTAAGTTCGATTACAGACCATGACTCTTACTTCATGTCGTACATGAACAATAAGGTTAACTCCATCAATAAAGCACTAGACGATTCCGTTCCTCTTTCCGGGCCAGCTCTATTACACAAGCTCCAGGAAGCTACAAGGTACACGCTTCTCTCAGCCGGCAAACGAGTAAGGCCAATGCTTTGTTTGGCCGCTTGCGAGCTCGTAGGTGGCCAAGAGTCAACCGCAATGCCTGCAGCCTGTGCAGTTGAGATGATTCATAGCGTCCCTCATCCTAGACGACCTTCCTTGTATGGACAACGACAGCCTCCGCCGTGGAAAACCGTCCAACCATAAAGTCTTTAGCGAGAGTTCAGCCCTCTTGGCCGCTAATGCGCTCGCGTCTTTGCCCTAGAAGATGGTATTAACTGTAGGACCCCGAAATCGGAGTTAAGAAATGTGAAGGTAAATCGTATAAAGAAAATAAAGAAGAACGATTTAAACATTAAAATGATTTGGAAAACCCCGTATAAAACCGATTAGAATCGGAGGCGAGATATGATCTCTGTCCTTAACTCAATAAAGCTCCCGTTAGTAAGACGGATCCATAGAGCTTTTGGAGTCTCAGGATACAACCGATATGAGACCACAACGCTACACTAGGTGTAGAATCTACGAACGTAGACAACTACGATATACTCTAGACGTACCGTTTTCCGAAGGAATGGAGAAACATTTAGTGAGAGAGTGAAGAGTCTAAGAGGGAGATGTTTGTGTTTCGAATGAGTGAATTCTCCAAATGAGACGAGTCCCTTATATAGGCGAGCTCGGAGTGAGTTTAAACGCATGCAATTGATGGTAAGATTATGCGTTATGATTGCATAACATTAACACGTAGAGAGTTACGATTTTCGTCATTAACATGATGCGATCGGTTTTGATTTTTGTTATAAATAATCAAAAATTATCCAAAAAGAAATGGGCCACTCGACCATGAGACATTCCCAAATCCCCAAAGCCCCAAAGCCCCGAAACCCCGGCCCCGGCCCGGGCCCATGCCCATGCCCATGCCCAAGCCCACGCTCATGCCTGCGCCTGGCCTGGCGGCGGTGGTGGTGGTGTGCACTTGTGGTCCCATCCATCCTCTCTCACATGCACCATAAGTCTTAGTCAATTTGAACACTTGTGTCACCTTCTAGTCATTTATACTAGAGCGAAAAAGTTCGGCTAAACTATGTGGGACATTTAATAAATCTCACTTATTCACTTACACTCAAATGGATCTATTTTGACACTTATCCCAAAATCCAATCCATTTCATAAGTTATTTCTTATTCACATTCTCAAATATTTATAAGCCCAAAGCTTATAATAATTTAGACCCAACAATCCCCCACATGAATAGAAATGACTCTAAACAGGGATAACTTGAAAGACTCTTTAGATAGAAAAAGCTAAAACAGAAGTCTCCAGAGTATATGCGAAAACTAACTGTGTCTGATGTGGTAGCATTTTTCAGCTTTGAACCAATCATTGTTAATATCTGTCGAGTTTACTCGGCCAGGAGGTGAATATGATGTCTTGAACCACCCGGAGTTTTATGTAAACTTAGACAATAGTCATAACCCAGTTAGGTTTCTCGTAGAACTATGTTCTCTTGTTGTGTTCATTGTGGTCTTGAACATGAGTGAACTTAGAGAATATAGCCTTAATCGTTCATTCTCCTAGAAACGGCTCCATTTCACACTCACATAGGTGATTTCCCATAAGCTTATCCGTCTTGTTGAAAGCATTATTTTTTACTTCATAAGAATGAAAGTATGAAATCATTAAAAGCTCAACGCTTATCCTTAGAAAACTAGCACTTTTTAATCATCGTAGAAATCGGGTAGAGACATTTGTCTCACAGTGCTTTCAGCAGAATCAGTTTAATATAGTTGTCCCTTTGAACCTCATTCTTGGGATCTCCAGTCATTGAGGTTAGGTGTCCATCAAACGTCATCTTTAATTCATAGGTTGTAAACCCATTCCTCTTGATGATTTTAATACTTGATCTCGAGTCAGACCTTTTGTAAAAGGATCTGCTAAATTATTTGTTGATTTGATATAACCCAACGTGACTACACCACTTGAGATCAAATGTCTAATGGTCTTATGTCGTCTTCGTATATGACGAGACTTGCCATTATATTGAGTATTCAGTGCCCGTAAGATAGCGGATTGACTATCACAATGTAAACGTATTGTCAGCACTGGTTTCTCCCACATAGGGATATCTTCCAAAAAATTTCGAAGCCATTCAGCCTCCTCTGCGGTTTTGCCCGAAGCCCCGAAGACCCGAGCCCCGGCCCCGGCCCGAGCCCGAGCCCAAGCCCAAGCCCACACATGTGCCTGGCCTGGTGGTGGTGCGCGCTTGTGGTCTCATCCATCCTCTCTCACATGCACCATAAGTCTTAGCCAATTTGAACACTTGTATCACCTTCTAGTCATTTATAGTAGAGCGAAAAAGTTCGGCTAAACTATGTGGGACATTTAATAAATCTCACTTACTCACTTACACTCAAATGGATCTATTTTGACACTTAACCCAAAATCCAATCCATTTCATAAGTTATTTCTTATTCACATTCTCAAATATTTATAAGCCCAAAGCTTATAATAATTTAGACCCAACATTAACCTCCTCGGAGGTGCCTTTAGAGAGGGTTGTTCATGCATTTAAGGAGACGAAGAGGGCTATTGAAAGACTTGTGGCGGGTGAAGCAGCTGATTTGACCGGAGAAGGGATGAGTTTTGAGAACGAAGAGGGATTGAGATATCTTAAGTTTATACATGATCATAAAACAACGCCTTTGGTTGAAGTTTCGGCGGTGTAGGGAAGTATAAATGGGAGGTGGGTCTGATGAAGAGACTGAGAGGCTTAGGAGATACGGGAAGTGAATTGGGTTGATGTATCAAGTGGTGGATGATGTGCTTGATGTAACCAAGTCATCTGAGGAGCTTGGGAAAACCGCCGGAAAAGATTTGATCAGTAGAAAGCTAACGTATCCGAAGCTAATGGGTGTGGAAAAAGCTACAGAGTGTGCAGAGAGTTTGAATCGAGAAGCATACGAACAGCTTCAGGGGTTTGATTCAGTAAAGGTTGCTCCTTTGTCTTCTTTAACTGATTTCATTGTCAACAGACAAAACTGAAGCTATCTCTCCAATGAGAAAACTTAATGCAACACGAAAAAGTGATTTGATAATACAACTTAACTACCAAAATTTGCATAAATATTACAGTTGTCTTATTGCTTAACAAAGTGTTTTGGTCTTGATCTTCAAAAGATACCGCAAGGTGTTGTGTTTTTTTTTTTAAATTCAAAACTTGAAATCAAAAACTCTGACACAATTATCATCTCCACAAGAAGTTAACCTTAGCAAGCTCTGGTTAGACTCGTACTTCTCAATTGGTCTCCAAGCTAACCGGTTCACGGCTGAGACATGGCACATGAACGGTTCAAGCCGCAGAGCAAGATCTGCTGTTGCAGTTGTACCTTCCTCTGTTTCTCTAATCTTTATCTTCCATAGCTCTATCAGTCCGCTTTCCATCCCAACCGCCACATATCCGCTCTTCTCCTTATGGTCTAGTCCCGTCCAAGCAACGGCCGTGACACTACTCCCAAACTGAGGCAAGGCAAGAATCAGTTTGATGTGATCGTCGTTCTCGATGGACCAGATCTTCACAGTCTTATCCCTTGATGAAGTTGCAAATTGGTGGCCAAATGGGTTCCATGAACATGCCCATATGATCCTCTTGTGTGCTTCAACCTTTTCCATGAGTTTGTGACTAACCTCGCCATTGTCTGAACATAAGCAAAAAAAGCAGACAAGACTTAGAGACGCTCAAAATCTAAGAGACTTTTAACTGCTTTGAGAAAAGCTGATTTTGAACTGTGAAGTTGAAACTGTTTGAGTTACCTGTCCTTTGGATTGAGAATACGGAGAAGTGACGATCTCTTGAGACAGACAAGAGCAGAGTGTCATCATAAGAGAACTCCAAATGTGTCACTGTCAAGCTGTGAGATTGCAAACGACCAATGGCTTTCCATGTCCCAACCTCCCATAGCCATATCTCCGCCATGGATGCAGATTGAGCCTGTAGAAGAATTTGGTGGTTCATTTATACGAAATTTTAGTAACGAAACATTGCTCGGTTAGATCCGAATCAAGGAGATTGAACAAGTGTAAAAAAATTCTGAAATCTGCATTAGCTTACCTTACACGATGAAGCAACAATGCTTCCCTTGTGGTCACAGCAGAGAGAAAATAGTTCATTACCATGACCGTAGAGTTTATGAGATTCTGGCCATAAAGTATGAAACGCAAGCTGATCTTCGATTGGAGGCTCCTTCAACTCCGCTGGAGCTGCCTCTGGAACTGTCTCAAATGTTTCCAGACCTTCTCCTCCGCCATTTCTCTCCAGTGGTTCACTCGAAGCTGGAAAAAATTGAATACTGTTGAATCAAGATTGCATTTGGTAAAAATCTAGAAATGGTGTTGAATCAAGTAATCACCCACAGTGTAAGTAGATAGGTTTCTGTGATAAACCAAGAGCAGATATATTCGCACCGAGAACCTGCACATCTCCTTGTAAATCCTCAGGGAAGGATCCCTCTCCTCCCGTACCAGTGTGGTTCAGAGTCTTCAAGAACGATAGAGGAGCCTCAAACACTCTCACAACTTTCTCCTCTGCTCCACTTACAAAACGGTGGTTGCCTTTACCTTGAACCATAGCCACACAGTTAATGTCATGTCCGTGAACCTGAGGACGAGCAATTTCATGCCAATGCTCATCTTCTGCTCCATTGCCCTCATCATTCTTCCATGATGAGAACACACGGGTCGTCTGGAAAATCACAAATTTACAGAATGAAATATCAGAAAGTTACCTTTTTTCTCCTGTTGTGTAAAATTTTGTAATTTATGGTAAAGAATCCAACAGCAGAGATTTGATACACATGAATCATTTTAATGTCTTTAAGCCTTAAACCCTGACCTGATCGTGGCTCACGGATAGCAAGTACTCGCCGGTTCTAGCCCATGTGACATCAGCCACGGCAGCAAAGTGACCCGACGGGACTTTCTGCATCTGCCAGTTCTCAGACTCTTTGCTGCTACTGACATTTCTCCAGAGATGAAAAGATCCACCGTATCCATGAGCTAGAATCGACAGACCATTTGGGCTCCAATGGCCACCGTAGAAACCAAGAGCACAGTGACTTAGTTCTCCAACACATACAACATTCACCCACACACCTGTTTTCTTCTCAGGTCGCCAAATCATCATCGTTTTGTCCATTGAAGCCGATAAAATGCTCAGCGGTTGGTGGTCAATTAACCGCCCATCAATGGAATCAATGACTGCAGGTTGCCATTCCACGGAATAGACCCAATCTTCATGTCCAATCAGCACAGATTCGACTGAAATCTGATATGTGAATGTCCCTGAGACGAAAACTGGGCCTTCAATATATGAAGCTAGAGTGATTTCTCTTCGCCATGAGCCAACATCACCGACTAACACGAGTTTCCAGATCCGAATGACTTTGTCCTGGGATGAACTCACGAGCATAATACTATTGGTGGTTTCTTCTGTTGACTGTAACGGTAATGAGAAGTCCAAACTTCGTATCCAGTCCGTGTGGCCTTTAAGCTCACAAACAGAAGTAAACTGAAAAAGAATGGGACAGAAAAACTCTCACAAATGAAAAAAAATCTGAGAATATATTGGCACAAAAGGTGAAAGCGGGAAGCACCTTTCCTGTTCTTTCCCCACAGTAAAGTTTGATTTTGCTGTCCAATCCGCCCAATGCAAGGGCAAACCGACCAGGGTTTTGAGGCAATTCCGCTAATGAAAGCGTTACAATTGCTTTAGAGTCAACACAGATGGAATCCAGACACGAAACTTTACATTCCTCTGCAACAGATAACACATAGGATAAAAAATTGCGATTTAGATACTGCTTAAGTGACATACTTGACTTCGTTTAACCGGTGTGTATACTGCAGGAATTTTAATGCTTACCACTAGACTGAGATGGAAAAGCAACATCCCAGACATTCACAACTCCATCTGAAGAAGCAGAAGCAAACATTGCATTGGTTTCAGAAACCATATAAGCGGTGATGCAAGTTACACCTTTCTTGTGAGACAGTGGTAGCTGTAGTACATGTCTCCATTGTTGCTAAACCAAACAAGAACCATACCAAGGATCAGAGATAATACATAAACTGTTGCGACAATCAGATCAAACCGAGATTAAAGGGAGTTTACATTGTTATTGAGTGTAGATAGTTCCCAGAGGATGATGATACCATCTGAATCACCTGATAGCAAATAATCCCGGTCCAAATTCTTGGCTGCAAACAATCATAGACTACCGTTACCATAGAATACAGTTACGTGGGGATTTGTACAAGAATTAACCATTGGATGTCTTTCTCCTACAAATCTATAGTTAAATGCTCTAAAAGAGATTCGAATACCTACGCCTTCTCATTGTCTAATAATGATAGCTATAACTAAAAAATCCTAGAGTCTAAAACTCTCTATTTGATCAAACGAAAAATAAGCACAATTGGGTTCAATAGATAAGTCACTTTAGAAAAATTAAAAGCTCCTAACATCAAAAAGGCTCTTCCTTTGCAATACCTATGGAAATTTAACATCCTAAGAACTCTAAATAGAGAACAAACAAATGTTCCCATAAACCAAATGATTCAAAACTACAGCAAGCAAGCTAGAAACATAAGCAGGAAAAAAGAAAGTACCTTTGAAAGCAAACTTGGAACTAGGTAACCAATGAGTGCAATTCACAGAAGCTTTATGACCTGGAAGTGTAGTAAGAATCTGGGCAGTCTGAAAAAGAATCAAAACAAGAAAAAATCACATCTTGCTTTTGAAAGGGTCGATTGTAGAAAGAAGAGTGAAACAAACAGACCTTAGGATAGAAAATAGCAACGGCGTTTTGAGCACCAAAGGAGACAAGACCAGAAGCTCCCCAAGAGACGTTATTGACGACTCTGTTGCATCCTGCTCCTATGAACACTCTCTTCGCTTCGAATTTGGTGTTTTCTGACATCTTTTACTAGAAGGGGTAGGATTACGAAGTTGATCTCCTTCGTTTCTGATAAGTACTGACTAGCCGCCGCCGGGAAATCTCGCCGAGAATTGTAAATACCGAAGATTCAGGGAGAAGCGGAGCAAAGAGGAAAGAAAAAGGTTAGAATATTAAATGGGCTTAAAGGTTTTTATTGGTCCAATTAGGCCCAAATCATCCAATTATGGTTTTTAAATTTAACGCTTTTCAAATTCTCAATTAGACCACCTCCTGGTTTTCAAAGGTGTTTAAATGACAAAAAAATAAAATAGCGAAGAGAGGTTGTTAAAATAGAGAGAAAGTTTATCAAATGAGAATTTTTAGAGCTTTTCTCTTTGTTTTTAAGAATCCTCCTAATATATATATATTATTTTGTCATTATAATTTTTTAAAAACTCTTTCTCTAGAACATCTCTTAGTTCTACAGGCAAAAAAAAAAAACTCAACACAAAGATGCATTTGATGACAATGCTAACGTCTACATCCCCATGGAGTAAGATAACTAATTATGAAATCGTAACATTTCATCATCTTTGGGAATTCCTTGTTATGATGTTAAACTGTTATTGATTGTTCTGATTTAAAAAGTTTCATCTTTTTTTTTTCTTTTTTTTGTAGGGGAGAGAAATAGTCAAGTGAATGATGCAAAACCAGTGATTATACAAATTCTAAATGTTGTAGCTTTCTGTCATCTCCAAGGAGTTGTGCATCGAGACCTTGAACCAGAGGTGAGGCACTATTTTCTTTGAACTGGAAAGAAGATTATCTCTTACTTTACGTACATAATGTTTTTTAATCGTTACTTCATCGTCACAACTTCTTGTACGGTCCCAAGGAAGATAATTCTCAGCTTAAAGCCATAGACTTTAGCTTATCAGATTTTGTCAGACCAGGTCATCAGTCATCATCATACATTTTACTACTTCACTATTTATATCATTCTTTTTCTTCTGGTTAGTAAATTTTTGTGCCCTTAAAATTTGAGACAATTTTAGCTCGGTGTTGCATACAACCATAATCGATGTGAAACATGTATAAACAGCAAAAGTAGGCACACAAAGATATCTGTGTAAATTTCCAAAGTCCAAATTCATGTCATAACTTGAGAAAGGGTGACAAGATCTGTATGTGTAGATGACAACACAAAGATGTGATAAAGTTTCACTCAAAGTGTGTAGACGACGAGAGGAAACTTTATTCACTACAGGCTACAGTTAGAAGGAAAGGTTATGTTCTTAAGCTTAACCTTAGTGGAAGATTGCATATAAAAGTTGTATGAATTAAAAAATAAAATACTTATTTGGTCTGGCGTGAGCTTGGTGGATGTATAACACTGTTAGATTGCAAAACTCATCATACATTTCACTTTACCATGGTCCTGAAATTTAATGACATATAAATTAAATGGTAAACAACAACAAAACTGACAACTCAAACCGAATTGCAGAAGAACTCATAACTCTTGTTAAAGCATATTTTACTTGTTCAGCCGAAAAAAACACAGACTGATCTTTTAAGCTGAAATCATAAGGTTATCACAACACTACTTGGTAGTATTAGTACCCAAGCAAAGGAACAAAGCAAAAAGATTCAACAATACTTGAGATTTTCTGGTACAGGTTTGGGTCAGAATGTTACGAACTGATTGATGTCAATTTTGGCTTAGAATAGTCAAATAATTGGTTTTTAGGGTATGGTTGCAAGATTTTCTTGTATAGGTTTGGGTCTGAATGTTACGAATCGATATTGATATCAACAATAACCATCAAATAATTGGTTTCTAGAGATTGGTTTGGAGATTTTCCTATTAAAAGTTGGGTCCGAATGTTATTGTGTTTAGAGTTCGTGTTTCTCTTTTTATCCCAAATCAAATGTTAATTTTTGGGCCCCCAATGTTGGATCAGCCCTCTTTGTTTTTTTGTTTTGTTTTTTTTTCTCTTTACATATCAGCTAGAAAGAGAGAGAAGCGGCTGAAACACTTATGCTCCTTACCCACCACGTTTCACCACTACCTGAAATGCACCATCTCCTCTCAATTACTCATTTAGTGTCTTCTAGAAAGGTCATTCCTCAACCACAATGAGAGGCAAAGGGTTGCATACAACTGTATACTCAACAAATGTATGAGATTCCAGACGAAAATCTCTACTCTTGACCAAGAATCCATCTTCACAACCAAGGGTGGACATATGCCCAAGTGAGGTGAGGCAAGTGTCTCATACTCTCTTTTTTTTAATAATGTAATTTTTATTGGAAATTTATCATACATCTAAAAAAACTAACCAAAATAATTACTTTTTATGATTGTGTCCGGTAGAAAAAGCTTATAGATCTGTCACTGTTCACATCTCCACATTGGCTTCAGCCTGAGGTATTATGTACCGATATAAGGTCGTGCAAGTGGTTGTCCTTCATGAATCATCCTCCTCAATATAAGCAAATGCTCATTACGAAGCTAAAGTGGAATTTGAATCCAAAGTTTGAGATTGAATTGGAATGATTTCAACATACTGTTTTTCAGATACATTTCAATCTTCGAATAGATAATGTAGATGTTGCATATGATGACATGGCACAAAGTTAAATGTTAGATTTGTTCCAATGCGGAGCTCACTCTCTCTACTGCCTTTCAAACGGCGAGCAGAGAGTTAAAGATGCAAATCTATGGTATGTATTTGATTATGGAAATGAAGTTGAGTACTTTGCACAAAATTGTCTAAAACTAAAATTGATTTTATTTTTTTCTTTTCTGAATATCTAATGGTCACAAACATTTTGATGATTAATGCTATTTTTGTAAGAGAGTTTATTGAAAGGTTGTTCATGATGTTATCTTGTATGAATAATATGTTAAATATTGATGAAGTGATAATTAAATTAGATTATCTTGGAAGACTTTAGATTGATGAAACTTATTTAAATATTATAAAGTTTGAGGCAGGTTTTTATGGAGTTGAAAAAAATATAGTGACATAAAATTTTGATTTTGAACCATACTAAAATTGAACTATTTAAAATTGTCAAGGATTTGTGTTGTTCATAAGATATTTTTTACAACAATGATTACGAATTGAAATGGTGCATTTTTAATGGTTTCAATCTTAGAAATGTAAGAGTAGAAAGTTTCCACAAGCTTTGGAATATTCTAGGTATTGTTTAGTCCTAGGGTTTCTTAGTTTGGTCTAACTTTGAAACTATTTCTGATCTTGGTCTAGAGTTTGTTTGGCTTTCGGATTGATCTAGGATTAGGACCCTACAACTGGTTCTTTTTGATGACTCCTCAATATAAGACGATATACAGGATGCAACATAAATGGCACACCAATCCAAGATATGATATTAAAATAGAAGATTTCACACATTGTGACTCTTATTAAGCCTTCAAAAAGGTTTTGCTTCATATGATGAAGTAGACAGGAAACAAAATGAATAGTGGTGGAAAACATAATGATGGGAATGGAATTATACAAAAGTCACGTCGTAGTCGATACCGATACCAATTAGGCATTGTTGTCCCATGAAAGATTCTTATAGAATAGTGACAAAAAATTGGGTATAATTCGAATTTCCACATAGTTTTGTCGACTAAAATCGAAATATACACTTATTACGATATAATATATCCTATATTTTTAAGAAAATACTTTTTAAGAAAAATTATAATTAAAATACAAATTTGTAAAAATTAACCTAACCTCTAACTTCAAAATCTATTGAACTGAGGAAAAAAAAACAATTATGCATGACTATTTAGAATGATAAAACAAAAAAAATAAAAAATAAAAAAGATTTAGAATGACATGTGAATTCTAGCTTACATGTATTTTGGATTTTAGGAATACCATATATTACATGTATTTTTCTACTATATTTTTCTCGTTAAATATACCAATTATCTAGTATAAGAGTATATAACTAATTGGTAGAATAATGATTTGTCAACTATCTAGATTAAAGTTCAAATATCCGCAATAGTACGATTTAGACAATTAATGAATTTACTTGGAGCCTAGTATACAAAATATCAGTGGCCAAAGTTTTTTTTTTCAGTCAAGAAATGTTAAGAATTAAAATATATTTTTTTTGAAGTAATCCACAAAAGAATACAAAGTAGGGTTTTTTCTTACCAATTAAATAGATTATTTGACTGAGACTATCTACAAAGCCAACGGAGATGAGAGAAATCGATATGGATACTGAATAAAACGCAAAGGTCCATGCATAGTCATCAATATTTGAGACTTTTGTATGATGACATCAAATATGCGTATACTATATAAAACAAATCGTAGCATATATTTCGACGACTAGTTGATGGGCAAGATTATTATATCTACGAAAGAGGAAAACGAGAATCTAACCAGCACAAAATAAATAAATAGATAGAGATTCGATTGGCCTTTCCAAAATATTTGTCACGCGTTCGTAAAATTCGAAGAATATATATAGACACTTTTTCAACAAAATGTATTTCCTGTTGGTTTGCCAAACAAAACTAGTCTCTGCACATAAGATGGTGAGTCAAAATATGCCTAATTAATATCCATTATTCTGTTGAGAAAAAGAGCATCACTTTCGTAGAATAGTTAACTTAAGATACAAAATCAAACAAAGAACTGTAAGTGTGTCGAAATGTCTTATATGTATTCAAACTGAATTCAAATTTTTTAATGAATATATAAAAAAACATTTTAACAATTTACCAATACGTATTAGATGTGATACGTATTGCGTAGAGAAGACTAAATGATTGACAATCTAAATGTTTTGATAATTTCTTAGTTACCAAGAAATAATTTGGTAATGAAATGATGACTAGAATCATATATCATTCTCTAGTGGACAGGTCTACAAAAATCTTCAACTTTCACAAAAGCTCGAAATTGAAAACTAGAAAAAAGGAGGAACAATCACATTTATTTGTGCCCCTAAATCTCATGGTTTTAGTATCTTTGAAATTATACTTTTAACCGACAATAACATTTTTTCCCCTCGAAAATTCGATTTTGTGATTTCTTCTTCTTCTAAAGTTGCAGATCGCAAGTTACAACCCCAAAATAATGAAATTTTAATTTTGTTTGGACCAATCATTTATTAGGAAACAGATGCAAAGTGAGTGTAAGCTATTCAAATCTAATGCTATGAAGTACTCCCTCCCTTCCATAAAAATGAATTTTTAAGATTTTACACACATATTGATAAACTTTTTACATAACCTAAAAATACTTCTATCTTTTAATTAAATGTTAATTATTTTATTTATTTTAACTCTAATTAATCACCAACAAGAAAAATAAGTCATATATATGTAATCTTCATTGGTTTAAAATAAATGAAATCTAACTGCCTTTCTAATCGAATACTTTATATATTCACATACCTCAACTAAAAAACCCAGTATTTTATTAGTTATGTTGTTTTTAGACTTTTAGTAGCCAAACTTTTTTACGTTTTTTAACAAAATTTATTTATTTTAACGAACATAATTTATTTTAACAACTAAAATATTTATTTTATCATCAAAATTTAAATATTTGAAAATTTATATGTACATAAAAATGCTATAAAAAATTGGAAACGGTCCATTACAATAGAAAGTGATGTACTATATTAACAGTTTTGTTTACTTTTCAAATTAAAAAAATTTCCGACTCTGTCGCCAAAGCCACAAAAATTTGAGACAAAAATCAGGTTTTAACTTTTAAACCCACTATTTAAAAAAAATGGAGTGTGAATGGTTTGGTAAAAACTAAAAAATATTTTTTTAAAAAGTAAATATAAATGGAGGAGCTAAAAGCATTGAAAAAAATAACGAGTTTGGTATGAGTTAGAATGAGTCAACTCGTGAGTAAGCTGTAAAACTCGAGTGGGAAAGATAAGAATTTTGAGAGATACGCGACGAAACGAACTGTTCGAGAGACCCAACAACACAGAATCTTCTAGCTTTCTTCAATCTATCTTCTTCTTCTTTTCTCTCTCAAAAGATTCCACCAACATCCTTCTCTTTCTTCTCATAGATCTCATCTCAGGTTGTTTCCTCCACACTATTCTTCTTCTATGTTCGAAGGATTTGGAATCATGACAAATTCTGGAGAATTTTGAGTTTCTTTTTCTAAGTTTTAACATCGAGTTTTAAAAAATGGGTTCTCTGGGCGATGAGCTGAGTTTGGGATCGATCTGTGGTTCTCGAAGAGGGGTTTCGAAGATTATGAAGGTTGATGAACATGTTAAGAAGCTTGAAGAAGAGCAGAGAAAAATCCATGGATCTCAACTTGAGCTTCCTCTGTGTTTGCAGATTTTAAACGATGGTTTTGTGATTCTGATCTCTCTAATTTTGAGTATTCGTTTAATTAGAATTTGATTTAGGAGACTCAAGAAACTTTGTGTTTGTTTTTGCAGCGATTTTGTTTCTCAAGGAAGAAAATAAAAGAGGTTCAGAGATTGATACTCAACCACCATTGTTGAAAGATTTCATTTCTCTTAAGAAACCTATTCCAGAAGAAGGAGGTAGAGAGGAGAAGAAGTTTCACCAATGGAATTCAAATGATCAAATCTCAATCCGAAGATTCTCAGACATTAAGATCAAGAACAAACTAGGGATTGAGGTAACTTAAACCCTGAATTTGAGATAATGTTTTGGAGAATTGGATGAGTTTTGCCATTGTTTTTTTTGTTTTTGATCAAATTGTTACAGAGAAGTGAGGAGAAATCTTCAAATGGCTTATCTATGTCGTTGATTCCTAAGGTAGAAACTGGTTTAGGCCTTGGTTTAATAACTTCGAGCTCTACTATGGTTAATGGAAGGAGAAAAGGACTTTCTTCTTGTGGCTCTACTTCTGACTCTATGCCACAACCAGCAGCTTCACCACCATTTCTTCGGCAGCAAGCTTTGCGGAAACAAAGAAGGTGTTGGACTCCTGAGTTACATCGTCGTTTTGTTGATGCATTTCAACAGCTTGGTGGACCTGGAGGTAAGAGAAACACAAATGATCTTCTTGTTGTGTTCTTGAGTTTGGTTACTTAATACAGAATGTGTTGTAATCTTTGTTTGCTTGTGTTAATAACAGTAGCAACTCCTAAGCAAATCAGAGAACATATGCAAGAAGAAGGCTTAACCAATGATGAAGTCAAGAGTCATTTACAGGTAAACTAAAAAGTTGAGATCTTTGAGTCTTTCAATGGCTTTTACTAACAAACCCATCTTTACATTTTTGTAGAAATACCGGTTACACATTAGGAAGCCGAATTCGAATTCGGAGAAACAATCAGCTGTTGTTTTAGGGTTTAAGTTATGGAATTCATCACAAGAGGAAGAAGAAACATGTGAAGGAGGAGAAAAATCAGTAAAGAGAAGCAATTCGCAATCGGATTCTCCTCAAGGTCCTTTGCAATTACCTTCAACTACGACTGGTGGAGATAGTAGCATGGAGGATGCTGAAGATGATAAATCTGAGAGCTTTCAGATGGAGAGATTGAGAGCTTCATAAACTCTCAATCCTTTTTCTGAAGATGCTAAGTCTTGATCCTGGTTTTGTTATTTCTATTAGTAGTGAATAAGAACAGTAATTATAGAAAGGTTATAGTTATCAAATATATACAGAGAGAGAAAGAAATGATTTGCAGAGATTATTAGCCTATTTTTGTACTTTTTTGTTGGGTTTAATTGAGGCATTATCCGAGTAATAATTTTTATGTTTGTTTTCATAACTTTTGGTTTACAAAAATATATGTATATATATATATATATATATAGTTACATGTTGGGTTTTCTGTATTTGGAACGCATAAAAATAGGAGGGACATAAGCATGTGTTTGGTCATTTATTCAGATTCATATTATATGCTTTGAATTTTTTATTTTTTCACATGGTTTGAAATTATGGTTCTTCAACGGTCACCCAATCATGCGGTCGCTCGTTCAATCGACTAAAAGGTCTTTGCTTTGACCGACAGATATGTACTACAGTTTATATTTTAATTGTATATATGTTGTGTTACAGTTATTTTCACATTTGTTCTTTTTCAACCTTAATTTGATTTAACAATCCGAGGGTTTGTTTTTTCTTTCAACAAACATGAAGTTTTGGTCATTTGGTAAAAATATGCCTCCAAGTTAACCAGCCGGTCCACCACTAGTCACAGGCTCTCAGCCCACTGCTTCTTCATCTTTTCTTCTTCATTTTGAATGATTCAGTTTTCGAATAAATCAAATTCTTCGTTTTTCGAATACTTTTTGCTGCAAAATCATCAAATAGGTATTGATTTTATAAAATCTCTCTTGACATCACATTCTTAAAATATTTTATTATTTTAGTTGCACTAATTAGGTATACAAATTTAACTGTATGATTATTTTCGCAATTTAAAAAAATACATTTAATAATTGATTAATTTGAGTCTAATCAGATCCTTTATACATAAAATCTTGATATTGCACAATCAGGGGAAACTATTAAAGTTTCAACTCATGGAGTGCATCAGAGTCAAGTTTTATGGGTTTCTT
The DNA here is from genome assembly GCA_963922655.1 of Cardamine chenopodiifolia. Taxonomy (NCBI): domain Eukaryota; kingdom Viridiplantae; phylum Streptophyta; class Magnoliopsida; order Brassicales; family Brassicaceae; genus Cardamine; species Cardamine chenopodiifolia. Next base: position 17,148,633 of record OZ000483.1, read on the forward strand.
CAAGCTCAAGAAACTAGTTAATTATTGTTTCCGCGTTTGATAAATCTTTGGCTGGTGCATTCTCGAGGCAGTCTAAACCCATTTCAAACTACATTAACAAAAGGTCCTAAAGATTACGGTAAGACAAAAAAGTTCCCGACTTTACCACCATGTCCTTGTTCTAGGCAGTTTCAGAGATTCAATTAAGACTTACTAGTTTAAGTATTGTTTGCTCTCTTTACATTTTGGTAACCATTTTGAATATTTTTTTTACATTTCGTGGATATGATATAACTAAAAGTCGTAGATATATGTCCCTTATATATCACCTTAAATCTTTTTTTATTTTCAAGATGTGCGATTCTAACAAAATGCAAAACCAACATCTGAGAGAAAGAAGTCACGCATGTATAACAAGTCACCACCAATTTGTCTTCTTCGTTGGGTGAAGAGTTTTTTTTTGCAAGGTTTTGAGGATCTATTGTATTTATAATTGTAACTCTCATTTCTTTAACAGAATCTTTTTTTATTGGTGTAGAAAAAGTTAAAAAGGGAATCGATTATGAAGATATCGAATTACATAACACATCAGTTATGAATGAAATGAATTATATAGGAAATGGAGACGGATTAACTAATAATAATTTAGTTAGACACTATGAAATAGTGTATATATATATATATTAAATAATAACGAATTAAGGATGTTTGATTTTTTTAACAAAGTTCAGGAGTAAAATATCCGGCTTTCACAAATTTTAAGAATTAGTTTGGACTTCGACTCGACATCCTCCAATTACAAAAAAAAATCAATAAATAAGCCATTTTGTAATAATATTGTGAAATCCACATTTTAAAAATTTTGTTTTAATTTGTGAAGATATATCAAAATTTTGTCAAACAAATGAACATCAGAACATGTATGTGGAAACCATAGTCGACGCTCGACAGCCATCACTACCACCACGGCAAGCACGTCTTTACAGCGAATACTAATTCATTCACGACAACGATACTGATACAAACCACTACTAAATTAATTGTAAGTTAGTGCAGCTAATACCTTGACAAAAAAAAATCCTTTTATCTCAGGCTCTTAACATATATAAAAATTTTAGAGTCCGAAAATTTATAATATGTAATGTATGAAAGTGGTTAATTTAGAATTATGAATTTTAGGCAAAACTCAAGTTCTATTCTCCATATTACTCTTTAATCAGATTATTTTAATATTTAGTTACAAAAAAAAATCAGACTCTTGGAAAAGGAAGCCAAAAATAACAAAGGAAAAAGAAGAAGAAAAAAATAGAAATCTCAAAATCCAAATCAAAAAAGTAAAACTATGTCATATGAAAAAATGAAAGGCCTAACTATCATATCCATAGAAGGACAACTACTAAGAATTTAGATTATGAGAAATTGATGAAAGAATAGTGCAACAGCGGAAAGCAATTTTTTTGAAAATGTCTATTTTTAAAAATTCGTCTTAGATCCTTATGAATCTAGGCAAGGCTCTGATTCTAATCAATAAATTAGTTTTTTTTTTTAATAAATACGACTCATAGGAGATGATTCTAGGAGATGAGACGCACTGTTGGATATGGAGCCACAATTGGTTAATAAAATGTCACAAATCCACTTTGGTTAGGTTGTAGGAAACTGGAAAGTTATGGAAGCTCGGGCCAACCAAAGGAGGCAAAAGACTTCGGCTCTCAAATCTCCAAGATGGATAGTGGAATATGTTGCGCAATCCTCCTGAAGTCGAATAATATAGTGGGCAATCTTTTCAACTAAATTATGATCATAATCCAAAAATACTCAGTCATATCATCCAAAAATGATCACAATCCAAAACCCAGTCATCATCATTCTCTAATTATTCTTCTTAAAATCCTCATCATAATTCATCACTTCTTTTTTTCTTCTTCGATCTCAACTATTCTTCACTTTATTCGATTTAAACCTATATTGTTTCTTTTTTCATAACTCGTGAGAGTTCTGAATTTTTGCCCCTTCATCTCCTCGAGATCTGTAATCAGACTTTAGATAATCCCATTTAAAAAATAACTTTTCATATCAAAGAAAATTTGAATTTGGAATGCAAGAGAACCGATTTCCTTATACTATCACTAGACCACCAACTCTTTAGTGATTTAAACCCATATTACTATCATATATTTATATATCTATGTGACTTAATTAACTAGCATTGTAAAAACATAATATTACAAAACCTCAAAATTACACCCGCACTTTTTCATGTAATTTTCCAAGCAGCACCCTTGACAAGGCTTTTTCATAAGACTTTGTTTTGGTGTATAAGTAGAGATGTATAATATAAACCATATAGCAACACATAATTCTCTAATCATCGGTCTTTTATTTCATCATGGACCGCAAAATCTTTTCGTATCGGTTTATTTCGTAGCTAACAATATTTACTCTTCTCTTTGATTAATATAATGATGCCGTATGGCCCGTATCATTGTTCCCTTTTGCATATAACAATGGTTATGGTCGCCGATACGGACTATATAGCAATCCTGACTATCGATTCTACGACTAGCCTTGTCCTCGTCTGTACATTGGATTGTTAAATCCGGTGTTCGGAGAGCTTTCAGATATGAAATGAAAAAAAAATTACATCTATGATATAATAAGCTGGCGGCTATAAATGTAATGTTTTGTGTAAAAATACCTTTTCTAAATTGAATATAGAGATAAACTAATAGTGTTGTTTTTTAAGAAACATACATAAAAGGAATTTGGGAAATACATATTTGATCGATGCATGCTGGCTGCGGTAAACACACCAAATGGTTGCCACGTTATCAACAAGAAAAAAAGTGGGGCTTCAGATGATTATTTAAGATTATTCCAGGCACTAATTATCCCACTATTTAAAACTTATAAATATGCATTCACGAAACATTGGTTTTTAATTGAAATTTTGTATGACGTTAACAAAGAAAAATTGAAAAGTTTGAATGACTTGGTAGGATATATGACATCTTAATTTCATAAAGACATCACATGTTAAAATGGCTGAAAACAAATAATTTATTTTCCAAGTGACTGAACTAACAGCCAAAAACCTAATATTACAAAACCTCAAAATTTATCAACTATATTATCTTATTCATAGTGCCACTCCCACTTTCTTAAATATGCATGCATCTCCGAGGCGCACCCTTGTTAAAGGCTAATATATATGTTAATTAAACACACCTTGTTTTGGTGTATAAATACAAGCTAACATCACTATAGCAATACACAATCAATCTACGATCATACCCATCTTTCATATCATCATCATGGACCGCAAAATCTTTTCGTATTGGTTTGTTTGTTACCTGGCAATCTTAACTTTTCCCTTCAACGACTTCGTCTCCTCGATTCCTTCGGGATATAACAATGGTTATAATAATGGTCACGGATATGGACTAGTTAGCAATCTCGACTATCGATTCTATGACCGGTCTTGTCCTCGTCTTCAGATGATTGTTAAGTCCGGAGTTTGGAGAGCTTTTAAAGATGATTCTAGAATCGCTGCGTCTCTTCTTCGACTTCATTTCCACGATTGCTTTGTCAATGTGAGTTACGTTTTTTTGTTCCCGATCGATTCCCTTACGTACGTTTGTCAATGTATAACATTTGATTTTTTTTATGTTTACGAATATATGTCTAACTGTGGATTGCATATCATGTTCTATATGTATTAACATGAAAACGTGAACGACAATTTAGTGAAAACTATACTTCTCGAAATAAATTAGGTTTCTAATATATACTACTCAAAATAAATTATAGTTCTTCACTTTTAGAGTAGAAACAACTAGAGTACTCAAGGCTCTATATGTATAATCAAACATTTATTTTTTCTGTGTCTAAATTATGAAACAAAGAAGTAATGAAATTGTACGTGGTGTAGGGTTGTGATGGCTCTATACTTCTAAATGATTCCGAGGATTTCAAAGGAGAGCAGAACGCTCGACCAAACCGAAACTCAGTTCGTGGTTTTGAAGTCATTGAAGACATCAAATCTGATATCGAAAGTCTTTGTCCCCTAACTGTTTCATGCGCCGATATAGTTGCTCTTGCAGCCAGAGAAGCCGTCGTCCTCGTACGTGTGATCTTGAAACCCCTAAATACTAATTATTTACACTTTAACAGATTTATAATGACATCACAAAATGTTAATCTATTGGTTCAGTACTTATGGCTTCTGATCATGCCATGCAGACCGGAGGGCCGTTTTGGCCGGTGCCTTTGGGGCGAAGGGACTCGGTAACGGCGAATGAACAAGCTGCGAATACAAATCTGCCGTCCCCTTTTGAGCCGTTAGAAAATATAACGGCCAAGTTCGTGACCCTTGGACTCGACCTTAAGGATGTTGTTGTCCTCTCAGGTTTGTTTAATTCAACTTTCAAGTGATATAAAAAACAATATTTTTGGGCTATTAAAATATCAGTCACAATCCACCTCACAGTGGTGCTGAGTTTAGTCTATATAATAAAATATATTCTCTTTGTTTCATAATAGATTATGCATTTGGTTGAGTGCAAATAAAATTTGTAAAATTAACTAATATTCATATTTTAAAATTAGTGATAGAATAATATTTGATAAACTAGTAAAATTGATTGACTTTTCACTTTTGCATTAACTAACCAAAAATATTAGTTTTTTCATAAAACAAATATAAAATGGTAACATCAATTATTATAAACAAATGGAGTATGGTTCGTTATTAGGCATATATACTTGATTCTTTTCAACTTCTACTATTATATGACGCAATTTGATGATACATGTATGCAGGAGCACATACTATAGGATTTGCTCAATGTTTCGTGTTCAAGCACAGGCTCTTCAACTTCAAGGGCTCAGGCCAGCCTGACCCGAACCTAGCCGCTTCATCGGCTCTTCTCTCTAAGCTAAAGGACACGTGTCCTAACGTGGACTCCTCAAACTCTAAGCTCGCTGCTCTTGACGCAGCTACTTCTGTCAAGTTTGACAATGCTTACTACGTGAACTTGATGAATAACATAGGACTGCTGGATTCCGACCAAACCCTAATGACGGATTCCACGGCTGCCGCCTTGGTGAAGTCCTATAGCGAGAATCCGTACTTGTTCTCAAGGGATTTTGCGGTTTCGATGGTTAAAATGGGTAAGATCGGAGTTATGACTGGAAATGATGGAGTGATTAGAGCAAAGTGTGGATTTCCAGGTTAAGTTATATGGAATCCCATCCTTTGAACGTAAACACTCAACCAAATCAATCTATAACATCTATAGAACTAATCTAGCTTTTAAATATGAATCATATATATATATATATACCAAAATTCCATAAATAATTAAAATCAGCCTTGTGTAATCTATATATATATATATGTGGATCACAGAGACAAAAAAAAAATACTTGAGTTGTATGTGTGTTTGTGCGTAATGGAATCAAGCTTGTATAAACCTTTAAAAGTCTTAGTTCTCAAACAATTATCGTCGATCTGGGTTTTTAGAATGATCATGTATCGTGTTTTATTTACTTATTATACGCATATATAGTTACGGAAAACATATTTCTTTTTGTTGAAATATCAAAAATATGACATAGATTATTTATTTAAAGTGAGCATTGAATGGTTACGTGTATATAAAAATATATACTAAATCTATGTTAACCAAGCATCTTAGCGTAAAAAAGGAAAACATCTTAGATATAGATATGCGCAATACTATAGTAGTCTTGGAAAATGAAATGATTCTTAAATACAATTGTTTTAAAAATGAAAAAGAAAAGAAGATTAATGATGAAAATACATAGATGAAAAAGAAATGATGAAATGATCCATCATGCCTAAATCCAAGTAAACAAAATTTCAAATATATCCACGTTAAATTCAGAACTAATGCAAATAATTATCAGACAAATACTTAAGCATTAAATGATGATATGCACACTTCCATCAAATTCAAATGGAAGAAGCAACCAACTTTTTAGGTATTGTTTGATGATTACTGATTGGAAGATATAGTTTTAAATCATTTAATTTGCTCCAACTACTTGCAGAGATTATCAAGACGAGAGAGTTAGTGGAAGAAATACATCATCTAAACTAGTTTTAAAATGAGTTAAATCTCCTACAATGGAGTAGTTAGGTTAACACATCATCATGTTAAATTACAAGTAAAAACACACAACCAAGGAACATTTATACTCTCACTTGTACTCATAAACTAAACATCTGTTCCATAAATGAGATTGAATTTTAATAAAATAATCATTCGAGGTTTAATTTTAAACTTAAACTATGTGTAAAAAAGTAGTGCATGATAAAATGTAGGGAGTAAGTTTCACATATGCCTGTCAAAATATGATTTAATCCGTGAGTTTTGATTCGGTGCGGGTGGGTGTGGGTCGACAAAAGAATTTTTTTTGCAGTTTTCAGTTGTGAATGTGGTTGAAGATTTCAATTGCTGGGTGGATGCGAATCGTCGGTTCAAAATCTGTGAATTGACAAATAACCCGCAAATATAGTTTTTAATAGATATGTGGCGTATTGGCGGGTTAACGTCAATACAAAAAATCATAAATTAGTTTAAAATTTTTTAACAAAAAAAATGGATTAGCAAGATACCTTCGAGTTTTACGGGTTTTGAACAGGACATATGCATATTAACTAATTTTAAAATTTAGATCAAACAGATTGAAAATTTGCGAATAAATTTTTTAGATTAACCGCAGATTGAACCCGCAAATCTCACGGATGAGTTATTTGACAAGCCTAGTTCCACATAGGTCCTGCTACTTCATTAAATTAATTTAACTTGTACAAAAAAATGATCTCACAATCGTTGAAAAAATGATAAGTTAAAACTTAAATAAAAAAAAACCGTTGAAAAAATGACCTCACTAAAATAGACGTGACAAACATAACAGATCGGAATTTTTTTTTTAAATCTAATAAATTAAGGGCATTAATACGTGGCCGAAAGCAACTAAATTACTACCACTATTTTCAGATTCAAATTCAATTCTAACAGTTTCACTTCCGCTGCTTCTGTCTCTCATGTGATCTCTCTCTCTCTTCCTCTCGTCCTCTCTAAAAACCAGAACTTTGCTGGCATTACTGTGATTTTTCATAAATCAAATTCCTTTTTCTTTCCTTTCGCCGGAGATTATGGGAGGCTGTACCTCCAAACCCTCCACCTCCGGCAGACCTAACCCTTTTACTCCCGGAAACGAATACCCTCAACTTGACGATTTTGCCCCTACCCATACCGGTAAATCACCACTTGATACCCCTTCCGCCGCAAAGGCCTCTCCTTTCTTCCCTTTCTATACGCCGAGCCCTGCTCGTCACCGCCGCAATAAGAGCCGTGATGTCGGTGGAGGAGAGAGCAAGAGTGTGACCAGCACACCGCTACGTCAATTACGGCGTGCATTTCACCCTCCATCTCCGGCGAAACACATACGGGCGGCGCTACGGCGGAGGAGAGGAAAAAAGGAGGCTGCTTTATCGGCGGGGACGCAGCAAACGACTGAGATTCCTGCGCAGGAGGGGAAAGAGGAATTAGGGCTAGACAAAAGATTTGGTTTTTCGAAGGAGTTTCATAGTAGAGTAGAGTTAAGTGAAGAGATTGGACGAGGACATTTTGGGTACACTTGCTCTGCTAAATTCAAGAAAGGAGAGCTCAAAGGTCAAGTCGTTGCTGTTAAGATCATCCCAAAAGCTAAGGTCAAAAGAAACTTGATCTTAACTCTTTTGAAAGTCTCAATTAGCTTAGTTCCATTGTAGTGTTACTTGATAGACTAGAATGTGTTGATTCATTTTGGCAGATGACAACTGCAATTGCTATAGAAGATGTGAGAAGGGAAGTGAAGATTCTACAGGCTTTATCTGGACATAAGAATCTTGTAAAATTCTATGATGCATTTGAGGACAATGCTAACGTCTACATCGCCATGGAGTAAGATAATTATGTTTCATCATCTTTAAATTTGGTTGCCTTATGTTGAATTTAGTTATGAATTTGGTAAAAAGAACCTATTATCGCTCTTTTCGGGGTTTAAGTAGTTTGAATTTGCAGGTTATGTGAAGGTGGTGAACTACTTGACAGAATACTAGCAAGGTATGTGCTTCAAAATAGTTATTGATACTTATGGTTAAAGATCGTTCTGGTTTTATAAAAAGTTTCATCTTTGTTTTTTATAGGGGAGGTAAATACTCAGAAAATGATGCAAAACCAGTGATTATACAAATCCTGAATGTTGTAGCTTTCTGTCATCTCCAAGGAGTTGTTCATCGAGACCTTAAACCAGAGGTGGAGGCACAATTTTCTTTGAACTCGAAAGAAGATTATCTCGTACTTTATATGTGGAATGTTTTTTAATTGCTGATTCATCATCAGAACTTCTTGTACACTTCCAAGGAGGAGAATTCTCAGCTTAAAGCCATAGACTTTGGCTTATCAGATTTTGTCAGACCAGGTTCATCATCATACATTTGACTATGACACTATTTCTTTAATTCTTTTTCTTCTGGTTAGTAAACAAAAATATGGTGTTTTGTGCCCTTTATTTTGAAAGATGAAAGACTCAACGATATAGTGGGAAGTGCGTACTATGTAGCTCCTGAAGTTCTACACAGATCATATACAACAGAAGTAGATGTATGGAGCATTGGAGTCATAGCATACATTCTACTATGTGGTAGCCGTCCGTTTTGGGCAAGGACTGAATCCGGAATTTTTAGAGCAGTTCTTAAATCTGACCCGAGTTTCGATGAACAACCTTGGCCCTTCTTGTCTTCTGAGGCTAAAGACTTTGTCAAGCGGTTATTGTTTAAGGATCCCCGGAGAAGAATGTCAGCCTCCCAAGCCTTGAGTCAGTTATTTTTAATTTCACAGCTCTATAGATTTTTGTCTTTTATCTTTTGGTAGTCATAAATCACCAAATCCAGTTCCTTTCTATTATTTTCAGTGCATCCTTGGATCCGAGGTTATAATACGGACATGAATATCCCCTTCGATGTCTTGATCTTTAGGCAGATGAAAGCGTACTTGCGATCTTCTTTATTGCGTAAAGCTGCTTTGAAGGTACAGTATGTTTTAGGCACTTTATTTTAAGTATAAAACAGAAGAATGAAGACTAATTGCTCACTGTTTATGTGCTTTCTTTCGTCAGGCGCTGTCCAAGACATTAACCACAAATGAAATTCTATACCTGAAAACTCAATTTTCTCTCCTTGCACCAAACAAAGATGGCTTCATCACATTGGATAACATTAGATTGGTTTGTAACATCAAAAACTTTTCTTTTGTTCCTCTAAAGACGAAAAACTCTGTAGTAATCTGATCCCAATTGCAATTTTCTCTGTCTGGACAGGCACTTGCAAGTAATGCAACAGAAGCCATGAACGAATCTCGAATCCCAGAGTTTCTTGCTTTGGTAATAAATATCTCTTGTGTTCTCTTGTTACTTTGCTTCTTTCTGATAGATACTCAAACAGTTCAATGACTGGCTTTGTACAGCTACATGGACTTCAACACAAAGGAATGGACTTTGAAGAGTTTAGTGCAGCTGCCTTAAACGTTCATCAGCACGAGTCACTTGATTGTTGGGAACAGAGCATTCGTCATGCTTATGAGCTTTTCGACAAGAATGGAAACCGAGCTATTGTCATTGAAGAGCTTGCCTCTGTAAGTTTGGCTTCAGCGTAATACAACAATGTCGAAAAAACAAAAGACATGTATCCTCTTAATGCTGACATGTTTTGAGTTTTTGCAGGAACTTGGGGTTGGACCATCTATAACCGTACATTCAGTTCTACATGATTGGATCAGACACACAGATGGGAAATTGAGCTTCTTTGGGTTTGTTAAACTGTTACATGGAGTCTCTGTTCGACCCTTGGTGAAAACTACACGTTGAAGATAAATGAAACAAAGTGTAATCGATAAAAAGAGGATGTCAAGAACTTTACTCTGATTCTTGGATTCGAATTGGAAACGTAATAATCAGTGAGAACAGTATAAGGAATGAGAAGTTCCTACAAGAGCAATTCGACGAAAATTGTTGTAGTAAAATAGTAATCACAGTGATGTTTCTTAGATTTTTCATTCTCTATGTAGTGAAGTCAAGAGAAGGAGAAAAAATTTGAACATTTTCTATTTTTCTTGGTTTATCCGGTTTGCACCTCTACTTTAATTTCTGAGATCTGAGTCGGTTCAACCAATACAAACCGGAAAAAGCTAAAACGTGTACCACGTCCGGTTCGATTGATGAAAATAAATTAGAAAAAAATACCAAACTGATTTGACCCCAAATTTATATTTCCTTGTCTTCTTCTCTCTGGTTTTCGATTCGAGTTCGAGGAATTAGGGTTTCTAATCTTTCTCTCTTGCGATATTTTCCTCGATTGGTTCTGGATTCTGATAAAAGTTTGTTCTTTTAGTTCCGGTAACTTCGTTTTGTGGGTTTAAGCTTGGCTTTAATCTTCATCTCCCCCGATCAATAGCCATGACTGAGGTAAATCAAAATTCGAAAAGCTTTTGCATCTACATTTACGATCTCTTCAAATTACGAAACCCTTTGACAAAACTATTTAAATTATCAGTCTTTTTCGAACCCGTGTTCGTCTCTAGGTGTCTCTTGTTTTATAATTGAAATTGATCTTGACTTTGTTTTTTGTTCTTCTTTGGTGTTTGGTAGTATTGGGTAAGCCAAGGGAACAAATGGTGCGAATTCTGTAAGATATGGATACAGAACAATCCAACAAGCATTAGAAACCATGAGCTTGGTAAACGTCACAGAGAATGTGTCGATAAGAAGCTTACTGATATGCGTGAGAAGAGTGCAGCCAAAGACAAAGAGCTCAAGAAAAATGAAAAATTGCTTCAACAGATCGAAGCTGTGAGTTAATTATTAATTAGCTCATACCATGTAGATAGATTACTTATTCTTGTTGACGTTTATTTCTGATTTCTCTGTTTTTTAATTTGTATTTCAGAAAGCAACTCGTAGCTATCAGAAAGATATAGCAACTGCTCAGGAAGTAGCAAAAGCAAACGGTGCACCAGAAGATGGTACATCCAGTAAGTATCTTTCGACCAATCTGGTTTCATTAGCAAGCTTGTTCCGTTATTCGACATGGCTGTTAATTCAGGGTTGCTTAGTATTGAATCTGTTATTATAGACTAACACATACTTAAGTCATAATAAGCTTCAGTTCTTTCAACGACTGTGTGATCTATGAAACTGAATGTACGAATCGCTTTCATTGACAATAAGTAGGAAAAAACCAAGCAGCGTTTGATTCCTCCATTGTGATCTTACCCTTTTTTCCAAAAGATTTTGACTTATAAGTTTTAATGCCTATAACTCTATAGAGAATCATCACCAGAGAGCGAAACGGTTCCCTCTTTTGAGTCACTCTCAGGTTCTTTCATCATTTTGGTTGGCATATTTCTTAAGCCTTTTCATTGATAGATATCATGTAGTAACGTTAATGTTTATGGCAGATTGGGTGCTTGACAGTGCTTCAGGCTATTATTACAACCAGACGAATGGTCTGCACTATGATTCAAACTCTGGATTCTATTACAGTGACTCTATAGGTATGTGATAGTATCGAGCTTTTTTTTTCTTCATTTCCTTTCAAACATAATTGTTTACAGTTTCTTCGTGTGGGCTAACACGGGTAATGAAACAGGACATTGGGTTACACAAGATGAGGCATACGCTGCAGTTAAGACCTCATCAGATAATGGAACTAAAGTACCTCTCGTTAAAAAGCCTGTGCCTTCTTCAGAAGCTGGACCAAGTGTGGTGAAACCACCCGGGCGTCTAGTCTCGGCTTCTTTAAACCCAAAAAGAGCTGTGAAAGGAGTTCTTTCATCTGTTGATATTGGTAACAACAAGAGAAAGAGACAAGATGAGAAGCCGAAGAAAGTATCTGCAGAAGAGAGAGCTGCATTGAAGGCGAGAGAAGCTGCTAGGAAACGAGTTGAAGATAGAGAAAAATCGTTGCTTGGTCTTTACAATAGACCCTTTTGATGCATCACTCTGTAAAAGGAGGTTAAGCAGAGAAGAGTGATGATTGATCACATTGTGGCGGTTATCTCGGTTATTACAAAACGGTGTTATAATCTCGGAGGATTGGTTTGGTTTTGTGTTCTTCTAACTGTTGTTCCAAATAAATCTGTTTCTCTTTGTTGTATAAACCTATTAAGCTCTGTAGTCGGAGAGATGAAAGTCCCCACATTTTACCGAAATGCTTATGAATGATACAAAAGTTTTGTGACATTTACAAAACACATTTTTGTTATTTTTCTCATAAGACACCTTTTAAGTATCGCTGATCCTATCTGGCGGCACGAGGACCAGCGTGGTTGCAATCGAGTATCGAAGAAGAGTCTCTTTATTGTTTTGTGCTGTGTTCGACTCCTATTTGAGCTTCATGGCTCTGTTTTCCAGTTTATGTTGAGAGATTTCCTCATATGTAACGTTCGTAGCTCGTGGCTAAACCCTCAGAGGAAGTGTGGAGCATCATGGTTGGCTCGAGACCATGAAGACTCTGTTTTAAGTCATAGTAGGCGGTCTTTCTCCTCAATTGATTCAGCCCTTATAGCAGGGTTATTGAGTATGCTATGGGCTGCTGAATGCATTAATCATTTAGAAAATTTAGAAAAGCTATTTTGGAAAGAGGTTATTATCATATTCTTAGAAAAAAAAATTTTATCTTTTATTTTTTATTTTGGAGTATTCTTCGAAAGTTTTTATGGTTTCATGAATCAGTTTCTCAAAATACGAACTCTATAGAAGATGAATAAATAGAAACTCTAAAAAGCTAAAACTATCAAAGCACTGCAAACTAGTAATTGCTCCAAACGATTTGGGAAATTACTTATTATGGACCAAACTCTGACTTTGAAGAAGTCTCAGTAACAGACTAACAGGACAAATAAACTTTTTTAAAAAATTGAAAATAGATATTCAAATATCAGACAACCCCAAAATTTTGACAGAGACTGAGACAGAACATAAGCAAGATTCAAATCCTCTTTGGACGATGGTGCAAGCTAATCCCTAAACCAGCAACTATCATTGGATCACTTTGATCATCCAATGGCTTGTCTTTTTTAACTCAATTCCCGTAAGTCCAGGACTCGCGGTTTTTTGATGATAGAGACATATCAACTCTTTCAAGAAGCTCCGGGGACAGCAGCCGCTGCAGTTGCGTACATGTTTGAATCTTGATTAGCATATCCGTTGTTGTAACCTTGTCCTCTTGAGTATCCTCCATTCCATTGGTTGCCAGAGTCACCTCTCCACTGTCATTTTTTACATTTACAAGTTGAACAATATTAGTGAATGAAATAAACAATCAACAGAACATATATGCAAAAGCCAGAAAGAGTTGATGGACCAAACACTAGCACAAGTGTTGGCCAGTAAGAGACTAGGAAATTCTTCTAGAGATTACGTTAACTAGTCCACTAATTACGACAACTAATAGAGACTTCAGACAAACATGGAACTAAGACAACCTCTTAAGATATAAGAATATATACGACGACATCGGTAAAGCGTTAAGTAGCTCATTAATCTTGATAGCTGTAGATTTATTCAATCTTAAGAAACACACAATCGTTTCAGAGATTGGAAAATGTTCAGAGAGATGACAAGTGGGCCAAGAAGACATGCATAAGATATGCCAATCAAAATAGTCAACGAAAACCGCGGGAAGGTGCTAAAATTCCACTAGGTCTATAAGGCCCCGCAATACACCTACTATACAATGTCAACCACTGATTTTAGCTTTTAAGGATTCCTATAACTTTATCCACCTGATAGAGACAGAACAAAGAACTCTAAAACTAAGTTTGACATGGACCATACTAATAGAAATGCATTTAAGGTTCCATAAATATACAACACACAAATCCAACTTAGTTTTTTCTTGTACCTGCTTGTTAGGGCTTCGTCCCCAAGAAAGCCTGACAGTGTTTTTCCCAATGACTGTCCCGTTCAAATGCTGGATAGCTTCTTCAGCACTCTGCCTGTCAAAACCAAAGGCATGTCACACTTTGCAACTACCTACCCATCTTCATTGTTAAATAAGAACCTATGGGATTGCTTAACATGATTGAACAAGCACAGATCAAGTTAGTACCTGTTACCAAATTGGACAAATCCACATCCTTTTCCTACTGGGATCTTCACTGAAACAACCTCTCCAAATTCGGAAAAAGGTTGCATGAGATATTCTTCAGTAACATCAGCATCAAGGCCACCAACAAATATCTACAATGTAATAAAAGACAATGAGCAGTGAGGTATATAGTTGTTAGCAAAAGAATAGATAGGAGAAAACTCACTGTTGAATTATTTGATTCCCCATCAGAGAGTGAAGTATGACCCATAGAACCATTTCCTCCATGTCCACCAGCCAATGTCAGAGCTAATCCAATGAAAAGATTACAATATACTTCAAATACTATGTTGAAAGCATCAACAAGTTATTAAAACATAATTCAAATTCAGAATAACTGACTTGCTACTTCAGTGAATGCAGAAATGCATTTAAGTAACAAAGATTATATAATCACTTACCTTGTGAAGCATTTTGTTGGCCATAAGCAGCAGCCCTTTTGGGAGTTGCGATACCAACACGCATTTGCCTGCTTGAACAGAAAGCACCATGCATTTCTGTCATAGCTCTTGATCGCTCATTCTCATCACCAAACCTAACAAACCCATAACCTTTGGAACGCCCAGTGTTGGAATCAATCACAACTTTAGCACCTTTGACAGATGGATATCTACCAGCAAAAGTCTCAAGCAACACAGCATCACTCACATCTGGAGCCAAATCTCCTACAAATATCGATAGGTCAGGACCATTCTCTGATGCTCTTTTCTCACCAGTACTGAAAGATGCCCAGTTTAAACGAAAGGGCTGTTCTGCATTCGGCATGGTTACACCGCTAAAGCTCTGAAGAATTTCCTCAGCTGCAGAACGTGAATGAAACTCAACAAAACCATACCCTTCAGATTGACAAGTTTGCTTGTTGCGTATAACTTTCACAGAAGAAACCTACACAGAACAACAAAACCATAAAGAATAAGCCAAAAGGGTAAAAAAACACACACTCAAATTTTTGATAGAAAAATAAGTAAAACAGAACAGATCTCGTTACATGTTTCAGAGTTTTTAGTTTTCCATAACCAGAAAGATTCTCTAAACGTGGCAAAGTACTTTCTTGGCTTATGAAATGAACTTTAAAAGTTTGTCCTTTTTCAAGTCAACATAGATCTCATTACCCAAAATGTCAACCAACACAATTTAGATCTTAAACCCAATCAAGACGTTCAAAAAAGTAAGAAACTTTGCATTGAATTCACGATAACGAATCTTTCTAATAACCGCAAAAGAGTTACGGATCTATAAACGTATGATACATCAATCACTTTCCATGTCAGAAATTAAAAAGAGATTCCACACACACATTCAAATCACGATCTAAATTTTAAATATTCAAATCTATAATTTATCATTAAAACAAACATAGAACAAGAGATAGAGATTATACCTCATTGGTGTGAGAGAAACAAGAATGGAGATAAGTCTCATCCATCCAGTGAAGAAGATCACCAACCCAAAGAGTCTTCACATCATCACCACCAGATTCAACATGTTGCTGATGTTTCTGCTGTTGATTCTGGTGATGCTGTTGTTGCTGCTGATACGTAACGTATTGAAACTGAGGATGCTGATAAGCAGCTTGATTGTATGGAGCGTATTGGTGAGGAAACATCATCATTTGTTGTTGTTGCATCATAGCCATAGCCGCTGCAGGGTATTGCATCGCAGCCATCCATTGTTGTTGTTGTTGCCACTGTTGTTGTTGTTGCTGCGACGGTGGTGGTGGAGTTGATTGTTGAAACGGTGGTGGCGGTGTTGTTGTTGTTCCGGCTGATGTTGGTAACGCTGCATCTGAGCCGTTGTTTGTTGTCAACATCTTTGAATTGTTGAAATTTTGGATCAGATCTGGAAATTTGAAAATCTTGCTCTCTCTCTCTCTCTCTCTCTCTCTCGATGTGTTTGAAAGCTTTGGTAATGGCGGAAACCGAGAGAGAGGATTAGATTTGGTGTGTGTTGGGAGCTAATGGAGGCGGAGAGAGAGAGTGAGTTATGTTGTAGATTCGGAGGCTTTAGGCTTTGGTTCGCTTTTTAGGTCTGAAGTGAGAAGTGGTGGAAACGTGGGGGCCCGTTACGATGAGATCAATTGATTTGAAAACTTTTTTTTCAATGTTATTGAGATAAATGGATTTGTATCAAAATAACTAAGAAATAAATATGCTAGAGATATAATTAGAACTTTGATTAAAAATTTATACTAGCAACTACTTTTACTATGAAATGTAGATGGTATAATTTGTTTTTGTTAAAAATTGGAATTTTGATTAAAATTTTACTATAAAATTGGAACTTTGATTAAAATTTTGCATCGAAAATATAATAATTTTGTGAAATAAAAATAAAGTTATATAGCAATAACTTTTACTATGAAATGGAGATAACATATTTAATTTTTGACCAAACTTTTAATATTTAGGTGGGAAAATATTTCATGATTCTCTTCCATCCTCTATTACTCCCCACTTATCGGAGGCTCGGATGGTGTATGATTCATCAGTTTTTGCAAACCGATGGATAGAAGATCTCGAAGATTTCATAAAAAGGGGTTTACATGATTGAGTCAAAAGAAATATTTGGAGGGAAAAAAAGAAGATTGATTTTAGGAACTTATTTTCTATGTCGTCGTTCTTCAATTTTTAATTATATGTCAATGCTCTAATTTGAAATCTTTTATTATTATTATTATTATTTGAACTGGGCTACAGCAGACCGTTCTAATAGCCTAACTTCCCACATTAAGAGAATAATTTTTTTCACTTTGGAGAGAGGTAGATTCAAACATCAGTTTAGTGGAATAGTAACAGAGGTGGAGCAACTGTCCCACTTGTTATTTCCTAAAATAAAGAATTTTTTTTGTTATAACTTTAAAAACTAGTTATGTTAATTTAATAAAGAAACTAAAAAATTTAGGGTAAACGTAATGTGTTATGTGGATTAATAATTTTATATGGGGCATTTTCTTTATCGATTTATGTTAATTTAACAAAGAAAATAAAATATCTAATAACAAAATAATTAGTAGAGCTAAACTATTAAAAATGTGAAAAGTTACATAAAAATTAGATATAAAAAATAGAAATTTACTTTTTATATTTTGTAAAACAAAAAAGTTACTGTTTCGGGATTGACATTATATCTAAGCCATTTATTTTGTCATCTTTTCAGTTTAACAGTTTAAATAAGATTTTTTAAATGAATTACAAAATATATATCTAAATCTTGGTTATGAATAACTAAATCAATTCTTTTATACATTTTTACATGCATTGTCATTTTCTAGAATTAAGGTCGGAGTATTACAATAATAAAATCGTAAATTTCACTTAATAAAACTTCAACTAGACAAGAAAAAATAATAATATATATATATATATATGATTTTAATTGATATTAACCATATTTGGAAGAAAAGAGGATGCACAATTTGCAAAAAA
Organism: Cardamine chenopodiifolia; assembly: GCA_963922655.1. Lineage (NCBI taxonomy): Eukaryota > Viridiplantae > Streptophyta > Magnoliopsida > Brassicales > Brassicaceae > Cardamine > Cardamine chenopodiifolia. The sequence continues at coordinate 17,166,258 of OZ000483.1, forward strand.
AAAAACTTATATGTGAGATAATTCAAATATTTATAGCAAAAATTTTTAATTTTTTTTCGAAATAGAGTGGAGTGGCCTTCTTTTTTATATGAATCTCGAAACTTTTAAAAGAAATATAACTTCTCTAAAAATTTTGGAAAATAACAAAATGAAATTTTTACAAGTTTCTATAGCATATTTCCAGGCAAGAAGTCATAACCCATTTGGGAAAAAGTATGAAGTAAATTTTTATTTGTTTGTAGATGATTAATTAAAATTTAGGATTTTTCAATTAAAAACTAGGAAAACATAGCTGGAATTTAAGATTTAAGTTGGATTTGTTAAGCGGATTTAATTTGTTTTTATCTTCTTCTTTTTTTTGTTAAAGATTGGTTTTCCTCTCTTGGGCAGTTGGGCTTTGTCTATCATTTTTAAAATGAATTGATCAAATAGCTCAAAAGAACGGGGGAGAACTTCAAGTTTTACGGATACATACACAAAATTAATTAATAATTACACAAGTGTTATTAAAACAGTGTATGTAAACCCCTATTATATATATATATATATATATATATATATCCACTCTAAGTAATCCTCATTACCCAAGTATACCCTTTTTACCAAACATTTGAAATTGCATATACACCATTTTAACAAGCCAAATAAGAATTACAAAATTTCATTATCCATACAAAGCGGATCAAGTATTATTATAATTAGATTTTAGAAGCTGAAATAGGGCTTGTTTGAAGCATATTGAACTGTGTAAGAAAAAGAAAAAGAATTTGTTATGTGGGTTTACAAGTATTCAATAGTCTGACCAATTGGGCTCAACTGAACCCATTAACCCAAGGGTACGAGTACTGTAATGTGGCACTATATAAAGAACGAGAAATGAGGGGCAATCGCATTTTCATGGTAACATCATATTTTGTTTGACCATGTTTTTGGCGGACTATAAAGTTTTAATTCATATTTCAACACAGAAATATAAGATATATCATCTTTAAAATTATGGTTATAGCTTAAAATTAGTTGGCAACCTTTTCAAGTGATTAGTATTTAATAAATAAATAGACTCATGAACTTCATATATAGTTTTAAGTGATTAGTATTTGAACAGGCCTTTTCAAGATGAGCATGAAACCCTTTTTTTTTTGTCAACTTCCAACGTGTCATGTAACAATGGAATCAGGGAGGCAATGTAGCTTTCTAAGTGAAACAAAAACAATAAAGCGAAAATTATAACCAAATATCTAAATAAATGAATCAAGTGATAAGAGCTATGTGTAAGAAACTAAAAACCATTTTTTCCACTAACGTGTTTTTTATACAAATGTGAATATATTTTTAAATATATTATAATAAGAATGAGAGTAATTAATAAAGATAAATCTGCTAAATGGTCTATAGAAGACTTTTTTCCAACTAAACATTTTATTAATAATCATTGTAAATATTACAAATTACAAACATATTAAAACAAATTACAAAATCAATATGCAAAACTTGCGGATAACAAATTATTATATAACCAGATATATGCGTTGTATAATAAAAAATACATTAAAATGAATTTAATTATACTTTCTGTTGATAAATCTTATTCGCTAACGAAATACTAAATCCGTTATTTTTTCTTCGTCTTTATAATATATAGAAAACTTATTTACAATGAAAACATGGTAAACATTGTAAATAAATTAAAAAATTTGCATATATTTTAAATATATATATCATAATATTGTGTAAAATAGTTTTTTTATCAATTAAAACAACATGTTACTCGTTTAAAACACACATATTACATTGTTGACAATTAAAAAATGTTTTTTTTTTGTCAACTAACAATTAAAACATGTTAAAAAGGTAAGTTGAATTAATCGTTGGGTCGCGCGCGTGAGGGCCACGCACGGTGATTCCTAAAAACGCTCTCAAACCCGGTGATACCAACGCCGCAAGAGGGTTCTCCACCTTTTGCTAACCCCCACGCTTCATCTGGGTAAGGGCGTGAGAGATCCTGTGATCCGGATCTTCGAGTACAAGATTCGGCGTGGAGTTCTCACTGGTGCTCTTGGCGAGGTGTCTCTGTAGCAGTCTGTTCAACAACTTGTAATGGCGGATCTGGGTTCGTCGAATCGTGTGAAGGCTTGTGGGCTTGAGGGAGATTAGTCGTCGGATGTCTTCTATTGGAGAGTGGTTTACTCGGTTTACTTGGTTCACTAATGGTTATCTTATTTCAACATATTCTTTATTTGTTCTGTAACTAGAATAGGGTCTTACGCTTCGGTGGAGATGTTTCCAAAATTCTCTGAGAGTAGTTGTATAGTCGCCTATATAGACATGTATTCATCTTCTTCCACAAACGAAAGATTCTTTTGAACACTGAAATCTTTTATGGTATCAGAGCCTAAAATTGCATTCTAAAACTCTGATTTTTTTTTCTTTGATTTTTCATCTCTTTCCACGGAAATGGCAACTGGTTCTCCAGCGAATCCAACAACTGAAGTGAGAAGAACCATCTCACCTTATGATTTGACCTCAGCTGATAACCCTGGGACTGTCATATCTCATACACTTCTCAAGGGAAGTAATTACGATGAGTGGGCATGTGGTCTAAAGACTGCTCTGACTTCGCGGAAAAAATTTGGTTTCATTGACAGGACTATCACTCGACCTGATGAATGTTCCTCAGATATGGAAGACTGGAAAACAATCCAGGCTCTTCTCGTCTCATGGATACGAATGACGATTGAACCGAGTCTCAGGACTTCGATCTCCCATAGAGAAGTAGCTTCGGATCTTTGGGACTACTTGAAACGTCGCTTTTCTGTAATAAGTGGCTCTCGGCTTCAACAATTAAAGTCTGAACTTGCTTGTTGCAAACAACGAGAACTTGCCATTGAAGCATACTTTGGCAAGCTTAATCAAATTTGGGATAACCTGGCTACTCATCGGCCGATTCATACCTGTAAGTGTGGACAATGTGTCTGCAATCTAGGAGCAGCACAAGAGAAGGATCGAGAGGAAGACAAAGCACACCAGTTCTTGTTTGGTCTTGATGATCAATTCAGGGCTATTCGGTCTTCACTGGTTGCACGTTCTCCGATCCAGCCGATTGAGGAAGTTTATAATTTAATAAGGCAAGAAGAGGATATGAGAATTGTTGGGGAGGAATCAACACAGGTCTCAGCTTTTGCTGTACAAGCTAGACCACACTTTGACAAGGAGAAATGACTAGTTTGCAAACATTGCAATCGTCCAGGGCATTCATCGGATAGGTGTTTTGCTGTCATTGGCTTTCCCGAGTGGTGGGGGGACAGGCCAAAAGGAAGATCTCTTCACAACAAAGGTCGTGGCGGTGGAAGCTCCAATGGCGGAAGAGGTATTGGTCAACACACATTTGCTAACCGTGTGTCTGTTCCAACTTTTGAAAATACAAAGGAGTAGGCGAATCATGTCTTGACAAACGCAGAACGAGATAGCGTTAACGGTTTAACAGATCAACAATGACGCATGATAAAAGGCATTCTCAATGCCACCAAAGATACCACAGCCGAGAAATGTTCTGGTACGCTTTCTTTTCCTTTTTGGGTTTTGGACACAGGTGCTTCTCATCATCTAACGGGAAGATTTGACATTTTGACTAATGTGAGAGACATTCCTCCTGTATTAATCACAATGGCTGATGGTAGAGATCAAGTTTCTCGGAAAGAGGGGTCTGTTAAACTTGGGAATGATCTGATTTTGAAGTCTGTATACTTTGTTGAAGCTTTGCAGTCTGATTTGATTTCAATGGGGCAATTAATGGATGAGAATGGATGTATTGTTCAGATGGCTGATAACTTTCTCATAATTCAGGACCGCAGTTAGAGGACAGTGACTGGTGCGGGTAAGCGAGTTGGCGGCACTTTTCACTTTCGAAGTACAGAGGTTGCATTCACTGCTACTACAAAGGAGATTCAGTCTTTAGAGTTGTGGCATCTTAGAATGGGACATCCGTCGGCTAAGATTGTTGAAAAGCTTCCGTGTCTTGCAAATTCCGCTTTGAATTCTGATTTTAGTGTGTCTTTGAATAAAGCGTGTGATGTATGCCTTCGAGCAAAGCAAACACGAGAATCATTTCCTTTGAGCTTGAATAAAACAACTATGGTTTTTGAATTGATTCATGTTGATCTTTGGGGTCCTTATCGGACACCTTCGAGTTGTGGTGCTCAATATTTTTTGACAATCATAGATGATTTTTCAAGAAGTCTTTGGGTTTATCTTCTAACTTCAAAAACAGAGGCTCCTGGGATATTAAAGAGTTTTTTTTTCTCTTACAGAACGTCAATTTAACAAACAAGTAAAAACCATTAGATCCGACAATGGTTCTGAATTTTTTTTTTTTCGAGTTTCTTCAGAGAAAATGGGATTATCCATGAAACATCTTGCGTGGGAACACCGCAACAGAACGGACGAGTTGAAAGAAAACATCGTCACATATTGAATGTGGCGAGAGCTTTGCGTTTCCAAGCTAATTTACCAATCAATTTCTGGGGAGAATGTATTTTGACAGCCGCTTACTTGATAAACAGGACTCCATCTTCGGTTCTAGGCCACTGCACGCCATTTGAAAAATTATTCAACAAACCGCCGACTTATGAGCACTTGAGAGTTTTCGGAACACTGTGCTATGCTCATAATCAGTCTCGCGGTGGTGATAAATTTGCTCCGAGAAGTAGAAAATGTTTGTTTGTGGGTTATCCTCATGGAAAGAAGGGCTGGCAGTTGTATGATCTTGATACGTGTGATTTTTTTGTGTCAAGGGATGTTGTTTTTGTTGAAAAAAAGTTTCCATTCTCAACAATTCAAAAGCTTGGTCACGAACAGATTGGGGAAGAAATACAGTCTTTGTGGGCCCCGTTATCTCCCACTTTTAATCAAGAAGAAAATGATTTATTTGGGCCCATGTTATCACGGCCCAGCCAATTTGAAATTGGATCTTCTTTTTCAACTAATACTGTTGTAAACGTTGACATTTCTCCAGCTCACGAAAATATTTCTCCTCCTTCTGTAACTCCTCCTCCACCGGAGGCCCCTATCTCGGCGACATCTACATTGATTACCCCAGAATTGGGCAAAGGAAAATGACATAAAATGGAATCAGTTCGTTTGAGAGATTTTGTTCAACCGAGTAAGAAAACTCAATCCGAGGTTGGTAACTTGGCTGATATTAAATCTGCAATTCAATATCCGATTGAGGCACAAGATGATTTGCATAGATTCAATCAATCTCATGTTGCTTATCTGGCTGCTATCGTTACTGAATTAGAACCTAAATCTTTTAAAGAGGCCATGGGAGATACACGGTGGCGTGACGCTGTTTATAATGAATATGAAGCTTTAGAAGAAAATAAAACTTGGACTATTGAGGATTTGCCACCAGGGAAGAAGGCAATAGGAAGTCAGTGGGTGTTTAAAGTCAAGTTCAAATCAGATGGGTCCGTAGAACGGTTTAAAGCACGTTTAGTGGTAATGGGGAACAAACAAATTGAAGGGGAAGACTATAAAGAAACATTTTCTCCCGTAGCCAAGATGGAAACGGTCCGGTTATTTCTTGCTGTCGCTGCGAAACGAGGTTGGTGTGTACATCAAATGGATGTACACAATGCATTCCTTCAAGGGGATCTCCATGAAGAGGTTTATATGAAATTACCCCCCGGTTTTCAGTCTGAATATCCAAACAAGGTTTGTCGTTTACAGAAGAGTCTCTACGGTTTAAAACAAGCGCCTAGATGTTGGTTTCTAAAGTTGTCCTCGGCTTTGCTTGGTTATGGATTTCAACAATCTTTAAGTGATTATTCATTGTTTACATATGAGAAAAGATCAACACGCCTTCACATTCTCATTTATGTTGACGATTTAATCATCGCAGGGAGTTCTCTACAAGAAACTGAGGCATTCAAAGAGTATTTGTCCACTTGCTTCAATATGAAGAATTTGGGGGTCTTGAAATATTTTTTAGGAATAGAAGTTGCACGCAATGAAACAAGTTTTTACCTTTGCCAGAGAAAGTATGCGCTATATATTATCAAAGAAACATGTTCGCTTGGTTCAAAACCTGCAAAGTTTCCTCTTGAACAGAACCTTAAGTTGGCACTTTCAACTTCTCCATTGCTTGTTGATCCTGCTCCTTACCGAAGATTGTTAGGCCGGTTAATATACTTAGGAGTGACCCGACCTGACTTGGCTTTTTCGGTTCACACTTTGGCACAGTTCATGCAAAAACCGAGAGAAGATCATTGGAGTGCTGCCTTAAGAGTCGTTCGCTATTTGAAGTATGATCTAGGACAGGGTATTTTATTGCGATCTGATGCTAATTTTCAAATCACTGGCTGGTGTGACTCAGATTGGGGAAGCTGTCCTATTTCACAAAGGTCTGTCACCGGGTATCTTGTTCAAGTAGGCGATACACCAATCTCTTGGGAAACAAAGAAACAGAAAACTAAAAGTCGTTCTTCTGCCAAGGCTGAATATCGATCGATTGCAACACTAGTACAAGAGTTAATCTGGTTGAAAAGAATTCTTATCACATTTGGTGTTTTACATGATGATCCGATGTTAGTCAAGTGTGACAGCAAATCTGCAATATACATAGCGACGAATCCTGTTTTTCATGAGCGTACTAAGCACATCGAACTTGATCTCCACTTTGTTCGGGATGAGGTTTTGCGTCGCAATGTTCGTCTTAGTCATGTCCATACAACCGCTCAACTGGCTGATATTTTTACGAAAGCCATCGGAAGTGAGGGGTTTGATAACTTCAAGTCCAAGCTAGGCATACAAAATCTATATACTCCAGCTTGAGGGAGGGTATTGGAGAGTGGTTTACTCGGTTTACTTGGTTGACTAATGGTTATCTTATTTCAGCATATTCTTTATTTGTTCTGTAACTAGAATAGGGTCTTACGCTTCGGTGGAGACGTTTCCAAAATTCTTTGAGAGTAGTTGTATAGTCGCCTATATAGACATGTATTCATCTTCTTCCACAAACGAAAGATTCTTTTGAACACTGAAATCTTTTATCTTCACCTCCGGCCTCGATTCTGTTAGGGAACGGCAGTTTCGTACCGAGGAGAAGTTTTCCCGGTCGCTCATCTTCCAAGAGTCTTTTCCCCCTTGTCATTGTGCTTTCCCTTCGTCTCGGCTATGTTTCTCTGTGGTTTTTCTGTCGCTCCCCGTTCCTCCGCCTTTTTCCTAGGTTGTGGTTAGTTGTTTGCCCTGTTTCAACTGACATCGCGGAGGCCTGTTCCGCTAAAGGTGATGGTCATGTGTCGTCGTGTTTGCCGGAGGTCTTCTGTTCGGGCTCGGAGTTGTGTCATGTTAAGCTTGTGGCAGAGGTCATGTTCTGTCGTCGGTCTTCGCCGGAGGTTTTCTGATCCGGCGAGGTCGTGAGAGGCATTTTCATTCAAGCGGCTAGAGATTCTTTCTGCTTCTAGGTTTAGGGTGTCTCTGGTTTTTACCGGTTTATTTTGTTGACCCAGTCTGGTTCTCGCTTCCAATTACTATTCCGTTTAAAGCTCCTAACCAGCCCATGTTGGATTTAGGGTGGAGTTTTAATCGGTTATTTATTGTAATAAAAAAATAAAAACCCATAAAATTTTAAGTATATGCACAACTTTTATCAAAAAAAATAAAATATATATATATATATACACGATAAAAAAAAGGATTTTATGGGCTAGTAAACTAGCTTGTAATGGTCCAATAACATAACAAAAAAAACTTATCGTAACTATTTTTCATGCAAATACTCATTTAATATAAAGGCACACGTGTGGATATACGTAACTTGTGTGAGGAAACGTGTGGATTTACGTAACTTGTGTGAGGAGAAATGTTCAACATTCCATAGCTATAAGAGCATTGGATCTGATGTTAAAGAAAGTTTCAGAAGCTCCAAAATAGAACAACATATATTATATATCCATATGTTTATAAATGAAAATTTTTTGGATGGATCATTAAGTAGTTACAAATAAGAAGCATTATACAATTAAATCATTTATATTTAAACAATCTTAAGACTCGTTCATCTTTTACCCCCTTTTTTCTCCATCTATTATTTTTCGTCGACCAAAGAGATAATATCAAAGATGAGCTTTTAATAATTGAACCTAGTTTTTTAATAAAAATTTTATATACATAAATGAGGAAAATATATACGTACGATGTACATATGAAACAAGAAAAAATGAATTTGAAAAAAACTCGTTTTTATGAAAAAAGTATACACGTTACATTAGTTTCTTCACTAGAATTTTATTATTGTTATTTTATTTTTTTACTACAACTTAATATTTACGCTTCTGTTTTTTTTTCCGTTGTCCTCACAATTTTATTTTTCTGTGTACAATTTTCATTTTTTTCAAGTTTAACAGGCAGTTGGCAAAAAGTACATATATGAGGGAAAAATAATAAATAGGAAAACTAAAATAACAGAAAGCACGTGCAGCCACGCGCCGTTGTCTGCTGCAAGGACAAAAAAAGAGAGAGTAAAAAGCAAAGAAAAAAGGAATATAATCCCAACGGAATCAGGTAATGATGAGATCCTCTTTTACCATCCCTCCTCACAATCTCTCACTTTTTTGTATTGTGTTTTTCTTTTCTTTTTTCGTAGGTTATATATTTAATATTAATTACATTTTTATTATTAGCATTTTTTTTAATATCTACTCCTCGCGTTTTTAGTTTTTTTTTTTGACATTTTAGCAAAAATAAACAAAATTTCATAAGATTACTGTAAAAATATAAACTTTTGAAAACTTATCATTACTATAGGGATTTTTCACTTCTTGTAGGAAATTAATTACCATTAAATAACTTAATAAATCCAAGGGAATAATTTTTGTGTGCACAAATGCCTAAATACCTTAAAACTATATTTAAAGGGTTCTATTTTTACATTACCTATGTGTTCTAAATTTATTGTTCCTACAAATGAAAAAAATAAATATTTGTTCCTATTATCATTTTTATTACATTAAATAGTTATCGAAAACTATGAAAACAAAATGTTATAAGTAAAAATAAAGTAAAACCACACCAAACAAACAATTTCTAAAAACATACAAAGTGAGAATCAAAATAATAAATAGCTTTCCAAATTCACATATGTAAGCTCTGAATTCATGAAATGCTAGTAATGTACACAACACCAACACTAAAAAAACTGACAAGCAAAAAAAAAAAAAGAAGTGAAACTTTAGTGACACAATAATTCCAATTTTTATTGTAACCCCATTTTGTTGAAAAATTCAACAAATTGCTTAGCGAATTAAACTCAAGATGCAAACTTATATTTTTGAAAAATATCGATCAGTGAAAGATAAAAAAACTATTCGTCCGAAGACCATAACAAGATAAGATTGTTAAAAAGGAAATTGAAATTAGAGACATGTACAGTGAAGATTAAAACCTATCCAATTTGATTCTGTTTGTGACAAAACAAACAGTACAAAAACGTGTAACTTTAGCATTGTCTCTTCTTATTCTTCTGCTGCTTCTATGGCTTCAGACTAACCCAGTGGTACCGACCTTCAAGCGGTGTATCATTGATAACGTCGTAATTGTACCTGTACACGTTAAAAGCGAACGTTAAGGATTAATGCTATAATGCGCGTGGTCTTATAATCTTGATATCTTACGCATTCATCAAAAACTCACTTATCTGTGAATCGTTTCTGTTCGTATCTCTCCGCCGCCGAGAAAAAGTCGTCAAGCTCCGCCTGAGTCGGAGATTTTTTCATCTTCTTCTTTGGTACTCGCTGCTCTCTCCTCTCCGTCGTCGCCGAATCCATTTCAGCTGTTTCTCCCAGAATCTCGCTTAATGGACTTCCTTGTTTTCTGTGAAACGCCAGAAAAGTCCAGAAATTATGCATTTATAGCCGAAAAGAATAAGAAAATGAAAAATCTTTTGAACGTTTCTTAATATTTAACCTGAAATTGTTGGTGATTAACGTCGAGATTTCGGTTTCGGAGATTTGATGAGCCTGAAACGGAAACAATCAATTGCAAAATTAAGAGCTTAATTTATTGTTCGTGAAAGCAAAACGTCATAAGATCTTTCTCTGAGCATTTACTAAGTACCAGACGCAAAAAAAAAAAAGTATATACCAAAAAAAAAATGACAGAGAAATTCAAAGTTCTCGAGTTTCAAAGTCACCTCTAGATCTAAAAATGGAAGACGGGTATCTGTAGCGATTTCGTTAGTTTCACTGCTAGAACAGCCGGAGTTGATGCTTGAGCTCCGATGATCATCTTCTTCAGATAAAGCGGCTGAGAGACCACCGGAATCTGAAGCCGAGTAAGCTAGAGAAGAAGAAAAAGAAACCGTTCTCGTCAGTGAGCGTAAAACGTCAGAATCTACTGCTGAAACATCATCGAGTCGCATCTTTTTGATGCTTGATCCTTCGAACTCAAAATTTCTCTTGCATATTACGGATTTGTTCAGGCTCATATCGCTCAAGCTCATTGTTTTTCTCTGGAGAGTTGTGAAATTTGGGGTTTCTTTGGTTAATAAAAACAGAGGAAGGGTTTTGGGTACTTGGGGGAGGAAGATGAAGGATCAAGAGCCGTTGATTATTTCAACGGCTGAGATTTCATTTTTCCTTAGCTATAGCGGATGGGCCGTTGTGTGCCGGTTTCAGTGGGGTCCTCTTAAGTTCTGTTCAAGGGGAAGCAAGTAACGGCGCCGCTACGGAGCTTCGTTTTCCACGTAGACGCCGTCGGGATTCGAAACGGCGCGTCTTTTTGCCGTTTTAGCTTCCTTTCAAAGCAACGACATGCGTCGTCGTTTTCTCTGAGCGGACATAAGACAAAAGTTTTTTCACTACGGAAAATGTCAAATTTACTGAAATACTTACTTTTGGGTAACTACGACTATAGATTTTATTTATTTATTATCAAAACTAATATTTCTTACACGTAAATACATTACTGCCTGTGAGAAAAAACATTTCTGGTTCTTAGTATAATCTTTGATCTTATAAAAAAAAAATAACATTGTTCATCATAGACTAAAATATTTATTAAATTTACTTATTTCTTATGGTGCTATTGCTTTGTTTTTCCTGTTAAGTTTTATAGATTACATATTTCTATGATAAGGTTTAAATAAGTATAGGACCAAAAACAACGCAAGAATTGTACTTTTTCTATTTTTTGTTCTATTTTACAAGTTTTTATATAAAGAATTAATTATATTTAACTTTTATGATTATTAATATTGTCGTATATTATTTATTATTGATTAGATTAGTTAAATTAAATATTCGTTTATATTTTCAAGATAAAAAATATAAAATAAAGATTATTTAATATAGTTTCTTAAATTATGCGCTTTTAGTTTAAAATAAAGGAAATAATGCTTTAGGATAGCCTGATCATACATAGATTAGAGCCTAAATCCCAACGAGTTATGGTAACTTTAGCCGTCAGGTGAGCCTCAAGCATTCACTTTCTTACGAGTGCCACGTGGAGACAGAGTACAAATAAAATAGTATTAAATGACAACAAAAACTATCTTAAAATCCAGCTCAGCACAGAATACTGTACACATGTCCAAAATGAATTAAGAATTTACACCTATTACATGTTTTTTTTTCCATTCAAATAAAAATGGGACCATTTTAGATAAATGGGGCAGTGAAATAATGAATAATATAATTGACAGTTACAAACTGTTTTTGCTAACTAGCATTTACGTAGGCTGAAAATAAAAGGAGTTTTTTTTCCGTCGTTTATCGAAAATACGAAATCTTAGAATTTATCAAAATATGGATTTGAATTTTTAACATTTATAGCCCTCAAGTACGGTGAAGAATAAGCTTTTTTTTTTTTTTTTGGGTTCTGTCGTCTATAATTCATTGTCACTACCAAAAATCAAACAAATACAGAAAATACGAAGTCTTATAATGTATCAAAATGTTTGATTTGAATTTGTATGTTGCTATTTCACTGTATTTGCTACTGATCGAAGCAGTAATGATATAATCAGAATTTTCAAAGATTATGTTACAGGAAAAGACGAAAAAGGTTCATCAATACAATTATCTTTATGGACTAATTTACCCATAAAGTATTTTTATGAATCGATGTTAACATAAAGTATTCTTTGAAGACAAATTTAGTCAAAAAAGTAACCTAGAAATTCAAGATAACTACAGAGAGAAAAGCAAAACTTTATTAGGCTCTACAAGTTTCAGAATCAAACAAAAAATGTTAATTAAATCTTCTTCTCCCACAGCCAGGTTTCAATCATATCAAGATACCACACAGATGGTAAGAACTAACAATTTAAGAAAGAGTTATCAAGTTCTAACCTGAGACCACCCATCTGTTCAGACATCCATCCAGCAATGTTCAACATTGCATCCATCCTCTTAGCAGCAATTCCTTGACCACTCCTCAATTGGTTCTGAAATAAACACGAGTTGGTGTTATATTACTACTACCATGTTCTATTTAGAATGCAAACGGAAGAAAGAACTGTATACCTCCATTTGTGCTCTACTTTGAGAGACCAATTGTTTAAACTGTTGTTGATCTGTAAATCGAACCTCTTGTAGCAAACAGTTCATCTGCAGCAAGGCAAAAGTGAACGAAACATCAGTACCAAACTACAACTTCTATTGGAAATTAACTAGGAGTTCAAGAATCGCAATTGGTTCTCCTATCAAACTACAGCTACTTTCTATGTTCACAATGTTTTCTACTTTTAAACTCGAAAGTTAAAATTATTTTCAGAATAGGCATATACTAATATTCAGATCTTAAATTAACAAAATCAGTTTTCAAGTAGTCTAGTCTACCTCTATGCTCTACCTTGAGCACGGAGAAATAGTATCAGACACTGCTCGGCAAATGGGATGAGCACAGGGAGAGATAAAAAGTGAGCATTTCTGCTTTAAGAGGAAAGAAACCGGGAGAAAGAAGAGATACTCCATAGACATAGACAAAAATAAAAGGATATCTCGAGTTACATGTGATAAGTTTAAGATGTTAAAACAAGTTACCAGGTCAAAAAACAAGGAATGCTTGAAATTCTTTTGTAGCTAAATTCTTCATTAAATATCACCCAAAAGCCAAATATAAAGGTTAAATCATCAGATGTAGAAGTCAACAAATTACCAGAAGAGGGGTAACAGAGGAAGAAGCTCATGCTTTATTGAGCCCATATCAAAGACTACTTAAGTATACAGTATATCATTTGTGAAAAGATCATGCCGCAGAACCTTCACGCCATTAATATCTCCAACCTATAAAGCAATATATCAGCATCAAGCTCCATAACATAGGGAATCCAACAACAGCAGAGCGCTAATATAATGGTCACCTCAGTGGGAACATATGTCACTCAAGTTTAAACTTGGAACGTATTTCAGTGCTTCAGGAGGGTCAGGAGTCTCTTGCTTCAATCTCAACTCCTCTGTGGCACGTGCTAGTTCTGCAAGATCCTCTTCTGTCATACTTGCTTTCACTTTTTCTAGAATATTTTTCTCCTCCGCTTCCTCTTGAGAAGCTTTTTCTGGATCACGCTGACAAAACGTGATTTTGGTATATACTTACAGAAACATTACAAAGCTAAGAGAAACTCGGAAAAGGATCCATGTCGTATATCCATTTCGCCTAAACATCCAATACTAAAATAAGAAACGATACAGAAATAATAGATAAGGCTAACATAAGAAAAAGGCAGATAAACTCCCAATTGATTGGAGCATAAGTGATAAACCACGAGGCAACGATCCTGTATTGTTTTCTCTCAGAGAAAACTCAATGGTATTCATGGATGCTTCAACAGCATCAGTGTCAAACCCCTCATCTGCAAACTTTCTCAGAATATTCATTACCAACTCTTCAACCTTTTGGACATTATCATCGGAAACACCTTTCAAAACTATACTGAATTGGGGCTGTAGAAGTTCATCTTCCATACCACTATTAACAAGAGCTTCTCCTAAACCGCTTTCCAATAAGATTTTTCTCAATAGGGAAGCAGGAGTCCCAAGCATGAGATGATCTAAAAACCCATGTGCGAGTTGAGTTTGTAAGTCCAATGGCTTGTCAGAAAGCAGCCAGTTAAGGCACACCATATGCTTCTTCTTAAGGTCACCATCTTCACCAGCAGTGTATTTTTTCAACAATCCTGCGAGGCCCAGAGAATAGCTTTTGTTCTTCAACTTTTTAACTATCTCTAGCTGGACTTGCATCAAACATGTCTAAGTATTCTGCACAAATTAGTAAAAGAAAGACAAAATCTGTAAAACAGTAACATAATGGCGAACATAAATCAAGAAAAGGACAATCTCCTACAGAAAATACAATATAAGATATAGTCTTTACCACTCAAGACGTGGAAGCGGTGAAAAGGATTATCATCTCCATAGAATCATATCCTGGCATTGCTTGGGTGATAATACTGACGGTGGAACTCCTGATATTGTCACCACATGAAGAATAATATATTATGCATCAGAAGTCATACATATCATTATGCTTCTGTTGCAGTATAATATCATATTATTTCAACGTTTAGTTAAATCACATGTAGTACTTAACGAACCTTAAATTCCTCGAAAGTTAGCTTTGGGATATCTTTTGGATCACCTCCACTGTCAACACCATATGTATTTTCTGGGCATAAGGCCTATTAAAAGAAAATAGACGAGAAAACAAGTATACAATTCCATAAGAACCACTGTACCAAAGAATAATGAAAGCAGAATATCTAACAAGGAATTCAGAGCAAACTTTGAAGTGATGTTTTGTGAGAAACTTCAATTACATTTACTGTGACTGCCAATGAAAGTGATAACCGGTGTAAGAAACCAGCAAAATATTAAATGCAGATGCGCACATGTAAAGATAAATATCTATGTACAATGTACATACACACATTTAATCAGGTAAGCTATAAAACATAAAAAAAATAACAAAACTAAATTTTTCATCCACTACACTTCCAATCAAAACCTTAACAGAAATTCACTTTTGGAAAGAGATTGCTAGAAGAAATTGTTCAAGAAAATCAAGGAACAATAAAAACTTGCCTTTTGAGTATATTATCAGGCTGTGAATAGACAGACACCTTTCATCTCATAAAAAACAAAGCCTGAAATGTGAAACATTAACAAAGAGACAGGGAGAGGAAGTTAATAAAATAGCAGTTAAGCAAATCGAAAGATGCAAAGCAAGGTATGAAAAAGCTTTTAAACTAGGCATCTGTAACAAATGGAACCTTTGTAAGATATGTCTTCTGAAGGATCATTAAGCTCATAGTGCCAACCCTCTTGCTGAAAAGTGTGAACGTCTTCTCTTCCACACACTTTGGGAAGAACACAGCGTCCAAGTATACATCGACAAGATTGTAGAAATCCTAGCATAGATAACGATGAAATGTGATCAGACCAAACTTGAATATATGTGAACGATGAGCATAGCACAAAGATAGAGGTTGGGTAAGAAAGGACCACTGTCAATATGACTATTTCCCCTCATTCAATATTTTCTTTAGAACTTCAAAATTTTAGAAATTTGAAATTTGAATACATGTCAAAAAGGAAAAATAGTGTATATGAATACATTGAAAAGCAAAAAACCTTGTCGAATTTGAATTTGTGTTGAAGAAAATAATGACACAAGAAAAAACCAAATCATATAACTCCACACACTTAATCAATCAATAATCCATGAAATTTATTTTTTGAAAACATGATTACATAACCAAACATGTATTTCTTTTCTCACAAGACGATAATAATCATCATCAAGAACATTTACAAAGTATCCTTCAACCAATAATGAACTCCACAAACTTGTTCAGGAATTTCAAAGCTTTTTCAGAATTGGGGTTTTGTAAATGAAAGACATGTCCTTCATCTTCTTCCTCAATCACCTCCACCGTTCCTTCCCACTCACACTTCTCCAACTTCGCCGCATAAGCCAAACCTTGCCGCACAAACACATCTTTCCCAGCCGCCGCAACCAAAACCTTCTCACATCCCAACCCAGAAAAATCCGACCCGGATCCATTTACATTAAACAATGGATCATCCGTTCCATTCACACTATTCGGACTCGCGATTTTTTCCCAAACTTCAGCAATTCCACTTCTCATCTCTCTGTCTTGCACATCGTGTTCATCAACCGGATCTGTTCCCCAGAAAGCTGGATGAACAATCACAATCCCTTTGATTTTAGGATCTAGCTTCTCTTTACCAGCTCTCATCGCCATGTGATGCGATATGTTACCACCAGCACTATCTCCGGCGATAAAAACTCTGTTGAAATCGGCGTGTTTGTTAATCCAATCTTCAGGACCAGATCCATTAAAATGAGAGAAGATCCATTGAATAGCGGACCATGAATCTTCATAAGCCGCTGGAATCGGATCCTCCGGTGCACGGCGGTACTGAATTGATACGGCGAGGCAGTTAGCAGATTTAACAACCTCTGTGAGGTAGTTGTGGTAAAGTGGAGAGAAAGGAGACTCGATGATCCAAGCTCCGCCGTGGATGTAGATAAGTAGAGGGAGTTTGTTACCGGCAACGAGATCAGTGGATTTGTGAGGGAGGAAGAGACGAACGGAGAGGTTATGCTCTGGAGAGTATATAACGTCCTTTGAAACGACGTCGTTTGTTGGATCTAACGACGCCGGGATGATTTGGGTGCCGGTAAGACGCTCGATACGGCCGTCTTTGTAAGTCCGGAGAAACGGAAGAAATTCAGACGCAATTTCAGAATCCATTGAATGTGAAGAAATAATTGAATTCAGAGTTGTTGATGCCTATTTATTTTTATGATGTACATATTATTCTTTTGCATACGACGCGTATCATTGATACTGGACACGTAGCTTCTTTTTGTTTTTTTTTAATTGGTGGTATTTTTGTTTTGGTTATAATATAAAGAAAATGACAAAAAAACAAAAAAAATAGGAATATTTCATTGTTTATATAACGTAACAGCGCATACCTTCTTCGAACCTTGTCGTGTCTATCATTGATTGAAGCAGCAAAATTCTTCTAGATATGTCCCCACTCTTTCCAGCACTATCGTATTGTATTTCTTCAAGTAATATTATTCTGTCACACTATTTTTATAACTGGATTTTATATTTACAAAACATTTTCCAAATTTTATACGTTTTTCATTTATACATTAAACAAAATTATGTTTTTATTTGATACTTACAAAATTATATGTTCTATTTTATATTTGTTTTGAAGAACTTTTCATTCAATAAAGATGAATAATAATAATAAAAAAAAAAACTTGATTTCTCACATCGAAATGCAACTATTGATATTTATGAAAGAAATACAGTAACGCTGATACTTAAACAGTAAATTTTTCAAAAACAGGTCAACTTTCAACCCCGACTTTCCTCGAGGATTCGACGATGCAGCCGCGCCGCTCCTCCGATGGATTATATACGAACGCAACCGTCCGTCTCGAGTCACACTGTGACTACCAAAACCATTTAGAAGACTAGAAATATGCTCCAAACAAGAATGGTACAAAGGCCATTTGATAGGACTATTAATGGCTTACACCGCTGGAGAAGAGTCTGACCATAGCTCTACATTGTCAATGCGAAGGTCCTGCATACTCTGAAGAGCCCACAAGATGCATTTTGATTCAGCCGCTAACTTGTTAGTGACTGCTGTGAAAACATCCCTCGCATGATATCGTGCCTCAGCCAAAGCTATCTCGAGTAATCCAAGACCCACCAAACACTAATCTTTCATTACTCCGGGCCGCATGAACATTGCTTCTCTATCACTCTACCGTCCTCTGCTAAGTTAAATATCATCTCCAAGTTCTGATGCAGATTGTTTGAAAACCCTTGGACTAGTTGAGATAGATGAATCTCACGCCAAACAGAACGAGCTGGGATGCAATGGAACAAAACATGATCAATAGTTTCTGGAGCAGAGTTGCACAACTTACATTTTAAAGTTGTTTTGCAGACTATGTGGAATTAGTACTGTTTTAATCGACCAAACACGATCTTTGAGGGAATTTACAGCTTGTGACGGAGCCGTGATCTCCACCTGACTCTGCGCCACTTTTGATAGCAGCTAACTCCCAGATTTCACATTATAGTTTCCATCCTTTGTATATGCCCAAATCAAGCTATCATTGACTTCAATATTGGGAGGAAACGTCATGATTCTTTTAACAACAACAACAAATTATTTGTTTATTTCTTGTATTGATTCGGTGTAATGTACTTTATTTAAACGGTAAACGTTTAGTTTGGATTTAAAATAAACAACATAAACCTTTCTCCGCTGTTTTTTTGTAAACTATCTTTCCTAAACTCTTCATTGTCCCTGAAGAAAGGAAAAGCTCCAATCCTATAGAATCTCAAACTGGATTCTGCTTTGTGCATGTTTTGTTTACAGTCTCGACGTTTTCTGCTCAAATGTGGGATCCATGCAAATTATAACCTGCGCAAAAAATTTCAATAACAATAGATTCTGGTTAACAAAAGCTATAGATGTATCAAATTTGTATGCGTCCACATAAACTGTGACACATGAAAACATTACAGTTTCATATTTTTTCAATGTAGGGCTCTAGTCCTGTCATTGTTCCAAGAAAAAGATGGATGGTTCTTATTCTAACTTTTCAAATTACTAACAAAAGATTTCTTACCTTTCCGGTGCTTTTACCCGAATGCAAATACTCAACAGCATCTGCAACAGAGTTTACACCTATAAACTTTTTCTGATCAATCCCAACCTACCAATGATGCAAAAAAGAAGAAGTTAAGTGATGTTTAGAATCAAGTTGGTGAACGAAATTAATATAAGCAGAAGAAACTCAATATTAATATAATGATGGGGATGAATTACCTTAAGCTTTTCGAGAGAGTAAAGATTGAATAACTTATCAAGATTTTGTTTCCACACTTGACTATATTGCACCAGAAAGAAACCAGCCTATAACAAGTGGTGGTTGTTTAGTTGATACAAATCAATTTTAAGCAAGGAATGTGTCTCGTAAATCAATATTCTTGGTTTAGCAGTTTAAATTGAAAGACCATTCTCAAACTCTTAGACAATTTCATAGATACCAAAACCAGGATTGAATGCAAATGGGTGAGACCAAGCAGATAACACCCGTTTCAACATACCACTGTTTGGCTTTTTGCTAGAATTTTCTCGCAGAGCCCTGGATAGTTTGCGGGTTGCCATCCCTTCTCCCCTTGATACTGAAGAAAAGTAATCAGACGTCTAGTAGTTCAAAAGCTAAATAAAACAGAGCTGGTGTATGAGCGTAATTGATAGAAGTATAAGACGTAAAGAGAGTTATTTGATAGGGAACCTGAGAGATCATTCCAATCACGATAAGTCGTCCGTAAACAGCAAGAGCATTTAAGCACATATCAAACATTTGACCACCTACAGATTCATATATGATATCCACACCCTTTGGAAACTCCTTTTTCAAGACCTGTGAAGATTAGATCAGCGTGAATAATCGTCAATTAGCCACATATACTAATAAAAACAAAAATAGAGTTTCTACATGAGACCTACCGTCTTGATATTCTCGGCTTTATAGTCTATAACTCGATCGACCCCAAGATCTTTTAATAGCTTGGCCTTCTCTGATCCCCCGCAGGTAGCAATCACCTTATTTCCTGCTAACTTTGCAAGCTGCATAGAGAAGAGAATATCAAAATCTATTTTTCAGATACTATCACAAATGAAATAGAAATGATTATGTTATGGTTAATACTTAAATAACTACAGGACATAAAACTAACATAGTCTCATACAACCAATTCCAGGTTTTTATACCTGGACTGCGAATTGTCCAGTCCCTCCTGCAGCAGCAGTCACAAGTACTGTTTCACCTGATTTCATTTGTCCTGCCTATGAATATCATACGATAATCGAAATGTCAAGACATAATTAAACAACAACTAAGGATTTTGAAAGTCTGAAATGAAAGACAGTTAAAACAGACAGGTTGATAACACTCGTTAGTAGTTAAATCACGACCTTTTCAAGGGCGGTTAATGCAGTTAATCCGGAGGTAAGCATGGCAACAACTTCTGGATCTGGTCTTGGAACAGGAAGCACATGCTTAGAAGATACCTAAATTCAACAAAAGACAATATCACATGATCACTGAAGCCTTGGAAAATCTCAACATTTTGCTCATATGTTTTAGCAGCTCTCATACAATCATGTATTCAGCATATGCTCCAAATGTCATAACAGCAGCTGGAGTCCCAACTTCCAAATTCTTAACAGATTCTCCCACTGCTGCAATTAGTCCAACTCCCTGGAAAATTTAAGCAATTATTTTTTTTGATGTAAACCGGATAAAGCATGGTCCACCAAAAGCTGTAGAAGTTGGAACTTGAAAAAAATATACCTCAAATCCAGCATCAAAGGGAAGCTTCGGGGAACCGCCGCTAAAGTAACGACCTGAGCTGAAGTTTACCTGCTCATGATAAATAACAAACAGTTAAAAGGATAATTCAGTTAATAACAACCAAATTCTAAGATATATGGATAAATTCTCGTGTTATAAATACAACGATAACAGATACAACAAAATTTTATGGACAGGGTAGACAATAACAAAAATCAAGATATAAAGATCTTACATCACTTGCGTTAACACCAGCATAGATGATTTTTAGGAGAACTTGATGCGGTCCAATGGGTTGTAGTGGTGTGCGAACTATGCGAGTAGCATTGCGAAAATGATGAGACAAGGCGTGTACAATTCTGAAGGAGAGAGTAAGCCATCAGTATATGTAGTCTAAGATGAGATAGAAATACAACATTTATTAGCCTGTGTTCTGGTCTCACAAAGTCACATATTAACTTACATTTTCTCGAAGCTTTGAGGAAGTTCAATCTTTGAAGATAATTTAAAGGAAGGTCTTTTGCTGGAACTTCGACCCACCATGTACTTTTCCTGTTCCGTTGGAGTTGGCCAGTACTCCAAACCCCTGCGGTTGGTAATCCATAGACATGCCCCGGCTTTAGTCTCATCGGTTATAAGCTCAAAAGCTCCTATAACAAAAAAAACACACAAACCTCATGAATTTCATAAAGAGATTGATCTCATACTGGTGTTATTCCTATATCGGAAACAACTTGCAATGCATGGTGGCTCATATGAACCAAAGCTTTTTGATAGAAGGTAAAGGTGAGAATATATAACAATCCATAAACAGACTAATTCATGTGTTCATGCGTTCCAATTCTTCTGCACCAGACTAATTCACTACATTAAATGAACCATGTCAAAAAAAGCGTAGGATACAAATATTTTCCGCGGTATATGTCAACCGACCACTAATCTATGTCTAAGTATACTCAGATATATGTACACACCTTTAATCAATAAGTCCATGGACATGTAACCGCCTATTGCCTCAAGGATGGAAGCATTAATATTTTCGGCTAACTCCGTCTTGATAAACTGCACAACAAAAGTTGCAGAACCATAACTTTAAGAAAAGTCAGCAAAAAAGTATCTTGATTATAACAGACACATTCACGACAGAGATCTAAACCACTTTGGCCCACACATGACACCTCAGTTCCATGTCGCTGACCAAGCTTATTTATCAAATATATTTTACCACTTAAATTTCCCAATAGAAGATAACTAAACATTTAGGAAAGACATTCCAATATTCTTCTTACTTCAGGGCAAAGCACATTGATGCGGATCCCTTGACGCCTGTGATATGCTAATGATCTAGTGAATAAGATGACACCGCCTGTAGAAATGTAATATTTTGGAATAAACAAATAAACTATACATCGTTTGAACATCTAAAAGAAATAATAAGAGAAGTAAAAGTTAAAACCTTTAGAGGCAGAGTAGATAGGATCAATGGGCATTGGATAAAGTCCCGAAGCTGAGCCCATGTTAATGATAACTCCAGGCTTTTTTTTAGCTTTCATAGCTTTGATCTACACAAAAGTGATAAATAACAACAATCAGAAGTTTCATACAAGCCAAGGAAAATGAAAATATATTTCTTAAGAGTAGTATGAAGTATTTAGTTCATTAGAAATTACTATTCTGACTCATATATTGATTGGAACAGGTAAGATAAAACCTTGGGGAAGAGAAGTGAAGACTTACTGCAAGCTGTGTGCCTTCAATAACTGCAACCATATCCACATTGATGGTGTGTTTCCATGATTTAGATCCATCAGTTTCATCTTTATCAAACAGTAAAGGAGTGCTAATCCCAGCATTGTTAATGCAAATGTCCAGTGTTCCAAATGAAGCCAAGTGCCTCTCGAAAGCAGCCACGAGATCTCCTGTTCACATAAGCTAGAGAAACTAGAATACAACACTAAGACATAGTTTTCTGTTTCATCATGGACTCTAACTCAATACACTCACCTCTTTTAGTCACATCACATTTCACAAAGATAGCAGAAGGAAAGTTTAAACCAGGATGGAATTTCGCATTCGCCTTTCGAACAAGTGAAGTAGTTTCTTGTCCTTTCTCCTCAGAAAAATCAACCACCGTTACGAAAACCCCTTTCTCTGCAAGAGCTAAGCAGAGAGCTCGACCTATACACAAAAATGAACACCTCAATCACCAAAAGATCACATTGTATTACTTTGTTTTGAACTAAACTATAAGATATAGGCACATAAGGGGAAAAAAAAACAGAAACGCAATAGTAATGATGTGCTCTGTATCTATCTTTTATCAAGATAAAAAGTTTTTCAATACAAATGCATAATGTTCAATATTGATAAAAGATAAGAATCAAAATTTACAGAGTATGAGAAAATTTATGTGTTACACACCAATTTGAAGATAATTACATCTTATTGGAGGAAGAAGAAACGTGCACACAGTACCAATAACAGATTCATATCTAAGGATAATAACTCAACCCCATAAATAATTTTTCTTTTTACTACACAAAAAATTACCCAGCAGATTTCATCAATCTGAAATCACCAAAAACCATATAAAACTAAATAAAAAAGATACAATTATCGGAAGTGAAATCTTTACCGATCCCGGAGGCGCCGCCAGTGACGAAAGCGGATAAACCAGGCTTGATCTCCATTAAATTAGACTGAGTTTTTATTGGTTAAGGTTTTATTTTTACAAGAAGTTGGAGCAGAGGTAGAAAGAAGATGACTGATGAAGATTGAAATGTTGATGAACCTCGAAACTCGAAAAACTATGAAGTCGAGTCTTCTCTTGTGACACGTCTGCTATGATTGCGTCACTTGGTTTGCAAACCCGGTTAGTTCTATCCCAAACCGGTAAATTCACTATAAATGGGGATAGCTATTCAGCTAAGGAAATTAAAAAGAAAATATGGGATATACTGAGGTCTCTCAAACGGGTCTAACTCTCCATGCCTGCCCACGGATTTCAAAATTATTTTATCTGTTTGATTCGCTAATCTGTCAACTTATAGATTCAAATTTTCTATTTACAAATGTTTTGTTCAAAAACCGCAAAACTCGCGGTTAATTCGCTAATCTAATTTTTTATAAATGTTTTCTAATTAATTTGCGGGTTGACGAATCTTTAATCCGCCAATCCGGTTTTCTAATCCGCCAAACTTGCAAAAATGTATACTAAAAAAAGAATTTCTATTTGCGGGTTATCTGCCAATCCACGGATTTTGATCCTATGATCCGTATCTACCCCGCATCTCAATTCTTCGATCCGCATCTGCGACCAATCCACAAAATTTTTCTCTCCGTCGACTAACACCTGCCTTACAACGGATCAAAACCCACAACATCCGCCGGATGGATCATATTTTGAGAGCCTAGATACACTCTTATTTTAGAAGCTTACTAATTTTCTATATATTGATGATATTAGTAGAAAATCCTGATTTTTATTCAATAATTCTTATACCTCAGACACAGAATTTAAAGATGTTAGGTTTCTCTGCAACTCTGTTACTACAAAAGACATAATCTAAACAACAAATAGAGTGGTTTTTCTTTAAATTACTTACCTGCAGGTGCACTAGTACTCTTTTCTGAGAAAGCAAATTGTTGGATTTAGCTATTTGACGAGCCACTTCACATCTTTTGTAATATTCCTTGAGGAAATTTGGGCTCTCGCTTTCAAGTTTTTTCCAAACTGGAAAAAAATAGATTTTTGAGTTTATATTTTTCTGAGTCTGAATTCAAATTGATTTTTTACTAACTTGCTCTAGTAATAGGACGATGAATCTGGTGAATTTCTTCTAGATTTAGCTATGGTTTCTTCCAAACTCTATGTACCTTTGAATACACGCTTCGATTTTTCCTTAAACCTGAAACAAAGGAATTTTAAGAAAAGAGTCACGAATTTTCAAGGATTTAAAAGGAAATAACTAAATCATTCATACATAATCTATGAGTTTCGGAAACTCATAACTTGAGAAATCCAACGAAAAGAGTTTGTTTTTCGCCCAAAAAAAAAGAAAAAAAAAGCTATGGTTTTGGTGAATAATAATGTTTTAGCAACATGGAATTGAGTTAGTGGTAATTTTTTGTGAATAAAAATAAAAAAAGTTACAAATTCTATTTTTGTTGGTTGAGAGAAGTCTGCTTTTAAAAAAAAATTAATAACATGGTTTGGATTCTGCTCTATATGATTAAAGATCCACGGACTTTTATAAAAAAAAAAAATTAATAATGTCTTGAGGTTTTGATGAAGTCGGTGTCTCTGAAATTGCACGAAAGAAAAAAAAAATAACTAACTGTGTTGGGCAGTTGAATGAATTTAGAATGTAGATCTATGGTTGTTATTTTAATGTGTTAATTACCTACATAACCTTAGCGAACTGGAATATGCCTACAGGTAGAGGTGGGAATTAGACCGCAGCCCGCGGGCCTTGCGGATTTGTGCATTCGTTTTTGAGCTTATATTTTGGCGGGTTTCACGGGGCGGATTGGATTTTTGGCGGGTTTAGCAGGTGATACCCGCGGATTCCGCGAGTACCCGTGGATTCCGCGAGTACCCGCGGATTCTGCGAGTATCCGCATAAAAATAAAAAATTTGCGGATTTAGCCTTTTGTGCGGATTTATGCAGGTTTTTGAGTTTAAGCGGGTTTATGCCGGTTTTATACCGGTTTATACCAGTTTATACCGAGTTTTTTTGTTTATATCGATTTTTTTTGTGGGTAAACCCGCGGGTTATTGCGGGACGGGTGCGGGTTCAGTTCTGAAAACACGATACGGGGCGGAAAGGGTTTGGGTTAGAGAAATTTAGCAAAAAACCCGCAGGTTTTTTGCGGGGCAGGGCGGGTCGGTCCGCTTCTCAGTACTACCTACAAGTTATTCTCCACAATTTTAGAATTTATTATAGGTAAAAATATTTGGAAAACATTTAAATTACTTTAAAATATATAACTGAATCAAATATTTGGTCATTAGAAATTGACTATTTTGACTAAATTTTTATTAAAAACTGTGTTATCAATGATTTAGATGTTTATTAACGAAATCTCAAAAGACTCAAAACTACACCAAACTCATCTAAATCTTCAAACATTGTTGCACGTAGAAATCAAGAACAAATTCAATGCAATGTCAGAACGGATATACACAGACCTCTGTCCAGCCTAAACAAACTGCATTCACCAATGTCATAACTCTGGTTTCATTTCATCTAATCGGTTCTTACACTTTGCGATTCTAGCACAGAGTAATGTCTTCATAGCTGAGATGATACCTGAAACAGATCCGTAGGAATGAAACTAGACGAAAACAACCTCAAATTTAGCACAAGGGTTGTTTTGAATGTGAGTACTTAGACTCGAGTTTCCCTCGAATTTGAAGTTGTACAAAGCCTGTCGTTGTGTTAGGCCAAGGGGGTAAATCCGGTGTACTTTAAGCTCGTTGTTTCCTTTTAAGCTTCCAGGCCTTTCCTTCTTCCACACTGGCTCATGCTTTAAAGACTTGAACTTGGCTATAATCGCAGATTCTAGAGCTTCCTGCGTCAGATTTTTACCCCTGGATTGGCCAAGAACAGTATGCGAGAACGATATTCTGGTTAAAACACACGACCCAGAGCATGATTAAGTGGTGAGATAGATAAGCTTTGTTACCTCAAAAAGATGGATTCCATTTCAAACCGGCCTCTTTCTCTGACATATATATGATAAACTGTGTCTGATCCTCCCCTGGAGCACTTGCAAGGCCGTCTCTTGAAATTAGGGCTTTTTTCTTCTTGTTCTCGGACCCTTGTGGCCAGGAAGATACAGAGCCGACAAGAAGAGTGTACAACAGCCATATCAACAAGTGCCTTGAAAGAATCTGAAGGACCCTCGTACTTCCATCTAAATCACAACAGAAGCATGAAGCTTTCAAGAAGTTATAACTACACATTTACAATCATTAATGGAAAAAAACTGACATTAGTGTGTGATTATAAGCAACAGGGTTAGCTGCGAGATACTTCATTCTCTTTGCAACTGGCTCCACATCTTCCATTCTCTTAATGTGAAGGAATGAGTCAGAAGCAGGCACAAATTCTTCTATATTTGGAGCACCAACAACCACAGGGACGGATCCTGAGAGGAAATGTGTAACAAATTGCTTAAAGTTTATATTTAACATTCTAATTAAATACTTACGAAAACAAATACTTCTTTGTCTAATAGAATCACCAACAAGACTTTGCAAGGTATGCTCATAGAGAGAGAGATGAAATCTAAAGCATACCAGCAACAAGGGATTGGAAGAATTTCTCGGTGACATAATCCTCTTCATTAGTATTCTCAAAAGCCAAACTGAATTTGTATCGCTTAAGAGCTTCAACCTTGTCAACTATATGAATTTAATAAAAAAAAACGAATCACATCAAACAGACATCTCATTGATCTTCCAATGTTTAGTTTAAACAATTTGCCAAATTTCTCCATTACCTTTTCCATCCCGGTTTCGATGACAACCACCATAAGAATCGATCTTGATATTAGTCTTCATCAAAGCTTCAAGTGCTTGCAAGCGGAAGTTCCTAGCACCACAATTGGAAATAAAAGCAGCTGCGATAGCTCTCTCAGTCTTAGGCTGTACTGGAGCCATAATATCATATTCCGCCCATGAAAAATACCCGACAGGAACATCTGATGAAAGACTAGTAGTCATCACTATATCATAACCTCTCCTGATGAACAAGAACAAAAAAGAAAAAAGTCAGTAAATTTATAAACATTCAACCATAACAAATGTCATGAAACACATGTTAAAGTACTGTTAAGATTGTGCTTACCCACCGTCGTGCCTGTGCGAGATCATTTTCAGGATAGTACTGAGCTGATTCCATGGAACGGATGATACCAAGAGTTCCAGGTTTATGACCTAATCCAAAGGCAGCATCTGGTGTTTTACCTGAACTATCTCCAAATATACAATCAAGAGAGCACGATTGATAGTCCTACAATTGAGCAAGAAATTAAATTAAAATCAAATTATAACTTCAAATCTATCACAAGGAAGAAGACATATGAAACATGTAATGAAACCTCTTTTTTGTTCATTCCATAATTCACATATTAGTATGATCATCAGTAAAAAGCCTGAATTTTTTGTATCCCCAAAGTTACAATTTTTAGTTCTCTTGACTAATCAAACATAAGATTAGCCAATGTAAATGAACAATCAAATCTTCCAGAGAAATTTAAAATGAACATAACAAGTCTCTGTGGCGTTTACCTTTTCACCACCGGAGATAAAAATTGGATCTTTAGTGAAATCTCTAGAATAAGTCACTGAATCTTCTCTCGTTAACCACTCCTCGCAGCTGTCCGTATGCAATCCGATCTTCCGAACGGATCTACTCGGCGGAGACTGCGAGAGTGACGGAGGCTGCGTAAAGAAATCGGTCAGCGTATCGAGCAAAGCGACTTTATCGAGCCGACCCAGAAACCCGATCTCGGCGATTACTACTAAAGCCACACAGATTGGCAATAAATTCGATAATTTTCGCTTGATCGATGAAGAGGGAGTAGAAGAAGAAGGAGAAGACGAAGAAGAGCCATTGGCTACTGGGGATTCGTCGTGGGTAGCTCCAATTCTGGGTCCTCGAAGATTCGAGAAATCACCCATGAAAGAAGAGGATGATGAATCACAGCGAGGTGAAGAAAAAAGTTTTGCTGTTTTGAGGTTTCAACGGTGGAAGATTCTCTCGTTAATTGATTGTTTTTGATTTTGCAGTGAGAGACTTTAAGGTAAGATGAGAAAACTGAATAATACAATATTTATCTTATCGTGAATTTTCAAGCTTAGCTTCAAAGTCAATGCACAAGAAGTTTATGGCCATCGACGGAGCTATGAATTAGCCAATGTATTTGAATTTTTAGTTTATAGTTTTACTACATTATTATTATTTTTTGTCAAACTAGAATTTGTTAACTTACTTAAACTTAACCTCCACTAAAAAAAATACACTAGTTTTTTTTATCAAACCTATTTTATATAGATAAAAAAACTCAAGTTTCAACAGTAGAAAAAATGTTCAACGAAGAAAATAACAAGATTAACATAGCCAAACTAAAAAAACAGAGACAGAACCATATATAACACCTAAAAACTTAGTGATGGAAACATCTTTAAATTTGAGAAATGATAGCTCGTCTTCAAAGTCGGAGACATAGTTGGTGATCGAGTGCCCATGAATAATGCACTAACAAGAGCAGATTTCACCAACAAAGAATCAAAAGCAACTGAACATTTGCATGTTGAGATTACGACGAGAACTACATCCACCATCTCTTTACCACACCATTTCGTTCCACATGATTCAAAAGGGTAATGTCCTCACAGCTGCTTTAAACCAGTTAAATACATAAGAGGAAAGAGATATATGGGATTGCTGAAACATGGGTTTCACAAACTTTGGAAGTTGACCTTGAACTGAACCAAATATGATATTTGTAGACCACACTACCAACATATAAATAACTCGATGTGAACTTCGAAGAAGTTTCCATAAAACTTATAGACTTCACCAGAAGAAAGGTCCTCACAATGAGGTAGGGAACACCGAGTAGCAGGTAACTTCCAAACAATTATCGATAGGACAAGGGCTTCACATCCAGTTATAAAGACATAACCTCTTGAAGCACCTGCTGTAATGGAGAACTAATCGGTATTCTTCAGTAAAAGTCCACACCAGGGCGGTAAAAGAAAAGAGTACAACAGCTTAAAACCAATAAACAAGTAATTTTAGGCATTCAAAATATATTAAATATTTAAAGGCATCAATTTTAAGAAAAATAGCGGTAGTGCAGTAGATATGTCCCATCATTCTTATTTAGAAGTGAAAGGTTTTATTCCAAAATCTTTGATTTTTGTCAAATTTTACTATAGTTATTTGTAAATAGACTTCTTTGCTTTAGACATAAAATATAGTTGGACCGGCCCTTATCAAACAAAAAGTAAAACTAAAAGAAACAATATCCAAATAGAGGTTTAGGGATATAAGTCAGTACACTAATTCATCCAAAATAGTACCCTAAGAACATTCGAAGAGGAAAACTTCCTTATCCAATTAGATGTCCTGACTGAAACTACCAAGATTTTTTTTATATAGATTTGTTAGTTTGGATAGATTATTGAACTTATGTTTAATCTTTTGAGAATTCTTCTTCTACTTGGAATGTTATGTTTTCAGTTTTTTTTTTCAATTTGTTTTTCCTTTTTTATACTAGAAGTCTAGAAATGATGGCTTTGGACAAATTAGTTCCTTATGGTGAATGTTAAAATCTTAGAAACCGACACCAATCCAAATTAGAGCAATTGACAATTCATCTTTGATGAAGAAGTTCAATCTAACTTTATGGGCAGTAATTTTTTTTTTTTATGGGCAGAGAATGCCGCAACTCAGGATCATATAGCTAAAACTTGATTGAAATGGTACCGATGGTGTGGAGTTTCTAAGGATGTGTTCAAGGAATTGATCTTGAGAATGGTTGGTTCTAGTTCCAACATTTGTAAATAAATCTATAATACAAGTTTGTCATCACATACATAAAATTTTATATAAGTTTGACAAGTAAATAAATTTACAATATAAATATGCTATCACGTAAATAAATCTGCAATTGAGATAATGGGTTAGACATCTAGTTATAAGTCCATGGAGTAAAGTCCAAAAGGTTCCTACACAAAATAACAAGTTTGCTAATCCAATTAGCAAGACTGCTAGTCTTCTACACATCAAAATAAAGACTGCTACACATAACATAAATTAAACATAAGATCAATAATCTCTCAAAGTAAGATAATCGTAAAAGTTTATTATAAATTCAAAATGTAGCAGGACGATACCAATGATCACATACGTGATACATTTATATATAAGTGGAGGTGGACTCTATCGTGGTTTTATGCTCATTCTATACGTTGGTCCAACGTGACACAAAAGTAGATAATTCTTTTAAGGTATAAGTTACTAAACTATAAAGATGTAGAAATCAACATTGCGAGACAATGGCCAATTACCAAGTTAGGAGATGGCAAGTTTCCATAATCAAAAAAAAGTTTCCATATTTAGAAATGAATAATTGAATTGTATTAAGCTCGACGCAACAGTCTTTCTTTTCTGGGTTGCTTAAATATAATTATTGCTTGAAATCAAGATTTGCACACCATGGGACCCAAACTAATTAGTACCTACTTCTGCCATTTTTCCTAGCATTTATGTATAACAAAAATAAAACTTTAATATCTATATAGCATTTATGGTTTTATATCTACTTCATAAAATCATATTTATTACGAAATATATAAATATATAGAAACAATTATATAATATTTATTTTACTTTAAAATTTAAATTTGATTTGTAAATATCAGAGTGTACATGATCGATTTTGTCCCGAACTTTTTTAAAAGTGGCTTTATATACCCGAAAAATCGATTAGTGCGTTTGCATATTTAAACACCAATAAATTTTATTTTTTTTATCCAAACTTATAATTTTGTGCCAAAATCAAATCAGATTCACTTTTAACAGATGTTAACGTTGCTGACTCTACTGCTACGTCATGTGATAATTTGGGTAAAACAACGTCGTTTTGACCTTTTTGACCATTTAAAAAAAGATTATGTTACTACCAAGACTCGAACTCGTAACCTCGAACTCACTTACACATAATTTACCGGTTGATCCAAAATCATCATTAAGTATTACATCAACATTTTTATTTATAAACTCTACAATATTTTAGAAAAAAAAAAATACAGATCTAAATCGGGTCTTCTCTTTCCACTAATCCACGAACCCTAGAATTTTTTCCTAACTTTCTCGAGAAAATCCGCCACTAATCAGTTTTTTTTTTCCTGGAAATTTATGTTTTTTCAGTTTCAAATGGTTTCAATGGATCTGGGTTTGATTCGAAAAAAGGGTTTGGGTCTCAAAGATTCTTCCTCAGACGATATCCTTTCCTCCTCCACCACTGCCGCAACCACCGCAACTTTCGTCGCAATGCAGCCGAGCTCCTTCTTCACTGTACACCGAGCCGTTCTTTTACTTGTCATCGTCATCGTCATCTCCATCTCTTGCTTCGTTCTCTACAAAAGCGCTGGTTCTCTTCACAACGTCCATGGCTCTTCCTCAATGCTCACTCTCATTTCCCCCTCTTTCATCCACCCTTTTGCGTCTCCTCCAGTTAGTTTCTTTCTACATTGTTTCTATTTTGGAAATATTCGACGTAAGTAGAGTTTGATTTATGGATTTTATGAAATTGGAATCAAGTTTGTGATGAGTTTGTTGAAAGATTATGTAATCGTAATCACATTTGATTTAACTTTGTTATACATTTTCTAATTCTGATTTTAATTTTGTAGGAGAAAATTAAGATTGAGGAACCAAAGCTTGAAGATGTTCTGCGTAAAGCTGAAATGAGAGATGGTACAATGATCTTAACAACTTTGAATGAAGCTTGGGCAGCTCCAGGATCTGTGCTTGATCTCTTCTTTGAGAGTTTTGAAATTGGTAAAGGAACAAGCAAACTTTTGAAACATTTAGTGATCATTGCTTTAGATGCTAAAGTGTATTCACGTTGCCGAGAAGTGCATAAGCATTGTTTCAGTCTTGAAACTAAAGGTGTTGATTGGTTAGTTCTTCAAGAACTTGTTGGTTGGTTCTTCTATTGAAGTGAGTGATCTATGTTGTTTCTTTTTGTGCTTCAAGATGCTGACGTGATGTGGTTTAGGAACCCTTTTTTGCGGATTTCCTTGAGAAAGTTAGGAGAAATTCTAGGATTTGTGGAAAGAAGAAGAACCGGTTTATGACCGGTTTAGATCTGTATTTTTTTTGTTTCTAAAATATTGTAGGGTTTATAAATAAAAAAGTATGTGTAATACTCAATGATGGTTATGGATCAACCAAGAAATGTATGTGTAAATGAGTTTGAGATTATAAGTTCGAGTCGTGGTGGTAACACAATTTCTAAAAATTTTTGTCAAGAAAGCACAAAAAGACGTCGTTTTGGACAAATCATCATATGATATGGCAGCTGAGGCAGCAACGTTAACATCCGTTAATGACGAGACGAATCTGATTTTGGTATGAAATCATAAGTTTAGATACAAAATTTGAATTTTATTGGTGTTTATGCATGCAAACGCACTAAACGATTGTTCGAATATGTAAAGGAACTTTTGAAAAAGTTTGGCTCAAAATTGACCCTTTACTCGTGCAACTACATAACTTTTACTCGGTTGTGCCAGACATACCCTTCTGGACATATATGATGTGGACAAAGTTATTTGACTTTTTGTTTCTTTTTTTTTAGTTTTAGACTTTTAGTGTTAAGATTTGAAAATAAAATTAAAAATCGGTTACAAAAAAAAGTTTTAGAAGTTTTCATTGGGACAACAAAAAAGTGAAACTTACATGACCAAATGAGTTACACACTTTTAAAAGGGTTGAGAAATAGGGTAAACGGCTTATTCCCCTATGAAATTTGTTACTTTATCGCACAGGTACACCAACTTTT
Organism: Cardamine chenopodiifolia; assembly: GCA_963922655.1. Lineage (NCBI taxonomy): Eukaryota > Viridiplantae > Streptophyta > Magnoliopsida > Brassicales > Brassicaceae > Cardamine > Cardamine chenopodiifolia. Next base: position 17,199,270 of record OZ000483.1, read on the forward strand.
GAGTCGTGCTTAAAACTACATTGAATTTTAATAAAATTTGAATTTCTTACATGAACTTATATAATCCGTTGAAAACCAACAAATCCGTTAAAACCCAACAAATCCATAACTCTTCCGTTAAAGGAAGCTAAGTAAGATTAAACGACTTCGTTTTGGTGTATTTTGGTACAATAAATTTTTTAAGTTATATATATATATATAACTGAAACAATTTATAAGAAAGATCAAGTAGTCTAGTGGGAAGGTAAGTCTTTTATATTCACATTGTCTCATGTTTGAGTCTCACATGTGCAATTCCATTATTATTATTTTTAATTTAAATATTCTAGTAATCTACCCAAACCAGACATAGTATGGTTTACAAAATTAGAATCAGATTACAAAACTGGAATAAATCGGACATAGCCACCATGTCTCCATCCTCCATCGTCGCCGTTCGTCGTTGCTCTGCCGTACTTTTCCCCGTGAGTTATCTCTATGCAACAACGTCTTCTCTGATCAAGATCATGCTCCGATTCGTAATTCACCGGTTTGGTCTCTACTGTGACAATCCGATTCCTAGATTTTTCAGGTGCGGTGATTCCCCCTCTTCATCGTCACCAATTGCTTCGCGGCTTTTGTCAATGGAGTATTTCAAGGATTTGTATGAGCTGGTACTGGTACGTCGCTTTACTCGCTGGAGGTTTCTGTTCTGGTTTGGTCTCGAGCAGCATTCAACCTGGCGGCTGTGAAGAGCAGCATTCAATCCAGTTTTACAAATTGATTGAAGATGTGACGTGGAACAGTTGCTTCAAACCGCCCAAGATGAGATGATACCGAAGGTCTCTGTAGATTCTCACACCTCTTTCTGATTACCTTGATCCGTATTTCCAATCTAAATTTATAGCGCTCAAATTCAAACGTTATCGAAGAAGAAGGATCAGCAGCACCGATAGAAACGATGGCCGAGATCGCCGCCGAAATCGAAGAAACGCCAGACGATCTTATGCTCAGATTCGCATATCTGAAGACTTCTCGTCCTTCCTCTGTTTTGATCCCGGATGAAACCGGAGAAGATTCTGATGAAATTGGAGAATATGCTGAAGTAGAAAAGCTGATCCAGTGGGCTGTAGATGCCGCACGTCTCGATCCTTCTCCTCCCTCTGATGATGATCACAACCAGAGTTCTGTTGACGATGGTGATTTAACGAGAGATGTCAAACCCCAATTAAATCCTAAATCGAATTTGTGTTTGAACATACAACTTGTTAGTTACAGAATAATCATTTTTCCACTTGACTACTTAATGCTTTTTTAGAATCAATTTCAGTTATATATATATATATATATATATCTGTATACCCAACAAAATGAGGTTATTTAATTGGATGAGGTGTCGTCAAAAGCTGGTGTATCTGTATGATAAAATAACAAATTTCATGGGAAAGTTGACCGTTTACCCTTGAGAAATACATCCAAAGTTATTCGGACTTTGTCAAAACTAATGAGACACTATCCCACTAAAATAGTGTGGAAAAAATTGCTTTTACACTCCATCGAAACTGCATAAATTACGTTATAATAGCGTTTTTGTGGGTTTTGGTGCATTTTGCTACAGTGACACTATAGCGACGCTATAATTTTTTTTTTAATTTTTATTTAAACTCTCTAATAATAAAAAAGATATTAGTTAAAATTTATTATAGAAATTTGAAATATAACAGAAATTAAAAAACTAAATTCAATATTACACAATAAATTTAATTAAAACATTAAAACATAAAATTTCAAAATTAAAACCAAACAAGCATAAAAACTAAAAACAACAAAATATATTTAAAAAACATAATAAAAATTTAGCTAATAATCTAGTAACTGGAAAAATTAGTTCCGCTTCCGCTAACATAATCATAATACGGGATATAATTTTCTGGATCATTTGGTGATGGTGATGAAAACGATGGAGACGATGGTGATGAAAACGATGGAGACGATTGCACATCACGACTTTCTTTTGGGAATGAAGCGGGTGTATTAGTCTTTTTGTTTGTAAATTTTTCAATACCTTTAAGTATAGGCCATACGTAATCAAACTTGAATCCTTTTGAGTATTTGGGATCTTGTGCTAATAACATCTTCGCTTAGTTTACCTGATTAATTATTTATAGGAGGAAAAATATAAATAATATAGTAAATACATTAAAATAAAAATAATGCATGTACAAATACTCTAAGTGTGTATATAGAAGACTTACAATGTCTTGTTCAGAAGCACCACTAAGATTCTTATTTTCAATCTGGTTAACAGATCCTCTGCTTGGAGACTGCATAAAGAATTATTGCCATTCGAGATTGTAAAAATAGTGAATATTCTTTTTAGTGTAATATTTGGTGTTGTGGTTGGAGATGGAAAAAATTTTTAGTGTTAAAATTACATTAAAATAATGTAGTTTTTACACTAAAATAGAGTGTTTCGTTGGAAATGACCTAATATATAGAGTTTTTGTCGATAAAAAAGAAAAAGATAACATCCACATAAAACTAAATCACCATGCATCTAGTCATCTAATGCTTTACAACTAATTACGTTTTGACCAAACTATCCAGAGTTTATTTATGAATATTGATCAATTAACTCTTATAGATAGCAATTCATATCTGACTTATATCTTCGTTACAAAGTCAACAATCCTTAATTTTTCCTTCAATCTAATCTTGTTCTCTTGCTACTGAAAATGGCTCATTCGATCAGTTTTTTTTTTCTCCTTTTTAGTTAAAAATTATATTAGAAATATATAATATATATATATACTAGAGCCAAAGACCAACAACGAGTAAAGTTCGCACACGTTTGAGCTTCTTATTGGTTAGTAATCAACGTGGATGTCAGCTCAATTAAGTGACTATTTCCAACAATTTAATAATAATTAAAAAGATATTTATTAGTTTATACTAAAAAATGAAAACAAAATATCTGAAAAAAAAAAAACATTTAAGAGGAAAAAGCTCACACACTTGTCGTCTCCCTTCTTCACCTCTTCTCGATTTTCCGTAGTCTCCAATCTTAATTAGTTGGTGAGAAATTTGAGCCTTTTAATATTTTGATTTATCCGTTTTTTTTTTTACGAGATCTGTCTTTGTCTGATTATCCTCTGAACTATTATCAAATGTTTGGTCCGATTCATAATATCTGACATATTCTAAATCAACTAGTAGTAATGAAGAAGTAACTATTCGTAGTAGAACTAGAGTTAGGACTTGTTCTTCTCCAACACTTCTTTTTTGTAGATCCGTCATGTTCTTGATTTATCTTTTGGATTCACTCGAAAACATACAAGAATGGTCACAGCTATGGATTTTGATCTTTTGTTACGAACTTTTTTATATGCTTATGATTGATTGCTTCTGGCTTAAACTATATACAGTTTACACATTTATATGAACTTTCCTCTCTTTTGCTTTGGTGTCTGCTTGCTCTTTAGCAAGTTTACATAAATCACAATGTGACTGTTACGCTCCCAGCTCCCTGAAGACTTTGCCTGGGTGCCTCCATGTGTATTGAGTCCGAGACTGTAACTTGAATAATTGTAAAGAGAGACCTTGTAATAAAAATGTCGTTGTCTTTATTTCTGAGAAGGAATTACAGAGCAGAATACAACCAGGGTTTATTTAGAGCTGGTGATTCAATGAGTTTTCCCTGAAAACATCGTTGCCTTTCTAACTAACAGTTAGCCCAATATCCTAAAAACCTCCATTTTCTTCCTACTTCTCTCTTCTCTTCTTTATACATAAATGAGACCGACTTATTGTTAATCCTCTTGATTGTCGTGACTCTCACTCCTCTGTTTCCCTAACGTCTCTTTTGTCCTTGTCTTTTAGTCAAGCTGTCTTGTTTGTCTTGATTCTCCTGTGTGTGTCCTCGGTGATTTTTTAATCTTGACCGCGTCGTCGGAAATACACGCGAAAAGGTGTATCAGTGACTCATAGATGTGTGATCTACTCTTAAACCGGACTCTAATTGTCTGGTCTTTCTTTCTCTTATGTTAAGCTAAAAAGGGCTTGCTTCGTTTTTTGTTTTTGACTGAAGAAGTGAAACACAAAGGAATTATGGGTACTCATATCAATTTCAACAACTTAGGCGTTGATTGTTCTGGAGGGAATGGGAGTAGTAATGATAATAACCAGTCAAAGCCACTGGCAAGGCAATCTTCGTTATATTCCTTAACGTTTGATGAGCTTCAGACCACATTAGGTGAGCCAGGGAAAGATTTTGGGTCAATGAATATGGATGAGTTACTGAAGAACATATGGACTGCTGAGGAAACTCAAGCCATTATGACTACTTCTTCTCCGGTTGCAGCCGCTGGACCTCGTGGTTTTGTTCTGGGAGGGAATGTTTTACAGAAGCAAGGCTCTTTGAGTTTGCCTAGAACTCTTAGTCAGAAGACTGTCGATGAGGTTTGGAAAAACTTGGTATCGAAAGAAGGTGATGCGCCTGAGAGGGAACAGACTTTAGGAGAGATGACTTTGGAGGACTTCTTGCTCCGCGCTGGCGTTGTGAAAGAAGATAATGATTATGCTCAACAGAACGAAAACAGTAGTAGCGTGTTTTATGCTAACAATGGTGCTGCTGGTTTGGGGTTTGGCTTTGGTCAGCCGAATCAAGACAACATATCGTTCAACAGCAACAATAACTCTATGGTCTTGAATCAAGCACCTGGTTTAGGCCTCAAAGTGGGTGGAACAATGCCGCAGCAGCACCCACATCAGAGAATGCCTCCAACTATATTTCCAAAACAAGCGAATGTAACATTTGCTGCGCCTGTAAATATGGTCAACAGGAGTTTATTTGAGGTTGGTGCAGATGGTCTGGTCAATAGTAATAGTGCTATGGGAGGAGCAGGGGTTACTGTTGCAGCTACTTCTCCCGGGACGAGCAGTGCAGAAAACAATACTTGGTCATCACCAGTTCCTGATGTGTTTGGTCGCGGAAGAAGAAGTAATACGGGCATGGAGAAGGTTGTTGAGAGAAGGCAAAAGAGAATGATCAAGAATCGTGAATCAGCTGCTAGATCAAGGGCTCGAAAGCAGGTAAGTGTTAATCAAATCAAAGTACCAAACTCTCATTACCGTTTTCTTTTCAAGAAAATTGATATGGATTTTGATGTTCCCCTTACCCTCAGGCTTATACGTTGGAACTGGAAGCCGAGATTGAAAGTCTCAAGCAGACGAATCAAGATTTGCAGAGAAAACAGGTTTTTTCCGTACCATTTTTTGCTTTTTCATTGCTTCTCCTTGTAGAATCTATCTGACTCACTACTTTAACTGAGGTGTTCTATGTTGCAGGCTGAAATTATGAAAACCCAGAACAATGAGGTAAAACGTATTTACTCTTTATTTGGTATTACTTTTTAGTTTTCCTTTGTATTTCATGTATGCAACAATCTTGTCTCTACACCAGCAGCAGCAAAACAGTCTGTTGCATTTCCAGACATTTTGTGTCCGTCAAAATGTGACTCTATTATCTCTTTGATGGTACTGTTCACTGATACTGCTTCTTGAATTTGCAGCTAAAGGAATCGTCAAAGCAGCGTCCATGGCTGGCTAAAACACAATGCTTGAGAAGAACCCTTACTGGTCCGTGGTAAGAAGGTGAAATAAAAACAAGAAGGGCTTTGTAATGTAATACAACAACCATCAAAAAGAAGACTTTGGATTTTAGCTTGGGACTTGGGGGACTAAAATGTTATAGAAGATAGTGCTACTGTACAGGAGAGATACAGAGACGCTTACAATGTAGAAATCTTTTGAGCTGAATCTACTAAGAATGCAGTGTATGAGAACTTTCAATATGAATTCATAATCTCTATATATATATATATATATATATATATATATATATATGTAAACTTTCAGTTTCAGCTATAGAGTAGAAGTGACTACCTCAGAAAGAGAGTCCATTTATTGGAGAGTGAGGTAAACTCTGGCTGAAATTTGACCTGGAAGTTGTACTAGATGATGGACAAAATTTCCGGCTATCGTCTTTTTGAAATCTCAAATTGGTTCTCTTCCTACTATCCCAGCCTATCTCCTCCTCAACCGCTTTAGCAAATCCGCTATGCAAAGGATCACAGCTCTCACACAACATCCTCAAGACTTGCTTAATTGATGGCCTAGACTGGCCTTGTTTCTCAGTACACCATTTCACAACTGCCACAACTGCTTCAAGTTGTTTTCCTCCTTCATCATCAATGGAGTCTTTGATTCTCGGGTCTACCAAATTCCGGTGTCTTGATTTCGTCACCAAGAACCGCTGAGACATTTCCACAAGGTTTCTACCTTCATCCACTGCTCTTCTCCCGGTTATAATCTCCAGCAACACCACTCCGTAGCTGTAAACATCACTCTTATCCGTCAGCTCTTGCGTTACTACATATTCTGGATCTACATAACCTGAAAAAAACTCCATAGTTTAGAACTCAGCTTCTATCACAAAGGTGTAGAGTTGTTTTGTTCTATATCTCTCCCTAACCTGGAGTTCCACGGATATCGGTATTCACAGGCTCAAAGCAAACAGAACCATCTCTAGACGAATTTGCAGGGCCAAAATCCGAAAGCTGCACCAATAAAACATCAATAACTATCCCAAGTCAAAACGTTTAAGTAACAAAGATGACAACACGAAGGTACATACTTTAGCAACAAAGTTCTCATCGAGCAATATATTGCTTGATTTAATGTCTCTGTGACAGAGAGGAGGATCACAGTAAAAATGAAGATATTCCTGGAGGAGAGAACAACGTGCAGCCAAGAAGCAAAAACTGTAAAAGATATATTTATTAATCAGTTTACAGAGAAAATGTATATGACAAACTTTGGAATATTTACCAAAGCATTTGCCACATCGATTGCGATTTTCATTCTTGTTTCCCAACTAGGTGGAGGCTTTCCGACGGCTGCAAGGGAAAAGAAAATGAAAGAAGATAAGTTTTCAACATTGTGAATTCTTAATCTTAAGGTAGAATAAGCATATACATACAATGTAAATGATCTTTTAAGCTGCCATTTTGCATATAGTCATAGATCAGGAACCTGTAAGCTTGGAAAAGAAAAATATGAGAATACACGACGCAGAAGGCGAAAAAGCAATGTATGATTGTCACCTTTCTTTCTTGTTAATGCAAAAGCCTTTCAAAGCAACAAGGTTACGGTGATGCAACTTCGCTAAAAGCTCAATCTCTCTGCAAAAACCTTGTTCAGCTTGTTCAGAGACTTTATTCATTCTTTTTAGCGCTGCAATCAATTCATTGTTGAACTCAGCTTTGTAAACAGTTCCAAAACCTCCGTGGCCAATCACCGTGTTGAAATCATTCGTTGCATTTCTCATTTCCCTGTAGCTGAATTTTCTGAAAGCTGAAGAAGAATCATCTGCAAATAAAACATTTTTCAAGTCTTTTTTTGTTGGTATGATATAACTAAACAAAGAACTCTTTCTTTTTTACCCACCTTCATGAATCTTGAATACAGGCAGGGAAGAAGTAACTCTTTTTATTGACTTTCTATCCAAGCTTTCGGAATCATCGAATTCCCGGATTTTTCTACAGATAAGAATTACCATGATTACGAGCATCGTAAGAGCAACCGCTGTATCAATAATCCCAATGGATGGAACCAATGTTAAGTGATATGGATTGTTGCTTCTACTTGTAGTCATTTGAGAATCACTATTGCTTGGGCTAATAGCATCAGCCCTGCTTGGAGAAGGTTCTGGACTTGCCAATGGTGGAAATGACTCTGTCAATATGCAAATGAAATCAGAAACACATACAAAAACCGATGTGATACTAAGAAAAAATGCAGTCATATGTTTCTAACCTGAAGGGATGCTAAGCTCAGTCATTTGAAAGAAACAACTAAGGAGTTCAAGAGCCGATGCATCGTCAACTTGGCTTGCTAATGTAGCATAAGTCGCATCACGACAAGTACTCAGTGTAACATTATTAGTCTCAGCACCTATGAGATTACGAAGGTAAGTGATACCAGAATTCAAACACTTCCTGCATTGGTTTCCCTGGGAAAATGGTGGTTTACAATTTCTTGAAACATGCCCAAACTTTGGAGACTGATGCATTTGTGTTACAGTGGTTCGACCTTCGCAGCTGTACTTAACAAGAATCTTGGTTCCTAAACCGCAGAAACTAGTAGCGTTTCTCGAGACTCCATAGAGCTCCATGGTTCTAAAGATTGAACCAATGCAGGTTTCAGTTAAATCTGATGTGACTCCAAGATTAGTTGATAAGTTAGCATAACGAGCCACTGATATTGCAACAAAAGCATTCATGTAGCGGCAACATTTGCCTCTGTTGGTTATGCTGGAGCACACAGAAGCTACTAAAGTGATATTTGATGAAGTAAAATCTAATGGACAATCTGCAAATCACACACACAACAATGCAGCATTAGTGTCTGAAAGAGAGAAGAACTCACTTGCTTCAAAACCTAGAAAGATAATCCAAAAGTTTCAAACTTTAACTTTTTAATCACAATAGCTTGAAAGGAGACAAAGCTTAGATCAGAAAGCTTGAATTTTTATGTTTTCTCAAGATCTGATTTCAATTCAAAAACAGAGTATTTGCATGTAAGCAACTAATGAACCAGAATTATGAGAATTATCCATCCAAACTCAATATCTAGTCAAAGAAATCTCAAAATTCAACATTTTAGTCCCAATTAACATCATCTTATCTTGATTTAAAAAAGAAGCAAACAGAGGAAAATGGGAAAAGAGAAACCTGAAGCCTTTAGTGAAGGCAATTGGGTTGCAAGTAATGCAATTAATGCCAATAAGAAAGCTTGACTATTCACCACCATTGCCAAGAAGAGAAACTAGACAGACTTTGAGAGAGAGAGAGATTATAAAAGGGTTTAATGGAAAGGTCCCTCCCTGTGAATATGACATTCGAGCCTCTGTATACTCACTGACAAGTGTCTATCAAAGACACAAATTCTGAACTTATCACAGTGATAATATCACTATTCAATTCGTGATCTAAAACTACGAAATTGAATAAAAAGCCCCTAACTTTTATCATTTCTTCTTGTTTGTAACCGGCAGGTTCTTTTAAATACATAATTCACCACAATCAATCCAAAACTAACTTGTGACAAAATGTTTAAATATTCGAAAATTGATAGTATTAGATTAGTTTCTTTCATGTGAAATGATTAGGACCAACACAACACAAAACAAATGCATGATTAATAGTAGGACTGAAAATTCTAAACAAATCAAAATGGAACTCGCATGTTTCTATGATGCCTATCTCTCATTCATTATTCAATTTTGTTTGTTTTAGTTCGTTTTTAAAAGATTATTAAAAAATACATCCATTGCTCATAACTAACAGCTGTTGTATCTAATAATCTACAACCCATTAGTGCAATATTAATTTCTAAACAAATTCACTTTGTGATAATGAAGAATAATTATACTTTTGTCCATTCCTTGGTGGAAAAGAAAGGTATTGTTTTTTTTTATTGTTTGTTAAAAAAAGCATTTATGAAGTGTTTGGTAAGTGAAACCGACACTTGGATAAAATGACTACTGGGCTTGAGGGCTTTGGGATTAATCCTACATTATGAATTATCCTAATTTTAGTTTGGAAATAAATTTTCTACGTCGAATTCAAAAAAAAGAAAAAAAGCAAGAAGCAATGTGAACCCCAAATGGCAAATGCTTTACATAACGTTGGTGGGGTCAGTCACACCCTGTCATGTCTCTGGTTTCAACTACAATGTTTTTTGTTAGGTTTAGATTTATTGTATTGTATGCATTTTGAAATGGCATATACAAAGCGTTTAGATGGTCATTGACTCATTGCAAGGTGTAAATTATATCTAGGGCTTGATACGAATCTGATACCATGGAAATATTATATATCTGACGCACCGTAAGTAACTATTGAGTAACTAATAATTTTGTAATCATTACTATTACTAATCTTATTGCCGGTCATTGTTACATGATTATGTAAATTTTATGTTAGTACAAACGATTATACAAGTTATCGAGTTTGCAAATCCATAACTTGTTAATAAAAAAAGGAAAACAAATAAGAAGATATGGTCTTCATCGAAAAATAATAATAATCAGAAGAGAATCAAGAGATGTATAAAAGACTTTACGAATTGCTGCAAATGTTAGTGTGGATTAGAGCTAAAGTTTTTGGTCCCTACGACTACCCAATACCGTTGTTAAACAGGTTAACCTTATGATCCACTAACCCGCGGGTTCGAATAAATTTTATCTATAAAATTTGAATATGTATGATTCGTGGATTATAAACTGTCGACTTGCACCCACCCTGCATTAAAATTATTTGATCCGCGGATAATCTGCTAACTTACAATTTTTTTTGTTAAAGAATTTTCGGATTATCCGTCAATCCATTTCTTCCAATCCACCAATCTATTTTTCCAACCCACCAAACACATAAAATAGATATATATTTATTTGCGGGTTATTTACGAACCCACTTCTAAAAATCTTTTGATCTGTATTTACTTCGTGAACCAAAACTTCTACTTACACCCACATCTGTCTCGTAAAATTTTATTCTTTATCGACTCGCATCTGTTCCACGGGACCCGTAAATTGAATCAAAATTGACAGCTCTAATACCCAATAAAAACAAGATTATAGGACCATTGTCCGTCTGAAAAACAAAAATATATATTTTTTTCCAAAGTAAAGCATAATTGTTCGTCCTATATTTTCTTGATTTATAAATTAAAACTTCGAGTTGGATTCATATATACCTATCCCAAACTGTTCGGTGCCGGGTTCAAACCAAATCTTTTGATAAATGTTTTTGAAAAAAAAAGACAACTATTTTTATACCTTGTTATTTTTGTTTGACTTGGTTTAAAACCGTGGCAAAGTGGGCTAGATTGGGCCGGTTAGTTCTTCTAGTTGAATGGATCAAAGGTTTTTGTAGGAATCGTAAAAATAGTTATTGGGACAATTGACGTGTCAGCTCTGTTCGGAAGAAGGTATGTGATTGCGTGCAAACTTTACTGTGTTTGGGCTCATGCTTCAAAACCGTTTCCTCCTTTGGTACTTTTTACTCTTTCTGATAAACAAAAACGAATTCAAGAAAAAAAAAAGATTACTTCTACCAAAAAAAAGAATTTACATTATAACTCACATTATTTTATTACTACCACTGATATGTCTTTCCATTACTAATGTTGATTTGTTGTAATGTTAATAAGTTGCAGTTGGCAAAAAAACTTCTTTTATATTCTCTCCGGTTTGTAATAAATGTCATTTTATAATTTAATTTGTTTCACAAATAATATTATTTTGTATTTTTAATGCATATTTTAAACACTATATTTTGTTTATTAATTAAAGAGACCAAATTTTATAGTGTACTGTCTACAACTCATACGTGCAAATTACCAGATGTAATATAGTGTAAATGTATTATCAGAAATTTTATTAGCTTTCTTAATATGTGTAGAAATCTTTAATACGATACTTATAATAAAACATATAAAAATACTTTAATATACAATTTTAGATGTCCATAATTAAACTACAATGTTAATATTCAGTTTATCATTCAAGCAATTAGCTCAATTCCTTGGAAGAGTATTGAATCACTCTTGCCACACTCAAGTTCGAATAATTAACATTTGGCAAAGAAACTCATTTATAAAAAAATCACTCTAATTATCATTACCAAAATATGAAAAATAAAGAGCCATTGGAGAGAACCAAAGCTCGTTTAGGGTTTCAAGTTTGTCAGGCACGGCTGGTAGAGTTCTAATAAACCAATGGTATATTCTGCTTTTTGACTATTTTAAATACTGAAAATTATAAGTATATAAGTTTTTAAGAATGTAAGAGCATCTTGGTAAGAGAGTCTCTTACATATATTTTAATAAAATAAATAAATAAAAATGAAAAAATAAATTGAACCATTTACAAATGGCAGAAGAATTTCTTATTTTATTAAAAATCGATTCTGAAAGTTTTTAATTAAGAACTTTTAATTATTCCAAAACATTTTTAATATTTAATTTAATATTTTTTTATTTTAAAAACTTTTATTAAAAAACTCCAATAAAGATGTTCTAACATAAAATAATCAAAGAAAGAGTCCATGAAACAAATGGCAAACCAACAAACCCATTTTCGCAGCTTTTATTATCATCTTGACTTTGCCGACACTCACGCACTTCCGTTCACTCTATTTGTATCCTTAAATTCCTCAGATTATTACTTATTTTTATTTTTATTTTATTTGTTTCTTAGTCATATATACGCCAATGCGAACCACCAATTTAATCTAACAGTGATGATGACGTAGCTACATGCTTCTTCTTCTCCTTCTTCTCCTTCTTTAATTTTGGTTCTTTTACATTTCGGCGAATAAAAATATGTTTCAAAGGCTGTTCCTTCTCATAGTTCTTCTGATTCAATCTTTTTTCCTCTTTGAGATTTCCTCTGCTCTTAAGGTAAGCAAATCTCATCAAATTTATCCTTGTTCTTAAACAAAATAGAGGATCTCTGTCTCCCCATATCTTTTTTTTTTTTGATAATTCTTACTTTTTTGTTTTGGAGAAACATATGCTAATCATCGAGACTAAGAGATGGGTCGTTTAAAAATTTTATGTTGAATCATCAGTCATCTAAAGATACTAATTTGCATTTTAAAGATCTTAAATTGAATAACGGGTCTTTACCCAAAAAGTTGAAAATCAGAATTGTTCACTTTTTTTTCTTGATTTATTTGTTTTTGGATCGTAGGAGGGAAAAACATGTTTACTAAACAAAAACTGTGACGCTGGATTACATTGCGAAACATGTCTAGCCAACAATGAACTCAGACCCAGATGCTCCCGAACCCAACCCATCAACCCCATCTCCAAGGTTTAAACATTTTTTTATAAAATATTTTGACCACTTTCGTTTTAATTGATAAATAAAATCGATTGAATATATTACAAAAAGGTAAAGGGATTGCCTTTCAACAAGTACTCATGGTTAACAACTCACAACTCATTTGCTCGGTTGGGAGCAATATCAAGGACCGGTTCTTTGATTTTGGCGCCTACTAAACCAGCAAGATTCAATCACAAGCCAACTCAATGTAAACTCTTCCCATTAATCAATACAAAGTTTCAAAATTTTGTAAACCCTTTTAAGATTTCTTTCAACGTGTGAATCTTCTTTTTTTGTGGTTTTGTTGGTTATTGTAGAATGGTGTAAGAGGGTTTATGCTCGACATGTATGACTTCGAAAACAATGTCTGGCTTTGCCATTCTTTCGGCGGAACATGTTTCAATTTCACCGCTTTCGTAAGTTTTGATACAGTTTTTTTTGGTTTATTGTGTTGTAAGGTCGGTCCACCGTGAAAATTCTGTGATTGATTGTTTTGTGTACAATGTGGTAGCAACCGGCGATTAACGTTTTAAGAGAGTTTCAAGTGTTTCTAGAGAAGAACAAGGAGGAAGTTGTAACGATTATCATCGAAGACTATGTGAAATCACCTAAGGGTCTCACAAAAGTGTTTAATGCGGCCGGGCTACAAAAGTTCATGTTTCCGGTAACTAGAATGCCCAAGAATGGAGGGGATTGGCCAAGGCTTGACGACATGGTACAACACAACCAACGGTTACTAGTTTTCACATCCGATTCACGTAAAGAAGCAATCGAAGGGATTGCATATCAGTGGAACTATATGGTTGAGAATCAATGTGAGTCCTATATATGATGCAAATCAAATTTGTATGAACATTTTTGTTGTTAATGAATGAAACAAAATTGCAGATGGAAATGGAGGGTTAAAGGTAGGAGCGTGTCCAAATAGGGCTCAATCAAAACCGATGAACGATAAGTCGAAATCACTTGTTCTTGTTAACCATTTCCCTGATGCTGCGGATTTGATAGCAGCATGTAAACAAAACTCTGCTTCTCTTCTTGAATCCATCAAGACATGTTACCAAACCGCGGGACAGCGATGGCCTAACTTCGTAGCAGTCGATTTCTACAAGGTACGTACAACAGTTGTAGGTTTTGAAGATTAGTCTGGATTTAGTCTCTATTATAACGAAAATTACATTTTTGTGTGTGTGCTTCAGAGAAGCGATGGTGGAGGTGCTCCACAAGCGGTTGATGTTGTGAATGGCAATTTGATATGCGGTTGCGATAATTTTGCAGCGTGCAAGGTCGTATATCTATTTCGAATCTATAGTTGTTATGTAAATTCTATGGTTTGTTAAAATTTTCAATATAATATGCAGGCGGACGGCAAGTGTGGATAGTAAAAAACTGAGCCACCGGAGGCAACTCGTATGACCAAAGGTAAAAAACTGAGCCACCGGAGGCAACTCGTATGACCAAAGGCTTTGGTCAATGATTCACTAAACCGAGGCAAAGTTGGGCTTTCTGTGTTTGTTGACACCTTTGTGTCACTTCTCTCATAAGTCTTAGTGTATAGTTGGTTGTTTTATTTTCGACATAGTTAGTGTAACAGTTAGTTTCTTTCAGTGGATATTAAATTATTTAACTTTCATTTTAGGAAAATTTAGAAGATCTCATAAGCCATAGTTTGGAGAGAATTAGATCGTTGGCTCATATACAAATGATCTGTAGCTTATAGCTTTCTTATATACAAATGATTACACTGGGCTTGTAGCTTTCTTATTATATTTTATTTTTGTTTTTTAGATTTCGGCTTCTGTTTTTCTTTGTTGTATCTTTGTATTCTGTCAAAAAAATGGTATAAAATCTTAAACATTTGAACCCCAAAAAAAAATTATCACTCATTGGATAATCTCTATATATATGATATATGATGAAACAAAAGTGAACAAGAATGTACACCAAATTTTCTCTAACAACTTTGACCAATAGATTACATAATAAATTTTAATAGTTAAAACTCTAAAATTAAAATAATAAGATGTTATCTGCACATGAAGTATCTTATTATATAAATTTTAAACTCTTTCATGAAAATTTGACACTATGTCAAAATTCTAATTAATATAATTATAATATATGTCAATCAATCAATTAGACGTTAACATATCAATATTTTAAAAAACTTTGAACAAGCTAAACAATCGGTCTTAAAATACAACCGATATGAAATAACCCATGTAAACTTTTAATATTTTACATTCTTGTATTGGGTGCTACAATTATCAAGGACTACCGGCCAATCTCATGTTGCAACACTATCTACAAAGTCATATCTAAGCTTCTTGTTGCAAGACTAAAGCCACTTCTGCCCACGATTGTACTGCCCAACCAAACTGCCTTTATCAAAGGAAGACTACTCATTGAAAACTGCTTATTAGCATCCGAGATTGTCAGTGGCTATCCATAAGGATTCATTCCCTAAGAGAATGACTATGAAGGTTGATATTGCCAAAGCTTTTTGACTCCATACGATGGGATTTCATCCTAAAGTGCCTAAATGATCTTCAATTTCCGAAAACTTACAAAAACTGGATTAGAACTTGGGAATAATTGGGAGGCTACATGGTCACTTCAGAGGAACTAGAGGAATGAGACAGGGAGATCCCCTACCTCCCTATCTATTTGGTTTAGCTATGAATGTCCTACCTAATAAACTAAATGCAGCAGCTAGGGATGGCACCTTCTCCTATCATCCTAGATGTCTAAAGACAAGATTAACACACCTTTACTCTGCAGATGACCTGCTCATCTTCTCATATGGGTCTCCTCACTCCATCCAAGGTATCCTGTCGAAGAGTTTAAGGGATCAGTCAGGACTAGCAATCAGCACAGAAAAATCATGCTTCTTCTCAGCTGGTTTCTCAGAAGAAGAGCTTACCCACATACAACTGATCTCAGGCATTCACCGGGGTTCTCTTCCTATCCGCTATCTAGGTCTTCCCCTATGCACAAAAAAACTCACCCTTCTAAATTGTGAACCTCTCCTGCAGAAAATAAAGAACAAGATTAATGCATGGACTTCAAAGTATCTATCCTTTGCTGGAAGACAATTGCTAATCTCTACAGTTATAGATGGGATCACCAATTTCTGGTGTAATGCATTTGTACTACCCAAGATATGTACCCAGCTCATTACATCTATGTGCAATGTTTACCTTTGGAAAAAAGGTCGCTTGAAGGACGTTACAATACAAGAGTCTCCTGGCAGGTTGTCACTAATTTGAAAGAAGATGGAGCGCTTGGTTTGAAGAATCTAGAGCTCTGGAACCGCACTTGTGCCATCAAGCTGATTTGCCTCCTCCTGTTCAGAACAGAGTCGATTTGGGTGGCTTGGCTTCATCAAAACGTAATCAAAGATAGAAGCATTTGGGAATTAAAGCTTCAACCTCTCTACACTTGGATATTCAAACAAATTCTAAAAATTAGACCAACTGCAGCTCAGTGGATAAGAATGATACATGGGAGAGCGGCTTGAGATGCATGTTCTGGCATGATCCATGGACCCCGTTTGGCCCCTTGATCTCCTTTATTGGACCTCAGAGACCTCGCCTCTCGGGAATCCACATCTCAGCCAAACATTTTTTTGGATTAAACGAGGTATTCCCAAATACAAGTTTCTTACTTGGCTCTTCATGCTCAATAGATGCCCAACGCGTGATCGTCTGCTATCGTGGCGTCTTCAAACTGATCACCTCTGCTTACTCTATAACTCATTCCCGAAGACCATATTTCTTATGTGCCTATTCTCTAGCTCTTTGGTCATTTTTCGCTGCTAAGCTACGCATTAATGGATCAAATACTCAGTGGCAGACGGTAATTGATTCCATCTTCTCTCTCACGGGCAACAACCATCACAGATATTTTGCAACTTTGGCCTGACAAGCATCAATTTATGAACTTTGGTCGGAGATGAATCATAGGCTCAATCGCAACTCCCATCGATCTGTTGAAACTCTCCAGCTCCGCACTGGTCGGACGATTAGAGATCGTGTCTCGGCTTTCCGACTTCAAAATCCTTCGGCGGCAAGCGCAACTCTTCAATTCTGGTTTTCGCCAAACTAATTGTCGCAATTTAGGGTTCCATAGATCCCCTTTCTTCACTCATGGCCGGTTACTCGATTCTTTAAATGGGTCTTTACTTAGTCATTACTTGGGCTTTCCGCAAGTGGGTCTCTCTCTAAATCTCTTCCCTTCAAGTGAGTTCTTATTGGGTCTTTATAATTTTATTGTTGGCTTATCTGTAATTCTTGGTGAAACACTATTGCCTCTTTTAATTAATGCATGAAAATTTTCGAAAGGAAAAAAAACCATTTCCAATTTGCCCACATTTATATTATTTTATTCTTTAACTAATAGTAACTTTATTTACATTGATTCGTTGATAAAGTTGTCTATTTTTATCTTTTTGGAAGTATTAGTTAAAAATATCATATATGATATATCAGATGTTTATAAGTTATTTATTTATTAAGTTTTCAAATAAAAAATAATTTTTGTGTTCCAATTACAATTTTTTAAAATTATGTTTCTGCCATATTTTCTCACAAACAAATTCACAGTCCGGATCCCCCGTTAAAAGATATATTAAACATGAAAAAATGAAAAGAGTATTTGTTCAACTAATTTAGATTATGCAAGCTTGGGCCCAATGTACGGGTTAAATGTTCGTTCTATATTTTCCAAGACCTCAAAAAATCGGTTCACAAATACTTTGGCCCATGTTTTAATTTCATTTGTCTAAATTTAGTTTCATGTATTTTTAGGCCGTTATGGATATGCATATCCGAATTTGTAGGGATCTCCGGATTTGATTCGCGGATATCCGAATATCTTTCATATAATAAAATGTGGTTTCAAAAAATTATAAAAATTTGGTATAAAAGGCGGATATCCGCCGGATATCTCGTAAAAAAGTGGATATTCAACGATAAAAAGCAAATATCCATTAATGTTTTTTGACCGGATACAAATATCCGTTCTAAAATTTCGTATTATCTGCATGCAGATCTGTAATTCATGATATCTGTTTTTCCCAATCCGAATTCGAATATCTGACAGATCCGGCCAATTGGTAGCGGGCCTATCATGTATTGTATGTTAAGAGGTGGAGGGATAACCATATTGTGAGAACTAATTAGATAAATACATACTACTTTAAAATATTGTGTCACTAAATAAATAATTTAGTGATATTTTATATAAAAATCATGCTGTTTGAAAAAAACACCATTTTGTATTTTTCGAAAATATTTTATAACCATTTACTGATTTATAAATTTTCATGATCATTTAATGGTATTACCCACAATTAGTTTTGTCTGAACAAAAACAATTATTTTTACTACAGTAGTTGCATATTTTAGTTATTTCTGTGTCATAAAAGAACTAATTAAATTTTATTTTTTACTAGTGTTACTTACCTTGTAACGCAAAAAGCACTTGATTTTTTCTAAATTTTCTAATTAATATTATAATTTTACAGATTTTGTTAAATAATGTATATTTATCCAAAACATCACTTACAGACTAATAATAGTGAAACATCACTAATCACTATTTTTTTTTCCTAATCTCACTATGCCTCTTTTGTCTGAATACATTTATAGTTTTTGAACACAAAATAATTTTACTTTTAAGAAAGAAATTACAAAATGTAAAAAAGTAAAAATGCTAACTAAAGCATCCACAGATATATTTCCTAACGCCTATATAATCCAAATGGGATCCAAAACACGACACGACAGAGTAGATCCAACGGCTGAGATTTCTCAATTTCCATCAAAGCTTTTAGGGTTTGGTGAAATCTTCCTTATAAATAACGAAAACCTCACAGTTGTCTCTCCTCTTTGCAGTTTTTTTTTTTCAATTGAGCTTCTCTCTGATAAGGTCACTTCCTCCGACACTATTATTAAAGCTCAACACTGCAACTCTCGCCGCCGGTTTCTATCCATTTTCATTCCTTATCCATTTTCAAGTCTCAATTTTTATCTTCCGGCGTTGAGAATTTATCTCCTAAAGATATCTGCCTTTTGTTTTTGATTGAGCTAATTCGGTGAGAAGAAGAAGATAGATAGGAAAATTTAGAAATTTCTTGACAAATGGCTCAGATTCTGCATCCGGGTCAAAATGCCAACGGTGGAGTAGCTGTTCCAGGTGCTGCTGCGGCGGCTGCAGGAGCGGCGCAGCAAGGGACAACGTCATTGTATGTCGGCGATCTGGACCCGAGCGTGACTGATGCACAGCTGTTTGAGGCGTTTAGCCAAGCGGGTCAGGTGGTTTCTGTTCGTGTTTGTAGAGACATGACGACTCGGAGATCTCTTGGCTATGGCTATGTTAACTATGCCACTCCTCAAGATGGTAACTTTCTTATGGCTTATCTAGATTAAGATTTCTAGTTTAATCTGATTTTGGATTTAGCGGTCTTCGCTCATCAATTGAATTGGGGGATATGAGTTAAATCGTGTCTCTGTTTAACGAATTTGCATAGATTGATGTGTTATGTCAAATGCTAATCTAGATTTGGGAGCTTTCTATGAAAAAAAAGGAAGCTTTAAGGTCAATTTAGAGAGTGGTTACATATGATAACGTTGTGGGCTTTTAAGGTTCTTGGCTATTTGGGAGTTTAGTTTTCGTTGAGGTCATAGCTCTTAACTCTGAGGTTTAATAAGTAGATACAATAGTATTTGTGTTACAGAATTGAACGATAAGTATTGTTTTCACGTTAATATTCCTGGTTGGTGACAGCTTCCAGGGCATTGAATGAGCTGAATTTCATGGCTCTCAATGAAAGGGCTATAAGAGTTATGTATTCTGTTCGTGATCCAAGTCTCCGTAAAAGCGGGGTTGGTAATATATTTATTAAGGTACAGAATTTAAATCTCTTTTTCTTATTATCCATATTTGAACTTATATGCTGTTTTGGAAAGAAATCTTGGCTGGTTTGATTTCCTATCTCAAAGTTTGTTTCCTTTGATGTGTTATTTGACATTGTTTATTATCTGTGTCTCAGAATCTTGATAAATCAATCGATCACAAAGCACTCCATGAGACATTTTCGGCCTTTGGTCCCATTCTATCTTGCAAAGTGGCTGTTGATCTCTCTGGTCAGTCGAAAGGCTATGGGTTTGTGCAGTACGACACTGAAGAAGCTGCACAGAGAGCCATAGAGCAGTTGAATGGAATGCTTCTTAATGATAAGCAAGTATATGTTGGACCCTTTGTTCACAAGCTGCAAAGAGATCCTTCGGGTGAGAAGGTGAAGTTCACCAATGTTTATGTTAAAAATCTCTCTGAGTCCATGAGTGATGAAGAGCTGAACAAAGTTTTTGGAGATTTTGGAGTGACTACGAGCTGTGTTATCATGAGAGATGCTGAAGGCAAGTCTAAAGGCTTTGGATTTGTCAATTTTGAGAATTCGAAAGATGCAGCCAGAGCTGTTGAGGCTCTCAATGGAAAAACTTTTGATGAGAAGGAGTGGTTTGTTGGGAAAGCCCAAAAGAAGTCCGAGAGGGAAACTGAACTCAAACAAAAGTTTGAGCAAAGTTTGAAGGAAGCTGCAGATAAGTCCCAGGGGTCGAACTTGTATGTTAAGAACTTGGATGAGAGTGTCACGGATGATAAGCTCAGAGAACATTTCACTCCCTTTGGAACTATTACATCATGCAAGGTCTGTGAACTGATACAATAAGAAGCGCTGCTTGTCATTATTTTCAACAAATTTTGGATTATAATATATTTTATTTGAATGTGACAGGTGATGCTTGACCCTAGTGGAGTGAGTAGAGGATCTGGATTTGTTGCATTTTCAACTCCCGAGGAAGCATCTAGAGCTGTAAGTGGCAAAAATATAAAGAAGACTTGGCGAGTTTTTTTGGTCCCATATTCTCCAGAAGGATCTCAGTACTTAACACTCTTCTTTTCCTTGGTTCAGATTGCAGAGATGAATGGAAAAATGATAGTTACCAAACCTCTATATGTTGCTCTTGCACAGCGGAAAGAAGACCGCAAAGCTCGGTTACAGGTCTGGTTAACTTAACCTTAGAAAATGATTAACATAATCCTATTCTCTTCGTGCTTAATTTTCTGTGTCTGGCACTTTAGGCTCAATTTTCACAGATGAGGCCACTTAATATGCCACCTGCGGTTGGTCCTAGGATGCCAATGTATCCACCAGGTGGTCCACCAATGGGTCAACAACTCTTCTATGGTCAAGGACCTCCTGCTATGATTCCTGCTCAGGTAAAAGTTCAAAGCTTTTAGCAAAAAACATGTGAAACCAATCTTATAACTTTCTTCTCCAACTCGTTATCGAACAGGCTGGATATGGGTATCAACAACAGCTTGTACCTGGTATGAGACCTGGTGGTTCCCCAATGCCAAATTTCTTCATGCCTATGATGCAACAAGGCCAACAACAACAGCAGCATCAGCGACCTGGTGGTGGTAGAAGAGGAGGAGCTCTTCCACAACCACAGCAACCTTCTCCAATGATGCAGCAGCAGCAGGTTAAGTATTGTTTGCAGCAATTGTTGCTTTTGGAAATCATTAGCATTCTTACTTTTTGCCTATATCTGCTTTTAGATGCATCCAAGAGGTCGAATGTATCGGTACCCACAGCTAGATGTAAATACAATGCCTGGTCTTGCTCCAAACATGCTTTCTGTTCCATATGACGTGTCTGGTGGTGGTGGTGTGCATCATCGTGATTCGCCTACTTCTCAACCTGTTCCTATTGGGGCTTTGGCTTCATCGCTTGCAAATGCAACTCCAGAGCATCAGAGAGTGGTGAAATAAATAAATAAAAATTGTTATTGGCCAAAACATTCGAGACAAATGTGTTTTATTTAAACCTGTTCTATTTTCTTACACAGATGCTTGGTGAGAATCTATACCCGCTTGTGGAGCAGCTCGAGCCAGAATCTGCAGCTAAAGTCACGGGAATGCTTCTTGAAATGGACCAAACCGAAGTACTTCACTTGCTGGAATCACCTGATGCACTTAAAGCTAAAGTTGCAGAAGCAATGGATGTTCTGAGGAGTGTAGCTCAGCAGCAGCAAGCTGGTGGTGCAGCTGATCAGTTAGCTTCTCTGTCTCTTGGAGACAACATCGTACCTTGAGTTCTTAGTTATATCTGAAAGAGCTCAGTTTATATCCAGTTTATTTTGGTCTTTTTGGAAAATCATAAACAAAGAGTTGTTCTTGAAAGTTTTGGATTTTGAGTTTCTGTTTATTTTTTATTTTCTTAATACTTTGGGAAGTTTTGGATCGTTTCTCTCACCTTTTTTTATTTTTATTTACACCATTTGTCTAGGTTTTAAGCTTTTTCAGTATAAAGCGTTTGGTTTAAAGCGTTTGGTTTAAAGCGTTTGATGATCAATGTTAAAAATGCAGCAAAACTAGGTGAGAGTTTAGTTCACGTTAAAGCGTTTGACAAAACTCAAAAACTTGTTTTTTTTGGTCGAGCAACTCAAACTTTCATGAAAAGAAAAAAATACAATATAAAAAGTTATTTTGTTGTGTGATTATTGGATTTGAATTTAGAACGATAGAATCAGTTAAACTCTTTCGTGGCAAGCAAACTTATTGCTACAAATATTTTGTTGTAGGGATTGGACCTTGGGTCTATTGCTAAATGGTAAAATCAGTTGCAATTTTAAACATACGGCCAAACAATTTATCAGTCATTGCTTTTTGCGGGTAAACATTACGGTCAGACGCAAATCAATGTGTCAGAAATTTAAGATTCTGTTTGTGCTTTTCGTAATCACTATCTTCAAAGATCTGGTAAACTTTTTTTGGGTTTTGGGTAATCATTTCTTCTCTATTCTTAGATATTCAAATCGAATAATCAAGCTTCGATTTGTTGGTGTTTGTGTGTGAATATGTGTCAAGTAGTAATTAGATTTACGAATTATTGAGTTTCTTCTTCAATATTTTTCCCTCTTGAGATAATTTCTATGACAAATTATGGATATTTCTTTGAGTTTCTTAGAGGTTGGAAGTGATTAGAATAACAGTTCTGGAGAATTTTGCTGTTGGGATTCAAAAAGTTTGTCACTTGTTGGTTTGATTGTTTCTAGTTTTGGAACAACGATGTTAGACAGAAAAATTTGTTTCTCCAAAATTAGTGCTTCTTCTCCATAGATATTATATTTGTTTTAGCATAAGATTCAAACTTTACATATGTTTTGCGGATTTGTCTACATTGCCTAATTCTTTCTTGTGATCTTTGAAAATTCGGACAGGACTAGAATGACTTGTTAGTGTTTGCCTTTGTCATCTACAATCAAATTTTGTCATCAATATCTTCTGAGTTTCTGATGTGGGAGTTCATTCAATGCTTTAGTTTGTGAATACATCATTCAACTTTAATCATTTAATAGATCTTTATCTTATTCATACAGGCAAAACCATTGAGGTCGATCCTGGATCTTTCGTGGAAGCTTAAAGAAAGTTCGTGATAAAAGGTAATAGAAACTAGAAACTCACATCTCTGTATTTATTGTTTGACTAGTAATTTTCTTCTAAAAATGCTAATTTAAGTGTTAGTTGGTTATTGATCGTATATATTAATGATTTGTAAAATATTAAACAAAACAAAAACAAAAACATAGTTATCTAACACATGTCAACGAGGACCTTGAAATAATTTGGTCATTTTTGTTATAACTTTAACGTTTTTGAACTAAAAAGAAAAAAGAATCCTATAATATTATGGTTTTTCTCCGAGCTTGGTCTTCTGCTTCAAGTCTAATTCTCATCTCTTAGGAATATGATATTTTCATTAGGTTTACTTTCGTATAAGATCCATCGGAGATCTTCTCTTCTTCAAAAGCTTAGAAATCTCTTCATCCCACAACAGTCTAGTCTCTTTGTAAAAATCTATCTGGTTATGTCTATTTTGTGCTTTAGCCCCTGAGACCAGCAACCATCTTCTCTTTGATTGCGGTGTTCTTGGAGATTTGGTTATCATTCTTCACTTATCATGGGATATATGTATGTATCCCCTGCTTGTTGTTCCTTTGGCGTCCTGTGTCCCACTGAGTTGTCTGTAGTATTTGGTCAGCTTATATAGTTGTTGAAAAGAAATTCAATTAATTAAAAAATATTTTAAGATATGGTTAAGGTTTTGTTGGAAGTGATTTTGTACCAGCTAATCATGTGGGGGACACATCATCAATAAGTAAGTCCACGACATAGTCTCCACCAAACAGACTCTATAACACTCGAACTGACACGACCACGATTACGGTTTCTTAACCACTGCTTATAGTCAGTACTGTTTTGATTATTACGGTTATAGGCTAGTATCATTAACATATTCATAAATTTATTTAAATTCTTTCAAAGAATTTAGATATAATTTATCAATTAGTATTTATTACTCACTATACAAACTACTAATAATTTAACTAATATTTGACCCAAAAAAAAACTAAGAAAAAGAGGTAATGTTTAGTGGTCCTGCATATAGTAGATCTAGTGGGGATTTTAAACCATTTAAGTTACTGGTTTCCTTGAACTGTACCATGTTCACTGTAATTAATATTTCTTATGTTTCATAAAATTTAGTTTTCTAGCTTTTTTTTTTTTTAAAAAAGATTGATTTTAAAAAATTTTAAATATATTTTTTGTTACGAAATCAACTCAAGATCTTCTCAATTTCAGTTCACAAACTCAGTTTAATCACTCAAGAACTGATTAATTGAACATACAAAGTTAAAAGGAAGAAGAAAGAATAAGAAGAAGGAAGACACAATCTTTGATTACCCAGTTCAATCAATCGGTGTGATTGATCTACATCTGGGGCCAGAATCAATCTGGCAAATTCACTAAAGATGAGAAGAAATTCAGCTCAAGAATGAGCTTTACAACAATGGTGAAAATCAGAGCTCAACTCTCTCTCTCTCTCTCCTATCGCTTCTCTCTATTTTCTCTTGCTAAGCACCACCAGGAAAAACAAGAAGCAATAATGCTCTGATTACACGAAGAAGATATTTTTGTGAATAACACTTAAGCTACGTGTCAGTCTAATCTTGTCAAAGCTTCGGTTAACATTAGAGTCTTTGACTTCATCTGCCTTGGTTTAAAACAATTTCTCCTAAACCAAATAAACCATCTTCAAGCTCTCCGGTTTAATCCCTGAAACTTGAATCATTATTAGTTAACTTCAACACTCCACCTTGATTCAATTTTCATTCTTCATCTTCACTATGAATTTGCACTCTCTTAGATTTAACCTCTGGCATAAATACTTCTGTACTTCCTTTACTTGAGCAACCTTAGAAACTCTAAAGCTGTCTCAAATTTGTGAACCGGGATGCCTTTTGTAAGCATATCTGCAGGATTCTTTGACGTGTGAATCTTTAACACTTCAACCTCTCCTGAATCAATCACATCTCTAATGAAGAAAAACTTCACAGACACATGTTTAGTCCTCTCATGAAATGCACTATTCTTTGACAAGTATATTGCTGACTGAGAGTCACACCAAATTGCTGAAGCTTCAGTTTGCTTCAATCCCATATCCTTTAATAAACCTTTGATCCATAGTGCCTCCTTTACAGCTTCTATAAGTGCAATAAACTCTGCTTCTGTAGTTGAGAATGTAACTATGTGCTGTAAATTTGACTTCCAACTGTCAGTATTGCCACCAACAGTAAAGCAGTAACCACTAATGGACCTTCTCTTATCAAAGTCTGCAGCAAAATCGGAGTCACTATAGCCCTGTACTTTGAAATCCTTACTTTTCGTATAAACCAGTTTCAAATCCACAGAACCTTTCAAGTATCTAAGCAGCCACTTAACTGCTTCCCAATGTAATTCACCTGGACGACTCATAAACCGACTTACTAAACCAACAGCATATGCCACATCAGTCCTAGTTCCGATCATTGCATACATAACACTACCTACAACACTAGAATATGGTATCTCTTCTATATTGACACATTCATTTTCATCTGTAACCATTGCTAGTTTAAAATAAGCACCAATAGGAGTACTAACAGTCTTAGAATCATTCATTCTAAACCTATGAATCACCTTATCAACATACTTTTCTTGAGATAACCATAAAATTCCATCCTTCCTATTTCTCACAATATCAATGCCTAAGATACGACTAGCACCTCCCATATCCTTCATTTCAAATTCTATACTTAGAATATCCTTTAGTTTGTTAATTTCCACTAAGCTCTTAGCTGCCAGCAACATATCATCGACATATATCAACAAATAAACAAAATCATTTTCACTTACATGTTTTACATAGACACAAGGGTCATGATCACTGCTCTTAAATCTTTGATCCAACATGAAGGAGTCAAACTTCTTGTTCCATTGTCTTGGGGCCTGTTTCAAACCATATAACGATTTCTTTAATAAACAAAATTTATTCTTACCAGGACTTTCTTCATAACCTTCAGGTTGTTCCATGTATAAGACTCTATCAAGTTCACCATGTAAAAATGTTGTCTTAACATCCATTTGCTCGAGCTCCATATCTGCATTAACTATTAAAGACATTAGTATTCTGATAGATATATGCTTAACAACAGGTGCAAAGACTTCCTGATAGTCTATGCCCTCCCTTTGAGAGAAACCCCTTGCTACAAGCCTCGCTTTAAATCTCTCTGGTTCCACCCCAGGAATACCAGTCTTCTTCTTATAGAGCCATCGACAGCTTATTACTTTCTGGTTTTCAGGCCTATCAACTATGTCCCATGTCTGGTTCTTCAACAGTGAATTCATCTCATCTGTCATTCCATTTTTCCATTTCTACCAGTCTTTACTCTCTTTTGCTTCATGATAACAGCTAGGTTCCTCATCCACATCAATCTCTTCAGATGCTAATAATGCAAAAGCAAACTATGTGTAATCTGAAAATTTTGCAGGAGGTTTTACAGATCTTCTAGTCCTGTCCTTAGCCAAATTATAATCTTTCAAGTCAGCTACAACCTCCTCTGTTGTTTCTGGTTTGACATCATCCTTATCAGAGTCACTTGAGCTTTCTAAACTAGCTCCACCTACATCAGAATCTTCTGTGACAAATTTTAGTTCTTTAGAGATCTCAGTTGTCACTTTTCCTTCTTGTTTCATATCAGTTTGATCAGGTTGATCCGCAACAGTTCTCAACTCTTTGTAGACAACATTCTCATTAAAAACTATATTCCTACTTATCACACATTTTTCTCCATCAAGCAGCCAAACCCTGTAACCTTTTGTGCCTCTAGGGTAACCTAAGAAGATGCCTTTTAAAGCTCTAGGCCTAAGTTTCCCTTGTTCCTGATAAACATAAGCTACACAACCAAATCTCCTAAGATGTCGATATCCTGGTTTTCTATCTAGCCATAGTTATTTAGGCACATTGTGATCAATGGCAGAGGAGGGAGAACGGTTTACCAGATAAGCTGCAGTGGATGCAGCTTTAGCCCAAAACTTTTCTTCAAGGCCAGATTCATCGAGTAAGCAACGAACCTTTTCCATTATGGTTCTGTTCATTCTCTCTGCTACTCCGTTTTGCTGAGGAGTATAAGCACATGTTCTATGTCTTTCAATGCCATTCTTGCTGCAAAACTCATTAAAATGGTTATTACAAAACTCCAAACCATTGTCAGTTCGTAAAACCTTTAGTTTTCTATTAACCTGATTTTCTACAAGATCTTTCCATTCACAGAACTTGTAAAAAGTCTCATCTTTAGTTTTAAGAAAGATGAGCCATACCTTCCTGGTCTTGTCATCAATTATTGACAGGAAGTATTGCATACCAGATATAGAAGATGTGACATTAGGAGACCCGCACAAGTCTGCATGGACATATCCCAAAATATCCTCTGTGTTGTGTCTTGCTATGCTAAAACTCAGTTTCTTCGACTTCCCCATAACGCACTGTTCACAAAAACTGAGCTCTTTGATTTCCTTTTTATCGATTAAGCCCTTTGAGGTTAACAACTTCATGTTATTCAGACCCATATGACTGAGGCAGCTGTGCCATAGTTCGGTAATATCCTTGATGCTCACTGTGTTGTAGCTTCCGGCTAAGTCTGTTTCACCATCAAAAATGTATAATCCATTTTTCAGTATTTCTCTCAATGCCGTCTTGGAATTTTTAAAATACCTGACCTTCCCTGCTCCACCTTCATGCTGATATCCTAACTTATCTAGTGTTCCAGTGGATATCAGATTCCTTCTCAAGTTTGGAACATATTTGACATCATTTAGAACCTTAATAGAGCCACCATGACAGTTCACTCTAACAGAACCCAATCCCTGAGACTTTATAAAATGATTATCACCAAGCAGTATAGTTGTAGGATCACTTTCTTTAAAACTTGAAAACCAATCTCTTCTCGAGGTCATGTGTGACGTGCACCCGGAGTCCAGGATCCATAGATCCTCAATCAGTTGATCATTTACACTCAACGCTTTAGAGAAAGTCAACTTCTCCATTATAACTCCACCTTCTCCTTGGTTTTCAGTTTCGAATTTCCTCTTCCTAGCATAACAATCCTTCTTGACATGTCCCTCTTTCTTGCAAAACCAACAAGTTACTCGAGACTTTGAATTTGATCTGCTTCTATTTCAATTCCCAGAGGCCTTTTGATGCTTAGTTGCAGGTCTTCCTCTTTCATTTGTGTATAGAGCCGTAGATGCTGATTTCGAGAACTCCCTTGTTTCAGCCAGTTCTCTTTCTAACGACTTGGCCGATGACACAACATCTTGAACTGTTAACTCCTTATTTCCATACTTCAAGGTATGTTTAAGCTGATCATAGTGTAGAGGTACAAAGTTTAAAATCAAGATTGCCTGAACTTCCTCTGCAACCACAATCTCAAGACTACCTAATTCTGCAACTATTTTCAAGAAATCATCAACATTATCATTAATGTTCTTGGATCCATTCATCTTGAATGAGTAAAATTTCAGCTGCAAGTAAACACGATTTGGCAAAGAAGTTTCCATATACTTTTTATTCAAGGTGCTCCACATATCCGCGGCAGTCAAGCAGTGATTTATCTTCCTCAGAACAGTATCGCCTACATTCAAAATAATGAGATTCATTGCTTGTTCTGACTGATCTATCTTCACTGGATCCGGGACTGTCTTCATCAAAGGCTTTGATGAAGTATCTTGATCCTCATCACCATTAGTCTTTGGTTTCTTTTCATCGTCTTTTGTCAACGGTACCTCCATTGTCAGCTTGTAATCCGTAATAATCTTCTTCAAGCCGAGGATGCCGAGATGTGTCATCATCCTAATCTTCCATAGAGAGAAGTCTGAAGCTCCATCAAACTTCTCGATCTCGATCCGTTGTTTCGACATCGCTAATCAAGAACCCGAAGCTCTGATACCACTGATGTTACAAAATCAACTCAAGATCCTCTCAATTTCAGCTCACAAACTCAGTTTAATCACTCAAGAACTGATTAATTGAACATACAAAGTTAAAAGGAAGAAGAAAGAATAAGAAGAAGGAAGACACAATATTTGATTACCCAGTTCAATCAATCGGTGTGATTGATCTACATCTGGGGCCAGAATCAATCTGGCAAATTCACTAAAAATGAGAAGAAATTCAGCTCAAGAATGAGCTTTACAACAATGGTGAAAATCAGAGCTCAACTCTCTCTCTCTCTCCTATCGCTTCTCTCTATTTTCTCTCGCTAAGCACCACCAGAAAAAACAAGAAAGCAATAATGCTCTGATTCCATGAAGAAGATATTTTTGTGAATAACACTTAAGCTACGTGTCAGTCTAATCTTGTCAAAGCTTCTGTTAACATTAGAGTCTTTGACTTTATCTGCCTTTGTTTAAAACAATTCCGCCTAAACCAAATAAACCATCTTCAAGCTCTCTGGTTTAATCCCTGAAACTTGAATCATTATTAGTTAACTTCAACATTTTTATTAGTATATGTTACTATATTGTAAATTTTAAAAAATATTAATTGATAATGTTTGAATTGTTGAATTACTATTAGTTAATATATATGGGAAAGTGTTTAATGTATTTATTACTAAGTATTTTTTTTAATATGTGTAAAATACTCAAAAATCAATCTTTCTGAAACATAGAGAGTATAATTTTATTGGTTCTAAATACTTTGGATTAGTAATTATTGATTATATATCATGTTTCTAATATATAAGTTATAAATAATTAATTATTAGTACAATTTATTATTTTTTCTAAAACATCTACGGCTAAAATTTTAAGATTTTAACCTTGTGGTTAATAGATGATTTTGATATTGTTACAGTTTATTAACAATTACAGTTAAAAGCTTAATTAACTATAACTAATACTTTTTACAGTTAACTATTACAGTTTTTAATATTATTATATGGTTATGGTCCGTCATGATTTAAAATAGTATAATTATAGTCCAAAATATGGTTATGTTCGATTTCAATTATTTCTCCACTCCAGTATTTCTAGGTACCCGAATGAAAGTTGCAACATGTTATTAGAGGTGGGCACGGATCGGATATCCGGCATTTTTATGGTATCCGGATGCAGATCCACAATTTTGTTATATGGATCCGGATCTAAAAATTCCGGATATCCGTTTTTTGATTCATTTTTAAATTATGACTATCATATTTAAAAGAAGCAAGAGATAAAATGGCAAAATGATGTAAAATTATTTTAAACCAAAATTTATTTTAAAAGACGTTAAATTTGTATTTTTACCTAGAATTTTAGAGATCATCAATGAGAAAATGTTTGTGAATTTGAATATTGAAAAGTTAAAAAAAAAATTTTGCTAAGTAAATGAATTTATGTGGTAAAATTATTTTTAGATTTTTTAAATCACCAATAAACCTTATTATAATTGTATTTGTTTAAAACTAAAATACATATTATTTAACATATTACCCTGAATCCGGATATCCGTCCTAAAAATTGTAGTATCCGAATCCATAATTTCATATTCAGATCCGAATCTACACATCCTGGATATCCAAATTTTCGATTCATCGAATCGTATCACAGGTCGAATAAAAGATTCCAAGTAATTTGACCATCCTTACATGTCACCACCTACTACACCCGCCAACCATTCGGGATAAGGAGTAGTTTATTTTCTCCTGACACACAACAACAGTAACATGATGGGACATAACTATCAACGCGGCGCCAAATGGATCCCCAAGATACTCTTTATAAAAAGCTCTTCACTTCTAACGCTTTGGAGAGTGAAATGCAAAGTCTTATTCTAGCAATGCAGAGCTGTTGGTGTAAAGGATATAAGAAAGTGATTTTTCGAGGAGATAATAAAACCGTCAATGATATACTCAATGGAGTATCACTAAATTTCGAAATCCTTAATTGGATACGTGAAGCTCAATCATGGATACATCACTTTGATGAAGTTAAAGTTTGTGTGGATAAGCAGATCTCTTAACATACCGACTGATCTCTTATCACGATCACGTATACCGAACAATGATTCTTATTTTTACTATTCGTATATTCCATATGTAATCTCTTTTGCATTGCAGAATGAATATTATGATTAATTAATGAAGATGTTTTTTTTAAAAAAAGCTCTTCACAAAACTAAGAGAAAGGAGGTTAAATTCCGCGGAAATGATTCACAAGCCCTCCAGGCCCAATTTCGACACCATATATCCAACTCTGATCATAGAAAACGCATCCACCAAGTAGATCCATCGCAGGAGGCAATTAACGATGATCTCTCATCCATCATCAACCCAAACGTGATTCTTCATCCGACATCTCTTTGCATTACTAAACCTACAAAATAAACCAAGTGGCTCCGACTATCTCTTAAGAGAACATCGGATCCACTTTGACAGATAACATTATCCCTCACTTTCGCTCGAATCTCTCATGGTCCAAACCCAATGACCGAGAGCTCTAACTTCCCTCTGTCGGAAGGATTCCTTTCTTCCAAATCCGTCCATCAAATATCAGATTGGACCTTAAACCGTTTCTATCTAAAACCCAGAACTAAACCTCCACATTATCTCGAAAACCTACTCTCATTCACCCTCCTGACTTGAGCGTCCTAGACCCCTTGGTCTAAGGCTTGGACCATATCTTATGTTCCTGCGGGTCCCTTTGACAATGTTGTTGAGTTAAGACGTTTCCACTAATAAACAAATTTAACCGTCCAGAAAATCCAAAATCCTACCCGAACTTGTTTCAACCATTAAGGATTAATGTTTGGTTTCGATTAAACCTAAAACTGAGAAACGAAAATTTAATGATTAATTTCGGCAACACTAACGATTATTGACGAAGTAATAGAAGGCGTAAGGCGTGAGGCTCTGAGCAAAGAAGAAAAAAGAAAAGAAAAAGGCGTGAGTGTTGCCGTCTCATTGGTCACTAAAATCAAATTGAGAATCCTGAAAAAATCGAATCTTTGAAACTCATTTATTTATCTCTTTCCACGCTGCTTGAAACTGAAGCAGAGAAGCAAAGATGTCGTTTGTAGAGTTTAAGCCATTAAACGAGAAGTCTCTTGTAGAGTACATAAAGGCAACTCCTGCTCTCTCCTCCAAGATCGGAGCCGACAAGTACGATGATTTGGTTATCAAAGAAGTTGGAGATGGCAATCTCAATTTCGTTTTCATCGTTGTCGGATCCTCTGGTTCTCTTGTCATCAAACAGGTTCACTTCTATTTCATCTAAGCATAAACAAATTCACATCTCTTTGTTTCAGCTAAATCCCTGGAAAGTATCTATCGGATTAGGAATTAGGGTTTATCTTTTGTAAATCGAATCACCAATCATATCTAATATGCGTGTGTGCAAATTGTTATCTTTGATCTAATTTTGAAGAGTTTGTAACTCAAAATGATTCAATTTGTGTTCACATTTCATGGGTTTTGCTTTACTTTGCCATTGCTTTGATCTAGAGGATAAATGAACAAGCTTTTGATTTATTGACTTCCATGTTAAATGAAAAAGCTTTGATTTTTCTCAGATTGTTGATTATTTGTGTCTTTTTTATCTTCATTTATATGCATAGGCACTTCCATATATTCGCTGTATTGGGGAATCTTGGCCAATGACGAAAGAAAGAGCTTATTTTGAAGCAACAACTTTGAAAAAGCATGGAAATTTATCACCAGATCATGTTCCTGAAGTCTACCATTTTGACAGAACAATGGCTTTGATCGGAATGAGATACCTTGAGCCTCCTCATATCATTCTCCGCAAAGGACTCGTTGCTGGAATTGAGTATCCGAACCTTGCAGACCACATGTCTGATTACATGGCGAAGACTCTCTTCTTCACTTCGCTCCTCTATCACGATACCACAGAGC
Organism: Cardamine chenopodiifolia; assembly: GCA_963922655.1. NCBI lineage: Eukaryota > Viridiplantae > Streptophyta > Magnoliopsida > Brassicales > Brassicaceae > Cardamine > Cardamine chenopodiifolia. Next base: position 17,232,546 of record OZ000483.1, read on the forward strand.
ACAGAAGAGCAGGTCCTAAACTCTTCACATATCAAAAATTTTTGTAATCAAGATTTTGGTGTTGCCTGTGCTGAGTGTGTTTTGTGTATGTGTAGTAACTGAGTTTTGTGGTAATGTGGAGTTATGCCGATTAACTGAGCAAGTTGTGTTTTCGGACCCATATAGAGTTTCCACATTTAATCGTTGGACTTCACCTTATCTTGATGATGATGCTAAGGCTGCGCGTGAAGATAGTGCCTTGAAGCTCGAAATCGCAGAGCTAAAATCGATGTATGTGTTTACCCATTTCCAGGGGATTTCCATTGCAATTTGCTATTATCTCTCTAAACCGTCATTGTTTATTCTGTTGTTAGGTTCTGTGAAAGAGCTCAAGCTCTAATACATGGTGATCTTCACACTGGTTCTGTCATGGTTACCCAAGTTTCAACACAAGTTATAGATCCAGAGTTTTCCTTTTATGGACCGATGGGTTTCGACGTTGGAGCCTATCTTGGTAACTTGATACTAGCTTTCTTTGCACAAGATGGTCACTCTACTCAGGGAAATGATCGAAAAGTAAGCAGTATATTAGAAATTCTGATGTTGCAGGTTTTTCTATTTCCTTATCGTCTGCACGGTTGCAAGTACATCAGTTTAAACCAATCTAACTCTACAATTCAGGAATACAAGCAATGGATCTTGAGGACCATTGAGCAAACTTGGAATCTGTTTAACAAAAGGTTCATCGCCCTATGGGATCAAAACAAAGATGGGCCTGGCGAAGCATACCTTGCAGATGTATATAACAATACCGAGGTTTTGAAGCTTGTTCAAGAAAGCTACATGAGGAATTTGTTGCATGACTCACTTGGATTTGGCGCTGCAAAGATGATTAGGTAAAAAAGTGTAGATTCATAAGATTTCTTTGTCAATTATATAAACTCGGAAATGTTGTTTGACAATTTTGGTTTGGTGTGACAGGAGAATTGTGGGTGTGGCTCATGTTGAGGACTTTGAATCGATTGAAGAAGATAAGCGAAGAGCGGTTTGCGAGAGAAGTGCACTCGAGTTTGGGAAGATGCTTCTCAAGGAAAGGAGAAAGTTTAAGTGTATCGGTGAAGTTGTTTCAGCAATTCAACAACAAAGCTAAGACATCTTTTTTATGTTCTCTGCTGAAGTTCTGAAAGTCTCTTGTTTTGATCTTGGAGTTAATTACCAAGAAAAAAATACTTAAATGTAATAATAAAATGGAGTTTTGAAATATAAAATAAACCCAAAATTTTCGTCCTCTTTTTATGTGTTTGATTGTATGCATACTAAAATCCAGATCGGGTGGACATGTAAGTTAGTAGTTTGTGGTGATAATCGATTTTAGATAGATATACTGTATTTTGTTTAAAAAACCTATGGTATTTTAAAAAATAGCATTCTAACTAAATGCAATGCAGGGAAAAAAAACTAAATGCAATGTTTTATAAATAAATATAGTTATTTATTAGTATAAACACATTATTATTTAGCTAATTTATAATCCATATATCTTAAATATAACTAATATTTAAAAGATAATATATCATAGAGAGCGCCATTTTATTAAAATTTTTAGATATTTGATTATTAATTTACTTAATAAGCTGAAATAGTTTAATTAATTTTTGAAAACCGAACAAATGTTAGCTTGAATTCAAGACCCAAAATGTTTAAATTTTTAAATTTATTTAAATCTAATTATTATTTTATTTTTGTTAAAGTTTGGGTTTTTAATAAAGAATAGAAAGAACGAAAATAATTTTAAATAAATATGAAATTTGAATTTATGCGGGAACCACCATATTCATAAAAGATTCAAATCTAATTATTTTCATGTGCAATTCACATTATATAAATTTGAAAAATGAAAACAGTTTTAATACTTAAGTTTGATGTTATATAACAAATTCAAACTGTATTTACAAATCAACAAAAAAATAAACAAACCGGACATCACGCCAGAATTAATCTAGTAATTCAAAGAAAAAAAGGTTCGAAAAGATTTTCACTAGTAATCTAGTATTATTTTGGCATTTCTGTTTATGTATGTATCAAGCAAATTTATGTCACTTATAACTTATAAGTCTAAGAGCTTTTTTTTTTTTTTTTCTATTTTCGATAAAGAGTCTAAGAGCATGTTCTATCCACCAAAATTTAAAACGAAACAACCACACAAACGAAATCTCACTCAAATCTTAAGAATTTGAGGACTTAACCGCTTGAGGGTGGACTAAATCAGTGTGTTGGTTTGTGTCGTATCAGATACATTGACATCTAGCCGATTATATCCTACAAGTAAGAGAAGACGTTAGTTTGGGTCTCTTAATGGAAAGGCCCATGTTATTTTATAATATGGCCCATTCAATACATACTATGGTTTTTACTAACCTAGAATTTCACCGAAATGATTTCGTCTCTACCACCGATTTATTTTGCACATTTATTTTGAGCTGCAGATTTGTTAAAATAATAATTATAAATTTATTTTTATCGTCGTCGCAAATTTATTTACATATTGGTTGCAAACTTATTGTAATTGTCTTCGCATATGTAGACTTATGTACCTATTGGTTGCAAACTTATTTTTCCTGTTGTCAAAAACTTAATATAATTGTCATCAAAGACTTGTTTACCTATTGGTTGCAAACCTATTGTTGCAGATTTTTATCATCGCAGATTAATTTGATTGTTGTTGCAGATTTATTTACCTATTTGTTATAGATTTACTTTTATTGTCATCGCAGATTTATTTACCTTTTGGTTACAGACTTTATTTACATGTTACTGCAGAGATATTTTTATTGTTGTCGCAGACTTGTTTATAGTCGAATGTGGACCATACGATTTAGGGTTTCACCTTCCTTCGATTTCATCCTCATCTTCTACTTCTTCTTTTTCTCCTCTCATCTTCTCTCATCCTCATCTTCATCTTCCTCTTTCTCTCATCGTATTTTTTTCCTTTCTCTACGCTTCATCTTCTCTCACCTTTATCTTTTCCATCCTCTTATTTGTTTTTTTTTTCTTCCAGAAATTTTGTTCTCTTTGTGTAAGGATATGAAGCAAGTTATTATTTTATGTGGAAAATGGAAGTTTGAAAGAAACAGATGACTGTTTGTTGTTGATGTTAAGCGAGAATCTCGAATGGTAGCAGTTGGAGATAGTATGTGTTATAAGAATTTTATTGGAATTTTGTTTGAGGATTATGGGTTGGATAAGAGAATATATGATGTCGAATTGAGTTACATGTTTCCAAAGAAGATTACGCAGAAATTGCTTCAAGATACACCTCCAGTTTATGTTTCTAATTGTAGATAATTCCAAGATTTTTGGGCAATCCAAAGCATATATGCTTTGAATTTGTGTGGAAGTGAAGGATAAAGTGGACATGAAGAAGAAATCAAAATATGAGGTTCCAAAAGTTGAAGAGAATGTGCATGCCAATGATTTCCACAAAAAATTTGGTAATGACGATGGTGATCAAGATGATGAATCCAAATTCGATATTGTGATGATTCTGACGGAACAGACTCTGATGATGAGATATCGTATGGGATATGTCTGAAGAAGATGATGAGGAAAAAAACCATAATTACCTATAAAGAAGAGAGATTCCCCTATTTTTCTAAGTGAATGCAATGGAAATGTTGCATTTTCCAAGTTAGAAATGAGTTCTTTGGTTTTAGTTATGAGACAATGTTATGACACGAAAGAGAATATGGTGACAAGAATGAGGATTCTAACCGTGGTCCAAAAATTTGATTTTGATGTACATAAATCGATAACATTCCTATTGACTGTCAAGTGTTGGGTGAATGGATGTTCTTGGAAGGTACGAGCTACACCAATAGGAAATTATCCAAGATTTCATGTTCGACAATATGTCCTAAAACATACATGTTCAATTACAGAGTGTTTTGCAAGATTCCGACAAGCAACTCATGAAATACTTGGAGCATTATACAAGGATTTTGTTGGTGGAGTTGGACAAACCGTATTGCCAATGCATGTTTTCGATGCTCTTAATAAACGATTTCAAAGTAAAGTATGTGGCATATTTTTTTGTCTCCCAGATTCTATGGTCGCATATTTAATTAGTATAATTGTTTATATGGTCGCAAATTTGTTTAAGTTTCTCATATGGTCATTACAGATTTGTTAGTTACAGTTTATATGGTCGCAAATTTGACTATTTTGGTATAGATTGATTATTGGAAGGTATATTGAACATTCAGACATGCTCGGGATTTGGTTAGGGGAACTCGGGAGAGTGGATATGAGTTACTACCTGCTTACTTATATATAATTAAAAGAGCAAATCTTGGATCATACACACGGCTTGAAGTTGATGAAAATCAAAGATTCAAGTACTTGTTTATAGCATTTAGTGCAACCATCAACGATTTTCGAGACATGCGAAAAGTGGTGGTTGTTGATGGTATAAAAATTGTTAGAAATAAATAATAAATCTTATATCGTTGCAGTTTTTTTCGTTGTCTCATATTATATGACCGCAAATAAATTTTGTCTCAGATTATATGGCTGCATATTTATAGTATATCTTTCATTTTCATCTTTAAGTCAATTTTTTTTTCAGAGTCGTGTGGAATATTCTAATCTTCTAAGTCAAGATATTGATGTTTATCAAGTTCAATTGAGAGACGGAGGATCTCTACATGTTGTAAATTTGAGAGATAAAAAGTGTTCATGCTGTAGGTTTGACTTGGAGAAGTTGTCATGTGCGCACACAATATCAACGGCTAAGAGTAGGAAAATCTCCCATATTTCACTTTGTCATCCATACTTTCATAGATTCTACTTGTACAATTTGTATTCTACCTCTATCATGACGATGGACTTTTCTTTACCAATACTGGAACATGTTGCGACAAATGTTTGTTCACCACCTATTGCTCGACAACAATTAGATCGGCCCAAAAAATCAAAAATCAAAACAATCGTCAAAATTTTCATGGATAAGAGTTCTAGGAAACAACACACATGTGGTAATTGTAAAAAAGTTGGACATAATCGTAAAACATGTAAAATGGTATAAATTCTCTTTTAGTGTATGTTGTGTTGTGTTATTAGGCTTACTAAACTTTGTTGTGTTATGCTCGGTAAACTCTATCGTATTATGCATTGTAAACTTTGTTGTATAAATAGTGTCGGTTAGATTTCGATTCTTCTGCTTGTGGAATAAGAAAACTTGTTCGTCATATTAACAAATAAGTCTGCGATTACATTAGAAAAATCTACATTCATATAACAAATATGCGATAACGTTAGAAATAGTAAAAATAAGGTGCCATAACATGTTGTAACATAAAATAATGTCTAAAAAATCATGCAGTAACATAAAACTGCTAAAAACTACAGTAACATACACAAATAGAAAGCCCACAAAAATTCCAAGTCTAAAGAGAGAAAGAAACTTAGATTGAGTTATCATTGAGATGAGGTAATTTGATCCCTGTACCACGAGGCAATGGATTAGTCATGCATGGTCCTCTTGTCTCTACATGTTCATCAAACAACTCAGTGGCTAATCTCTCCTGAATGGCATGAATATTCCTACCATTAAGCCCTTCGAATCTCCATCATAAAGCAAGACACTTAATGTATTTTAGAGTGTAGATGCCGCAATCCCCTGGATTTTTATTGATTGGAACGTTGGTTTTCACTTTATACATCCGGTACATAGCATAGCTGATATTGCGTTCTGTCTCCGGAACCATGACCCAAAGCAATACTGGGATCATTCTGCGGAGAAATTCACATGTTGCAACAATCTCATTATTAGAGGTATGAGTCGGGAAGGAGTCATAGACGAATATCTTCCTCTTCAAGAAGTCAATGTATGCAAGAATCCAATAATCGTATTTCATATTTACACAACCATACAAGTTATCAATATCTTGAAATTTTCTCTGGTTTGTCGCCGAGTCAGAAGGAGATATGTCGTTAAACTGATTCATATAATTTAGGTCTAACAATAATTTCTTTGAATTTAGCAGAACCTGTTTGAAATTAATAGCCATGGTAGAGATTAACCATTGATCAAGGAAACCTATCCTTTTGTGGAAAGGTGAAGGAGAACACATAAACATTTTGTGAAACATTGTCATTGCTGCAGCCAAGTGTTGTATGAAAAAAAAGAAATATGTGAGAAAAACAAATTAAATCTGCTATAACATAAATAAATATCGACATAAACAAAAATAATTTCCGATAATAACTAAATAAATCTACGGTAATAATTAAATAACCATGAGGCAATAGCTAAATTAATTTGCGGCAATAGCTAAATAATTTATAAATTACTTCAGTTTATGTTTTCTTTATAAATTACTTATTGAATCATGCAACCATCCATACTCGTAATCAGGCCAATCTTTCCTAGGAGTAATAATCTCCTTAAAGAACGTCACATCTGGATTGATGCTTCCAAGTAGTTTTTTCCTTTAAGGAAAAAAAGATTCGCGATTAAATTTCAAATAATATCGATGATGATTAGTAAATAAGAGAAAATGTATTAGATACATATTCCTATATGTCTATAAAATCAAATAGCTTACGCAATTTATTTTCATTGACAACTTCCATAGGATCATAGTCGTCTGTGGAAGTTATAACACCTGAAATGATGTGTTTGACCGTAGAATTACCAATGTATGGTAATTTTTGAGAACACACCAATTGTGGAACTCGTTATGGCCTAGGAGTCTTTTCATCCATGGCCTTCAGTTCTTCTCCCATAATTGCCAGTAAAAAAGCCAAGAGCCTTGTTAACAATGTTCTCTTGTGGATTTCACCACCCTTCTTCGGAACTTGATGCCATTTTCATGCCTTCTTTATTTTGTTACTCAGTTATGTCTAAAACATCACTATCTGGTTGAGCCTCATTAATCTTTTTCTTTTTCTCTACCGGAGCCTCACTACTCTTTCTTTTTTTCCCCACCAGAGCTTCACTACACTTTTCTATAAAAAATTTCACTCTTACTCAATCAGCTCTTAACAACTTTTCTAACTGGAAACCCATATGATGCATTATTGGTCTCCATTACCAACTATGGCTGCATAAATATGTTAACACATCCATTAAATTTTTTTTTATATACCTAGATAAATCTACAACAAAAGTTAAATAAATCTACAACAATAACTAAATAAATGTGTGGCAAAAATTAAATAAATATGTGGCAATAGGTATAAAAATCTCCTTGACTACCTAAATAAATCTGCGATAATAACTAAATAAATCTGCAAGTGTAACAAAATAAATCTGCACCTAAATAATTTTGTCTCAACTAACTTGTGTTTTATTATTCGCTTCATCATCTTGTTTATCTTCTTTGTTAGAATTGGTAACAATAACGTCTTTAGATTTTTCTTTCCCTCCTTGCTCTTGGAGATCATTGATATCTTCCTCAATTGTAGCAAGATTCGCATCAAAACCTTCTATTCTTGTCAAATGATTTGTCCAAGTTGTCAATTTTTTCGGCTAATCTTTCCATGACCTTCACCAATCCAACAATGGTACCATTGTTAACTTCATCATCCTACACATTTAAAAAATAAGAGTTAATAATAAGAGTAATCACAAAAAATAAGAAATAAAACTAATCACAAAAAATATTTCTTTAAATAAGTAATAAGAGTACTAATATTTGAGTGTTCCTTCCTTCGATTTTCTTCTTCTTTTTAGAAGTTTGACCTCCATCAAACCTAATAAGAGACTTGTAAATTTTTAAATCCGCATGTAGTACACACTTCTTCAACACTTCTTCAACACTACATGCCAAGCATTTGCAACAAATGATCTCCAATAATATCTTCAATCAACTTGTCAAGTTTTAGATCCAAGTTTTATCATTGTCACTCCATTGAGGATACATATTTTCTAATGCAACCAGAAGCATATGTCTGACACTAACCTAAATAGCAATCAAGTACCATATTAATATCATCACTATAGCAAAGAGTGTGGCATCATGAATTCATGCATGTCCATTTTTAGCTTTCTCAGCAAATATTAATTCTTCAAAGATAAATCGTTGACGACTTCCTCGCCAGTTAAGTAGTGGTGGAACATCTATCAAATTCCTCCTAAACCCATACAACTCTCCTAAAGTAGAAACATACTCAAATAACTATATAAGTAGATTATGAACACATCCGTGTAATTGGTAAGTGTTCCCTTTGTACTGAAAAATTAATTGAATTTACTAAACTAGTAAATCCCTCTATACCCCATATATATTTGTAAAAACTCTATGCCTCAAACACTCTTCTTGCGCTGCTCAAAGATATCTTTGATGCATGATTTATGCCATATATTCTAACATGTAAAATGCATAACCTTCCTATCATCTTCCTCTTCTCCTTACTCCAGCTCTGACAACGTTCAATAACTCCACCCAAGTAGGTCCATCCCCTAAAGGAACTCTCATATCTTCCCAAAACTCTTGATAATCAGCATCACACTTGTCTGATGAATTGTCTAATGGAAATGGGTCACAATTATAACATGTGATATTATTAAACTCGTGTGGCCAAAACTTTGAGTGGTTGACCATCAATCAACAACTAAAACTCGTGAATATTGTTTACTGCCAACTGATATATGAGGAAAAAATGAATAATCTGGGATGCTCATATGTACTTCTTCATCAAATCTATGTCTACTAGCTTAAGAAAAACCAGCATATGAGTCTTTCAACTCATTCCACGCATCTTCATCAATATGCTTTTTCATGCTCCTAAATTTGACAAGATAACAGTTGTGGTTCATGCTTCTAACTTGAATAGGAGATTTTTCACCTTCATAAAGTCTAGGAGAATAAGATGCCATCTATCTGCAATTAAAACACAAAACAAATATGCAAATCAAAACACCAAACAAATAAAATCTGCAACTAAGAACAAACAAATATGCAATTAAAAATTGTGGCCACGATTACCAAAATACAAATTTTTAATCAAAACAATTTTAAATCTGCAATTAAACAAACAAAAACGCACAAATGTGCAGTCAAATTATATTAAATCTGCCAAGTTTATAAAATCTAAAGTTATGGTTTTACCTAAACTCGGCGAGGAAGATGAAACGACGAGGGGGAGATGAAGCTAAATTCGAACACCATTGAGACTCTGACTCGGCGGAACTTGAGTGATTTGATTGAGACTCGATGGAGAAGATGGACGGAGAAGAAAAAGGACTTAGACAAAGATGATGGACGGATCGAGAAGAAGATGGACTCGACGGAGAAAAGGATTGAAGCGTAAAAAAAGATGATGTAGAAAATTATGGACGGAGAAGAAGATTTTCGGAGAAAAATAACGAAAGAAAAGATTTTCAAAGAAAGAAGAAGATAGTTTGTGATTTGTTAATAAATTATAATGAGAATTTTTGTATTATGTTAGAAAATAGGGTAGATAGTTTTTTACTATATATGTTAGTTATACTTTTCAAAATAGAGTTATTTTAGTTACTATTTCATATAAAGTATGAGTCATTGTGAATAATTCTCACTATTTTTAATTGAAAAAGACCGGATAGTGTAGATTTCGAATATGATGCTATTTCTCTAATTGTAAGCCAATTTCTTTTCCAGATTTTCAATGAAGGTAAAAACACACAATTTTCTCATCGAGAAGTTTGATCTTACGGTAACCAACACGACTGTCGTGGGGTGGCGTGGGTATTGGATCCTAATTGATACGGCTTGAGCCATGGCTGAGTAGCACCTACGATGCTCGCTATAACCTAGAGCCCATAAACCCTCTCGATTTGTCAATACGGTTAGCGTGAGATCCGACTTAGTCAATACGGTCTATCGTCGGGTTCTTGCTTAGTTCATCGTGGGTTCTCCTACGTCTGTTAAGATTATGGTATCAGAGCCTAGACTTATGTTTTGATAGAATGAATCATTGTTTATGAATGATCGATTTGAATGTTCTGGAAAACTATTTTCTAATCATGTCTATTTCCGAAAATTTCGTTCTTGATTCCCAGTTTGCTATTTCTACTTTACCTAAAAATAAAAACCAAAATAAAAATCGTTCTTCTTTTCCTACTATAAACTCTTTATACGAAATCGAGTATATTCCAGGAGATCAACGTCTCCCAGAAACTACTCTTCCTCTAGTAAATCCATACGAAATCTTTTCTAAGAAGCCAAGTGCTTTTTCGGTAAACGGAGTTCGTTAGCTAATCCGACCATCCTCACACAGGAAGGTTCGAGAATACGTGCAGTCCAGCAAATTCTCATCTTGCCAAGTTCCAGCTACAGAAGAAGAGCAGTTCATATCGCTCAATCTTCCAGAAAATTTACCACAATTATGGCAACACCAAGGCTATACGCATCTACACTTCGGAGTAGTTCGTATCGGTTTGACCTTACACGCACGAAAAGGTCTACCAGTCTACGCGAGAATTGTCCTGCTCGACTCAAGATTAAAGTCTTACCAACAAGCATGTATTGGAACGGTACAGACAACGTTAAATGCTGGAACAGTGTTCATTACATTGTTTCCAAACTTCAATGTTTCTTTACAAGATCCACATCTTTTAAAGACTTTAAAATTTCAGTTACAACTCACTGGAGCAACAATGAAAGAAGATAGTATAATGGCGACTATTCATCATCAAATAGTCTATCGGGTTCAAGACCATGCTCTTGATCTCATCCTGCCATCCTCTGACGAAGCACTCTACCTTGAAGTCACGTCAGCATCACAAGCTCCAAACGCTGTCCAGATTCCTCGACAAATATCTCGAGAAGAACTCATCCAGCAGCTACTAGATAAATGGATAACTAGCTATGAAAAGCTACATCAATCGGCTCAAACTCCGATTCAACTATCTGAAGCTAGCTTTCACACACGAAACGATGGTACAACCGAAATCAAGTTCGAGAAACCAAGATCATCCTCGTTTCGCAAACAGCTGTTCACTCAGTTCTCCATTAGAATTGATGAACACGAGTTCTACGGTCCATACAAAGAACAGATGCCAAAACCAATATCCTTTGGTCAAGACGGCTCTGTCGTATTTCCGTTCAAAGACGAAAACGGTCATCAATACTTTGATGTCTGTTCATGTTCGGCATGTATGGATGCCGATTACGAATCTGATGAAGAAATCCGACAAAGACGAAGAAAGAAGAAGGATCCTCTCTATCAAAAATATCTTGATGGTGATCCTACAGTCGGCACTTTAGGCGAAGGAACCGGAAGATACGAATTCTTGGTCCAATACTCGGACAAGAAGAAGGAGAAAGAAATCATGATGATGAGTCCAGACGACTTCCCTCCTTTTCCCCCGCCTGAAGACTTCACAAGAAATAACATAGCACATAGTCCAAAGATAGTATCGAAGGCTATCAATTCATCCGGACCAGAGCAATTAAGCCAAGGAGAAAAGGTCCTCAACTGGCAAACAGAAAACACTATCGCTCAAAACCATATTCTGAGCAACATGAACCAGAAGTTTGACCAGATGAATAGAGACTATGACAGAAGACTAACGTCTCTTACAAAGTCAATCGCAGAAATAAATGAAAAAAAAAACTGTATTTAAAATTTTGGATTAATAAGGATTAAAAATTAAACTATCAATTGAATAACATATAATATAGTTTTGAAATTACTGATTAAATTACATGAACATGTAATTGTGAGTCTTAGATGCAGTGGAAAGTTGGAAAAACATAAAGCAACAATCCATCCCAGATAAATTTCAAAAAAAAAAAACAATCCATCCCTGATCTACAAAATTGGTTACCAAACTATTTTGGCAATTATTCCAAAGAAAAAAAAGAATCAAATTTGTTCCAATATTCAACCCACTATAGTTTTTACTAACCTTTCTATGTTAACTGGAATCATAAAAGAAGATAGGCTAATATGTGACGTCATCAAGGAAAAAACACTAATAACAGATCTGTCGTTGTTGTAAAATCGATAAACAATTTCTGAATGGAGATTAGTGAAAAGCGTATGTGAACTAAGATTTGGTCCCAGGATTTATCAAGATTTTAGAGTTGAATACAATCAATTCGAGTAACAACGTTAAAGAATCAGTGAATCACACCTGAACACTAATGTCCCAGTAGTTAGTTTCTGGTTCTGGGGAGACACATAGTATTTGAGTATTTTATTGCAATAGTTTTCATGGACCAAGAAGTTTTATTTTTGAAATAAATCATAACTTGGCTGTAAGACTTTAACCACTCTAATAATTTTTGATTTTATTACGATTACTTGAATTTTAATATCTATCCATATGTTCTGATTTGTGCGCATATATCAATATATATATATACACATACTATATATATATATGTTTATGCTTCATTACTTAACGTGCTTATAACATTCGCATATAAGTTTTAATCGGTAATATTCTCCAATTATAATGTTTTTCAGTTGGTCTTAACTCTTAATTAAATGGGAACCAAATACATGGAGAAACACCAAAAAGAAAAGAAAAGAGATTCAGCTAGATATATTGAACAATGATACATTATTGCAAAGATATTGTAAAATAAAACAACACATGCATGTGGTATCATAAAACTCTTAAATCGAAAGCTTACTTATACACTTTTAAACCCTAAGCGCACGTCAATCTAAACGACCAACGACGAGTGAGCCCAATGATTAATACAGAAAGCATAAAGAACTGTGAAGTAAATGAATATTTATTATTTATGCAAAAAGTACATACGTTTGCTTATTGTAGGATTGCTATATTTTCACGCTATTGGCTTACATATACACACCTTTCTTAGTCTAGAAGAGACACTCTAGCACCCACGTTTCACAGTGGGAACACCGTATCAGTTTTGTTTTGAAAAAAACTGAATCTTGGTCTGGGCAAGGATGACCCAAAGAATGAAACAAAATCATAGTAGTGTATGATATATATGCTTCTTCTTTTTTTCTTTTTTCATCTAGGGTATTATTAGATGTTGTTAAACACAAAGTTATACAACATCTAACGAAACTAAAACCGGCAGAAACATTGATATCCCCGGACACACAAAGGTTAAACAAAAAAAGATAAAGCCCAATTGATAGGAGACAAAATGAGACTTAATTCTAATAAACATAATCAAAAGAAGAAATAGATCTAAACATTAAAACTGAACAAACGAACCAGAGAAATTCTCTCTAAATTTTCCAAAGAACCTGTGAACGCCGGTTAGCACCAATAAAACCAGAGATTCAAGAAAGCCAAAATCAAATTAGCAGACAAAATCGACATGAACAAAAGCAGAAACAAACTAGATTGAAGATCATAAAACCACTACTATCACGCCAAGCTAACCGGACGATAAAACAAAAATGAAAAATGAACAAGGAGATAACCTTGAATCCAAATGGAGACAAACTAATTAAGACTAAACAGTTCTTACACGCGGACCCTCGTCGATCCAAATTCAGTCATCTACATACATAAAGTTGGTAACCTCCTTGCAGTAAGAAGAATTCATTATGTGCTTATTGAATGGATTATTGCATAAACTCATTATATATATGTACGTTAGTCTAGAAAAATGAAATGACCGTACCTATTAAGTGCTTCATATCTTTGATGGATTATGATTTATGGATATAGCATTTTGTTTGATTATGCCGATAGTTATTGCGCCAAAGTCCAAATATAGCCCAATGAGGACACTCAAAATGAATGGTACGTCATATAGTTAATATAACATTACAGCCTAACAATATTGTATAACACGTTGTAGTTTAAATCTAATAAATTAAAGTTTTCCGAACTAATGCTAAATTTTAAATGAAACTAATCATGAAACTGAACTCCCAACAAAAATACTTTTTGAGGAAAAAAGTAAAACTCAGAGGTTCAGTAAGGAAATAGTCTGAATTCGGAGACGTTGTAAGGATCTTTTATTGATAATAATTAATAAAAAAAAATTTCCTTTCAAATTTAACCTAGATACCTGTTTCTATAGTGAATTAGCGGCTCTAAATTAACCATCTTTTTCTTTTTTTTTGTTAAAGAATTTTAATATATTTAAAAGTTTGTAAAAATCGACACAGAACCAAATAGAAAGAGAAGAGGGGGAAATGATGTGATAGCAACCATTACAACATAAAGCAACAAGAGAGGAGAGTATAGACATCAAGCTGACCAACAGAGGATCAAAGCATGGTGCATGTTTTGGGATTAAGCCTTGTGCTGGATGAGAAGTGCCCAAGGAACAACGGGTTAAGATGGCCAAATTGATTCCCAAACTGCTCTTGAGCAGAAGCTGGTGGTAATTTTGTCTCCAACGGTCCAACAAGGCTTATCACTTTCGGTTGAATGTTGGATTGAAGAAATATAGGCAAAGAGTTGAAGTTGAAGTTCAGATCTTGCAGCAGGTAAGGACCAGCCTTGAGGGGATAACCTGTCACATACAAGAGACGATACATGTATACCTAGTGTAGAAGGTCCAGCGAGGCCAAGGTGATCAAAGGGCCAAAAGGTGTCCACGGATCCCACCAAAAGGAGTCATCGCCGTTACCTACCTTAACATATAATAAAGATAAAGCATGGGCCTGAAGTTTTAACATCTTTCGGAAAATCCAAGAGAAAGTAGAGTTGTCTTCATTTAATGCCCCAAAACTCAAACAATTAAAATATATATGTCTCATCCACGCAATCCAAATAGACCCTCCTCTAAAGAAGAGCATCCAAATGAGTTTCAAACCACATGTCTCATTCCAACTCGATAATGATCTTATCCCCAATCCTCTTTCTGTCTTAGGAAAAGAAACCTTACTCCAAGATATCTTAGCAGCCGTCGAGTTATCAAGAGTTTATGCCATATGAATGAGCTGGGTATACTATTAATTAACTTGGTGACCTTCTTTGGGAGAAAGAAAGCCGCACTCCAAAACCCAACAATGCCGGAAATTACTGTAGAGATGAGCCTTAGTCTACCAGCCAAACTCAAATGTTTGTGCATCCAACTGTTTACCTTTCTTCGAATTATGAAATCAAATGATCACAATCAGATACTGCAAGCTTCCGTGAGCACTGAGGCAAGCCAAGGTGGCGAACTGGAAGAAGGCCCGGTGATAGTGAGAATTTGTCCTTGATACGATCAATCATGTCGAAATTCAGACCAGAACAGAAAATGGATGTCTTTGCAATGTTTACTGCAAGCCCCAACATCTTTTCAAACTGAGAAAGTACGGTAAATATCCCAGCCAAAGACTCCTTTGTACCACGAAAAATGAATTGGTCGTCAGAGAAGGATAGGTGGGTGAGTTGTGAAGCTTCATACCGTGCACAATCATAGCAAGCACAAAAATAATAGGTGACAAAGGGTCTCCTTGGCGAAGACTAGACCGGCTCTTAAAATAACCCGAAGTTACTCCATTGATCGAGACTGAGAAGGTAGGTGTGGTAATACAAGCCCTGATCCACCTGATGAAAACTTCTGGAATGAGATAAGATCTGAGTGTGATAAGGAGAAAATCCCATCTTATCGAATCAAAAGCTTTAGAGATGTCCACTTTTAGGGTTATGCACAGAGAAGAATGCCTATGATAACTTTGCAAAACCTCTGAAGCAAGCAAAAAATTTCTAACAAGAGTCGATCCTTGATGAACGCTGTCTGATTTGAAACCACGGCTGAAGGTAGCAAACATTTCAACCTATTAGACAGAATCCAAGAGATAAGCTTGTACAGCGTGTTACGATATGAGATTGTTCGAAAGTCTTTCAATCCCTCTGTTCCATGTCACTTTGAAATCAATATGAGAGTTGTGGCATTGAGAGATTTGGGTAGAAATGAAGAGGAGAATAACTGATGGACAGCCGAAACCACCTCAGAACCTAATAATTTCTTGTAGCACGAAAAAAACTCTGCTGAAAGGCCATGAGGCCCAGGCGTTTTATTCAATGGCAGCTTTAAGAGAGCTTCTTTGATTTGGTCCGGACGTATAGAGGAGACCATCAGACACTAATGGAAATCAGAGAAGTGAGTAGTGCACAACCGGTCCAGATAGAGGTGAAGGAAGGGGCAGAAGTCTCCCCTAATCTTGTCATAAACTCAGCAAAATAACCCTGGGCTAACTCGTGAACTTCCTGCAATGAGGCTGTATGAGAACCATCACCTTAGGAGGTGCTTTATGGCGTTGGAAGCATGTCTTGTTCGCATAACCATGTGGAAGAAGTGTGTGTTGAAATCCCTTTCTTCAAGCCATATTATACGCAATCTTTGTCTAAAAAAGCTCTCCTTCGCTAGCCAAAGTAATAGCTAAGCTTCGGGTGCTTCCTTTTTTTTGTACATTGATAGGAGAAAGGACCTGCACATATCTTAAGAATTCATTAGCAACAATCACTCTCTTTTCAATCTCACTAAAACTAAAACTCTCTTTAGAAAGAGTTGATAATTCGACAAAACTGTCCAATCCGGACCAAGTAGGTTATGATTCGATTCCCTAACATGCATCTTAAAAGGGCGCCAAACGATAAATTCATTGAGTTGATCCAAGTAGAAAGAGGTGTATGCTTCGATGCTTCGTTAAGACCACACACGTTCCAAAAAAAGGTATCTGACATAAAATTATTTATTTGTGGTGACGACCCCCTGAAGTCAGAGAGTAAGCACCACCGGATCCCGGGGAATTCTGTGTTCCTTTTTTTTTTTGCTGCTTAGATGACGAGGTGGATGATGGAGAATGCTGAGACTGTGTTTTAGGCTCTGGCAAGATGGCGAGGTCTTGTCCAGAATCAGAATCTTGTTGCAGAAGATCAAAAGCGTTTGATGTAGCCACATTTATAAATTACTTCAGCCACAAAAGGTTTAATTGCTGGGGAGAAAGCATCATTTACTTCCGATGAAATGCCTGTAAATACAACATATACCACATCAGAGCTTGCTACAACTTCAACCTTGGTTTTCCCTTGATCAACATTAGACTTCTCATCATGTTATGTGCCTACGGTCGCCTTCACTTGATCTTCAGCCACACAATTAACAACTGGTTCTGCAGCTTCTACGATCTTGACAACAACATCGTCAGCCGTATTGACTGTAGAATTTACTGATCCTTCAGCCACCCTATCAACAACCTGGTGATTGGCGATCTATGTCGGGACTATCGCTGATTGAACTGCAGAGGTTAAAGAGATTTAAGGTTCTTTACCCTTGACTGATGTAGCAACTAGCTGGATTACAGAAGCAGGCTTTTTGCTGCATACATAGATTTAGACATTAACTCCAGACACCTTAACAGCATCTGCTTTTGATTTTGAAGCAATGCTCTTTGCAAATTGAATGGGTCCTTTGCTGATGACTTCGCAGAGCCTTTTTCATGAAACTATCAACTGGAGCAGTTTTCATATGAGGGTGAGTTCCCATAGAATATGCCAAAAATGTAATCGGAATGGAGTCGAGCTCCCCTTTCGAAAACTGCGTTTGGTACCTTTACTCGTGGAATACCATTTGCAGAGAATTAACTGTGGCTTAAAACTTAGGAAAACGTGATGTCGCCGGAATTCTAGTTAGTTGCCCAATTGAACCTCGAAGGAGGGGTAATAGGAGGAGAAGTACCCTTGTCATGAACACATTCGGTGCCAGGGCCATCTGCCTTACCTGGAGAAATAGAGGGTAAGACAGCAGAAACTGGAGATGGAATTGGAACTTCCGGTGACAATACAGAATTAACCGACCCCATATTTGTCTTCTCGGAGGTCGAGACGGCCGGATTTGACGAGTGAAGAGGTAAGTGAGATGGAGGCGGAAAAGGAGGAGAGGGGGATGAAGGGGCTTCCGACATAATTACATCGGGAGAAAGGAAGAAAAGGTCAGGAGGACTATGAGGGGGAGGCACAGGAGGGTCCAGTGAACCGGACATCGGAAATGGAAGGAGAATTGACGGAGGGTAGGTTTCATGAGGAGATAGAACCGCTCTCGAGAGAAGCAATTTTGATTTTGAACCATTCTATATCTTGCTATATTTAACCATAATTTTTTTTTTTTAAATGTTCTCGATTTAAAAAAAAGGAACAATTTAAATGTTTTTAAATATGTATATAAATTAGAGTCTATAACATTTATATAAAAAATTCAAATAAAAATAAATTAGAGTATATAATTTAAAAACAAAAAATAAATATACATATAATTAAATGAACCTATAATATTTGGAAAATTATTTTATCATTTTGAACATGGTTTATAATAAAACGTAACGGAAATGGTTGGCAACGAAGCATTAAATCAAATAATGTCTACCATCCTTAACGGTGCCACTAGCAAGTCCACACACTTAAATACCAAGTGGATATTAAACTCAACGCATTCGTGAGAATTAAATGATGAACACGAACATATTATCTACATTTTTTTTCTTTTCTTGATGTCACGATTTGATACTCTCCACCTAAAACTGGATAAAATTAGTAGTTAAGACAATGACAAGAATTACATATCGTGTTCCCACTTCTAAACCCAGTTTTAATGTCTTGCCTTTTTCTTACGTCATTTTTTTCCCTCCGTAAAATTAGCATTAATTCGTTAAGCAAATGGAGGGCAAATTCGTCATTTCCTTTCTCCCTTCTTCACTCACTTCGAGCCCTTAAATAATCTCTTCCTCTCTCTCTCTCTCTCTCTCTCTCTCTCTCTCTTCTTCTTCCTCCGCTGCGTCCTCTCCTGCCACTCACTGTCTCTCTCTCTCTCTCTCTCTCTCTCTCTCTCTCTCTCTTTTTAGAGTTTTTTCGTTACGGTTACAAGGAAGAAGAAAGGTTACATCAGACTCCTTCAAAAATGGAGAAGAAACAAGGGTTTTTCTCATCACTTAGAGATGAAGTCGTAAGAAGTTTATCTTCATCTCGTTCAAATTCACACATGTCAGCTCTTCTCTGGGGAAGAAAAAAACTAATCGCAAGTTCCGGCTGCGGCGGAGGAAGCGGAGGAGGAGGATATTACTTGCCGCAACCAGAGCCGTTGATTGGGAGATCCGTGAGTTTAAGACCAGTAATGGAAGGTCCTGATCCAGATAATGATGAAACTTCAGGGGATTCGAAACGACTCGGGTCGGGTTTAGGTCATTGGGTCAAGTGTCAGTTGTCACGTGCTCCGTCCGTGACTGCTACGCCGGCTTATCGTAGGTCTGATTTAAGACTTCTTCTCGGTGTTATGGGAGCTCCTCTCGCTCCCATTCATGTCTCTTCCTCTAATCATCTCCTTCACCTCACCATCAGAGATTCTCCCATTGTTAGTCTCTCTGATTATTCTCAAAAGTAATTTTTTATGAATCTTGACTCACGGATCTCACTGGTCGACATTTTCGATTCAGTTTCTTGTTTATGGATATTTCGTTTCTTTTTTTTTTTTTTTTAGTCAAATTTTTTTTTTTTTGGTATTGGTTGGTGGAGTATTGTCATTATCTGGTGGGGTTTGATTGATATAATACTCACATTTGTAAAAAAAAATTAATTACTTACTTAAAAAGTCGATTTTTTTTTAGTTTCCATTATTGTGATATGTTGTTGTTTGTAGGAAACATCATCTGCTCAATACATTTTACAACAGTACACGGCGGCTTGTGGTGATCTCAAGTTACAAAACTCCATTAAAAACGCTTATGCTATGGGTAAGCTCAAGATGATTACTTCAGAGCTTGAAACTCCTACAAGAGCTGTTAGAAATCGTAACTCAACAAAGTCGGAAACTGGAGGATTTGTTCTTTGGCAGATGAATCCTGACTTGTGGTATGTTGAGCTCTCTGTTGGTGGTAGTAAGGTTCGTGCTGGCTGCAATGGTAAGCTTGTTTGGAGACATACACCTTGGCTTGGTTCTCACACTGCTAAAGGACCGGTCAGGCCTCTTCGTCGTGCACTTCAGGTTAAACACTGAACTGAGAGAACTTACATGGTTTTGAAATCGGTTCCAATACTGATTTTTGTGTTGAATGATCAATCAGGGACTTGATCCAAGAACTACTGCTACTTTGTTTGCTGAATCTAAGTGTGTTGGTGAGAAGAAAGTGAATGGTGAAGATTGTTTCATTTTGAAGCTATGCACTGACCCTGAAACGCTAAAGGTGAGGAGTGAAGGACCAGCAGAGATTGTAAGACACATTCTTTTCGGTTACTTCAGCCAAAGAACTGAACTTTTAGCTCAAATTGAGGATTCTCAGTTGACTCGGATCCAAGCTAGTGGTGGTGACTCTGTTTACTGGGAGACCACGATCAACTCGTCTCTAGACGATTACAAACAAGTTGAAGGGATCATGATTGCTCACTCTGGACGCTCTGTTGTTACCCTTTTCAGATTTGGAGAAGTGGCTATGAGCCACACTAGGACCAAGATGGAGGAAAGATGGACCATTGAAGAAGTTGCGTTCAATGTTCCTGGTCTGTCTCTAGACTGCTTTATCCCACCGGCTGATCTTAGGTCTGGTTCGTTAACCGAAGCCCCTGAGTATCTGGATCAAGAAGAGAAAGGGAAGAACTCGAATGCATTGGCTGCAACAGCTCATAGAGCCAAAGTTGCAGCCTTGGAGAAAGGAAGGTTCCACGAGAACCCGGTTTGGCATATCGATGTCTGAGTTTGGTAGGGAAGATGCAATCTGTGCATAGTAATGCTTATAACAAGAGTGAAGCTTTGAAATCATCAAACTAACTAACCCCTTTTGTTTAGCAGCTCACAAATTAGGAGTTTGATTAACACGGTTGTTTCATTTTGTCTTTTTTCGGTGTCACCTTCAATATTTTTGAGAAAGGTGATGGGATTGAATTGCAAAAATGGTGGCGGCAAGAGAAGGAGAATTGCTGCTTACATGTTGAATTTGATTGGGTCTCAATTTGATTTCTATGGATTGTTTGTTAGTGTGTAAATATATGTATCTTCTTTAAACCGGTTCAAGTTGTTTGAATTTGAATCATATGGATTTAATGTTGTTTGAAACATTCTTAATGTATGTATTGTTAGTTTTAGTGGTTAGAGAGTGAGGTGTGTTAGGTACAAACAGAGAAAGTGATAGGAGAAAATAAATGGGATTTTATGAAAGGAATTGAAGATATGATGATTTATGAAGAAAGGGGTCCATTTTTTCTGCTTTTGTAGCAACAAATAGCGTTTTTGCACAACTGTCTCTCTCTTTTTTCCTTAACTTTCTTTTAAAGTTGTTATATATTGATTGCATTTTTTGATATTAGACTTCGAAATATGTGGCATACATGGATGTATGATATTGACATAGTTTTGGTACAAAGCTTTAAGCATTTCCGGATTGAGACAATAAAAATCTTCCGAAGATGACAACGTCAAGTTGTTGAGCTTTAAACTCTAAACTTAACCAAATTGTCGATCAAGATTTCGTAAAAATCCGATATAACCAACAAGACATTAAAAGAGAAATCACAGTGAAGATTCACACCATACAATACCAACGCTTGAACTACCCAGAGGCACAAAGAACGTTACAAACACAAACATGTGACAGAAAAAAAAAACACTCAATTGGCCACAAAACTCCCAATACCGTTTTAAGGTTGTCTAAAGCAAGAAGAAGAAAGAGAGAAGATGTGCGTGGGTATGGTTAGGCAAAAGATTCTATTTACAAAGTTTATATTCCTTAGCTATGGCTCTACGGCAATAAGGACAATCTCCACAAGCTCTAAGCCAAGGGTTTAAGCAAGAAGAATGAAAACTATGGTTACATGGTAAGGATATAAGCTTGTCGCCTTTAGTGAAACTCTCTAAACATATACTACAATCTCTCATCTCCGTTTTAACCTCGGCTGAGCTAAAAGTTTGCCGATGTAAACAGTTAATGGCACCTTGTGTGAGACCTTGTGGTTTCTTGTTGCATTCATAGGACACTTGAAGCCCTTCTAGTTGAAAAATTGGATCTTGAAATGAAGACTCCCTTTGATCATCTCCGAATGAAACTCTGTTACTACCACTGGATAAAAAAAGACAGTTTAAACTATACTAATTCAGCACCCAAAAAGAAAGATCTTTAAGTATTCACTTAAATTATAGAAAAATTCTTGAATAACAATAATCTCTCTTGATGATCAGACAAAAGGAAATATTTTTGGAAAAATCTAAATCACAGTAGAGTGTACAGACAGTAAAGATGTAGGATTTGTTCAGTGGTTAAGCAACAGACCTATTACTAGATAAAGAAACACCTCTCAATCTTTCGAAAAGTCTTGCCCTTGCGAGCAGAACAGCTCCAGGAAGCCTCTCGGATCCATTTAAGTTTCCCAAACTGTTATTTTCAGTTTCTGAATCGGCACTGTTCGTATTCAAATACTGAGCAGTGCCTTGAATATCACGAATAGGTCTACTACGTTCCTGAATTAACAATTTAGGCAAGATTTTAAATAAATGGATCAGATTTCATATTACTAATTTGGGAAAGAAGCTAACCAGATGGTGACAGAAGCGTCGGAGACGTGGCGGGGATCGTCGGAGAGGATCACAGCCGTCGGAATCATGACGTTGATTATGATGATGGATACCGTGACGGCGGTGACGATTGTGTGAGTGGTGTCGATAAGAAGAAGAGTCGGATTCTAAATCCGGGTCGGATCGACCTGGACGAGATCTTCGTGTAGAGAAGAGTTCCGATGCGCTCGTCATGCACCGATCAACGAATTCGTTTAATGATCTGAAACAAGTACAGAGACGGATCTGAAACAAGTGCGGAGACGATTGAGATAAGGAGGAGAGAGATTTGCGAGGAAAAGTAAAAGGAAACTGCAGTGAAAAGGTGCGTCATCCCACTCTGTTGTCGGAAGGAAGACATCGGTAAAAACGATGTCGTGTGTGTATAACAAATAACTGAAGAAGCCCAACTATTTTTGGGCCTATCCAAGTGAAGCCTGCTAATAGAGGGAGTCCAATATTCTTATTTTTGAGTTACTTGACTCAAGTCCAATATTCAATGTACATTCTTTTAAAATAGAGGGAGTAGGAGTTAGTTGTAGTACTTAACTCAAGTTCAATAGTCAATGTATTAGTTGCAGTATACTAGTAGTTAGTTGTAGATAAAATTTCCCTCTTTTAATTCGTTTTTATTGCCACTTTGTTAATTAACTCATACTTGGCAAGTTCATAGTTGGTTGTTATTGAGTTAATTTACCCATTATTAATAATAAAGCTAATGAGTTTGACAAGGTATTTAATACCTAATCTAATAATATCATTTATCTATAACCAACACATGTTCATGGAATTAAAATTAAATAAAAATAATAAAAAAATTAATTATTTGTGAAACTTTACTATGAATCATTTCTTCTGCAAGGGCTGCATGAGACGTATCAGTTGTCGTTTTGTCAACTTGTATTATTGTGATTGGTACAACTTTTGTAATTTAATTATTTAATTTAGTCATACTGAAAATATTACCGAAAGGTTATTAACTATACTTTTGAAAAGAAAGTGGACGAAATTAATTTCTCGCAACTATAAATACGGAGACTGCAATGGGACTCAATAATAACTAATCCAGTAAATAGACAAAGAAATCACTATGGATGAGTCGAAGATGAAGCTCCATTGTGGCTGGTGGTTCTTAAATTCAGCAGCTATCTTTGGTCTCCATGAGAAAGATCTTGTCTTTGAGCTTGTGTTCGTAGATTGGATTGCTGGTGAATCCAAAACCAAAACCTTTCTCTCTAATCGCAATGTATAACTCTCTTAACTACCACTAGTTATAACCAAAGAAAAACATCTTAATTAACTACTAATTATATATCTTTGATCTTTTAAAAATCGATTAATTGTTGCTTCACATGTGTTTGTATGACTATCCTTTTTTTTTTGCAGCCATTTGGTGAAGTCCCGGTTCTTGAAGATGGAGATTTCAAACTTTTCGGTATTAATTTTGTTTTCACATATGCTGCAATTTCATATATATTTTTATCAAAAAGAAAAGAAGAAGCAATTTCTTATATTTTGGATTTGAATAGTGACAAATGTTCCCATACAAATTAACGCACTTGCAGATTCTAGACTGATGACAATAATCCACGCACTAGAAAATAGGTTTTATCAAACTTTTTAGTCTAAAGCTAACAACTATCACGACCGGTTTAACGTTTTTGGAGGTCGTGCACAAGATTAAGTAAATTGTATCCCTTTCATATGTTTCTTTGTTAATATATCAAAATATGAAACTTATTCTTTGTCATTTTTATTTATTTTATTCTTTGTCAATTGGTTTGTTTGGAGATGGAATTTTGTGAAAGTTAATGGTGTCTTAATATTTATTCATATAGAATCAAAGGCGATCACACGATACAAAGACATTGGAACAAACCTATGACCAGAAGATCCCAAAAAGAGAGCAATCATGTCGATGTGGATGGAGATATATACTAATAAGTTTCTTCCTATAGCATCAACACTCCTCAAAGAACTCGTCATGAAACCATATCAAAGTTTAGCCAGAGATGAAGAACCCGTTCAAGAAAACGAGGAAAAGTTATCAGAGATTCTAGATATCTACGAGATTCGTTTAGGCGGTTCTCCTTATTTAGCCGGTGAAAGCTTCACCATCTTCAACTGATTAATTACTTGTTGAACACGGAAGACGAAGAATTGAAAAACTTGATCTATTCACGTTCTAATGTAGCTGCATGGGTCGAGAAAATGAAGTTGAGACCCGTTTGGCTAAAAACAGTCGTCATGCTGTTGACTTGATGAAGCGACGTCGTTTGCATATAAGGTTAGATTCATCGTGTCATGAGTTAACCATTGTGTCTCAGAAAACTGCGTTGGCGATTGGCAACAATTAAGCAAGCATCGAGTCATCATAGTCTATTGTACGGCTCAAATTTGTAATCCAATAAAACCATTTGTGTGTTTCTGCTTAAATCCAAAAATATCATGTGTTTTTATTAAAATAATTCAAAATGTGTGATTTAAGTTTTTAATTATGTATAAAATTGGGAAATATATGTATCTTAATTTGGTCCATAGTATCTTTTACTTTTAAGGGTTTAAATGGTTGCAACTTTGACTCTCTTTTTATCACCATTCACAAATTTGTATTAAGTAATGCATATAGCACCCCAAAAAAACTGTCACCAACAAACAAATATGATGAAGAAAAATACAAATTGCACCAAAAATATTTCTAACTAAAAATGAAACAAATTTGCAGTATCCATAACTAATCATGTAAACTCTAAGCTATGACGGAGTGGATTAAATTCTTCGGCCTAGTGATTAAAATTTGTTGGTGTAAGAAAATCAAAATTAACCGTAACAATTCCAACATTCATTTTTACCGTGTAAAACCCATCCAATTCCATTAAACTATAAGAGTGTTGAATAAAATCTCTTTAAATTTTTTTTGGGACAAACTATGAGCATCTCCATTGGTATGAACTCCACGAAAATTTTTTATCAATATTTTTATTATAAACTGTATCGATAAATGTGTTTTAAAAAACTAATTTTAATAACCGGTTCTTAAGACTTTTAGTTAAAATCTAATTTTAAAAAAAAAATTTTGAAACAAATTTACCGACATAGTTTATATATTTTTATTTTAAAAAGTCTTATTAAAAATTTCTGATGGAGGTACTCTTATCACTTTTTTAGATAAAAGCAAAAATTCATCTTACAAATGTGAGTCGAGAGAGAGAGGATATTCTTGTGATGCCACGTGTCGATTTATAAGCATTAAGACTATTGTAACTACTGTGTACCCGCACACATGAATTGATTCAATCGAACGACTCCAAAACGAACCGTTGTAACGGCTACTTCCCCATTTGTATATTTCCCCAAAAACCTCTCCTCTCGTCTTCTTTCTCAGTCGAAATCAAATTTTGCTCCGACGATTTCGCTTCTCTGAATCTTCTTCGCTAATTTGATACCAAGATCTGAGGATATGATAAAGGCCTCCATGGATCTTGGTTGCTTGGATTTGGGATGTCTTTCAGTCTCTGACAAGACAAGTGCCGTCGGAGTTTCCGATCCTCTTGAATTTTCGTCTTCAGCTTCGAAATCTGGTCAGGTAATTTCAGTTTTCGATTCCAGATCCAATTTCATTCCGGTTAATGCATTTTGCTTTCCCGTTTAATGTTTCTTCTTATTGAATCCAAACTAGGGTTTGGTAATTTAGGCTATCGTATAGTGGAATTGAAATGTAGTACATGGATTTAGGGTTTTGGGTGTTCGCTCATTCAATTTACACCAAGACGTTAGGGTTTTGCCTAAACATCCAAACTTAATTGAACCTGATATCTTCACTATTGGAAGTCCTTAGTCATGGTACTTTGAAGTTTTTCGCACTTGATTGATCTCTATTTAAGGTGGTTATGTGCTTCTGCTGTTAAGTTTCTATTTTCCTCTCATTTTAGCTGTATTATCAAAATAGCCATTCATTTATCTCTGGAGAAATGCAGAATAAATCATCACCAAGAGATACATCAGCTCTTAGAAAGTCACAATCAAAGAGGTCCTCTCAACGTAAAACCTCACCTCTTGGCTGGTTTCCGCGCAGAAAGGGAGACTCATTTTTGAATAGGAAGATTAAGAAACTACAGGTGAAGTTTCAATTCTAGTTTATATACTCTCATTGATTGGTAATAAACACTATGTCAGTTCTGGAATACTTAAATTGTTGTATGGTGTTGTGTAGGAGGTTGGTGGAATGAACCAGACTCTTGATGAGACTCTTGGCGAGTCAAATCTACACTACTGCAAAATTGTAAGAGAACAAATGGCTGTGAGAGAGGCTGCGGGAAAGGCCATGGAGCTTCGAAAGGCTGCTCTGGTTGAAGCTTCCTGGTGTAGAATACTTCGAGCGGCTAGGTAATTAAACGTTTTAAACATGTAGAAGATTTTTTGTGGTACCTCTTTAGCTTTTTAACTGTAGGATCTTTTCACCGGTTGATAGGATCCCAAGTTTAGAAGCAGAGACTTTGATGGAGAATGCAGAAAAGGCTGCGGTGGAAGCTTTTGAAGCAGCATCTGCTATGGGAGTGATAATGCATGATAAGCCAAATAGCTCAAGGAAACAATGTCGAATTGAAACATCTGGAACACATGGAAGAGGATCTCCTACTCATACCGTTACAGCATCTTTTGAAACGGCGTTTGATGTAGATAAAGAACTGGCAGCTGCTGTTAAAACTGCATTTGCTAGGCTTGCAAATTGCCCCTCTCTCAGTAAAGCTGAGTTTAAAGATCTTCTGAAGAAAATCAGCGAAAATCCTAATGTGCGTGATAATCTTGAAATCACTGAGATGTCTTCAGAATGTGACACAGAGTCTGATTCTGAACTCGGCATTCTACACAAGGTTGATGAAGAAGTGGCTGAATGTGGGGAGACTTCAGATTTTAAAATGAGACAGCTAAAATTCAAGAGGTGGCAGTCCTTTGGTAAGTTTAGCAAGGAGAAGCTAGTGGATATGGTGCTTGAGAGGCTTCAGGGCTTACAAGAAGATCAACTTTCAAGTCTTGCCTCTGTAGTTGCAACTTGTGGTTTAAATGAGGCCTTGGCTGAAGTTGGAAACCAGAGGGTGCAGACCACAAGCATCGAACCAACTGTTTCAGACCAGGGTAATTCTTCTTCAACGGATACAAGATCAAGAAGAGAGTCTAAAACAACAAGGGATGGAAAAGAGACGGAGATTCCGAGTTTGGACAAGTATCTAGTTAAGCACATGACCAAATTAGAAAGAGAAGTCTATGAAGCCAAAAGGGCTTCTTTGGCTTCAAAGGACGTATCTGACAAAGACAGAAAGGTTTCTCATGGTGTTGCAGGTGATAGTACTGTTCCAGAGTTGGGAAGCATCCTTGTAAAACATTATTCAAAGCTTGAGAAGGAGATTGAAGAATCCAAGAAGAACGCAGGAATGAATTTTGGAAAGTACCAAAAGAACTCAAACAGAAACAAAACGCCATTGGATCCTATCCCAGACTTGGAAAGTTTGCTAGTGAAAAAGCATGTTTCTGGATTGGAGAAGGATGTTCAAGAAACTATAAGGAACTGTGGAAAAATGTATGAGACTGTGAAGAAACCGGATACTCAAGCTGCTAGTTTGTCTGAAGTTCCAAGCCTGGATAGTTGTCTAGTAAAGCATGTCTCCAAGCTAGAGAAAGAAGTCCAAGAAGCAAAGAAGAGAAGCAAAGACGATCTCGAAGCAAGAAATATGAAAACAGTTTCAAGTGTATTGACAGAAGAATTGGGAAAAGAAAACGTAGTCTTGAACAATAATGCTGAGAGTCAAGAAGAAAGCCTCGACAAGATCTTGGTCAAGTCAGTTCACAGATTGGAAAGAGAAAAAACTGAATCAGAAGCAGTTTATGGAAATCGGAGGATTCAAAAGAGAAAACAAGCAGCAAAAGCAGAGTCCGATTATGAGAGTTTGGACAAAGTTCTGGTGAAAGATGTTCCAAAGCTAGAGAAGGAGATGCTGAAGTTCAAAGCTAGATTAGTAGAGAATGAGATCTCAAAGAACAATGATGAAGGTAGCTTGAACCATGGACCTGAAAACATGAAGATGGCAAAACCGATTCTCACCAGACAACAAGTGAGGGATAGAGAAATACAAGAAACTTGGGGTGGGTTACGTCTTGGGGAGTCAAAGAACAATAACCAAAAGAGACCTGAAAGCAATAAAACAGAAGCTACAGAGCATTTGGGAGAAGAGAGAAGACCGATTCTAACCAGAAGACAAGCGAGGGACAAAGAAATGTTAGAATCTTGGGGTGGTTTAGGACTTGGGGACTCAAGCATGTACCAATCAGTTAATAAGAATAAAAGGAAATTTGAAAGCGAGAAGATGGAGACGGCAACACCATTGCTAACCAGAAGACAAGCAAGAGATAGAGAAATGCAAGAAGCTTGGGGTGGTTTAGACCTTGGGAACTCTATTCGACCGAGTCTGTCAAAACTTGAAAGAGAAAAGGTTTGGTTCATCTTCCTGCAAATTCAAATTTACAAACAAAACTGTTTTTTCCATTAACACAACAATCTTTTTTAAAAAAAAATGTTCTCTCATTTGCAGGCTGCGTGGATTAAGGCCGAAAAAGAGGAAATGACTCGAGGAAACTAATGTGCAATGAAACAGAACGTAGAACAAGTAAAAAAAAATCCATAATAAATGAAAAGAACTA
This sequence comes from Cardamine chenopodiifolia, assembly GCA_963922655.1. NCBI lineage: Eukaryota > Viridiplantae > Streptophyta > Magnoliopsida > Brassicales > Brassicaceae > Cardamine > Cardamine chenopodiifolia. The sequence goes on from OZ000483.1 coordinate 17,261,681, forward strand.
GAACATGGTAAGGAATAGCCTTTTATTGGATCATTAGGATCTAGCTAGTTTCAAAAAATATTGTGTAAATTTCAATTTGTAATAGTACTAAATAACATTTTCTGTTGTTAGGGACCAATTTAAGAATATTACATCAAATTGTTCCTCAATTTTAGATAGTACTCTTCGTGTGCAAAATAAATATGATATTGGGTTATTTAGGTAGATAACCAAATTATTTGAAAAATGTGAGAAATGACTAAATGTGCGGCATGCTGAAAGACGTCAATGCCTTAGCATGACAATAAAAGAATGTGAAATTTGGAGAAAAACAGCACAAACTATTTTTTCGGAGGAAGAGATAAATCCGATGAAAAAGAAAGAGGAAGAGCCAAGTGATTTAACAAATAGCATAAATTCTGTCAAATTAACGTCTCATATGAAAAGTAATAACATTTCACTTTGAAAAAAACATTTAAAATAATATACAAATGTTGCATTTGAAACAATATCATATTAAACTGAAAATAACATGAAATTTGGCAAATAACCGTTCATCCAATCATCGATTCACCACTACAATCTCATCGGGGAGAGGAAGAAAGAAAGAAAAAGATATCCGAGAGTGAGAGAAAGATTCGTTAGCCTAGAGGGAGAGTCAGAGAGAGACATCCGCCGGCGAGTGGGAGAAAGATACGGTGGTTGTGGCAGTAGTGGATACAAAAGACGTAGATAAAGTTGCAGATTTGGTGGGTCAGCTGAGTCTTTTGTATTCGGTGGTTGTGGTTGCCGTGAGGGAGATGGTTACATAAGAGATGATGGTGGTTTTGGAGGAAGCGAAGGTGGTGTTCCCATGCAAGTGGTGATGGTGGTTCCAATGTGGTCGATGATGTTCTATCGCAAGGGGTGATGGTGGTTTCAACGTTGACATCATTATCCCGTCGAAAATTCTGGCAAGAGAGAGTGGACCGGAGTTACTAATACCGTTGGGGGCTGCCGATGTCCGATGATGAGCTGTTTCAAAAGAGAGAAAGAGAGAGAGAGTCAAGAAAGAGGGTTACAGAATGTTAATTGAGTAATTTTGTTTGTCTATCTCTTAAACACTGTTTTGCTAGTATCATCTAGAGCATCCATACTAGTTAATCTAGAGCAACCATAGTAGTTAGTAGAGCAGTCTCTCATGTGGATTCTCCAAAAATTATAATATTATTAAAATAGATGGGTATCTCAAATACCTCATCAAACAAAAACTTTTGGGCGGGTTTTGAGATACACACATAATAAAATTATAATTTTATTTTTGTGTTGTGAGAATGCGATAATCATTGATTTGGATGCTCTTATCTAATTCTTTTTGTTTTAGGATTATTTTGTGCATAAACTCTAAAATATTTTTGGCCAAAATAGAAAATAGAAGTTGAAATTTTCAGAACTACAAAACTAATCATTGCAAAAAATAAATTAACGACGTATTACATATGCTCATAATATTGATCGAAATATAAATAAATTAACATATTACAGTATACTGAATTAAATCATAACGAAATCATTTCTTTTGTTTTGACACTAATGAAATCAAATTATGTGAAATGAAACAAATGGAATTTTGTAAAATTGTATGGACTTTAATAGAAACCATTTTACGAAATAATAATATTTGAAATCTTCTTACAAAAGAAAGAAGTAGAAAATATTTTTAGTTAGAGAAAAAATAAATTTACATAAATTGTTTGGTTTTCTGCATGAGTAAAATAATTTGCATTTTTATATTTAAAATTCATTGTTAGAGATTACAACAACAATCTAGGAAATTTTCACTATGATGGAGGCAATGGAGCATGCACAGATGGTTGAGGACCGATTAGGGAACCTGTTGAGCGGCAAGCCAACTCTGTTACCTGAGACATCGACGGCACATGAGTACCATTGAGTTGGAGGAGTGGTTATGATTTTATTTTCATGATGCATTTGATTAATTTCTGGTGGCACGAGTACGTGATTCTTTGATTTATTTTATTGAAGTTGGCTTTATTCTTTGTTCCATCAATATACTCGTATATTACCCGTTTTTACCATGGTTTTCTTACACTTATTAAACTATTCTATATGGTTTGTGTTTTATGGTGTTTTAGAGTATTTGTAGTGTCAATATATTTTACTGATCTTTTGGGCAAAAAGAGCACTTAAAAGTAAAATGAACTATTGGACAGTTTCTGAGCCTCATTAGCCTCAAATAAAAGGATTCCCACCAATGGATCTAGATAAATTTTAGATGCAAGATAACCACATGAATTAGCTTTTATGAAGAAGTGGTTTGGAGTCGATAAAATGGTGTGACAGAGAGTTGTGCTGACTTTTGTGAAAACATGTCCTGCATAATGGAGTTCACCGCACCCTGAGAACCTGTGAATGCGGTCAGTGGGGGGGGGGGGGGGGAGGTATGAAATTTCTTTAATAGGAGTCAATATATAAAATTTTGATTTTATAGGAGTCAATATGCTAATTGGCCTGAAATAAATATAGCTTTTAAATAGCAAAAATACACCAAAATATATGAAATTTAAAATTTTATGGATGTCATATGACCCATTAATGTTAATTAGCTCCGCCACCTGGTTGCAGCGAACCAAAAAGTTTTAACCGTGAGAGAGAGAGAGAGTGCAACATTTAGAAGAAAAAAAAACGAAAACCAAAATTAAAAACACAAAAAAAAGAATCTGGAATATGATGTTTTCTGAACGACACTTCCCGTTCTAAAAGAGATAACAAGAAAAGTTAAGCATAAAATAAAATAATGCTAAAAATGATCTCAAATAATGGTTGTCTATATAAATTAATAGGTTACATAGTCTATAGTGATAAAACTAAACCATGAATTTTAAATATTTCTCAAAGCAACAAAACTTCTTTCGAGTAGCAGCCAAGGATTCCATCGTCGACCCTACTCCTCCTTCTCAGCTCCTATGCCCTAAGATACGAACCCAAAACATGGATTGTCATTTTCCTTCGTTACATATTGGTAATGATTCTTATCCCATAATTAGCAATTCTTTCAACCTTTCTGATGCTAGAGAAAAAGAGAAAAAGTCTTCAGATTCTCACCGTCTTAACCTTCCTAGGTTGTTCAACTACAGAGAAGACAGACAAAATGACTGTCCACTGTGAGGCTTGTTGGCAAAATACAATCGGTACAATCTATTATTATTGCAATGGATGTAAACAACGCTACCACAAAGAGCGTGTCGAGTCTCCCGTTATCCTTATATCCCCTTATCACCCCAAATATCCTCTCCAGCTTCTCTATGATCTTAATAAAAATAATAAAAAGAAATGCCATTCTTGTGGCAAACTATCTAACAATTTAGTTTACTACTCTTCTATGTGTGATCTTATTATACATACTGTTTGCGCAAATAAACGGGAATTCCCCACTATAAACAATCATAAAAGACATCAGCATATGCTCCACTATTTCCCTAGAATGTTTGTAGAAAAGATGATTACAAAATTTGATTTTACATTTGCCACCAATGCAATTTCGTTGTCCATATAACATGTGTCAACGTACCACGCGTCATACAAATATCTCATCATAGCCATCATCTCCTTTTTACTTCTTCTCTTTCTTCTTGAATATTGTCATCAGAAGATTGATGGAAACTATGGGGAATTATCTTGCTCAAAGGGTTGTGCTTATGTAGTGCATTGTAAATGTGCAACGCGATCTGATGTATGGGATAGAATAGAATTGGAAGGCCAACCAGAAAAAGTATACAATAATATTAAGCCATGGAAGAAGATCAGTGATATGATTATACAACATTTTAGTCATCCACATCATAACATGATGAGATTTGATGAAGATATCGGCAAATTGTATTATGAAAAAGACAATGTAAGGCTTGCTTACTTCCTCTTTATAGTGGTAGTATCTACATATGTTTGCAATGCGATTTTGTTCTCCACGAATCATGTGCAAATCTTCCCCGTGTAAAACAAAATATGGTGCATGTCCACCAGTTAATTCTACGACTGGGTAATTCGGAAAGTGTCTTCGTTTGTAAATCTTGTCATCGTTACTCGTACAATTTTAGATATTATTGTTATGAAAGCTGCAATGACAGTTTGGATGTAAGATGTGCTTCTTTATCTGAACCGGTCCATCATCAATCTCATCCACATCCTTCGTTCTTAGTCTATACCAGACCTGCTAAGGAACCTTGTTCGATATGTGGAGAACTATCCTATATACTTTTAGATTGTGTTAATTGTGTATTTGTTTTGTGTTTTTTTGTGTCACTATCGTACAAGGTTAAGCATGAAGATGATGAACATTTTCTCACCCTATCTTATGACAAAGATGCAATCTGCCAATACTGGTGCGAAGTTTGTGAGAAAAATATAGATCCAAAGAAAAAGTATTATACATGCAGTGTTCCGTATTTCATATCAATGTATACTAGGTAATGATCCCTAAAGGCAGGACAATTAACCACATTCTCCGAGAAGATTAATATTATTTCAAACAATTGTCTCATTCGCCCCATCTGCAATCACTTTCAAAAATATTGTCAATACAAGATAGTATTCAGAAAAGATGAAAAGATATTTTGTTCATACTCTGAGATTGTCGACAATCATATGAGAAGGTATATAAATATGCTAAATTTGAACTAGTGATAGTAACTTTGTGATTTATTGTTTACCATTTAAAAGTTGGTGGTTCTCTCCTTGCAGTTTATCACGGGCAGGGACGTCCCCAGTGAAGGAAAAAGGACACATTCGTCTATGGCCTGTAATTTTTTGATAAAATTTAGGAGACATTATTAACCTATATCATCCTATATTAAATAAAACTTTATTGATATATTTTAGGTTAGATCACCACCAATATCTTTATATTTGACAAAAAAGAGAGAATTTAAGGTTGATAAATGTTTATATTTAGTACTTGGAAATTATATAAGATTCCTCTTTTCATATATTTTTCATAGAGTTTTATTTTTTACTTTTTATTATTAGTAAAGATTAGATTTTGTTTGCGAAACTCATCAAAACTAAGGAAAGCTTAGGAAGTTTCGTTCGGATTAAACCGAGAAAGCGAACATAATTTTTTTGGGAGATTTTACTTTACTATGTTATTATCTTTTTCTTTTTTATTTTAATAAAAGTTTTGGTTTTGAATTTGGTTCTATCTCAATGGTCAATCAGTAACCAATTACATCCATATTTCTTCTTAATATTCTAAATCTTTTGACATATAAACCTTTTCAATTATGTTTAATCTAATTTTATAATATAATATAAATAAAAGATTATTTTTATCTTATTTGGCCAAGGGCCTCAAAAATCGTCAGGCAGATTACGGGCGAACTCATGGGCGTCTAAACATGTCAACAAAGAAAACATTATTTACTTGCCGATTACAGTTTAAAGACTAGCATTCGCGGAAGAATTTAGCTTGCAATTATGCCCAAGATCATATCTTTATGAAATACATTACACATTTACCATGTAATGAAGATGTTATCATCTATATTACCACTCGAAAAGCTTCTCGACCTAGACTAGAAAGGCAAATTAAGGAAGGGCAAAAGACAAACGGACCGGTGTCGATGCTAAGAAAGCCGTCGAGCACGGATCAACTAAAGCAAACGGCAGCTGTGAAGAGTTGAGCGAGAAAGATGGAGAGAAAACTAGGGTTTTTTTGTATTAAGTTGATGGTGGTCTAGTGGTTTTGAAATTTGAAAAATTAGTTTTTTAAGGTTGATTTATGTTTTAAACCTGGTTTTATCAACGGCTGGTCCTAACATCTGAGGAGATTACAGGTCAAAGATCTGGAACTCCTATGTTTTATTAAAAGAAAAATGTAAAACATCTTTATTTTATTATTTGGAATTTTTTTTTTTGGTTTTTCTTTTCTGCTAAAAAAATACTAACACAATTATTTGATACGTTATAAAATTTAATCGGTGAAGCGACATGCATTATGATCTTATTAGTTAGAATTTTGATAAGGTTTATTATACTTTGTATAATAATAAGATGTTATCATCTAATCGATCAATTAAGCTATCTTGGAATCCTGTTAAGTTCTTGTAATAGATTATGATTTCATGATCTTTTCAAGACAAAACGAAAGCAAACGGTCTCCAAGTCTCTACCACCTCGCCCTACATTGTTCCTTTTCTTCTGTGATATCTCCGAGAAACCAAAAAAAGAAAAATGAATGGCAGAGAACCCATGGCAGCCTCTTCTCCAGACCTTCGAGAAACTGTCAAATTGCGTCCAAACTCATCTCTCTAATTTCATCGGCATCAAAAATACTTCTCCTTGGTCATCCACAATCCAAAACGCAATCTCCTCGGACTCTTATCTACCAATCGCAACCAACAATTCCAGTCTTCAGAAACAACCCATCAAGGTTCAAATCTTCTTACAATCTATTCCGGGTTCCAATTAGTTTTCCGGGTTTGTTTTGCACTTTTCAAAACCTTCTCCTGCTTATTATCACCAACTTGTTCGATGAAATTCCCCAGTGAACTCTTTCTACCTTTTCTGGGTCAGAAATCGTCTCTCTTCGTTTTGATACCAGACACATGGTTAAAAGTTAGAAAATTTCGTAAATGGTATGCGACCTTTTCATTTCAGCAATAGATTTTGTTGATATGAAACCTTTATACCAAACTTACTCCATATTCTTTCAGGATAAGTCTACAGGTCCTGTGACTAAAGAGGAGCTTGGGAAGGTTACTTGGACATTTCTACGCACTCTTGCTGCGCAGGTTGAGTTTATGTTTTTCTCAACTTAATCGTATTTTACACTTTGGTTGAACACTCGTGACTATCTTTCTTTGCATATTTGACTCTTAACCATACTTATTATCCATTTAGTTTTCTTGGTACACGAGGAATGATGAACAAATTTAGAGGGGTCTTTTTGGGTCTTGGTTGTTTATTGGCAAGCCTTTGAGCTTAGGGATAGTTGAGAGTGCTCTTTGATTCACTTTTGCTTCTTGATTTGTGTTACTCTCTGTTCATTGATGAGACTTCTGGCAGTTTCTAAGTAGATGTTTGTGAATTGGTTAATTTCGAGTATGTATTCTGAATCTGATGTTTCTTTTTGTTTTCTTCTCATCAGTATCCAGAAAAACCAACAAGGCAGCAAAAAAGGATGTTAATGAACTGGTATGTCCTAGTCTAGTATGTCTTATAAAACTTATAGACGTTAGTTTATTAGATGGACTTGAAATTGGTAGTAGTGAAATCGGGAGCTAGAACTCTCAGCTTGAAACTTGTAAAAATTAATCAAGGCTTAACCTTTTCAATCAATCATTCATAATAACCTGCAGTCCGGAATGTGAAAGCTAATACTGAACATTTTATTTTCTGTAGATGGCGATACTTTCGCGAATGTACCCTTGTAGAGAATGTGCAGATCACTTCAAAGATATTCTAAGGTAATGTTATCTTGTAGCTCATTGCAACTTACTGTAATCGATTTTGATCACTCACTCTATCGGTTCTGTTCATAATCAGATCGAATCCCCCACAAGCTGGATCTCAGGAGAAGTTCTCGCAGTGGCTTTGCCATGTACACAACACAGTAAATAGAAGGTAAACTGAAGGAATAGTAATGCTAGCGTAATGAGGTTATTAGGAGGCATTCTTGTACATCTCAGAATGATGGGACATTGTTCAAAAAAAGATTGAAATTTTATGAGGATCTGAAATGGAAGGATTAAGAACTTATGATCCATATGTGTGATTCTAAAATTGTTTTGCAGTTTGGGGAAATTGGTGTTCCCTTGTGAGAGAGCGGATGCAAGATGGGGCAAGTTAGAGTGTGAGCAGAAAAGTTGTGATCTTCATGGAACTTCTATGGACTTTTAGACAGACCCATTTATTTACTACTTACTTATATTTGTTTGGAATTTATCTAATGCATGAAACTTATTCGAAGATTAGAAAGTAAATATATTTATGTGAAACGTTACTTTTTCGTGCTATATGTGAAACGTTACCTCTAAGAAACTTGGGAACAACCAAAATCAAGTACTTAAATCACATCTTGGTTTGATTCAAGGGCACGCATAATTAGATATTATACTAAATTATTACTTAATTATGCTACATAATTTTATAATATATACACCATCTCTCCATGTGTATCATGTTTTGTGCAAATCCCATATTTCAAATAATCGAATTTTGAGATGCAAATAATCTCAAGAACTATGCTTTCAATTAAATATAGAGAATATTCTATTTGGGAATTAACTAAATTTTTATTTCTCCACTGCACTTGGTAAAGAAGCTACTTGCTCGAGAATGTACTGGAATTTGACATAGTGGATGTAATTATGCCATAAACAAATACATCTATGGCAAGTGTGAAAATTCTTGAAATTTTTTGGTTCACAGGTTACTGTATTAGTGAATCACAAATACAAGTTAATCATATATTTAGAATCACGAAAACTATATTGAGAGAAATAGAAAAGGAGGAATAAATAAGATACATTGATAATGTAAGAAAAAAAGAGCTTTTGAAGAAGAATGAATGTGTTGGGATTAAGTGGAAAGGATGTTCTATAACTCTGGAAAGTAGAAAGGCGACAGTACTAAATTATTAATATTACTTTATTATTATCTGTCAAAAAGGCTAATTTAATATTTTAATTACTTTCAAAGTTGGCTAACTAATATTGGTTTCACAACTGAATATGTATCTGTATATATATAAGATTAAAAAATGATTAGTCAATAATCTATGGAGTATGCTTCAAGTCACATGATCTTAAGAAACTTAGTTAATAAACAAATGTTTAATCTATAAATGATTAGAAAAACCCTTTACTCTATATAGTAATGGATATGGGTCTTACAAGACTTGTTAATAAAAGAGGGAGTAAGAACCTACAACAATACACACATACGTGTAGTTATATATTAGACCTAACGTCATAAATATCTTTTTTAATTTCATTTAGTATCCAACAATTCTATCATCTATACCGTGACATCTAACGAATCGTCTAGTTTGCACCGTGACATCTAACGAATCGTCTAGTTTACAATAATTATATATTGTTAAAGATATATAAGTTAAACTATTTTTAAGCTATAAATGAGTTGAAAAAGAAAAACATAGTGCCTCTGGAAATTAAATATAGATAAATCTGGATTGATTGGTCACTGATGGGAATAATTGAAAAATGCTATAATTTGGATATCTTTTAATTAAGTTATCCACAAATGCAAACATTTTTTGCTATCGGTCACTACACTTTTGGTTTAATGTTTTATCCAAAGTAGACTAACACATTACTTTTTGCCTGAGATTTTTTTTTGATAAAAGGTATTCTATTGAATTGCAATGGAATCGTTAGAAAATGATGAAATTACAAAGTAAAAGAAACTAATAAAATTGACAAAGAATTGATCGAGTATGAGAAATATCGTAAAAGATATTAGAAGAAGCAGATACTTAAGTTAGAGAACCACGAAACTCGAAAATAATAATGAGAAGCCAAGCTCGATGAAAGCTTGAAAATTGGTGGCTAAGAACGATAGAGGCCGAAGCTATCCATTGACGTATCCTATAATTGACTAGCCGAGACAAACAAAGAAGTCGAAAATGGTAGAATCTTGGATCCCCCACATTCATCTAACTCTTAACTCTAGAAGGCCTGAGCCCACAACACATAACCAAGGATGCGTGACCAACAAACCTCAGAAACCGACCATTCATCAATTGCCTGAGAAACTGCTTCATCCAGATAATAGTAAGAAATTTTGGTAAAAACTTGAAGGAGCATATAGTTTAATGGTTTGTATTATTACCATCATAACTTATATATACAAATCTGATAGTGTGTTTAGGTGAGTTATAGAAAAAAATGAAAATGAAAACTTAATGGGAATAAAAGGAAAATCATTACAAGCACGCTATTGCTTTTTCAGTGTAATGAAGTTGTCAAAGTAGTTAGAGAGTGTTTTGTGTGTGTGAGAGAGAGATAGGCTTAAAGGCCTTTTCCCTTTTTCCAATTAATAAACAATCAAAGAGATGTCATCCCCACACCTTATTCAACATTTTGGTTTACTGGTTTTAACTAGAATATTTATTCTATTTACTTCAGTCATAAGATTCAGAAGACTTAATAAAATACAATCTCCTATCGTTCACGTATACTAGATGGACAATTGAACACAATCCCGGAGTTTTTTTTTTGTGGGGGGGGGGGGGGGGGGGGGGGTTGTGCCGTATTCTGCTTAAATAAAATTTTATGTATTGTAGTATTACATCGTATATAGTTAATACTATAATGTAAATTAAACCTTCATAACAATACAATTAGATTGAGTGAAATTATTGTATATTCAAACAAAATTATTATCACGAGTAGCAGCCACTAGCCAATCATACATGCTCGTATAATCATCATTATAACCGTCCATAGAACATTCACACAAATATTTTTAATTTCATAGGACTATATTAAAAGGTGTAATAATAATTCGTTTAATATATACATATATATCAAAGTTTAATAATATAAAATAATATCATTACCATATGTTTGATTAATAATGTTATTAATATATGGAAAACTCGTTATTTTATCGAATACTTATTTCTGTTGTAGTTTTTTTAATTTATAATCTCTAAATTTTGTTGTTAACAGATTAGAATTTACATTTTGATTTTGTGAAAAGCTCTTTAAAATTAAGCTGAGCATGATCGTCGTTACCATATCACTATTACTTATAAATATGATTCCGATAAAAGAACGTTAATGATTAACGATTTGATCAATTCTGAACTATAGTTATGTTATTATTATTAAGAGAGTTATTTAAGAAAGCTTTGACTCTAAGCAAATTGACGAAATATGGACTAACTAATACTCACTCCAAAGCAAGAAAATTTAATGTTAGGTAAAAGTGACATTACATCTTTTGATTTTCTATAAATATTTATCTTATGCTAATTGCAAAATACATTACTTTGCTTATAGTGATATTTATCTCACACACATACACACACATAAATTGACCTATCTTTTTCTATTTAGTTGACTATATATTGACCGCAGACGACCAAACCAATCAAGAGAAAACGTATTTCCTTTCGTAATGAATGTTTTTTCTAATATAACTCGGTATGGATCTAAATCATATGTACAAATCATTCTCTTCAAATGCGTAAATTTGTATACTGTTTTTTTGATAAAGAAAATTTAATTTACATCTCAATGACATATTTGGAGTTGATTCCTTATTATATTTGAAACGTAAGAATTAGATAATGCCGCCTACATCTTTTAATTGTTAGCTTTCATGGTTCATATATTAGAAAATAAGGAATTATTATTATTCATTTATTTAGATCTCTTTTTGTTACATATATATGTGTTTTGTTTGCTTAAGGTTATTATTTATTTGTTTGTTAAGATATGCTAACAATTTAGCGGTGGTAACTTCGAAAGCCAAAGAAAGCTATTAAGTAAAAGAAAGCCAAAAGTAATCCTCAATGACAATTCTAAGAAAAGTATCAGTCTGAGCACATGCAAATATTCAATCAACTTTCCAAAAAGCATAAAGATAAACCAAATTTTCTATAAACGGTTTTTAAATTATTAAATTAATCTCAAGAATCATGATAATAAATTTTGTAGTGACCAAATATATGTATCAAATCCTAAGAAACAATCTCGATTTTGGTTAGTTACTTGAGTTTATTTAATACAATTATAATTGAATTTTTAAGTCATATAAATCAACCACGATAACTCACTCAACCGATAGCTGGAAGAGAATATCTACAGAAATTCAAGTTTTTGAATTATGCTGGCTCGCGAATGGCTCCACTTAGCATAATAGATCACGTAGTCTGATAAGACTGAAAAAGTGAAACTTAACAAACTAAAACTTTTGAGTTAATATAATAAATAATAGCTTAAACCATATTAATTTTTAATATTTAGCTACTTATGTACTTACTTTTGTATTTCATAAAAACGAGTTCATTTCATGCTTCTATTTATTTTCTTAGAAAAGTGCAAAAATCATGGTTATACTTACTGGTTTATCCATTTGTTTCTAATTGTGTATAATGTCTGAAACTTGAAAGGAATTAGAAAAGATCTGATCTTTTACTGTAGAAACTGGAAAGTAGAAAGGGATCGATCATAAACGAAATTAACTTCTAATTCTCCATAAAAAAATTAAGAAGATTAAGAATAAACATCCAAAACCAAATAATTAATTAAATTTAAATACATAGTTTAGGGCAAAACGAAGCCTTTAAAGTTTGATGTAAACCTCTGAAAAAAGCAAAAATTAATATTAAAAAAAAAGATATACTAAGAGACTTAAAGAGCTCTCACATAACAAAAAAAAGTTTTCCAGGAAACCCCAAATCCACAAACCCCACTTGCAATTTCTCCCCCATCTCCCATCGCTCTCTCCTTCGTTTTCTTCGGCTGTAATTGCAAAATCCTTCTTCGATTTGCACCGAAATCTCTAAAAATTCGTGCTTTTGGGTCAGTTTAGGGAAGAATAAGACAAATCTCTTGAATGCAATGTGAGGATCATCACGAAGACGAAGAAGAAGAAAAGGAACAGTTTTTACCACGAGAATGGTGGCCGCAGCGATGTCAACAACTGACCCAAGAAACCCACCTCGAGATCGACCTCAATCTGTAACCAACAATGGCGGACAAAGAAGACCCAGAGGCAAACAAGTTCCTTCTCGCTACTTATCTCCTTCTCCTTCTCACTCCGTCTCTTCCAACACCACTACAACAACAACCACAACCACAACAACATCTTCTTCTTCTTCATCTGCTATACTCAGAACAAGTAAACGTTATCCATCTCCTTTACTCTCTCGCCCTTCAACGAATTCTGCTTCTAATTCGATAAAAACGCCGTCTTTGTTACCTAAACGGTCTCAATCAGTGGACCGTCGTCGACCCTCGGCGGTTCCGGTCACTGTAGGCAGTGAAATGTCGGCGGCTACGAAGATGCTTATCACTTCAACTAGGAGTTTATCTGTTTCGTTTCAAGGTGAAGCCTTTTCTCTTCCGATTAGTAAAAAGAAAGAGACTACTTCTACGCCGGTTCCTCACCGGCAATCTACTCCGGAGAGGCGGAGATCGACTCCGGTTCGAGATCAGAGAGAGAACTCTAAGCCATTGGACCAGCAACGGTGGCCTGGAGCTTCTCGTAGAGGGAATTCTGAATCTGTTGTGCCGAATTCGCTTTCTAGAAGCTTAGATTGTGGCAGTGATAGAGGAAAGCTTGGATCTGGGTTTGTTGGGAGGTCAATGTTGCATAATTCTATGATTGATGAGAGTCCTAGGGTTTCTGGTAATGGGAGATTGAGTTTAGATTTGGGAGGTAGAGATGAATATTTGGAAATTGGAGATGATAGCCAGAGAATACCTAATAATGGTTTGACGTCTAGTGTTTCCTGTGACTTTACTGCTTCTGATACTGATAGTATTTCTTCTGGTAGCACTAATGGTGTTCAGGAATGTGGCTCTGGTGTTAATGGAGAAATCTCTAAATCAAAGAGCTTGCCTCGTAATATTATGGCTTCTGCTAGGTTTTGGCAAGAGACTAATAGCCGGTTAAGGCGGTTGCAGGATCCAGGTTCACCTGTATCCTCTAGCCCGGGTTTGAAAACCAGTAGTATATCATCAAAGTTTGGTCTTTCGAAACGGTTTTCTAGCGATTCTGGACCTTTATCATCTCCTCGTGGTATGGCTTCTCCTGTAAGAGGTGCTTCTATTCGCTCTGCTTCACCAAGTAAGCTTTGGGCGACAACTACGTCATCTCCAGCTAGAGCACTTTCGAGTCCTTCTCGAGTGAGAAATGGAGTTTCTGATCAAATGAACGCTTATAACCGCAACAACACGCCTTCCATTCTTAGTTTCTCTGCTGATATTCGGAGAGGGAAAATCGGGGAAGATCGTGTTATGGATGCACATTTGTTGAGGCTTCTATATAATCGTTACCTGCAGTGGAGGTTTGTCAATGCAAGGGCAGACTCTACTTTTATGGTGCAAAGATTGAACGCAGAGGTATGGCTCAATTATGAGTTTTTCATTTTCTTTTGTGGTCAATAACTGTAAGTGCTTTTTGTCCCTTCTGGGTTGTAACTACTTTTAGCCACTGTTGCAGATTTAGAAAGGGTATGATTTGGTCATCTATATTTAGGATCTTGCTGCAATAAGTGAGCACTTATGGAAACTAATCTTTTTGGCTCGTTCTAGCCTTCTAGGTACCATGGGAATTTGGAGATTAGGCTTGAGTTTCTTAACCTTACCGAACTAAAACAGTGAAAGAGTAGTCAGTTTTTCTGCTTAGAAAGAAAGAGTGACTCTGTAGTTAGCTCAAATCTTTCAAGAACATGGTTTAATAAAAACTAAAGCCTTGGTTTCTAGCGATTTCTGGCGTAACATAACATGTAAATTTGCTCTCTTTTTTCTCTTTGCCAGAAAAACCTGTGGAATGCATGGGTATCAATCTCGGAACTGCGCCACAGCGTCACTTTAAAACGAATCAAGTTGCTTTTGCTAAGGCAGAAACTGAAACTGGCTTCTATTCTGAGGGGACAGGTAAAGAATGTGAACTCTCTTTTAAGTTTTAAAGATTTCTTGTTTTAAAAGGGCCAATGCCCCAATTAAAACGTTTTGTTTCTTTACTATATTTGAGAAATAAGACAGATATTCTATGGAATTTGGCTTAGGGATTTCTTCTTGCTGTACTAAGAAAAGAAAGTTTTGGATATAACTCAATTAATGTAGAATGGGAATTGTTACGTAACGGGTTTAGCAAATGAATTTGGACTCTAATTAATTATGTGTGTATGGTAGGTAGAATTTTATATCTACCTCTAATAGTTGGTATACATACGTTCTTAGAATCATCCCACAACATAACATTTTGAATCTTTGACAAGGATCCAGGATAAGAAACATGATATTTTACTTATTTCAAAATGAAACCATAGTATTAAGTACATCCCTACAGGAGAAACATATAAGAAAGAATAGAAAGATTATGAATGTTGTTTTTCGTATTAGTAATAATAAACTCGGTCACTGTATTTATTAAATTATAGATGGGTTATCTAGAAGAATGGTCTCTTCTGGATAGGGATCATTCAAGTTCTTTGTCAGGAGCAACTGAAGCCTTGAAAGCCAGCACGATTCGTCTACCAATAGTTGGAAAAACCGTGGTGAGTACCTCTGTGATATAAACGCTGATGTGATTGTTTTGGCTTGATTTGAATCCTTTAGGTCATCAAAAATTTAATATGCTTCTCTTGTTGTTTAGGTTGATATCCAAGACCTCAAACATGCTGTTAGTTCAGCCGTCGATGTAATGCATGCTATGTCATCTTCCATATTCTCTATGACGTTGAAGGTAAAAATGCTGTCTCTCTCTACCTTTCGAAGTTAAAACAAGTTTTGAGTCTATTGAACCTTTTCGGGTCTGAAAATGTAATCTGTCTTGGGTTATTCTATACAAATTTATTGTTTAAGCTCATTTATATTGATATAGGTGGATGAAATGAATTCTGTAATGGTCCAAACCGTGAATATAACTGCAAAGGAAAAGGTTTTGCTTGAAAGATGTCAAGGTTTCTTATCAAGAGTAGCAGCTATGCAGGTGAAGAATCTTTCTCTTCATCATTATCTCCTTGTTTTCCGGGTTTAGAGTACTTATGTCTCTGATACTGCTTTGGGGTAAACGCAACAAACCAGGTTACGGATTGTAGCATGAAAACGCACATAATACAACTAAGTCGGATACCAATCACAAGCAGCTTGACTTCACAACTGTAGAAACTGATCTTCCTCAAGAGAACAGATTTGTTCTGTTTGACTACACTACTCACCAAGAACAGATTTGCTAACACGGGCCTTTTCCTTCCTCTAATCCCAACCTTATCGTTTTCAAACCAAGATCAAGGTGAGATTCATGGATTATTCTCTGTCTCTCTGTATTTCTTTCTCGCTTGCTCATGTAGTTGCACGTTTGTCATATGTTAGATTGCAGGTAATTCCACTAAAAGTAAGTAAGCTTAGTTTTTGTATACAGAAGTTTTCTAATGGTTCTCTGGCTTGTGTACATATAAAGATGTAGTAAGTAATGTTTGACTGATGAATCACTGATTTTTCTTTTCTAGCTCTAGAATTGTTGCCGTTTTTTCCATATTAAGATCTCGTCGTTTATTAACACTAAAAGCAAGTAAAAGTTAAAGAAGACACTCTCACTTCAACTATAATCGTTTCTTTTGCTTTTTGGGAACCTCCAAAGTATTGTATAACACTTCTCTCCTATAAAAGATCAGGGAATAAGAATGACAACAAGTAACATATCATCTATCTGTGTGTTAAACATTAAACATACAGTCAAAAAAAGTTGAAAAAACCCCTTTTCTTGTTGAAGCGTGTTCGTTAGTTTTGCACTTTCAACCTCTTCAACGTCTCTGCCGCTGGATTCATCTAACGGTGACGGCACTTTGTTAATACCTATCATTCCCCTTTCTGGATTCGACACGTTTGTTACAACACTCCCATTACTATGACTCAACTTGTCTCCTTGGGAAACAGCCTCGTATTGACTGCGTTTGTGACCACCGAGAACGCCTTTGTAGAGAATGCCTTTGTGTCCTCCGAGAGATTGTCCCGTCGGAAACAGTTTATGACATATAGAACACTTGTGGATTTTCTCAGACGGTGACAACATTTTTGGCCTTGTTTTGTCTCATGTGCTTGCCTTTTCACCAAGCAGGTTTAGCAACTTAACTCTGTGGCTAGCCTTGTGACCACCTAAAGTTTGATACGAAGGGAACTCTTTTCCACAGATGCTACACTTGTACGAACCAAGCTTCCGCTCTGCTGTTGCGTTTGCGGTTGTGAATGGCGTTTGTGATGATCAGGGGAAAGCGGGTAGGGTCAAAGAGCAGAATGTTCATCTTTAGTGGGAGAAGAAGACGAAGGTTCTTCATTATCACCAAAACTCTGTCGATTTGATCCTACACTATCCAACCAAGGCCTAATGAAAGCGTTGTCGTATGCACACTTCTCTTCTTCTTGCCGGATCAGTTCTGTGACTCTGTGTTTCGAGGAAAGATCTTCATCTTCAGTAGAACACTTTCGCTTTGACTCTTCACTACTCTCCAAGCCAGGCTCAATGAGAAGGGTGTCGTTGTCACACTCGTCTTCTTCTTTTCCTCGCCGGATCGAGGAAAGATTCCAAACATCTGTGTTTCGAGGAAAGATCATCATCATCATCACAAGAACACTTTCACTTGCGTTTTGATCGTACGCCGTCGTTTACAAACCCGCCTTCTTTTTCTTCTTCACGCCGGTTCGATTTCAAGAATCCGTTTCCCGAGAAAGAATCTTCATCATCACGAAAACATTCAAGTTTTGATTGTTCACTGTCTACTTCTTCTTCTTCTCGCCGAATCGGTTCTTGTTGAACTTTTCACTCATTCCTCTAGATTTTAGGTATGCTCTCTAGTTCTTGTTCAGTTTTACTCTTTATTTTCTTAACTTTCCATCATTTTTCTCTTTTTTTTTCAATCTTACATACATACATACATACATACATATTTATAGACTTTCTCTACTAACTCCATACAACTAATAATCATATCCTAGACCTTACTTCTAGCCACTAGCCACTAGGATCACTTATACAAACAAGACACTCTACTCATATATAGGTTCTAACAACCTTTAACAACTCTTCACCACTCCCTTACTCTTAACTAAGTTACTTAGACATTTAACACATATTTAACTAGATGGGCCTTAGTCAATCTGTAGGCCCATCATCCTTAACACAAAACCCAAAGCCATTAGCTTTCTTTACTGACTTGTCTTCATTCTCGATTGACTTTTCTTTTCTTTCTACGATCCCAACTTCTTTTCTTCGACTTCGCTTCTGGTTCTTCGTTACTTATTTTTCTCATTAATCTTCATCACCACTTTTTCATCCTTGATTTCTTTTCCTTTTGCAGGTCCAATCAAAGGAGTCAATCCCAACAGCTCTATGAACCTGAGTTCCGAGGAAGGAACTTCATCAGCAGTAGAAAGATTTCGTTCTAATCGTTCGATTTTCTCCAACAAACACTCAATGAACACGTCGTCGACTGGAAACCCAGATTTTTTTCGTATAACGCAGATTCTAACCTTTTTTCAGAACGGCCAACGACATCGGCGGCGAAAGATGACTCAAAAGCGTTAAAAGATCCATACCTCTTCGATCTATTTCAGTCGCGCTTTTTCTTAGTTCCTAATAAAGTTGTTCGCTAATATTATCGCACTTTCAATTTCCTCGACACCAGATTCATCAAACTCCGGCTGGTTATTAGGATCTATCAATCTCCTTATGCTCTGTTCTGGATCCGACGCACTTGGTACAACGCTTCCATTATTGGGACTCCGCTTGTTTTCCTCAGGAACAACCTTATTCTGATTGCGTTGGTGAACGTTTTCACTTCTCCTTAAGCTCTGATCTAGATCCGACACTGTCGATTTACTGAGACTCCACTTGTCTCCGTTCTGTTGAGGAACAACCTCGTTCTGATCGCTTTTGTGACCACTAAGAATGCTGTCACTTCTCCTTAGGTCCGACACATTAGTTACAACACTTCTATTACTGAGACTCCACTTGTCTCTGTTGGAGACGGTCTCATCCTGACTGTGTTTGTGACTTCCAAGAACGCCTTCGTAGTGACAGCGTTTGTGTCCACCGAGGGCTTGTCCCGTCTGAAACACTATATGACATATAGAACACTTGTGGATTTTCCCAGACGGCAACAACATCTTTTGCCGCTTTTTGTCTCCACCGTTTGCGCTTGCGTTTTCAACAAGCGGTTGTGGCGGCTTAAGCCGGCGAGAAAAAGAAGAAGACGAGTGTGAAAAAGAAGAAGACGAGTTTCAACAAGCGGTTGTTGCGTTTTCAAAAAGGATCTATTGATTTTATCTATTGCCAAGATCAACATCACTTCTTCCTCATCATAAGAAGCTCATTTGCTCATACTTCACAAAAACACACGCATATACATTTTCATGCAAACTTCAAACAATGTCCATTATCATATTTTCACTAATTGTTTTATTTTTATATTTTCAACATTAGGTTATATGTTGATCAAGAGAATCTAATCAAGTGACTAATAAGATAGTTGCATTTGAAAAATATTGTTCTTCTTTAAACCTGATTTTTGGATTAGAAAATTTTTACAGAATTTTTTGCATATTTTAGATAAAAATATATGTTTTAAGCAACTGTTAAGCATTTTGACAAATTTTCTTAGATAACTTATGAACACTTAAACCATCAGAAATATGTGTATATAAATTATATACATATATTTATTTTATATGTTGTATTTCAAATGTGTATACAAGTGTGGTGTAATAGATAGTACAACATTAACATACTATTAGAGTTAATAAATGCAATACATTGGCCTAAGGTTAGAAGTCCCCATCTTCTCTCTGACAATGATTTTACTGCTCGTTTGAAGTCAGATGGTCTTTGTTAAGTTGTTCTCTTCCTATTTTATTTGGTTTGAGGCAATTTAAATTGAGATGTAGTAGGAGAGTACAATCGATTCTGTAGTGTTCAATATTTAGCTAGTCGGACTGTTGTCTCAAATGTCTCTCTAGCCGAGTAAATAATCTCCCTGTCCTACTTAACTTTTCATCTCCGTCTTAAATGGTATTCCGAAAATATCTGTTCAATCAAATAATCATAATTTTAATTTTAAAAACCTCAATATTTTAACTTTTTCAAAATAAAATAAATAATATTCGATACATAATCATACATTTTTGTGAGAATATTATTCGAATAATGGAAGTTATATGTAATGGATTCAAAGCGAATATCAAATTTATATTTTAGTGATGAAGAAATTTATACTGAATGTCACTTATTCTGAGTTAGTTCATAACATATACATGAAGATAATAAGAGATGAAGATATTACGAAGGTGAAACGGAGTTACGTTCCGCAAGCGGATCCTAAGCGAAGACCATTCTTTATCTTGAATGATGAAATTATTTTTGGTTATTTGATGTCATTTCCTAATGATAAATATGCTAGTATTTTGCATGTGGAAGTTGTGGAAAATGTTGTGCAAAAGCAGGAGTGTGAACAAGTTTTAATAGAGGATCTAGGGAGTGGATAATGTGTTAATGATGGTATAATTAGTTTTTATGGAGAGAAACCACCAGAATATGGGTAGGTGAACAATGATGAAAATGTTTCATATGATGATAGATTTGTTAACATAGATAACTCATACATGTATGAATACAATCAGCTCGCACATGTTGTAGAAGAATGAGAAGGAGAATAAGAACAAGAAAGAGAAGGAAATGATCATGTACTTGTTGCATGAGAAGATGATATTAATGTATATATATAGATTAAGATTTTGATACTAAGGCGGAAGTGCAAGATATTGTTGAAAAAACTGCACATCTGAATTGTTTTGAGTTTGATATTATCAAATCGGAACTGATGAGATACATGGTCAAATGTTGTGAAGCAGAAAGTGGTTGCAAGTGGATGTTACAGGATGCAAAAGTTAAAAATTCAAAAAAAATTTCTATTAGAACTCACAACAAGATGCATACATGCTCTTAGACTAGTAGTACAAGCACAAATAGAAGGAAAGGAACGCATTTGTTAGTAGCATCAATTTTGCATGAAGATTATCCAGGTCAATTTAAAACCCCAGCTCCAAAAGTTCTCATGGGTTTGCTTTTAAAAAAACTTGGTGTTAACGTGTCATACTCTACTGCATACATAGGGAAAAATGTTGTTTGTGTTGTTCAGGGTAGTTCAGAGGATAGTTATAAGATGGTGTATTCTTATATACACATATTAGAGCTTATGAACCTAGGTACAATAACACGTCTGGAAATAGATGAAGAGCACATGTTTAACTACCTATTTTTCGCGTTGGGAGCTTCCACTGAAGGTACAAAGCCATGAGAAAAGTGATAATTATAGATGGAACATACCTTAAGAATATACACGGTAGAGTTCTAATTGTTGCTACTACTTAAGATCTTGACCACCACCATTATCCAAATGTCTTTGACGTAGCTGATGGTGAGAAAGATACAAGTTGGAGTTGGTTTCTCAATATGTTGAAATAAGTTATGCTAGATTCTCATGAAATGGTGTTTCTTACTAATAGAAATCAAAGTATCTTCAAGTACATAAGTGAAGTGTACTCATTAGCTCAACATAGATATTGTATGTATCATTTTTCTCAGAATGTCAAAGCAAGCGTTCACTACGTCAACAAGGATGTAGTTGCTGATAAGTTCATGCAATGTGCTAAAGTTATATGGAGGCTTAGTTTTCTAAACTTTGTCTTTTTTACGATGAGGTACCCAACTGCAGTCGTGCATCTAGATTAAAGTGTTGGAGAAAAAAATGGGCAAGATGTTATTTTTCAGGTGAAATGTACAATATCATGATAAAAAAATCTGCAGAATCTATGAATAATGTTTTTAAAGATGCAAGGGAGCAGAAGCCAATGATTGTTGCGGTTGTATAAAAAATGGTTGAATAGTTTGACAAAAATCAAAAGAGTTCTACAGAACTGCCGACCGCACAGAAGATTGTTCCTTATGTGGAGAGTATACTCCATGAAAGATGTAAGGACGCAAAAGGTTTACTATGTATGAGCTTAGCAACCTTTTTTCTTGAATACACAGTCATTGGTTTCGATGGGAAAACTTATCTAGTGGATTTGGATAGGAAAAATTGTAGTTGCAAGCATTTTGATATAGACAAGTATCCTTGTGTCCATGCCTTAATGCCAAATAAAGCAAACACAAAGGGAAAGATTTCATTACATGAGTTGTGCTCCAAATATTATTAGGTGGAGATGTGGGCATTGACATACTACAAGACATTATATCCAATACCCCATCATTCCCAATGGAATGTTTCCGATGAGATACGAGAGATGTATGAATTACCTCCGAAATATGTGAAGAAAAAAGGAGAAACCAAAAACTTAGGTACCCATAAGTTGGAGAACATGGTCGTGGTAAGTCGAATCGTATAGGGCAAAAATCGAGTAATAGTGGACAATGTTCGATTGAAAGTGTCCCAAATTCGAGTCAAAGTGACCAGGATAGACTCAACGTGGGGGAGGATCGACTCACCGTGGAGGTGGCATATTTAGCTGGTTGGAGCGTGGTAATGATTCTTAACATCTCTATGCTTGTATTGTTGTTTCTGTATTGTTTAGTTATTTGTATTGCAAAGAGTAGAAATTACCAAAATGGTGAAAATGTCTTTTTTACATAGTATAGTAAATATACACTATAGATCTAATATGATATATATATATAAAACTATAAAAAATTAATTTTTAGTATGGTACAACTATCTAAACATTAATCCATCAAAGTATAATTATGTACATTGCGGAGTACAAGTGGAAAATTTGGAACAATTATCGTACATCTATGTTAAATCATTTTTCAATGCTTTATGTACCTTTTTGTCAGATCCTAAGTACTTGCAATGATTGATTTTGTCGGATCCTATGTACTTTCAATGATTGGTTTAAATATTTTAACTTGGTTTAGTAAATTAATTTAATCATTAAAATTAACATTTAAAATTAACCACAAAATTAACATTTAAATTAACAATAAAATTAAAAACAACATGGACACAATTGTACCTACAAGTTCTCAGACCTGAGTTCTACAAGCAACAAAGCCAAAACAAAATAAGTATCTCACACTTACGAGTTCCACAATCATCAAAACTAAAACCAAAAATAAACATCATCAAAAGTTCCACAACATAACATCATAAATAAGAAAAATCTAAACCTTCTTTTGCAGCTTCTTGTTCTTCTCTTTTGTTTAGGTAGATTGATAGTACTTGGACGGTTTAGTGTCCCTGGAAGGTTTAAGCTTTGGCTAGTGTACAAAGACAATTCTTCTTAAAACATATGTTAAAGCGCATATGTAATATAGGTTTCAACGGATCGGAGCTTTCACGGGGCAAAGGACCACTAACAAGTACAAGAGAAAGTTGAGGTTCGGGTGAAGGAGGGCATGGACCACTTACATGAATTGGTACCTGAGAAGGCTGAGATTCGACTGAAGGAGTGCAAGGACCAATTACAGGAACTAGTACCGGAGAAGGTTAAAATTCGGCTGAAGAAGGGCAATGACCACTTACAGGAACTGGTACCGGAATAATAGCTTCATCTTCCCCTTCATCCGTCCCACATTCACCCATCTCACCTTCAACCACGACTTTTTCATCTAATCCCATCTCAGCTTGACCCATCTCACCTTCAGCCCCAACATCTTCATCCCTTGCTGCTGAGCTACCTTCACCAAAACCAAAGTTTCCATCTTAACGATGCCACGAAGCTGAATGGTTATCACTGTCATATGCATCATCATCCACAATGTCATTATCCTCCACTACCTTTTTCTTCCCCTTGTTGTTTTTTTTAAGGTTTTCACCTCATCTTCAACCATCATCAACCTATATTCAACATATAAAGTTGGCTCAAAACATCTCTGAACCTACTTTCCATCATTTTTGTCATCAGTGTCCACATTTCTTCTGAAAAAGGAGTGGACTGTGGTGGTGGAGTTATAGGATCAGCATGTTCTTCTTCCTCAGGTACATTCTCTTTTTCTACCCTAGCAGCAACATCCCGATCGTAAAATTCTTCCTAAAATATCTTCCTGTGATGAGGACTCCAACTCATCTTTATCTCCTTGTGGTGATTGAGGTGTGCTTCAAACTTCTGGGTTATTTGTTCTAACCATATATGAAATTCAAGAAAAAAAACACATTAATCAAACACTAAACACAAAACTTAAAATTTTTTAGTCTCACATATCTGTTTTCAACATCAATTAACTCAAACACGATTTTTGTAAAACCCTATTCTACATTTCTCACACACACCACAACCAAACTTTCATTCAAAATCTTTTATCCAAAATAGTAGATTTCAGATCCATTAAACCCTAAACAAATTCCCAATAAACCGATTATTGTAAACCCTAGGTTTCTGAAATTGAAAGATAACGGTTTCAAGAGACTAACCTTACAGAGGCGATGATGAACGATAATTTATAAAACAGCGGTTGATGAAGAACAGAGGAGCACGCGAAGAAAAACTGTCACCGAAGAGGAACAGTCTCGATCTTCGTTCCACGTTGACGATGCGATCCAAGAGAAATATACAACGACAGAGGAGTAGCAAAGCATTCGAGATGAGAAAATAGGATTTTTGCGATGGTTTCTGGTGGTTGAACGAAATTACAGAAATGAGGTTACGGAGAAGAGGAAGAACACAAAGGGACGAGGAGAAGAAAAAATAATCATATTTTCGCTTTTGTTTTTTTCTTATTGGGCTGAGTTATGTTACATTTTCATATTTTTTGTTTAATGGGGTAGATTAAGGTTCATATTTGTTTGAGGATCACAATTTTTTTTAATTTATATTTCTCTTGATTTTTAAGATATTTAACAAGTTGTTGATTTAAAATTAATTATAAAATAAATAAAAAACATAACAGGAATATTTCGGCTGAATGTTGTTTAGAAAAGGGCATCAGAGAAATAGTCCTAGCTAGTCGCTTATATAGTTAACTTGGAAGCTCATGTTTTTAGAACACAACGAAGATGGAATTCAAGTTATTTTTCTGGTTCAGTATTTTCTCGTCTTTACAATTAGGCATGAAATGGACGAAAGAACAGTAAGTAAATTGACTTAAAATATATTTCTGGGTGAAAACATTACTTTTATCAAATTGATTGATCATCTAAACAGAAAAAATAAATTCTCTGATATGTATATGGAGATTCCTAAAAATTAACTGAAATTTTGAAAGTTTACAAATAAAAAAAAAGGGATATATAAAAGTAAGCATAACTGTGAGGAAACACGTAATAGACAGGTACATTAATTGCTTCAACTAAAAAGACTTCCCATCAACACAAACACTAGGCCTATCTCTGTATCTGTTTACCTTAAGCTTCTTCTTCTTTCTCGCTCTCTCTCCATCTCCTCAAGCACGGATCATCTGTTAAAATCACATTTTCAATACAAACCATTTTGAGATTTGCAAAGTCTTTCTCTGTCATAGATTTCATGTGTTGTTATAAAAGGAGTGTGTGTGTTTACCACTTTGCAGTTGTTTCTTCCTTTCAATGTCTTTAAAGCTTCTTCAGCGAAAGCTTGAGCTGCTTCAGCTTCGGCTTCTGCTGCCTCTGCTTCCTTTGCAGCTTCCTCTGCCTCTGCCATGGCAGCTTCTGCCTCTGCAACTGCCTGAGCTGCAACTTCTGCTGCCTCATGTACGTTCATAATCTTCATTCTAGCTAACTCTATATCAATCTGTGACCTTGTCTGAAAATTCACTTCATCTCTGTCTGTTTTTGGTGAAGGCAAAGAAGAATTCCTCTGTTTTCCTCCAAATACCCCCAGACTTCTTTTCCTCTGGGAAGAGGACGGAGTGGAGTTTGGAATTCTATACTTGCGTTTAACCTGTAAAAAAAGAAAACTCGGATCAATAAAACCTTGCAAGTTGCAGCTAATGATGCATATGTCTCTGTTCTACTAACAACCATGATCCATGAAGCAAGTTGATTGCACAAACACAAAAAGTCATACTGTTCATACTATTCAAAAGAAAATATATATATGCACATGATACCAGTAGTCAAAAGCGTTACATGAAAATATTAAATCTTACCTTCACAAGTTTACCACCAAATGAAAAGAACACGGGTATAGTCAGTCCTCTATATCAGTATTTTACGAGGAACTTAAACAAGGAATCTTGAAAATGGTACTTGTACATGTAGAGCTCAATATTTTCCCATGCTTAAATCAATAATTAGATATAAAAAAAAAGTCATCTCCTTGGCATGTTTCCGAAATAAATACAGAATCTACTCATTATATTCCAATAAATACCTCGACTTGAGTAGATGCCACCACAATAAATCTAGTAATTACATAAATATTCCTAACCATTTCAGCTTAAATGATTAGAATATTTAATGCACATTCGTCTATTCAGGACAGGACAGGAGAAGATAAAGATGCCTATTGCCTTTCAGTAAAACTGACTCCATGTGTTGCTTATATTGAAGGATGCATGCTATTGACACAACCAAAGGCTATATTTTGGTTTTCATCTACAATGACTTCACAAATTCTAGTCGACAACATATCAGCCATCATCAAATTGGAATGTAGCACAACACGATTTAGCTGCAAGCAACAATTTAACTATACATAACGTCTATGAAAAAGATGCAAGAATTAAAACAGAATACCTCAATGTAGGAACCAATCATTGTTTTATTACAGCCATCAGGCTCTTTCAGGGTAGCTATTGCTTCCATTATAAGGCTATCCAGCCTGCAACGTTTTTATAAAAGTGTCTATAAACATAGACTCAAATGATATAAACATCTACATATATATGGGACTTTAGACACTTAAACTCTCATCATGAAATCAAAATTATAAAGCCACATCGATAAGATGGAGCAAACAGCTGAAAGGGGAGAAAAGGTACTAGACCAGTGAAGAAAATCTAAACAAGGGTTAAAGAAGGCGTGAAACCAAGCCTGTAGTACATCAATGTAATTTAACACTTATCGACTTCACAGACAGAAAAATAGTCATGGCAAAGCATACAGTTTCACAGTCTCCTCTTCAATAAAAGAAACAGACATAGACGATAGTTCTAACCTTACATTAGGTTTCCTTGGAGCAGGAGTAGAAACTTGCAGTGCAGAGGAGCCAGTAGTGGAAAAATACTTAGGATCCACCATTTCTTCATCACTTTGCAATGAGGTGGTTAGGGCTAGTGAGTTCTCTTCCTGTTTAGGAAGAGAGAGCGTCCTTTTAACAGCTAACCTAGACTTTTCACGTGATCCCCACCCATTCGCCATGACACTCATGTTTCTCCATTTGTCCTGTCCCAATACAATGTAACAAACCCAATCCGAATCAGACAGACAAAACCAGCAGCATTGTAAAGTTGACACAAAGGATAAGAAGGAATCATGACCTTAAGATCTACATTAGAACGCAAGTACAAGATTCCACTAAATTCAGGATCTTTGAGAATTGTGCGCCATTTACCAGGTCCATGCTTTATAACACCAGACTTTAAAGCTGATTCTTCTTCTTGAGTCCATTTCTGCTTCGGAGCACCCATCACGATTTTGAATTGCAACTACACTCTATAGTCTCCAGTTTTAATGAAAGTCTGTTCTGCAACAAAACGAATCATTTGTCATGAGACCAAGCAGAACAAGCTTCTGACTATAAAAATTTCTACCAGAAGGCAATCACATACATAAAAATGCTTTCGTAAAAGTTTCTATTTTTATATCTTTCAGTGTAACCTATAAATTCCCTCTGTTTTTGCAATCATAACTAAGAGTTACGACTCCAAACCTAAAATCACATAATCTCTAATAGCTGTAAAACCCTAATTCTCTGTTCCACGGAAACCTACCTATACGCGTTACTTAGTAATTCAGAAACAAAGATGCAATACCAAAGCACCAACTTCACCTCATTGAAAGATCTCGAACTCAAACCCTAGAAAGAAAAAAATCTTCCTTTCAGATTGAAACCTAATCTCATGCTGGGAATATAACAATCGAGAAACACGAAACAGATGAATTCACCAGATAAATCAGATTTCTGAGGAAGAATCGATCTTTGCAATACCAATTTCGTTATTTCTTGATGAGATTTGGAGAGGCTTCGGCAGCAAAAAAAAGGCTAGGGTTAATAAGAATACAAAGGATTCAGAGTAACGGACCTCCGTCAATTCTGATACGGCGAACCGCTTACACCAATTGAAATAAAACGCGTTTTTTTAAACTGCCTTAAAACGCGTTTCTTTTATGACGGCAAAGCTTAGTTATGACCAACTATAGTCTATCTGTTTATATTAATTGTCGTTCTACATTTTTTACAAAACAATTAAAATTTTTTATTTTACTTACTATTAATATATTTTATAAAGAAATTTATTAATTAATATATTAAAACAATTAAAATAAAGCTAAAACTTTTATTAGTAATTATTTGTTTTAAAATTTTTAAAACAATATATATTATAAAACAAAATTTTAGTCATAAAAAGACATTTAATTAAAAACGAAAGAAGTATTTGAAACTATTTACAATTTTATAACTTTAGAAATGCTTTAAAATTGAAAATTTTTAAATCAAATGACACTCTTCTTAGGTATTATTGCGATTGTAAATTAGAAAATTATTCATCAAAACTAACACTTATTCAGTCATATTTACATGAAGCTTTTGTGTTTATTTTTTCGAAATTTTAAGTTTTGTTAATTAAAAGTTGTAGAGTTCGAGAGCCTAGAGGTATTTTGAACATAAAAACATTTTTGCTAGATATGATTCAAAAAAATGTGTGGTGGAGATGGTAGTTGTGATAATTTTTCAAAAATGTTTTTTTTTTCCATTTTGTCCATTGTTTTTTTTAGTTTATATAGTTGACCACCACTCAAAGAGATTTTTCACGTACATCGAATGATATAATGTTAAAATGAAAATATGGATTACGCACATGTTTTTTTAATACATTAAAAATTCATATACTTAAGAAAATCTGAACGTGTGCAAATTTGACAAAATTATGACAAAAAAATTTGTAGAATATTTTATCAAAAAAAGAAAAAGTTGTAGAATATATTTCTGTTTGATGTATATCACGAGGTTAGTTTTCTTCGAAAATTCAGTAAAAGGAACTAGTCTTCTCTAATTCTTCTTTATGATTATATTTATTATAAACTAATTTTATATTTGGAAAAGAAATTAGTAATTGATCCCCAAAATCTGAAATAACAATTAACTCCATACAAATAAGTTACTAAAAATTTACCAAGAGAACATATTTTTTTCTTATTTTAATTATCATTTAGGTCTATAATATTATTATTGTAAGAAGTAAAGCTCTAGTAAATACTAAATATATGAGCCCAACAATATTTATGGTGTGAAAATATATACTCCACTTGTTATAATAATTCGAGTGACAATCGCAATAATAATTCATAAAATCGGTCTTTCTCAATGTCTTTTTAGGGATGATCATAATGTGTTATTTGATTTTAATCAAGGCAACAACAAAAGTCATACCAATTAGGCTTAATCTTGGTAAAAAGGAATGTTTAAATGGTGGATGGAGTTAGTTGTATACTTTTTGGCATTAAGATGAGAATAATTTGCTACTTAGACTTTTGTAACATTAGACACCATATTCTTCACATATATAACAAGAGGAAAAATATGGTTACGTCTAACCAGTGGTATAATCGGGTTAATTTTTCTACATGTTGTCTTAATTACGTGCACGAGAACACAAGAGAGAAAAAAAATAAAACCAAGAAAGAGTCAACATAGTTGCCCGCCTAACGCTAATTAGCACTTTTGAAGCCATTTTAAGATAAACCTTTTGAGGTTATAGCTTTCACAATGAGACTAGAAATTCTCTAAGAGAGAGAGAAAAAGGATAAAGACAGAGAATTATGGCGACAAAGAACGATGATTTTGCACCATTTCCGGTTAAAGATCAGCTTCCAGGAGTCGAATTTTGTGTATCGAGCTCTCCAAATTGGCGTATGCATTCATTTAGTTTGTTTGGTTAATTGTGTATTAATGTTATATTAGCAGTCGAATTATGTTTAAAGTTTAGGAAAATGAATTTATGTGTTACCAACTGTCGAAATATGTTTTAAGTTCCTGTTTTCACGTTTTCAAAACGTGATACTGATATTTTCAAAGTCACTACATTCATCAATTTTTTCATATTTTTGAAAAACGATGTATGTGTTTCGTGATTCTTTAACTAAAAAAATATTCATTTCAAGTGCTGCCGTTTTTTTATTATTTTTCGATTTCATCATTCCATCCAGTAAATTTTCTTTTAATTTGTCAACAAATTAAGAATTAACGTTTAAGAAAATGATAGATGTGGTTTTGTATGATTAATTATGCAGCGGAAGGCATAGTTCAAGGGTTTCAACATTACATTGTGATGCTTGGAACTACTGTAATAATACCTTCCATACTCGTTCCTCTCATGGGTGGTGGCGACGTAAGCAGCATTAACGTTAATCTCATCTAATTATTTCACATTCTCAGTAAATTAAATAAATTGTGGGGAAAACAACGTCGTCCAGGTGGAGAAAGCGGAAGTGATAAACACAGTGTTGTTCGTGTCGGGAATAAACACGTTGTTGCAGAGTTGGTTCGGAAGTCGACTTCCTGTCGTCATCGGAGCTTCTTATGCTTACGTCATCCCTGCTCTTTACATCACTTTCTCTTACCGTTTCACTTACTATCTTCATCCTCATTTGGTTAATTACACTACCCAACCCATTTAATTTCTTCTTCTTCATTAAAAACATTTTTCATCGAAAATTGAAAAGTTTATGTGTTAATTAATGTAGAGATTTGAGGAGACAATGAGAGCAATTCAAGGAGCTCTTATCATTGCTTCTATAAGTCATATGATAATGGGCTTCTTCGGTTTATGGAGGATCTTGGTCAGGTTCGAAGAAAAATGGTCATGTTATATATTATTACTTGGGAAACAAGTAATCTATAACCCTAATATTTTACTTCAGGTTTCTTACCCCTCTTTCGGCTGCTCCTCTCGTAATTCTCACCGGAGTTGGCCTCATCGCGATCGCTTTTCCTCAGGTAAATGATTCAAGATTAATCCCAAAAACATCAAATTGGTTTAGGTTCTTTTATTTGTTAAGAGGAGCTTAAGTAGTCTTTATGTTGCAGCTTGCAAGATGTACAGAAGTTGGACTTCCAGCGTTGATCATACTCATAATTTTATCTCAGGTTTTTGATTAGTTTCAAGAGATTTCATATAATTACCATCAATTTCGAATCTCTGATAATGATTGTATAAATGTTGTCAGTATCTTCCTCACTTGTTCAAGTGTAAGAGATCGATATGCGAGCAATTCGCTGTTCTGTTCACCATAGCGATCGTTTGGGCTTACGCAGAGATTCTGACGGCAGCTGGAGCTTACGACAAAAGATCTGATAATACACAGCTCAGCTGTCGAACAGACCGGTCTGGTCTCATCAGTGCTTCTCCATGGTCTGATCATCTTCCTCCTTTCATTAAATTTCCTCTGTTTCAGAAAAAAACAACAGAGGATTCTCTGACAATTTCTTAATTCTTAGGGTGAGAATTCCATATCCATTGCAATGGGGACGTCCAAGTTTTCATGCAAGTGATATTTTCGCAATGATAGCAGCTTCTTTCGTAGCGATAATCGAGGTCTTGTTGCCATCTCAATTCCCATTTTTTGGTTTTAGAGAAGGATTTCTCTTTCTGAAAGATCGGCTCTGTGTCTTTGTTTTGTTCATTTGTAGACGACAGGTACGCTCATTGCAGCTTCAAGATTTGGTAGTGCAACTCATATCCCTCCCTCGGTGCTTAGCCGTGGCATCGGATGGCAGGTAAAACAGATTGATATATGATTTGATATCAAGAATGCTAGTATTTGAAACTGATGTGTGTGCTCCGCTGAAACTGAAAAAAAAAACAGGGAATAGGCGTTTTGCTGGATGGACTGTTTGGAACAGCAACCGGTTCCACAGCTTTGGTGTAATGGAATCATTCTCTTCCCGCTATGCGGTTTTCTTCAGTCAAGAAAACTTGTTTTCGAATCCCGAATCTTAAACTCTGTTCTGTTTGTTCTTGTCATTTGTAGTGAAAATGCAGGGCTTCTAGGACTAACAAAGGTTGGGAGCAGAAGAGTTGTTCAGATAGCTGCAGGTTTCATGATCTTTTTCTCCATTTTCGGTAATGCTCTAACCCGTGAAATCACTCGGAAACAATCGGCCTTCTGTATTTGACTGCTAAAGTTGGTGAAAAACAGGGAAGTTTGGGGCTGTTCTTGCATCAATACCATTACCAATCTTTGCGGCTGTGTACTGCATTCTATTCGCCTATGTAGGTATGTATAACTCAAGAACTAAACTCTTTCGCCTCCTTTTAGCTTCTATGAATGTGATTGAGATCAAGCAGAGGACCTTGTGAACAGCTTCTGCAGGACTTGGCCTTCTTCAGTTCTGCAACTTAAACAGCTTCAGGACTAAATTCATCCTTGGCTTCTCCATCTTCATCGGTCTCTCTGTCGCACAATACTTCACTGGATATCTATTTGTCTCTGGTCGTGGACCAGTTCACACTCGTACTTCTGCTGTAAGTGTCTAAGAGAGTAGACAGCTTACAATCATCAATTTATGTCTGTTTTCTTGTGTACTGATCCGTTTTTGGTGTTGCCATCGATAAAGTTCAATGTGATAATGCAAGTGATATTCTCTTCGGCTGCAACGGTTGGGATAATGGCAGCATTCTTGTTGGACTGTACTCATAGCTATGGACACGCCTCGGTGAGGAGAGACAGTGGAAGACATTGGTGGGAGAAATTCAGAGTCTACCACACTGATACTCGAACCGAAGAGTTTTACGCATTACCTTATAACCTCAACCGATTCTTCCCTTCTTTCTGAAATCCCAAAACCCGAAACTCGGTTTTTTCAGAGTGTGAGAAGCCTGCATCTAGCTACATATATACACCACAAATAACTTTCCACCTAGAACACTTTTGTATGTTTTTTCTTTTTCTTGTTGCCGACTCTTTTGTATGTTACTACATGTGTTTGCTTATAGATTGTAAAGAGCTACAACATATTCCAGAGTGACTAGGCAAATTGAGAGTCAACCTCTTTTTTCTGGAGGGAATTGATCATCTTATTCCGGCTCCAGCTGTTGGATTGCCTCCTCCAGGTCTTCCCTTGGCTCTCTATTGGGCAAGATTCCCATCGTAATCCTAAACCCAAACGTGTGCTCCATTTTAGCGTGAATGAAGGGAACACAAAGATAACTTGGTTTTGGGTGAATGTAAAGTATAAATTGCAAGTTACCCGTTTCTCGAAGGAACTACCCTGCAAGTCAGCTATCTTGTCTGCAATTCCATAGTCAATGGCTGCTTGTGCTTGAAGATATTTAGGTCGTTTGATATCCTCGTTGATCTGCTCTTTGGATTTCCCTGTTCCCTTAGCTAGCAGCTCGATGTAGTAGTCAGTATTTGCATCAAGTTCCTTGGCCTGCCAGAGGATTATTCATTACAGTACAGGTGAAGAAACTTAAAGGGACATAGAAGGGTAAAGAATGTGAGAGCCACCTTTATCCACATGTCTATGGCAGCTCCACTCGATTTGTTTACTTTTGGCAGATATAATTTTGCTGCACCATTAACTATCAAAACTTAGAAGCTTACACAAATGGGCAAGAGGTATTAATATGTATAATATGTCCTAAATGCAAAGTTAAAGAACAAGTATTTTAGAGAAGAGAAACATACTTGACAAATGTGGTTGTACGGCACGATAACCCTTTTTCCCAAGAGAAAGAAGCATTGCTGCGCCATGCCACAATTGATAGTGTATACATCTGATTTGCAGTACTTTTAAGCCACAAGAAAAAAAAAAAAAGAAAAACAACGAGGATATAAGATTCTAGGTTGGTCCATGGATTATTTAACTATTTATCCAAACAAAAATCAGCAAAAGAAACTTGTGATCCGACATGTACCATAAGATAACACATTAGGTGTATAAAGGATGAATATTATCACAATATAGAAACGTAGAGATAGTTTTAGTGAGATCACTTACAGAGATGGTATCCGCTATGGCATAAGCTTCTGAATTTTGATCCTATGACCTGTATCTGTCCCGCGATCCAAAGGTTCCATCCACACATATATCCACCCTGCAAAATTTTGTTTTTCATCGATCCGGATCCACCCTGCCGCGGATCAAAACCCGCAGACCCGCAGATTGGATCATAAATTGCAGTCCTATTCTTAGGGAGTTTGGTAACCTCTTTTGTCAAGGCTTTTACGAATTTCAAGAGCATGATGTTGTCTTTAATAAATGATTTTCTTGATTTATATCGATCTCATAGTCTGAACTCTGAAGAGGCAAATATAACCGCTTGCTTATAGCTCTTGGTTAAATAAAAATAAACACAGTGGAATACATCAGATCCTGTAAATTAAAGGTTACATGGCTATAAGAATATTCAAGCATCCTTACCAAATTCTCAAAACACAAGACAAGTCTTAAAGACAACAAAAACTAAAACCTAACAAGCTTTCAGACCATCACTTCAGAGTCAGACCACATCACTAGAGTTGCCAGAAGAGCAATGGTTGCAGTCTCAACTCGCAACCGGTGTGGCCCGAGTCCAACCGCTATGCCGCCTGCTTCCAACATCATCTCCACCTCTTTCTTCGTGAAGTCTGCTTCAGTTTCATTGTTAACCGTTAGATTGAAACAAACTTCTATCATTGAGGCAAGTCATACACGATAGCCATTAGCTACTGTTTATTTTGTGTCTACTCGAGCACTAACCCATGATTTCGACAATATAAAAGCGTAGCAAACCAGTGGAAGTTTTAAATAGAGAACTGCATCAGAAATGTATTGAAGATAGTCTTTCTTACCGCCTTCTGGTCCAACTATTAATAGTCCGCTGGATTCTTTTGCTGAGGAGTTTACTGCACTGAGAAGAGGAGTAGCTTCGGCTGTAGCAACCAAACATAACTTTGACTTAGAAATCTAGAAAACCCCAAGAGGTGTCAAGGCAAGTTCAGAGTCTTTAAACCGAGGATCTTAGAATGTGCTTAGATTAATATCGAAACATACATGATCCAAGAGTGCACCAAATTTGATTGGAGGGTTCAGTACCATTTCATGTAGCCTTTGGCCTGTGACTGTAAAAGATAAGACATCATACAACTATAAACCAAGAAATTGTTTCCTTGTACAATTGCTACTTACATTGCTTAGTCGCAAACACAAACTAACACGCTCCAATCTGTCAACCCGATTTTCAGAGATTATGGATGATCTTTCCGTTAAAAGTGGTGTGACACTGCTCGCTCCGGTTCCCAAGATGAGCATATAAAAATATTCAGAGGCATGATTTGCACAAGTGATTAAGACAGTTACATACTAGAAATAGATACGTACAGTACATTTCTCAATTAGCCAATCCGCTCGACCACCCTTCAAAGTACCTGACAACACAATTAATAACCTCAGACCAATCAATCGAATATTGATTAATACATAATCGATACAACACTACCTGAAATTTTAAAATTTTAAAGATACGAGTTGAGGCAGGGAATAAAAAAATCCAGCTATTCTATACAGTGAGAATATTTCCATTACATACCGAAAGCTGCAAAAACGTGCCACTGGATACCCTGAGAAAGGATCAATTTCTGATCTTCTTGTGCGATAAAATCAACTCCAGTTTTGTATATGCTTTGTATACAACCTTCAACCAAACCTCCTTTGCCATAAAAGAGTTCTACCCTTGCAACAAAAAGGGGTGCAAGTAATTACTTACATTCACTAAAATCTAATCATAACCGATCATAAAACAAAGAAGATGTTAGCCTATTCTTATCTAAGATTTACTTATGATGATATCATAACGATGACCACTGAATTCATCATGGTAAAGATACATAAAAACGTTACTATGATCTTCATGAAATGATGGCTCCTTAATTTACAACCCCTATACATACACACACATAATTCAGATGCTAGAAAAATTCTGACTACGCAAGTGCAAGCAAACAAAATATGGACAATTCTAGATTTGAGGCATGATACAACAAATCAATTTGTAAGAGGGCTTTCACGAATGTAACACATTGAAATGCCCATAATGAATGAAGTTAGTACCTGTCCTCCGGTTTCAGTCTTAGAACTTTAGCCATATGCCAAAACTCAGATCCTTGGACACGAACAATCCCACCCTATAATCAATATAGATTTACACAAGAAATTTTTTAATATTACCATTTTAAAACGGCCACCTAAGTAACAAGAATTTATAACCAATTCAATTACTTGGAACATTCATCTGATAAAATTACAGTGAATTAACAAAAATTTCTCAAGTTCTCAGTCTCTGATTTTGATTGAATTCTTATACAGATTTAAAGGGAACAACAACTACATGAGGGAGAGAGACAGTGTGCCTTGCGAGATGGAAGATCATCAGAGAAGAATCGAGGGAGGCCACCGCGAGATTCATTCCGGAGGTCCGAATCCGACGGAGGAGATGAAGCAGATGCGAACATCTTGAAGCTGGAAGGTGGAAGCCATGAGCGAACAAGACTCGGCAAATCGGAAAACAGTGGCCGTGCAGCCGCTAGTGCTCTCATTATTCAAAGCTTCGGTGATTTTTTTTTCCGTTTTAGAAGATTTTGGTTCAGTTCTTATCGTTTCGGTTTACTGTATATATTGGTCTGATCCGGTTATGTTCCGATTAAATTCCGGTTAAGTTCCTCGTCCCCGCAATTCAAGGGATTTTGTTTTTTCAAAAATAAGGAGAAACGGTCATAAGGAGATATATGCCAAACAGATAAGCGGGCAAAATTTAAAATTAGAAAAAACGCAGGATATCAATAATGGTGGTTAACAGCAACCCAATTACATCAATACACGTGTCATATATGAGCCGTTTACATACAGATGGATGGTCTCGCTTATAAATACACCCTCAAACAGCACCGTATAACCTAGAATTCGAAAAATCAGATCTAGATCCACTTTTTTTTCATCTAAGGAGAGCGTCTTCATAAACGCCTTTCTTCATCTTCTTCCCTGCAAATCTAGTTTCTAGATCTTTCTTCCGCGAAACGAAAATGAGAGAGTGCATCTCGATCCACATTGGTCAGGCTGGTATCCAGGTCGGAAATGCCTGTTGGGAGCTTTACTGCCTCGAACATGGCATTCAGGTTCGTCTCTTCCTCTTCCTCACCATTTCATCTAGATCTGTGTTTTCTGCTATATTTTCATAGTTTTATCAGATCTGATATATTTGATGCTGCATTTCCCTTGTTCGTCGAAGTTACGGTGAATTTGTAGATCTGTTCTACCTAAATATTTAGATCTGTGTATGATTTAGATACCTCGTGAAAGGGATGCGAGATCTGTTTCTTATTTCAAAAATATTCGACGAACCTGTTTAGATCTGCGTTTGATTCCTATCACTTGTAAAATTGCTTTGGTTGAAACGCGATCCGATTCTCTCTTTTATCGTTGCTTCTGTATGCTTAGATATTTGGATTTTATTCATTTTGTGTAATATCAGTACTGATGTGTTATTTTTGGATCTGGAATGGTGCAGCCTGATGGTCAGATGCCGAGTGACAAGACTATTGGCGGAGGTGACGATGCTTTCAACACCTTCTTCAGTGAAACCGGTGCAGGGAAGCACGTCCCTCGTGCTGTCTTTGTCGATCTTGAGCCAACTGTGATCGATGAGGTCAGAACTGGTACTTACCGCCAGCTTTTCCACCCTGAACAACTGATCAGCGGCAAAGAAGACGCAGCTAACAACTTCGCCCGTGGGCATTACACCAGTAATTCACCCATTCCTTGTTCCATCATCATTCATATTTTGTTAATTTTAGTGTTTGTTAACTGAATTGCTTTTTGAATTCTTATCTCAGTTGGGAAAGAGATTGTTGATCTGTGCTTGGACCGTATCAGAAAGCTCGCTGATAACTGTACTGGTCTCCAAGGATTCCTTGTCTTCAACGCTGTTGGTGGAGGCACCGGATCTGGTCTTGGATCTCTCCTTCTTGAGAGACTTTCTGTTGACTATGGCAAAAAGTCCAAGCTTGGTTTCACTGTGTACCCATCTCCACAGGTCTCTACCTCTGTTGTTGAGCCTTACAACAGTGTCCTCTCTACTCACTCTCTTTTGGAACACACTGATGTCTCTATCCTCCTCGACAATGAAGCTATCTATGACATCTGCAGACGCTCCCTAAGCATTGAGAGGCCAACCTACACCAACCTCAACCGTCTTGTCTCGCAGGTATAGAGCTAGCAACAAAACAGTCCTTATTAATACTAATCTTGTTCGTTTTTCGTTTCTAATGTAACTGTATTTCAATCTGGTTTCAGGTGATTTCTTCATTGACTGCTTCTCTGAGGTTTGATGGTGCCTTGAACGTTGATGTGACTGAGTTCCAGACCAACTTGGTCCCATACCCAAGAATCCACTTCATGCTTTCCTCCTACGCACCAGTCATCTCTGCAGAAAAAGCCTTCCACGAGCAACTCTCAGTTGCTGAGATTACAAACAGCGCTTTTGAGCCAGCTTCTATGATGGCTAAGTGTGACCCACGCCACGGGAAATACATGGCTTGCTGTTTGATGTACCGCGGTGATGTTGTCCCCAAAGATGTGAACGCAGCTGTTGGCACCATCAAGACCAAGCGCACGATCCAGTTTGTTGATTGGTGTCCCACTGGATTCAAGTGTGGTATCAACTACCAGCCACCAACTGTTGTCCCAGGAGGTGATCTTGCTAAAGTGCAGAGAGCTGTTTGTATGATCTCAAACTCCACAAGTGTGGCTGAGGTGTTCTCACGTATTGATCACAAGTTCGATCTTATGTACGCCAAACGTGCTTTCGTGCACTGGTATGTGGGTGAGGGTATGGAAGAAGGAGAATTCTCTGAAGCTCGTGAGGATCTTGCAGCATTGGAGAAGGATTATGAAGAGGTTGGTGCTGAAGGTGGTGATGATGAGGATGATGAAGGTGAAGAGTACTAAGAAGAATGTTTGAAAAAGTTGGATTTTGTGTGGGTTTTTATTATCTGGTGTTGTGCTAATGGGCTCGAAACTCTTACGAGTCTTAGTTGTGTTTTTCAAAAACTACATTTTGTATCACTTGCTCGTCTTGATTTCTATTATCTAGTTCGTTTGTGTTTCTGACTATCTAAAATCTCTATGAACTGAATTTAAGCTGGGCTTTGGTCAGGTTCAAAAAAAAGACGAACTGAAATTGAATATATACTTTGGTTTGAATCCTGCCCTTTTGTTCAACTCTTCATTTTCAAAGAAAAAAATTGATTTTCTGAGAAATGGTGAAAGATTGGAATTTGCAACATTTCGAATAGAGGAATTATTTTTACACTGCACGAGAAACATGGATATAACGAAAAACGGTAAATAAAAAAAAGATAATACTTACAGCATAGTAACTAATTGGTGTAGAGCAATATTAGCTAATTTAGGCAAGGATCCATACCTGATATCCTCTCATCCTCCAACAGAGCATATGGATCGATGTAAGGTGGTGGTGAAACCGAAGTTCGGCTTCCATCATGAACGAAATCTGCTCCAAAGTACTTAAATTTTCAATAGAAAACAAAAACAACATCATCAGTTTCTATGTGCAATGAAACCTTATAAATGTGTGATAAGCATAAATGGAAATAGGACTAGGTTAGGTCAGAGTTGAGGGTCTTTGACCAGTTGGTTGTTTAGGAGAGAGTTAAGAGATCTTCTTGAACAAATCTCCAACATAGACATATCGAATGCTTACGAGGTAAAGGGCAGAGAAGGCGCCAAGAGTTAAGACAATCAGCGGCCAAAAACCCAAGAAGAAAGTCCCTCCAATTGTCAGCAAAATCTTAGCGCGCGGAATCAATCCCTGAAACAACAATAAAACATTTCTATATTTACCAAAACCAAATCAACCTTTATTATAGCTCCAAAGAACTATCTGTATAAAGAAAGAGCAGGTACTAGTTAGTGTTAATCTGACCTCAAGCCCTTCACTGTTTAAAGCCAAAGATCTCTCTCGCTGATTTAACAAGCTTTGATCGAAGGCGGGAGTAGTTGCAGTTTCTTTACCGGATTTGATCTCATCTTGTTCAACTTCATAGTCTTGAAGCAACGAAGTAGGAGTCATACCTCGTCTCTTCAATTCTTTCATAAATAAAGATTCTGGAGGTTCTTCACCTACAAGAACACAACTCAACTCAATAAATCAATAACCTTACTCAGTTCTATCAAACTCCAGATTCAGGCAGAGGAACATCGATGTAATAGAGGAAACAATCCAAGTAAATAGAATTCATTGTATCTTTAGACTTTTATAAACAAGATTAGAGAAACTAATTACAAACAATCCTGTCCAAATAAGGAAAAAATAAACTCTATTACTCCTTGTAGAGAGATTAAAAAGAGAAGACGAAGGAGACAAAGAAACGAAAAAAAAAAACTGACCTTTGGAGTGGTTATCACCGTTAAGAGATGATGAATAAACCCTAACACATCTACCAAGACGATGGCAACTCCTAGAATCGGCTGATTTGAAAACCCCTTTTCTACATTCCAATTTTATTGGAGATTTATGGCGAGGAATCGATACAGGAGAAGAAGAAGCACACAATTTAACAATCTCCAGAGAAGAAGCCATTTTTTTTAATTTTCTTTAGAGATTCCGGAAAGATTCATGATCGAAGCGTCTGCAGAATAAATAGGAGAAGTTAACTAGAATTTAAGACGGCAAAATCAAAATTCTAATTGTTTGGATTTTTCTGGGGAAAATTGGAGAAATGTGTCAATATTTCAAGCAACTGTTGGCCAGAGAACGGTGAAAGTTATCACATCTAACTCTTCAAGCGTACTTTAGCAAGAGTAAGGAGTCTTTTTGCTAAAACGCGCTGATGCTGTGTGGCCGCTAATTTTTTGCCGCATGGAGAGTAGTAACGAAACGCGAGACTCCACGTCTCGTTTTCGTCCTTTTCCGAATTAAATTGGTACAACGGAAAAAACAGATAAAAAGAAGAAAACAAATCATTCGTTTTAGTTGCCTCAAATGATACAAAACTGTCTCGTTTTGGTAAGGTTTAATAAACATTATTACCATAAAGTGTCCAACAAGGTAACATCACAACATACATTTAGATTTTATATTTGTCTTTGTAGTGGTTCTCTCTATTTTTTTACACAGATTATATAGGCATGAACAATCGAATATCGGTTTGAGTTTGAATCGGTTTTTCCAGGTTTTGAGTATTTTGAATGTAGGGGTTGAAGAAATATTTTAAAATTTTGGTTTGGTTTGATTTGATTCATTTTGGAAGTTTGAATGAAGAACCGGCTTAGAATCAAAATATTTTGGATTTGATTCAGTTCGGTTAATTTTACCCGCCTATCCAAAATAGTTAGAAAAAAACATTGGTTCAATTTTAAAAATATTTAGTTAAATTTTGACAAATTTAACTAAAGACTTTTGGATATTTTGACACAAATTTAGCTTGTTTTTATATTTCTTCGAAATTGTCCGCTCATAGCACGATGGAAGCGTCCGATTATAGCCCGACGTGCTGCTTCAATAGCTCGAGCAACTTTCAAAGAAGGAACAGAGATCCTCCGATGTTTAAGGTTATATAAAGAATGTTTTGGGCAAGAGATTAATTTTCAGAAGTCTTCAATAACGTTTGGTACGAAGCTAGACCCTATTATGAGCCACATTTTGGGTCTTTATACGGGAATTTCACAAGAAGAAGGTTTCGGGAAGTACTTAGGATTACCGAAATATTTTAGTGGATAAAAAAAAATTATTAACCTTTATCACCGATAGACTTAAAGCAAGATTAAGTGGATGGTATGCTAATACTCTTTCCTTGAGAGGCTATTGCTTTACCGGTTTATGCTATGGCATGCTTTATATTGACGAAGTTTCAATGCCAGAAAATCACCAATGCTATGAAAAGTTTTTGGTAAAACACCTTTGAAGAAAAGAAGAAAATACATTGGGTATCATGTGGGAAGATGAATCAAGCAAAATCTGGGAGGGGGGGGGGTGATTTCATGACACATGAGAATTTAATCAACATTTTTTGGCTAAGCAAGCATGGCGCTTGTTATCGGAGCCTCAGTCCTTGTTGAGCCGTTTGTATAAGGCTAAGTATTGATCAAGATCATCTTGGATCAATCAATCCAAATATCGGATCGATAGATCCGGTTTATCTTGGAACGATCGTAAGTTTTCAGATCGATCGATCCCACCTTGGACTGATCGATCTGTCTTATCTCCATTTTGCTGTAAGTTTTGGGATCAATCTATCCAACCTCATATTGATCGATCCAATCTCATATCGATCAATCCAGCCTCCGATCGATCGATCCGTCGATTCCTTCATCTTGCCGTAAATTTTTGAATCGATTGATCCCAACCCAAATCGATCTTTCTACCCATAATTCAATTTTTCTCTATTCTCTCTCTTTCATGCAAGTTATGTCGTTTTTCTATGTTGTTCATGCAGAGGACTTGTATTTTTAATTGTTTTGCATATATATATGGATGTATTGATACAGTATAATAATAAGAAGAAGAAATCTCTCTTCTATTCTCCACTCTCTACTCTCTATTCTCTTAATCTTATAGTTGTTCCACAAAATCTAACACTAAGTATTATGCCAAGAAGAATTTTCTTGATGCCATTCACGGGTCTAGGCCATCTTATGCTTGGAGGAGTATAATCTTTGGGAGAGAGCTTTTATCAATAGGAATAATGAAATCCATAGGGGCTGGGACTAGTACCCATGTTTGGTTGGATAAGTGGGTATTTGATGAGGAGTAAGAAGACCAATGAATAGAGAAACTCATATGAACTTAAATCTATTGGTCTCAGATCTTGTTAGAGACCATGGGTCTTGGGATATAATAAAGCTAAATGAGCTATTTCTGAAGGTTGATGTTGACAGAATCATGTCATATCTGACCAACATGAACATTAAGGATGAGTGGATTTGGGCTTATTTAAAGAAAGGCAAGTACACTGTTAAAAATGGAAATTGGTTTGTTTCTCAACCCACTGTGTATCGTGCAACTTTACCGGCTGAGACGCGTCGTTTGAATGGGTTGAAGTCGAAGATATGGAAGGTGGAAACAACGCCAAAAATCAGGATGTTCATGTGGAGAGCCTTATCTGGTCTTCGAGAACATGAGATGCAAGCTGATCCAGTTTTTCAAATATGTAAGAACGGAAATGAAACAATTGTTCATGTTCTCTATGAATGTGCGATGGAAATGCAGGTCTAGAATAAAGAAAAATTCTCATTATCTCAGCAGGGGTCAATGAGAACAAATGTTGAATACATGGAGTATTTTCTCGGGCTGTTAGAAAAAGGATATTCTTCCAGTTAAATATCGGCAAGCTATTCCATGGCTTCTCTGGGGTATTTGGAAGCAACAAAACGCAAAGCTTTATGCTGGGAGTTTCTATGATACGGATATTTTAATAGCAATAGCTGAGGAGTGGAAAAAGCTGAATGATGTAGAGAAGGTTACATAATCGCGACATGTCAATGAGGTTGGTTCAGACAAAAAATGGCATAAGGCTCGAATTGGTGTTTTGAAGTGTAATGTTAACTCATCATGGGTTAACTCTTCACGCATGTGTGTGTGTGGGGGGGGGGGGGGGTGGGGGGTCATGGATTGTCAGGATCATAGGGGAGAAGTTCGATTCCATGCTAGGGATGCGTTCTTACCGGCTCAACATCATGCGTTCTTGAAGTTCATGCTTGTTTGAGCTGTTTTGGTCTGTTTTTGACAATTCTCCACCTTAAGGAATGATCAATTTTACTCAGACGACACAAAAAAAACAATACGTACCAGAGTAGAAGAAAACATAAATCAGAATGGAGTAGAAATTTTTATTGGTAAAAATGTCTAAAAAATTTCAACTTTCAAAAATATCATTTAAATACTTAAGTTTTTCGTTAACTTATTAAATGGTTAACTATGTCATTTTAGGCACGACGTTATATCGAGTGACAAAGCACGTTTTCGGGGTTAAATCTTCTGTTAGCAGCTTTCATTTAATCAAAATGACCAATATTTAGGCTACTTTTTACTGTTCGTATTCTCTTTCTATTTTCGGTCGCTTCATCGAGATCCAACATTAATTAAGAAGTCAAAAATCTTTTCAAATTGACATCTGCCTTTGGAAAACATAATCCAACGACATCTTTGTCATCTGGAATCTCCAAAAAATTCCCATCGAATTTTCTAAAAACCCTAAAGAGATTGAGTTTCTTAAGCGTTGGCGATAACTGATTCGATCCGCATCCATCAAATTGGTTATTGTAAAATATTTAATAACTTTAATATTCTCTTATCGGTTATCGGTATAAGGTGAAACGTTGGCGATAACCGATTAAATCTTTTCTTAATACTCTTTGAAAAGTCAAATAACTGATAAAATTGTTAAACTTTAATTTCGTAAACGTGATCCGTCTCTTGATTTAACGTCATGTCTCAAATGTCATAGTCAACATAAGTGAACCATTTAACCATGAAGTCATAGAAAACTTAAACGTCCATGATTGAAGATTTAAACGTCCATAATTTGAAAGTTGAGACTTTTTTAATAAAAGATAAACAACGTCATTTTGACTAAACATAAGCTAACATAATCTTTAACTCAATAAACATGTTATATCTCTCAATTTAACGTCACATTTCATATACCATAGTCAACATAAATAATCATTTAATCATGAATTCAAACATATCATAGTCAAAAATTTTGAAATTTGAGAATTTAAACCTCTACGATTATAAAATTTGACTTTTAAAAACATTTTTCCCATTTTTATCAGTTAAATTCTGTTTGGAATGATTAAGTGGGCCATGGAGAGATTACCTTTTTCCCCCGGCCACTCATTTTACATTTCTTAGGATATGAGAAATTTCAGATGCAAGATAGATAATTGTAAAAAAAATGTGACATCCATTTATTCATCCACGCTACATCATCTTGTAATAATACATGACTAGGAAAACTAATAAATTATTTACACTAAAAAGAAAATAGTTTATTAT
This sequence comes from Cardamine chenopodiifolia, assembly GCA_963922655.1. NCBI lineage: Eukaryota > Viridiplantae > Streptophyta > Magnoliopsida > Brassicales > Brassicaceae > Cardamine > Cardamine chenopodiifolia. Next base: position 17,306,549 of record OZ000483.1, read on the forward strand.
CGAATTAGATCCAAATAAATGCAACGTAGTTAAATTACAAAACCTACTTACATTAAAAATGTACATATGACCCACCTCACCAGAAAGGGCACCACCTGTCAAACAAACAACAAAAACAAGAAAATTAATTTCACAAATTAGTTGCATTACTTTCTTTTTTAAGCCCCCACATTTTTGCGTAGTTGCATTACTTTCTTTTTTCCCAAAATACTAGTAAAACATGAATATCGTTTTCGATTCTTTAACTTAAAAATTTTAAATGAGTTTAATATACTTCATAAACAAAACTTATGCTAATGAAAAACAAACATAAGCAGAGTGTAGAGGTACATACCCAACATAGTTTTGACAGAGATTTTCATGGGAAGTGGCTTGATTGATTAGCTTTTGAACCTGAACTTTCACAGACAAACCATGTTCGACTTCACGAGAATCTCCTCCGAGCAAGTTATTGTGATCAGCAATGGGATTACTCAGAATTGCAGACGAAGAGAAATCACGGCCTGTAAGCTTACGACTCATACGAGCCATGACAACTACTGCACGCTCGTTTAGAACTTCATTAGCATCTCCAAGCATATTCACAGCCTGAAATAATCCAAGAATCAAGTTTTAAAAAAAGTCAGCCTTTTAAAAAAATGAGTTATAGTTAGAGAAATTTTTTCAAAAAGAAACCTGAAGAATCTCTTTCTCTCGAGTACTCCTTTGAGGCTGAGGAAGGTCAACATCATCGAGATTTTCATCTTCTTCCTCAGGCTCAACAACAGCAGGAGCATTGGGGTTGTTGTTACCGAGCAACGTTAATTGAGGGACTTCATTGAAATTGAAAAGACGCCAGTTGATTAAAGGATCATGTACAAACGCTTCCATCATCGCCATTACACTATCTTTATTGGTCCTGAGAACTTGCATAACGTTTTCGCAGGTTGAGCGAAAGTTTCCTTCAATGCCACTGACTTCCATAGCTTTGACAAGCATTCTTGTCAGGCGGAATGGAACCTAACATTGTTTAACCAATCCTCACATCGGTTTTTTGATACCCACAATTGTCGCAAACATATGAGAAAAACATTTAAATTAATACCTTTTCAGGAAACTTCTCTCTATTCATAGAAGCCTCAAAACAATCTCCAAAATCAATATGCAAGATTTTTCCACTGCAAAATTAGAACCGTTGATAAAGAAATAGAATCAAAAGTTGTTTTTGTAATGTAAACGATTTTTCAGTTTTATGTACCTGTATCTATGGAGCATAAGGTTACTTGGGTGGCGATCACCTAACCCAAGAATATAACCAACCTGACACAAAAGTAAAGCGAGAAGTCCATTTAATCGTGAGTTAAACACCCAAAAATTTTAGTTTGATGCTAGACAGGTAGAGAACAAAGGATGAAATCAACCACATACCATACTCATAACTGCTAAACTTCTAGTATAGTTGGTTCTTCTTTCCAGCCATACCTCTGACGAGCGACTTTTTAATCAGAGAACCTACCAAGAAGGAGAAGAATTAAAGTAACTTAGTATTCCAGATAAGGTACTTTACCCAAGAGAAAGTTACTAAAATTAGGAAATTGCGTACCCTGGATAGATCATTTCCCTCAGTGTTTTCTAGAGCATATTCAAATACTTCAACCTTAGCTATAAGCGGTAGATTGTCATAGTCTGGAGCAAAACTCAACATATGTTTTGTTCTTGATTAAGAATGATCTGAAAATTCAGAAAGGCATGTGTAAGAATCAACGTTTACTGCAGATATTTTCAAGAGTGAAAACCTTAATGAATACAAGACAAACCTTTTGCGCATCTCTGTACTCTCGAATAAGATGGTGAAGGGTATCGCAGTTAGGAACCCATCCAATGAGCCCACTATTGGGTGATAGTGGTATTACAGAATAACGTTGGATGGAAAGATCTTTTTCTGCTGTTTTTCTGGAATTCTCCAGCAAAGTGTTCACCAAACCAAAAAGCTGAAACACGAAATAGAGGAAATAAATAGATGTGATCTTCTAGCTGAAAACTGTAAACATATATTCTCCAACCAGAATTCGTCAGAATAATGCACAACTGAATCTTTTTTTGAGAATCACCTGCATAACACGCTCATCTTGCCTTAGATCTTCATGTCTCTTCAACAAGAAGGCGTAGTCCTCACCATCATTTCCATAAATAGTCAATTTCCTTGGTCGTTGTTTAGAGGTTATGACAACAAGTTGGCGTGAAAACGATCTTATTGTCACGACGGGGGCATCTAATTTGAAGAAAATTGAAGTATGAGCGTAAGCAAGGAAGCCTGGATTAATAACATAAATCAGGTAAGGCAAACTTTAGCAGTTTGATATGTTACCTGCACGATATGTTCCAGGAACAGCTAGCTCCAAGTCACGGCACAGCAGCAACTCAGGAGAAACAGACTATCCAACATGTCACGTGCCGTCAGATTAGAACTCAAGGAAAAGTGGAAAAAGGGAACCGAAGAAAAGGAGAATCTTATTACTTCCAAATCCAATGTCGTGAGACTGGCCAGCTGTTTGTCAATCCGTTTGAAAACGTTATAGTAAAGATCCCAAGCCTAATGAAGATAAAGAATTGAAAAGAAATACATGTCAATTCCCGTCCCTTTCTTAAGATGACAGCAAACACTCAACCAAAATTTTGTTTTTAATTTTCTGTTACCTGTGTGAGTTCAGCATCTTTCCCAGTTTTCTTGTAATTCTTACAGCAATCATATGCCTCTTGTAGTTCATGACGGTATGCCTGCATCAACAATACACTAACTTCAGTTGCTGATATTAAAGAACACTGTTAAGTTCATAAATAACATTTATTGAAATATATGAAACAGCAAACACTTCACACAGTAATTATCTGCTTCTATCAAGGGCACAAGTTACATCTGCTTCTATCAAGGGCACAAATTATCTGCTTCTATCAAGGGCACCTGGTTGATTTTAATTCTTTAAACCCCAAAAAGAAAAAAATGACCACAAGTTACATAGCCAAAAAACTAGATACTGCAAGCAGCACACTCCTGTGTTAGATAAAGATGAAATCATAAATAATGTGAAGACACCCAAACACCGGTAAGTATAAGAAAACAACTATATATATACCCAAGTTACAATACCGGGATTGAAATGGCCCCACCTCTATAAAAGCTCTTTCCTGTATAGTTGTATTGTTCTTTCTTACACCTTCTTCGAGCATCTCATGTAATGGTTCGAGTACTTTCAGCATTCCTTCAATGTTATGTTCACCAAAATACAAGCGACTAGCTTCTTCTAGTGCTTCATGCCACATTTCATGCCAAAGTATGGCAACCCTGATGAGTTCATGCGATACAAGTTGTGCCTGTTTATTTTTGTTGTTGTTGTGGGGGTAGAGGAAGGGGGTCACTAATTAGCTCAGTTATATAAAATATATGTCAATAAAATCAACAAAGCTAAACACAAGATGACTATCAACCTGATCCACAAGCGCACCACTGTTCTGACGAACTTTATCAACCACCTCTTGAGCAGCAGCTCTCCGAAGATTGCTTATTGATTTAGATGCAACGAGAAGGGGATACATAAGTGCCTGAAAACATTTGAAAAAATTAGTCACCGAGAAATTATGCATCCAAATTGAAGCAGGTAAATTTGCAATCAAAATGGCAGAGTAAAACTATGTATTTAATTCCCATCACAGGTTTGAAATAGAAGATTTTAAAGGTTATGGAAAACAGCAAACCTGTGGGTGGTTTTCTCCTATGCGGATGAGAAGAGACTGTATCAGTTCCCTGACAGCACGATTATTTGAATGTATTCTAGCAATTATTTGAGGTAGCACAACAAGCCATGTATTAATGTTGACATGACTGAATCCTCTCTGCAATGCTGTTTGGACGTCAGCTGTAGCTCCATGGTTGAACCACAACGTGAGAAGACGCAGTATGTCCTATGAAAATGAGACGGAAGGTGAAAATAACTCAACAAACCACCACTGTTGTAAAACAACTCCTCACTTCAACAAGTATAAGAGATGTAACAAGGTGGGGACTTGATCTATGCGACATAACAAGGTGTAGAAAAGAAAGACATGGGTTTTGTTTGTGTACATGGAAAAGCCATGGAAGCATGTACACTGTACCTGTAAACTATCATCAACTCCTTTGGCATTGGCTGCACATGCTATAGAATGAAAATATCCAGTGACTGCAGCAGCAACGAACTCGGAAGCAATTTGACCTTTTTGAATGTAATGAGACATCACTGCTGTATTGAATAGCGCCCATGTGTGCCATGCTTTAGCCCATTTAGGAGCATAAAGGGTAGATTTGTTAAATGCATCAAGGATTTCTGGAAAGGAGCATATATTGTCACCAACGTGTTTTGGTCAGACACAATTTGACTACATATACACAGTTAAAAGTAACTACAATTCACCTTGAATAGACCCATCATTCAATCCGGAAGAAAGTGCCCACTGCCACGTTCCCAGTTTAAGATTTACTCGTGCAAGAAGTGGAAATGCACCCTTGCTAGATACCATACTAGCCAGTATGTCAGATTGAGAATGTGGCACACTTGAGAGTTCTCTCGTCAGAATCTAGTAACAATTAAATTTACATTGAGGGAAGATATAGCATGGCCAATCAAGCAAGAAAGTGGGAAAATGTGAGAAAGAGATTAAACCCAGACAATGAAAGTAGCTAATTGGTATACGACATACCTGTAGCTTGGTAAATGCCTCTTTGCGCTTACGTTCCTCTCCAAGTGACCATTGGTATTTTAAGTATCCGAGCATCACTTGCGGAGGTCCGTGATATTGCATGTTTTCTGGAGATACTTCTGGATCAAACTACAAGATAAGGTCCTAAGTTAGACAAAACAGAATGAAGCTAGACTCTTGGCAAAGAAAATTCTACAACCGAGAGGCAAAAGGTCAAACCGGTAAGAGCTTGAGTAGAGTAGACTTCGCCTGACTGATCCTCCCACTTTTTCGACAAAGCGAGGCAAACTTGAGCCAAGTTTCAACATCTTCTGTAGGAGGTAGCACAAGTGCCCGGACAGACAAAAGTGCTTGCCACACCTGAGCAGTATTGGGAATGCGAAGTATTAAAAAGCACACTATTCAAAGGAACAACTGAGCTCAACCCATAAAATGGCAATGAGTTTCCTTGTTTTGCATATTTTTAGATGTACCTATGATGATACAGGCTCTGACTAACAGTCTCGTAAAGAAGCTACTTTACTTTATAAATAAAAGACAGAAAATAAATAAATAAAACCTTGATATAAAAAACACTGTCTGAAAGTTGGGAAGATTCATTTACCAAAGTCACCATACTGTAATATTTGATGCTTTGAATACCAAATGACTTGTCATTTAGTTCAGTGGCTCAACTAACATGGTAACACAAGAAATAATATACCTCCACATTACGCTTAGATCCTTGAATCCGCTGAGTCCACATATTACGAATTAGAGCTCTCCGTTCTTCAGCAATAGTATTTCCCACAGGCAGCGTATAATATTCAATTACCTATTATCGATACAGCACGAAGAAAAAAATACAAAGAAACAAGAAAGATCTATCATGTATATGTTAATATAAAATATAACCAAAGAAACATTTAGACTTTTCTCCTGTTTTCCCTTCAACCCTAGGCGTTTAGGGAGGATGGCCAGGAGAAGGGATCTTGAATAATCGAGATCTAACCTCCTCTAGTTCTGACAGTTGCTGAACACGAACCATATTGCTGTAAGCACGCTCATAGCTCTCCAAAACCTGCAGAAAGCATAATTTAGAAAAACAGAGACATGTAATGGCAACGACCAGTGATTACATGATGCGTCTATTGACAGCACCCAACCGATATTATGCACAAAATGTTGCTACAAAGAGCTCAACATGTAACTAAAATATCAAGAATGTAACTTTCTACTTCCAACACCCCATGGTGTACTCAAATAGTTTCAAGGGAACAGAAATATATCATCTCTTTATTCACAACAGATGATTCATATATATTATTAACAAAAGTTAATACGCAAATGCTGCCAGAAACGAAAACGTACCAGCGCCGCAAGTTCAGTGGCAAGACATTTTCTAGCTCTTTCAACGTATTCACGCGCCTCATCGTACTATCCACAAGCACAAATAAGCACAAATAAGTGTCTGCAAATAGAGTATAAGTAAGCCTGCTTTGATTTAAAGTACAAAACAGTAGATTCAAGTGTACGTTTGCTCTTCGAACTAACAGAACAGCCCTGAAGAATGTGCCACTACTGCTTCCATCGCCACTAGAAGCAGAGCTTGCCAAACCCCGAAGCTTTGTTTCATCGCCATCATCTAACTGAGACACATATTCTGCCATTTGATCCCACTCTCCCATACTCCATGCAGCATTTGCAGCCTAGTATAGTTGCACAAAGACATCCATGTAACCATGTAGCTGTATCACCAAATGTAGCATAAGCAGAAGTTACCAACCATTGGTGCCATTTCCAGACGTGCAGATGGCTCAGCAGGACTCCAGTTCTCTTTACAGAGATTGTTGAGCTCTTCCCATCGTGCAAGTGCAGCAAGACATCTCATTTTTCCTACAGCGTGGTCAATAAGCTACAGATTCAGGAAATTTCATGAAAGGAAAAGAAGAAGCATAGTATCAATGTTCAACTTAAAGTATTAGCATTGGAAAAAAATGCTTTGATTTGTTCGTTCTGCGAACTTGTGTCACAAAGTAATGATGTTATGAACCCAATTCTATATGAACTACTAACTGAATATCAACCAAAAAACGCTCACAACCTTGGAACGCACTTCCAAGAAAAAAAGATTATAGAGGACAATGTAACCACTAAATCCTCCCAACCACAGATGACAAACCTAATGTGGCTTCTAATACGAGATGAGGATTTGATGTTTGAGATGCTTTCAAAGTGTACGCCTTGAGTGCATCATCCCATCGCTGCAGCTTCTCATACCTAGAAACAAACACTGTTACCATTTTTCAACTGATTAGGGTGTATGTAACCATACACAATCTTGTGTCCGCACACCTATCAAACAAAACCAAAAATAAGTGCATCATGATTCAGAAAAGTCATGTTACCATGATTCTTTTAGTTGCACATCAAGATGTTGTTGAGCATAGGTTAGTATGCCGACAGCAGCCTATGACAAAGAATACCAACCAATCAATAATGACACATAGCAAAGATGGTGAGATAGTTGAAATAGGATACAAAATACAGTGTACCTCATGCTGGTGTAACTGATTATTTATGTGTATAAGAGCCTCGACAACAGCAACTGGGTTGGCATCCATCCTACTCGACCGTGGACCTTCAAATTCCATCTCTTTATAATGCAGAGCTTTTGCAAAAACACGACACGACAAAATTGAAAATTGCACCATTACCAAGAAAATCAGATTAATGCTTGATATGAAAATGAAAGAAATACCAAAGCGAATCTAACTAGGGAATACATGATGTAAACCTTTTCAGCTAGAGCACCCAGAAGACGAATATCAATGGGAAGAGACTTCTCATCATGCTCCATAAACTCTGCCTAAGAAGAGTGATGATAAAATCAAGCACACGTGATAGGACCAAACAACACGATCGCACATAGAGGTAGGTTGATTTTGATTCTAAACATATGATTCTTTATCCAACCTAACGTAATATAGGTTAAATGAAAAGAGTATAAGCAGAAATTTCGATTCTAGTGTTAATATTAGATTATATAAAAGTTACACATCATGATTGCTTTAGCAACAAAAAATGTGTTTTACATCCTTCCAGTAGAAATGCTAACCTAAGCAGTTTTTGTTTCCACTCTTGCAAGATGTAGTCAACTCATTACAGAGCACTATGTATTCGCCTAAGCTAAAACACCAGCACTCAATAAGCACAACCATAGTCTATAGCTATAGGAAACAAGCTTGCTGTTCGTTATAGCCAGTGACTCAAATACAGGAGAAAAGCTCGCTGTCCTGTTTACGTTTTCTTGTCATTTAACAAAGAACGTACCAAATTGAGTAGAGTTGCCAAAATCTCTGGAGGGATATTTGGAGATGAAAAAGCCATTTCCAGGCTCCTAACTAACTGCTTTTGGCTAGACTCGTTCAGCTGTGCCCAGCAACTGACAAAGCCAGCAGCAAACAATTCTCTCCCGACAAATGGCTGCAAACCACACAATCATTAAAATGCAGACCTATGAGAGGAAAATAAAGAACATAGATGAAACACCTGCAACTGAGCAAGTTTTGCACAAGTTCTTAATGCTGGAGAGGGAGACTCCTTAAGTAACTCAATACTAAAATGTCTCATCCATTCCTCCCAATCTTCCTTGGTGCTGCGTTGAGAAGCTTCTCCAGCTGTACGTAGTCTACCATCATTAACCTGTTAGACAGACCACCAAAGCCATAAGTGACAGTTTTAGCTCTTTCAAATCAAAGAAACACTAAAGAAACTTTACAAGAGGATCATGTTCAATCAAGCACATATTCAGTTTTTATTTGTATATTTACAAACTCATTGAAGCAAATGGCTAAGGTTGGTTATGAAGGACCAAGACTGAGCTTCAGTGAATGTACTTTGCTATAGACAAATACCCACCTATCATTTGGATACAAAGAAAGAAAGAAAAAAATATCAAGCTGGTCAAAAGATCAGCCTTATTCAGCTAAGGAATTACATTAGACAATTCCCCAATGTATGTCTCCTTCACAGTATTCTTACCAATCTTTACAACAACAAGGGGAAGATGCAGAGACACAATGAAGTCATACTAATAATAACTATGCCATCAACTAGAAAATTACCGACCAAATTGTGCAATGTTAGTATAATTATGAGCTCAACTTGAAAGTTGATAGCAAAATTTTAACACATAAGAATTTGTATGTGATTATTTACGCCACAACAAAAAGTACCTGATGGTTTCTGTCATTGCCTTCTTCGAAAGGATCGATCTCATTCTCAATTACGGGATCCCTGATAACCTCAACTGGCAGTCGCCTACTTAATTGTTGAGTTGCAGTTGTAGCTACAATCAATGGTTCACGTCTCCGCCAGCGAGCGTGAATTTCCTCAAATTCTTTATGCTGGAAAAATGCTGTACAGTGAGATTTTACAGACAGAAGTATATATACAAGAATGACAAATAAATTTAAACTGCTATCTTTATTTAAAAGAAAGTAAAATGCAAGACCTGCAAGCGATGCTTCAACAAAAGCTTGTGAATTGATTCAATGAATATGGTGAAGTCCTCTCCAAGTGCATGAGCCAAACAGCATAGTGCATCAACAGCATCCTTCCGCAACTCATCATTCTTCCTGAGATTACAGAAGATACCCCATAAGAAAATTTATAAGTGTGAAGTTGAAATCACAAGTAAGGAAAAGAAAAACATGAAATGAATATCGCACCAGAAAAAATTGAGCCACATCAATAATGGCAAATAAAATTTAATGAAATAAGTAAATTTTACTAACATTTGCTGAGTTCCAAAAACAAAAAACTCGTGGCCAAACATATTTATAACTTTAAGAGCAATATAAACAACCCGTGGAAAACAGATTTGTAATAGTAAGTAACGACAGAATAAAAGCTAATGAGAAAATAATAGTTAATCCTTGTAGATAATGCCTTGCCAACTCTAGGATGTTATGGATTTCTCATTTCAAATCCACTATCCTTAGTTGGATGAAAAATTTAAGAGAAAACAAGACAGTGACACAATGCCTAAGTTTAAAAGAAGTATTGTAGAAAGACCTTCCAAAAAAGTAACCATACACTATTTTCTAAGTCCAGACAGTAAAAATCAGCATACCAAGAAAAGACACAGATAGGTTTTTGTAGAGAACAATTATAGTTGTTGAGCTTTTCAGTTGTCATGAAACTAAGACGGAAACTCACCCATCTAATACTAGCTTCAAATGATGCACAAGAGCGGAGATATGACCAGTAACCTGAGGATAGACCGATAATTAAAAAGGTATTACAAGAAGCTTATTATAGAACATTTCCCTGGATCAGCATAAGGAAAGAGTAATCAATAATTAAATATAAACAGAAAAAGCTCCTAACCTGAACACACGGGATTACTCTTGTCAAAGTTTTTATGGCATCACGTCTTATAGCTACAGGAGCATCTACTTTAAACAATCGAATAAGGGCAGGAAGGAGTATATGCATGTGCTCATCAAGGGTACCTGCAGATATGGAAGGGTCAACCATCTGAGTGAACTCTGGCCATGATGTGAAAATAGATTTTACGGAGTAACAACCTGACTACTCAAAGATCACATCCATACAAAAGTTAGGATTTATTGATAAGAAAAAAAGAAGTACACGTAATAATCAAAACTACTTATATCATCTTACACTACACAACATCAGACTGTAAACCTCGTTACCTTTCGATTCCGCTAAAAAAAGCTGCATCCGTTAATTACTGGAACTCGATTTTCATTTAATACAAATGACTATGAGGATGTCAAAACAAGACAAGTATTACTGACCGCCAAAAACTTCGAGTGTGTGAAGAATATCAGGAACATAGATATAATCATTAAACCGCTCCGCGTCACCTAATACTTGGATGAAACATGGAAGGATGACTGGAAGATAAGTTTTGAATTCATCATTAAGTGCCAAACAAAGATGTTCCAGTAGATGCAAAACCTGATGATTAGTAAGATAGACCCTCTCTATAAGATAGATGTTCGTAAAACAATATGAAACATAGCTAGTCTAGCCAGCATACAACTTACCGGAAGACCCCGAGAGGGGCGTACGGGACCTGGCAAGGTGAAGGATGACCAAAGTTCAGAGACTAGTGACAGCAGCTCTGGCAAATACTTGCGAATGTGCTGAAGACAGAAAACATAAGCTAAAATTTTATACAAAGTCAGTTGTATTTTGATCATAACTGAAAATATTAAGGTGGATATACCTGGTGCACGATGGAAACAAGGGTCCCAAGACCCCACGTAATAAAGTCCTTCAAGTTCTCATCAGAATTGCGAACAGTGTGAAAAAGCTCTGGTAATACCTTACAAAATAGAGGTGGACCCCTAACCAAACAAATTAGCAAAACGTCAGAGGATACATAGAGAAGACAAAAAATGATGGCAGTGACCCAAGCCCTTCAAGAATAATTAAAAAAAAAAGTCACTAAATTCAGAAAAAGGTTGAGAAATCTCAAATATCTGACAAAAAAAATCATCACGCCAGACAATGCAACTGAACTCAGAGGTAACACAGTAGGCATACGTTTTCGAGATTAAGGAAACCAAGGAAACAGCTTCGATAGTACAGTATTTCCATGAAAAGGTACCAAAACGTAAAACAGAAAGAGCATTGATTGAAAAGCTGCCGGAGATACAATATTCTATACACCTACCTTTGGCAAGTAAGGCACGCATCCCAATCCCATTGACTAACCTCGCAAAAAAAGAAAAGATGATGTGATAAAGTTGTAATATGTTCATTGCAATTCCAACACAAGTTTATCCTAAAAACAATCATGATGGTTTTAGTTACCTTGAAAATGATCATCAGAGATCTAACAACCCTTTTGTGGTAACTAAGAAGTGATGCATCTCTAAGAATTCGCATAAGCGAGTTGATAGCAACCTATAACAATGAGGAAAATAATATGAGCACAATTCAGACTACAATGGCAAAATATTCACACAGGTTAAGAACTACCGTTGAGTAATAATCCTCAGATGTAGCAAATGATGGCCGTAGTTCCACAGGTAGCTCATCTATTGATGAAATAGGTTGACCTGAATCACCAGTGCCACAAAGAACTTCACCATGTGATCCTGATAAACTTTGTTGGTTACGTTTATGCACATAAGGATCCAAAGCACCCATAATTCCAAGAACCTGTAGATATAACCATGGTTTTCACAAAACCTACCTTCTAGAATAGTCTAGCTTAAAAATTACTTCTCTATAAACTACCTTGAGCACTTCTCGTCTGGTAGACCACACTAAGTCACCCTTCAGCAATTTCAAGAGTAAGCCAAGCAACAATGGGTATTCCTTGTATGGAGTCACAACATACCTATGTCAATGAAATGAGATCCATAAATAACATGCAGAGAGGATTGTAATCTTCTGGAACTCCCTTGATATTGTATTAGTTATGTGCACAATAAATAGCACATGACAGCCATGTCCCAAGCAACTAAATGCAACATGCAAGTTGATCACCCCAATATCTACATATATGTCTACAACTTTGTCAACATCAACAATACAGTTCATAAAATCTAGGCATCATAATAAACTAGGTATTGGTAAATCAATTCTTTTACATGACAAAGAGAGCATAACAAGTCCTGACAACTTCCAACACAGAAAAGCAAGATTCTATCTCGGAAAATAGAAAGCCATCTCAACAATAAACCATCACAAAGATCTGCCGCAGATAGAAGAACAGGCTAGGGATAACAAATTTTTCGTTTCATCTAGAATTTGCTCACTAGTAGTAGTTCAAAGGATAAAAATATAAGCAATCCTCACATACAATATACAGTAACACAGAGCAACAGACTAAGGATAGCTCAGGCTTCTACCTAGACAATAAGAATAAATAGAAGCACCGTTTATGTCAAATATTCACTTGCAATTCAGTATTTCCATCTAGTCGAACCAGGTTTTCGCCAATCAAGATAGTAGCATTTTCTTAGTTTACAAGAAAATTAGCACGTTCAAACTTGCCTGGTAGCATTATCAAATTTATTATTAAAAAAAGGAAGTCTTAAGTCCTAAAAAGAAGGTAAATGTCTATCTCATACCCTGTACTTTGAACAACTTGACCAAGAGTAGAAACAGCCACCTCACGTTTTGCTGCAGCAGCTCCATCCATTAAAGCTTCAACAATCAAAGGCATCAGCTCTGGAATATATTGTCCCATTGCCAAGCCACCCTGAGCAAGCAATGCAAAAGAAAATCGGAAAGGGAATGTCTGAGCCAAAACCTAATAAATAACAGGACTAGAAAGGAAATAAAAGTGCCATTACTCTATCAACTTAAAGACAAAAAAAAACAATATTAGATACTGGCTAGGCCATTGAAATTTGAAATATGCTTAGCCAACATAGCTAGGATGAGTCAAAATCTGCAAATTCAACATCCAGCAAAATTTGAATCGACACTTAATATAGAAACTAAAACATGGGACAGTTATATTTCAACTTACCACTCTTGCAAGATCCCCAACAGTTACGAGAACTCCAGTGACAATATTATTGTTAGCATTCACTCCAGTTCCTTCACGAAGTCTTGCTGCAAGCGCCTAAAAAACAAGAGTTACAAACCCGTAAACAACAATTATGGTCATGCTATCTAAAGAGTGACGAGAAATTAAACCTTTTGCACGGGAGCTACATATGGAAGAATGAGCCGTTCACAATTTCGAACTAAACAACCAAGGAGCTTTGCACTCTCTTCTCTGCACTTGTTATCTGCACTGCTGACAATACAATTGAAGTCAAAGCAACATATACTTAATAATAGGAAACAAATTTTCTTATACAAACTAAAGAAGTTTTTAGTTACCTCAGCTCAAGATAGGTTAACAACTGTATAAGATGGCGACGAAGTGCTGGAAAAACGTATGCTGGATTTTTTTCAGATAACCTCCCAGCAACTGAGATGGCATATTCTCGGACATCAAGGTCCTGTTGAACAGAGATATAGTAATATATGAATTGGAATGGCTCCACTGACTAAGACAGATACAGTAACCAGGTGTGGTGGAACATAAGCCAAGCATTCTATCAAGTTAACAGGGGGTGTCACAAGGATCATATTGTGCATCCACTCACAGAAGGCATTCATTCCATCCACAAATCATTCAATTAAGTTATCTTAGCTGCCGTTTTCCAGTACGACTTAATATGTAAAGACTATTTTGTGACACAAAAGAAGCTAATTAGTAGAAGACCAAAAGTCCAACTAAGTCTTGGTATCCAAAAAAACTTTCTGTAATAAGGGACTGGTTAAGTACTATCTTCATGAACCCACAAATGGAATTCCAAAAAGCAATACAATTACAAATCTTCCGTAAATCACAGGTAAGTCCAAGGAATATATCAGACCGCGATAGATGGATGTCTAATAGCAAGATAATGGTGGAGTTTGAAACATAATACAATCATATGATAAAACAGGAACGAAAAGCTAAAATAAATAAAGAAACAAAAGTATCATCATTTTTCCAAAAATAAAGGTACCATGCTGTCAAAATTCTCTATAAGTATACACTCAAGAGAGACAAATAAAAGATCTGTAACAAAATAGAATTGCAGTATGACATATAAGCTGCTACTGAATTCAAACAAATAACATAACAATACCTCATCATTTAAGGAAGCAAAAATGGGTGTTAAACTATCAGCCTGTGCTAGATATTCATCGAAACATTGGTTGCCATACAAAGCAACAAATATAGACTTGCGAACAGTTACATCAGCATCCGCAAAAGCTGTCCTGAGAAGCTTTTCCACAATCAGCAGAACCCAGACATCATTTCTCAGGCAAGCAGAAAAATTGGAACCGCTACTGGTATTGCATTATAAATGCCAGCACAAAGCAGACTTAACATACTGTAGTTCAGATTTGGAAAACAATTCAAAGAAACCTTTTGTAATGAAAAAAAGGCGAAATTAAAGACAAGCAATAAGAAAAATGTAAAGGGCTTTCAGTATTCATAGTAAACCTCTTCCACAAGGTGCCTTCGTCTTCCCCCAGCTTGTGTTGACCTGCTTGAGCCAAATTGTGCGACGCCAGATAAAGAATTTGCAATTAGTCTGCAACAACACAAAGCAGCATCTTTTCTTGTGGCTGCATCCTCATCATCCAAATAAACAACAACTGATTCCCGAGCAAATTCAAGAAGATCATGCCCCTGCCAGAAATCAGAAGCTCAGTAACAAAATTTTCATATTCCATAAAAAACGTCTCGGCAAAGAACACTGACCTTGAAATTGAAACGAGCAAGAGTCTGCAGGGCTAGTTGAACCTGAGCTGCACAAGTAGGGTCTGAAGACTGTTGTGCCATGCCCACTGTACTACCTCGGACAATGGTAACAGGAGGTCTGTGATGCCCTTAGATGTTCTGGGCCGCACGCGCGCTACACTGATGTATTCAACGAGTTCACACCTTGGCCGACAGGCCCGGGTAATCTTTGAAATTTCATCGTGATGGGGATAGATCATTGCAATTGTTGGTCTTCAACGAGGAATTCCTAGTAAGCGCGAGTCATCAGCTCGCGTTGACTACGTCCCTGCCCTTTGTACACACCGCCCGTCGCTCCTACCGATTGAATGATCCGGTGAAGTGTTCGGATCGCGGCGACGTGGGTGGTTCGCCGCCTGCGACGTCGCGAGAAGTCCACTAAACCTTATCATTTAGAGGAAGGAGAAGTCGTAACAAGGTTTCCGTAGGTGAACCTGCGGAAGGATCATTGTCGAATCCTGTCCAAAACAGAATGACCCCGCGAACCAAAGATCATCACTCACGGTTGTTTGAGAATAATGAGATCTTGAAAGAACCAATGAAATGCAATCTAGAAGCCGATCTTGAACCGTTGGCAGCAAAGAAGGTATGCTGAGACCCAAAAGAACTGTCAGCACCGAAAGTCTACACATCAATGCATGTAATAACAAACTTCTATCGTTCAACTTTACCTGATGGTTATCTGATCAAGAGCGTCAACAAGTGTAAAAGAGAGACTAGAGGCAAACATAACATCTAGAAGATCTCGAACATGAGTTTCCACTGTGGATCCCATTGCCTTCGCAATGTTACCAACACAAGCCACAGCTTCAAGCAAAGGTCTACCTTTACGTGGAGCAATCTAGACGGAAAACATAATCGAACGAAACATCTTGTCTAGTTCAGTTTTCAAAACTAAGATCCACAATGATACTTAACACCAAGTAGTAAAACATATTAAAAAGAAAAACCAATTTGACCCACCGCATCCCGCAGATAAGACATAATTGTCGGCAAATACTTGATAAGCTCACCATCCAAAGCACCAGCCATTTCCCCAAGCGCGATGAACCCACTGGCACGTTCCACCGGTTTACTTAACACAGCAAGAATATGATCCATGCATATCTGAAAGAAAGTAATTCACGTCACGTTTACAGATAAATTTTGGTTTCAAGAATATCTAAGTCACCTACCTCTAAGTAGTTTGAAACAAAGCGGTCACGGAGAAAGTGAGCAATACGAGGCAGTAACGAGGTGATGCTAAGGCGAACAAGGGGATCACGATGATTAAGGTATCTGACGACAATTTCAGCAACTTCTCTATACCTAGACATCATGAACTCACCTGTATTCCTGCAAACCAACTCTAGCATTAAGCCATAAACTCTAACACACAATACGCCATATAACCAATCTGCTGATAACAGAAAACTATGCAACTCTTCATCTTCAAGAGTCTTTTGTTCAGGTATACACTGAGGGTGGAGAAATATACATGAATTATCTATTTCATTAACAATGGAAACTACAATACGAAAACCAAAAAAACACGCATCATGGGGCCAAACAAGTTCTTCTAAGAAAAATATTCCTGAATCAAACTTGAGTATCTGACTAATAGAAAGGGATGATTTAAAAATAGAAATTCACTTCTGCACTTACCTCAACAGCTCCCCCACAGCAAGTAAGGAACCATGAATACTATGGACCGCAGCATTTCTTCCCAACCCAACCTGTGTAGCTTCAAACATTCGATAGTACCTGTAAAAGCCAAACGGAGAGAAGATCAGTTAACTTGATTGAATATCTTAACAAGCATGGAAACCTCCATTGATAAATTAGAGACATTACGTTGGATTTAAACATGGAAATCTCTGACTTGCTTTCCAGGTTTATTAATTGGTCTTGAAGCAAGTCAGAGAACATAATTCAACTTGACAAAAGCTTCAAAACCGTTACAAACCTTGAACGCAGGACAGGGTTTGTTACATTTCCCATCTACTTGATATACATAGCGACTACACTGATC
Organism: Cardamine chenopodiifolia; assembly: GCA_963922655.1. NCBI lineage: Eukaryota > Viridiplantae > Streptophyta > Magnoliopsida > Brassicales > Brassicaceae > Cardamine > Cardamine chenopodiifolia. The sequence goes on from OZ000483.1 coordinate 17,323,597, forward strand.
ACGTTACATATACTCAAAAAGTATCACCATGGGGAGTTGCGTTTGCATTTACACAATAAAATATGCAAAGTAGTACCACCAGATGGCCTTGCATTTAGATGAGGGTGAAACCACATAACAGGATTGCAAATGAAAGCATTGCAACAACACGAAGAAAAGCCTCGCATCAAAAATATAATACCAAATTTATTACCTAAGGAAAACATTTAGGACACTAGATCATTTTCAAAGAAAAGAGAATACGAACCATTGCACTCGCCATCGAGTCTCCCTTTTTTCAATAACACGAAGGCAAGCACGCAAAGCCTCAACAGCCCGTTCTCGCACTTGCAACTGCTGATCCCTTAGTGCAACCCAGATAGCATCCACAAATTCAGGGACATGAACATTAAATACAGTAGATGCATTTTCTGCCATCTCCTGCAATGTTGCAAGAAAATAGTTGTATCTGTATTATCCTCCCTATCATTATTCAAACATCCATTATCCAATTTAGTTGTTCGGAAATTTCTTTCTGAGAAAACACAAAAAATGGAATGCTTTCCTGCAGCTTATCTAAAGGATAGGACAGCTGAAATCGAGAGATACCTTTAAAATTAAAACCGCAGCAAAACGTCGATATTCCACCCTGTCTTCGTGAAGCCAAAGAAAAGCTGTTCTCATCTGTGAAAACGAGATCAAGACTTGAGATATATCAGTAGCGCCAGTGATAGAAAGGGAAGGAAAACAACAAACCATACCTGAAACTCGACTTCATCAGAAGTCATTGCTCCACCTGCCCGAGCAAGGTGCCCCAAAACTCTACTAGCAAGCACCAAGATATCGGGGTCGTGCTTCAACTCAAATACGGTCCTCATGTAACCCGCAAACCTAGAAACCTTTGTAGCATTCTCACCAAATCCAATCTCCGTCAATTCATCAATGGCTCTGAGTGCACCCATATTTTCAGCAACATCCGTGCTCTCAATTAAATTAGCAATCCTGTCATATAATTGCTCCATAAACCTAGAGGAAGCTTCACCACTAAGATCACGAACCGCCTCCTCAACATGTCTCCTAAATGCTAAAGGAGCTCCCTCCTAGTATCAGAAACCAAAAATCATCGTCATTTACTAACATCAGATACAAAACCCCAAATTGGCAGACCTATAACAAGTAAAATTTCGAAATTTTCCAATTAACAAGAACAGAGAGATTCCTTCAGCTGTGCAATAAAAGCAAGAGTATTTTCTACTAAGGATTAAAAAAAAAAAGGTGAATACTTCGCAATGTTCTTGATTACCTTAGTATTACCACGGCTGCAAAGGTCAGATATGACACGGTCTAAAGTATCGAAGCTTCCGCCGGTAGAAGCGGTGGCTGCGGGCCCACAAAAGTGGTGCGATTGCGAAGGGGGAGCCATTAATGATGTAGGCCGTCCAGCCGTAAAAGATTGCGACGAAGAAGACATCGCTGAAGGCCGTCAAGCCTCAAAAATCTTCCAAAAACCCTAAATCTGACCCCTTTGTTCAACAACACTGGGTAAGAGAGAGTATGTAAGAGCTTCGAAAGAGAGGTATCTTCCACACATGATGCGTGAGAGAGAGAGAGCCAGAGAAACGAAGATCCCAGAAGAAATTTGGATTTCTTTTCTTTTCTTTTTCTTTTTGTTACAAATTCAATTGGCAAGTGCTCTTTTAGGTTTTGCCTTTGTTCTTTCAGACAAATATCCTTGGTAATATAAGTAACTGAAAGGTTTTACTTGGAAAATAAAACTTTATATAAAAAAGAATAAAATCAATATTCTATATGTTTTCTTCTTATCAATCTATTTGTATTTATACCAGAAAAAAGAGTTAACTCATAAAAGAGTAGATAAAACTTTTATATTTAGGTAAAACATATTCTATCATACTAAAAGGTGCAATTACCAAAAACAATTTAGAAATGATGACAAATGATTTCATACTGTGGGAATCTATAATAATCTCATTTTAGGGATATAACCCTATGGTTTTAAAAGTTTGTATTTTTTGAAAAACTAATTTTCCTTTTACATAACAAATAAATGCATAATTAAACTTACTATTTCGGTCGGGTTTGCGGGATTTTATGTACGGTTGAATTTGTTATTGGAGAGAACTTTGGTTGCTCTTTAAAAACAAGAGAAGAACAACAATCAAATTTACAAAAGGTCTATTTTCAAGATTTTTTTCTTTATTCTATGGGGAAGAACCAAGCAAGACTCGATATGATATCTTAGTGAAGGTTTGCTACTTCGACCGCTTTCTGGAGGGCAACAATCTATCACAACAACATGGTCAAGATAGCCTCCCAATAGACAAAAATAGGTTCATATTTCCGAAAATTCCCCATTGATTGATGCAACACCTTCTACAAATGGAAGAAATGTTACCTTGTGTAGAGAAGCTACTGATAGAAGCTCTCAGAACAAAAAAGTTCATGTGTCCTCTCTAGAGGAGTTTTGAGTCCTTTAGTTGTCCCTGAGGGAACGTTTCGTCGAATTTGATAGCGAGATATTATTCTTGTGTTAAGGCCTCTATGGAGGAACTATAGATGATAGATCCATTTATTTAATTTAATTTATTGAGTATGATGATTAGTATAATCTTTTTTGGGGTTTTGACCCTTCGTCAAATATTTTTAGATAATGTATATATCAACATTTTGTTTGGTCTTTGTCCAGTAATCAAGAGTTTAAAAACTTTTACACCAACTCTGAAATAGAGCGTTGTGATTTGGAATGTGTCGAAAAAAAGTTATTCATCGTAGACATAAATTAGGTAATACATAGAGAGAGAGAGTTGTCACCACATGAATCGTCCGTAAAACTGTTTATTCTAAAAACTTATCAAAATTCCTTTAAAAAATTTAGGTCCAGATTAAAATAGATAAGTTATAAAATTTTAACTTCTTTTGAATACAGAGAGACTACTAAACGAAATCAAAACTAATTTTCAAAGCCAATGGAAAACGGATAATCTTTTTAGTTAGAGTGACTCAAATACTATTCTTTAACATCATGATAAATCTTTCAAAAATACCACCCATGTTTCTCTTGTTGTCAACTTATACGAATTTGAATGTACATTGCTCGCATGTCATGAATCCTTAGCATTCAAGCCCTAGATGTAAACTATGTAAGATGAAACACTAGGAGTACCTATAGAAGACAAGGAACCCTAGATGGACGATCTCTTGGCCTGATGAGGAACCACCCCGAATCACTTATGCTACAAGAACGAATAAATAGATATTTTTTTTTTAATAATCAGGAGGTTCAGAATCTGTGGCTCCTAATCTCTCAGGGGCACAATCCAGACCAATGTTAAACTAACTTTCCTTCGAAGAGCAGAGCCTTCCTAACGAATAAATAGATTTACGTCTATATGTTTAGACTTTTTATGTTTAAACCACAAAAACTAGAAAATAAATTGATGTCATCGGGTAAATCTGCTAGATTTTTTTACGTTTGGTAAGGAGTTGAAACTAATTATTAAATTTTAGTCAATAAGACTTCTTTGAGTTTTTTTATTTTGTGAAACTACATATACCATCTCTTCTGAAATTACTTATTTGAAACTAATTACTTATTACCATCCATAGCAATGTAGCCATCTACTGCCTGCATATCCAAATCGTACTTGAGATCTTTCCCTGAACAAAAAGAAAATTTTAGTTAGCCCTCTAGATTAAAATATGATGTCGAGCGTCTTTATACGTAGCGAGTAGTTCTCTAGATTAATAAGTATCGCACATCAACAAAAGGAATATTATGAAGCAATTATACCATCTACCCAGTGGATAGGTAACATCTGGGGCTGCTCTGCACTTCCCTCTGTTGTTTTATCATCACCACCGTCAAATATGACAGCAACACGGTCCCCACTCACCTCATATACCTCTCCACGTTGTCCATTAGACAATGGCCTGAAAGTATATACACTCTGGTTAAAGACAAAACATAGGAGACTTTTAAGAGCTCTTGAGTCCAATGTATGTTGCAAAAGGAGTGCACAGAGAATAGAATCCCCCATTTTCAGGCATGTCAAATTATGAAACCAACAGATGGCATACTGTCATTAGAAATAACAATATCATGAATAAGGGTCTCTGATGATGATGTTCGCAGCTAAATAAAATCCAATTCATCAATTAAACAAAAAGATGACGGTGATCCGGAAAACTGTGAATGGCATTGTAAATCTGGGAAGAATCATTTCTAAAAAAAGTATGATGCAGAGAGGAACCAAAGAATACATCTTAAGGCAACAATCAAATGCTTTCAAAAGGCAGATCCAACTCACTTGGAACAATCATAACTAAGGTTTGGTAGTTGATAAGAAAATTACTATTAATACCACTAGGCAGACCAAGCAGCCATCGATTCAAATCATATAACCTATGTATCATAAAAGATAATTAAGCGCCTGAAATTACTAGATGATATATCTCATAGCCCCCAAATGTTTTTCATAGTGCAAAAGTTTTACTACCAGTTTGTCAACTTCTTCACAAGCTTACACCACTCAACAAGTAAAATAACAAAGTACGTAGTCATATAGAAACAGACAAAATCAAACAAAAGAATAAATAACAATTCTAAGAAAAGCCAAACTATGAGATAAGAAGGATAAACTTTAAATCCGATGTAGAAATCTTCCCCAATACGACCCTGTGATCCATTTACAAGCCAACACAAAATAAGGATGAAATCATAACTCTAGGTTTGATTACTAGAAGAATTATCTAGCATAGATCACAAATAGTGACAGTGACCAACTCCCGAGGTTAATATCCACGTTTACAATATGAAGTCTTTGCTGCCTTATTCCAAATATTTAGGCATATTGTGGACTTGCTTAAAGACTACGAAATACATTCAAATACAAGTTCATAAACAAGTATAGACACTCAATGCGTACTTAAGACAACCAAAATAGATCAGAAGATTAAGACTGAAAACCCTTTTTATTAATTCAAATCTATATTAAATACCATGCACAGGTAAGAAATAATATCAATACAAGAAACAGGGCTGCCACAATTAATTGACAAACGAAAATAGAGCACAGAGCCAATCACTGCTTAGGAGTCGAGAATTTCAAAGCTGTATCATACGTAGCAGTTTTGAAGCAAGTAGAAAACCAAAAATACTTACAATTATGAAGCTAACTACCAAAATGCCTCGCCTAATCTATAGCTGAAAGGATTCTCTAGATCACCAGAGAAACAAATTTTTCATGAAATTACATGCTACAAAGAAACCATGCTATGAAAGGGATCACATGAAATTGAAGACAGATCAAACATAGTTTCACCAACATTATGCAAAAGCTAAACATCTGTTTTTATCTGTCATATCCATGCCAAATTTACAACATGTGTTAGATAAAGTCTTGCAATGAACCCCATTCCAGTAGAGTTATATCCAGGCAAACATTTAAAATCTAGGTAACACAGATTCCCACAGAAGTGAATTGGTAAATTACCTATGATTTTCTGCGTCCTTCTTAGCAGACCCAACATACCTTACTTGGTCTCCTGCAAATTCGTGGATAGATTAAAAATTGGAGAAATGAAAGAGGAAAAAGTTAAAGGCTAATGAAACAAAGACTACTCAAAGAACAACATATCTAGATAAAAAGATCTGTTAAAACATGCCAGCCTCATTGAGCATATGGATACATTAAGAAGAACACTAGAACTTCTATAACGACGAAGATACATCATAGAGCCTTGATACTGATAAAATACTATCGAACCAGTTAGACAGACATCCTTTGATGTACATAGCAAGGTAAACATGTCGAGAGTTGGCTACCTTTCTTAAGAGGCCGCTTGGCTTTGTCATGATGATCAACAACTGCAGTCTCTGACACCTCAGTAGAGCCAAGTAGCTGTTCCGACATTCTCTGCCACAATGTAGAGCATTTCTAAATTCAGTCAATTAGAAACAAAAGAGTGATGCAGCATTAATCGAGTAGATCAAAGAAATAGCAACCAAATGGCATGCTTTTTGAATCCTTTTTAAATCGTGTGTAATTACTCCCTTAAAAAAAAGTCCATAGTATAAGAAATTGGAAAAAACTATAAGCCAAGGTAACGAAGATACACATTTTCCACAAGAAACGTAAAACAATTATCATGGTAGATTTATGAACCTCACATAAGAAGATTATACCTTCTCGATGTCCTCTATGTCGGCCCCAAGTTTCTTGAGAACTTCCTTAGAAATCTCCAAATATCTTTCTTCATCATCAGTTCCATCTATTGTAGCTTCACTGCTACTCGTCTCATCATTGTTTGCATCGGTTTCTTCCTCAGCTTCTGACTCTGAAGTGCACTGATCTGATTCCACAATGTCATCATCTGATCCAGACTCGTCATTGTAGTCATCAGAACAATCCTGATCAGAATCGACAATATCAATCTAACATCATGAAACAGAAAGAAAAATTGTAGCATGATTACAGAAAATAAACATTGGACTCTCACGTAAGGGGCAAGAACGCTGCTGTCACGAACCAACAGGGGAACTTGTGTATCTCGAGCAAGTGCACGTACCAACCTCTCTCGGTAGAGCTCACTGCCTGTATAATCAAATGGTTATTGGACCTAATTTCCTCACCAATTATATAGTTTGACATAAAAGAACAACTACACAAACACTGCAATGCATTTTCTAGTCAACAACAAACCTGGAACACTCTGGAGCAATATTCTCCCACTTGAAGAATCTAAACGAGCACCACACATGGACGTCACATGTTTTTGTTTAATATGTGAGCTAACACATTCCACTAAAGTATCTTTTTGTGTTCACTGGGGAAAAATGATCAAGAACAGAACATATGAGCAAAATATGGAAATGAGTAGATGAAATTTAACACAATATCAGAAGGAAACAGTCTTTGGTAATTACTGGACGTAGTAAGGGAAAGACTCCCAAGAGAGCTGTATAGTTTCCTAAGGTTGAATTCTCCGCAAGAACTCATTCTTCAATCTTTCTCGTTTATTAAGGAAAGGTGACTCCTTTTTGCTTTCACTTGCAAGCTTCTCATTGTTGAGCCATTCAATTTGGTCTCGTTCTCCAAGTTGAGCGTGAGAATCAAAATGCTCAACACCAAACACACTCTTCTCTTTTCCCGTCTTTTCTTTCTTCAGAGGGAAACGGTTATCCTCACTAGCATTCCTTTCATCACCCTCAGAACTAAACCGACGCAATTGGCTGTTCCAAGAATAACTTAAATTGTCAAATGTTTTCTTAGTATATTTGTAAATCCATAAGATTGGGAACTGGTGTGATCACGAATCGGTGGCCTAACTAAGCATTTGTCTTGATGCAATACAAAACTCCATCTCTGGTTCCTTCTTATTGTCCTTGTAGACATCGCAAGTTACTTTCCATTTACATCAAAAACCACTACCAAAAAAAAGAACCTTCATTTACATCAATGCAGTACAAAACGAATACACGGCGATGAATCAAATACGAGAACCTCTTTGGTTACGTGACGTGGCGTTGTATTTCTTCGACCCGATCTTGTTTTCACTTTTCAGTTTCGTATGGGCTCATTTAAAAACCTAATTACGACTGTAAAAGCCTAATATAACTTATTTTGGGTCGCCCTATATAAACCGATTGACAATTAAAGTTGGTGTGTTTGATTTTTTTAGTCAACGATTACAGCAAGTAACAGTTGACTAACGAATGTGGGCTAAAAGACACTAAACTTAAAATTTGTTCGTAAACAGTGAAAGATGGATTCTTTCCGACAAAAGTTATCAGTGAAATAGCAGAAAACATTCAATGGCGGCGAAGATGACGACTCAGTCGCAGTTGTTGGTGAACATCTCTCTCGGCCTCTCCTCCCAACGGTTCTGTATCGTTTTCCTCTACACTCTGTTCTGTTGTTTTGCGCTCTTCTGAATGTTTTTTTTTTCCGATTTTTTATAGCAATCTCAGAGCGGATAATTCCGTTTCATCTTCTTCTTGTGAAATTACACGAACGAATCGGTCATGGGCTTTGTCAGGTTCTTTAAAAGTTGAAAATTTTCAACCCCAACGAGGAAGGAGTAGAGGGTCGCCATGTTTTGGGAGCTTGGAAAGCCAAGGCTTGCTCAAAAATGGGATTGGTGATGCTGATGGGATTATAATAGTCGATCATGGTTCTCGTCGCCGGGAATCTAATCTTATGCTTGGTAAGACTTGTGTTTCAATTACTTGGCTTTCTTCTCATCTTTTTTGTTTTGTTCTCTTTGTTCATATGTAACTGTGTGGTTGTTTCTGAGTTTCAGATGAGTTTGTGAAAATGTTTGAAGACAAAACTGGATACCCAATTGTCGAGCCTGCTCATATGGTAATTCTTCCCTAGTGCTCTCACTTTTCTGTATACTTCTCAAGAAAAAAACCTATGTTAGGTTTCTTTAGCTGTGCCCAAATTTTTGACTAGTTGAAAAGGATTAGCTTTAAACTGTTCCCATCTCATGCCATAACTAGTGTTCCTTTAAAGTGTAGTAAGACTGAAAGACACGAGAATCTTCGATTAAACTGGGAAACCACAAGTAAATTCCTTTCCTTTCAAATAGCCTACTTGATTGAATTCGCTTGTCTCAACCACTAGAGTTGCATACCTCCTGTGCGTTTAGTAAAAATTTGATTTTTTTTTTCAGTTTCTGGGTAATCTTTTTAAAGTTAGCTTTAATATGTTTGACTTGAGCACTTGGATATTGCTTCCCATTTTTCTGTTATGTTTTATGTTTTCTGATGTTCATTTTACGTTAGGAATTGGCTGAGCCATCTATAAAAGATGCTTTCAGTTTATGTGTACAAAAAGGCGCGAAACGTGTAGTTGTGAGCCCATTCTTTCTGTTTCCCGGAAGACACTGGCATCAGGTATGGCTTTGTGCAACTAAATTTTTTTTTTGTTTCTTGAAGCTTTTAGTTTGGGATTATATGTACATTAGTAGTCTGGTGAGCTCATAAAATTTATTTGATAAAGGACATTCCCTCGTTGACTGCTGATGCTGCAAAGGAGTTCTCTGGCATCTCATACCTCATAACTGCACCTCTTGGCCTCCATAATCTCCTCATTGTAAGAAATGAAACATATCTTTCGCAGTCTTGCTACCAGAAAGAGTGAACACTTTAACCCTTACAGATTTGAATGCCACTTTCTCCCTTTGATCCTCCAAAGTTTAACTGAGGTTTCTCTATAATGATCTTCATAACAGATAATTTTTTTTTTATGTTGAAAACTTAGTAATCGGCTAATATGTCTTTCTGCAGGACGTTGTGAATGACAGAATCCAACATTGTCTGGGCCATGTTGAAGGTGATGCAGACGAGTGTTCGGTTTGTGCTGGAACAAACAAGTGCAAGCTCTACAATAGTTCTTAGGTGCAAATGTAAGAAGATTTTTGTATATTTGCTCATTTTCTGTAACCTTTCGGATGATGAAAACAAAAATATGAAGGCATATTTTATTGTTCACTCATCATTAGTACATGTTCCTTGTTTCACAATAGCGTTTTGAAACTGATGTCCTGTTCTTGTTGCCACAAGAGTTATCTGTTAAGTTTACGACAATATAATGAGAGTTATCTGTTAAGTGTTTCGTCTCTCAAGTCTCCACAAACTAAGAAATCGAATTGGTGTGTTGCATACCAGCCACGATTGGTGGTTACAAAAATAAGATTCTCTCTATGCATTCTCTGGCCTGTTCTTTTTTCTGGGTTTCGTGCAATGCACTTGTTTAATTAGGAGTAGGCTCGTTGATTTAATCACGAGGAAGAGAAGTCCATTTTTCATTACTGTAGCTGCTGCAAGTAAAGGTGAGAAGGAAACTGAAACGTATGGTTGTAGGAGACAGCAAAGACTTTCATGACAGGAAAGGTTTTTCTTTCCTTGACTGGGTTAAGATATTTACTTTGTGAAGAAGAAGCGTGATGTAATTTTGTTTGAACTGTTTATGTTTTCGTTTCAAGAAATGAAATCTTCTTTGAAATTTTGTTTGAATCGTCTCAGGGTTCAATGTATAAGCTGTTCAAAGGGATGCCGATGCCCTGAAACTTGTGGAAACAGACCATTCCGCAAAGAGAAAAAAGTCAAAATTGTCAAGGTAAAATTAGTCTCTAGTTTATGATTCATGCATTACACACTCTTTTTCATCTTGACATGTTATGTTATTGTTTTTTACAGACTGAACATTGCGGTTGGGGAGTAGAAGCAGCAGAATATATCAACAAAGAGGACTTCATTGTTGAATACATTGGTGAAGGTAAACTATATTGATTTTTGTATTTAAGCCTTATGGTTGTGGTGGAAAGGGACAGAGTTTTTAGTGATTGTTCTCACTCTATCCACAGTGATTAGTGATGCTCAATGTGAGCAAAGGCTTTGGGATATGAAACACAAAGGCATGAAAGACTTTTACATGTGTGGGATTCAAAAAGACTTCACGATTGATGCCACCTTCAAAGGGAACGCCTCACGCTTTCTGAATCACAGTTGCAACCCAAACTGTGTATTGGAAAAGTGGTAAAGCATACCTCATTTCATATAAATATGTCGATGATTCTCGAGTGAGAGAGAATTTGCTTCAACAATCTCCGGGAACATCCTTAAACAATTTGCTTTGATGATTTGTTTGTTGTAATTGTGTAGTAATCTTTGTGAAGTAAAGCGCAATTGTGGTTCTGAAAACTGGAAAGAACCAAACTGTTTGGTTGTATCTTGGGGAGCAAAACGCAGAAGAGTGTTTCACCGACCTTTACCCCACAAATTGCAGCAAGATTAGCTTCAACAAACCTTGGAAATATATGTAAACAACGTCCTTTTTAATTGTTGTTTGTTGCAGTCTTGTAGTAATCTTTGTGGAGTTATCTTTTGTATCACTGTAACTTTAATATTCTTATATTTCCTTTTTTATTAATCGAGAACTAAGTGAAAAATTAGAAATAGAAAAACCTTATATAACCGACGTGAAAATAAAAGGAAAAACCTTTTCCTAATGAAAAAAGGTCTCTTCTCCTATCTCTGTATAAAGACTACGCCAAACTAATGGTGAAACAAACAGTTTTCATCCAAAACCCTTACACCAGAAACCCTAAAGACTCTCTGTCTCTATCTCTTTTGATTCGCAAACTATGGTGAAAGCTTCGGCAATAATTTTCATCCTTTTGCTCTTGTTCTGTTCTTTGGCTTGTGAGGCACGTGTTCGTCTTACCAGTCCTGATCCTACGACTGATGAGACCGTTCACAAAGACGAGAAACATCAACAACTAAAACGTCTCCCTCGATCTGATCCTCACACCATTGAAGCACATCTCAAATCCAGGGAACCTTATCAGCCCTTCCCATATCCCGACATGATCCGTAACGTCGAAGCCTCTCTCATGAGGATGCGCCGACATAAGTTTTTTGTTGTATGATCGGTATCTTTACAAAAAAAAAAGCTGGAGGCAAGGCGTAAACTCAGCTTCCCCTCAGTCTCAAAACAAAAAAAATAAGAGGTGGAGGCAAGGCGTAAACTCGCTCCCCCCTCAGTCTCAAAAAAAAAAGGGAGGTTAGGGGGAGGCAAGGCGTAAACTCGCTCCCCCCTCAATCTCAACAAAATAAGGATTAGGCCATCCTTAAAAAAACTGGTCGTAATATGTAACCTGATCACGTGATGAGCTTAAGGGAGAGCAAAACCAGTGGAAAAAATAACGTAAATAGACGATTATCACAGTTTCAACTTATCTCCATCTTTCTTTAGACTATATATATATGACATCGTTTTTTTAGCCATGCCTAGATTTTTGATATGTTATCTAGTCCGTTGTCCATAATATTATGTATTTTTAAGTGTTGGAATTCAGATCGAGCGTATGTTGGATCATGTTTAATTGATATAAATCAAAGGTTTAGTTAGACACAAACATAAATTTGTCATGTTTAGAACATAAATATCTTAACCCACAAGCATCACATGGCAAAGGAACTCGTCTTGGAAAGAGGGTAAGAATGTGGTCATGGCTTGTTAGGTTTCCACAGTGTTGATGCTCATTAACAATTAATACTTTTCGTATTGAAGTTTTAGATTTATTACATTTGGTTTTGATTAATAGTGACAAAAAAACCAAAAAAAAATGTTTTTGTTAAAATTAATGTTCCTCTTAAATTTATTGGTGATTTAGATAGATGTATAATTGGGCTAGCTAGCATGGTTTGGCTCTACTCGGCTTTACAAAGAAGCATATTTCTGTGAATGTGCAATAAGTTTTACGTGAAGAGGTGTTAAGAAGAAAGAGAGGGACGACTGGGAGAAAGATTTTAATAGTTAATTAGAAAAATCAACAAAGAATATGAAATCCAAAACATATATATGTAAAAGCAACTTAAAAATTAAAATAGGAAAAGCGTAAAGGGAGATAGATGTAGGCGAGCTACATGATCACATCAAATCAATCATTAATCCATAATTAAATAATATGGAAGATTGAGAAGAATGAATTTGTAGTTTAACGAATGCTTCTTTGAGAACATCACCTTCTTTGAGATCTAACGAATGCTTCATAGTACTCCAACCAGCCCCAAAATAATATTTAGCGTTGTCAATACATCTCAGGGTAACTGTGTACACATCGTTTTCAACTAGGTCGTGGACTTGCAATTCAATAGCGTTTTGCAAACTCGAATCTGTAACATCTTCCATCTTCGTGAGGACGGACATCACTTGTGTTTTCGGTAATGTTATTACCAACAACATCAGTCTTTGATAAGATCATAGCCACAAGCATCACAGGGCACAGGAAGTTGTCTAGGAAAGAGTGTAAGAGTGCGGTCATGGGTTCTTAGGTTTTCAATAGTTGTCTCTTGCCTTCAGCTTTTCTCAAGTTAGCTTATGCTATTTCAAGAGTTTGCTGTGGTGAATTCATTGAGCAAGAGCTCTGTAGGCTGAAATCTCAGACAGAGCAATGATAGTATGAGGTATCTATAATGGTTCTCCGACAAGATTTGAATCTTTTATGATTCCCATCTGAAGCATACACTTTTCCATACATCTCAACTATGAATCCACATGACTATTAATCCGTTAAACGACACAAGGGCTCAGATTTGCTTCCTTCACATGACTTCTAAGAAGTGAAACTTATAACTTAATAACTCTCTCGAATGTAAAATGTGTACAAAGTATTGTTTAAATACAAGTGAAACTGTTGAAAAAAAAAAATACAAGTGAAACTAAACCGAATGTAATAACCATAGTAAACCAGGAATAAACCACTATGTATATTCTAATAAATGCTAGTACTGTACGTATCAGCTTGGAATTGTAAGTTTTATCAATTGACATATATCGTAGTAGATTGACGCCTTTTAAACGTTGCAATTAATAATGTTCTTTAAAAATTGATCGTAACTAGCAGCATTATGGTTACCTTTAGATCTTAAGCGACAAACCCACAAATAAAGTAAAACCAAACATTTCAGGATTTAAGTTTTCATCTATGAGTATACATCATTGTTTTTAGAAATTCATTTCAGTTTAAACAATCCAAAACAAACTTTAATTCTTTTTACAACAGATGGTGACTAAAACCGACCGGACCAAAAATCTATTAAACCGAATTCTGAACCACAGGTAAAATATTAAAAACCAAACCATTTGAACCATAACCGAATATCGGATTGTCTCACAAAGGAATATAATCACATCAATCGCGAACAAGAACCCTGAGAAAATTAACAGATTCTTAAACATGTGTAAAACGGTATACAATGATATCAAATAAGTAGAGGTTATTCTGCCCACAAAGATTATGTCGACTAAATCAGTTGAGCTTCATTGATGCAAATGATGCAGCCAGGTCTAAAGCTGCCTGCACTTGAGAAGCATCCGTTCCCTGAAACCAAAACAACATGTTGAAGAATGAAATCTCTTTGTGGAGAAAACTCCATTGGAGATTAAAGAGAAAAGGACTCATATACCTGTCCTGATGCAAGACCACTTCTCCCTTTTCCACATCGGCCTTTTAGAGGACCCAATGCAGTTGTCAACCATTCAGTTACATCTAATTGTTTGAACTGATCCGACTTTTCTGGCACTCCTGCACACACAACTGCTTTGTTTGTGCTTTCATCTGTGCTGAACACCATTATCGACATTCCCTGCAAGATTCACCAATAAATCCTTAAGTTAAACTTTCTATGAATAGCTTCTAGAAATGATGGTTTTAAGAAAATTGGGGTACCTTCTTCTCCATGACTTTTGAAACAGCCTCTCGCACGGCTGCAGCATCAAGACCTACATCAAGCTGGATAACACAGAAGGTCTTCCCATCAGATGCTGCAGACTCCGCTGCCTCTGTTGATACTGTGACAGATTTCTTCAGGTTTTGCTCCGCTATTTTCTTTTGAGCTTTTCTCACTTCATTCTGAAATGTAATAAAGAAAACTGCCACTTTAATACTTCTTTTACCAGAAACTAGGTAGAAATATATCCGAAGTAGAAAGAAGAACAAAAATGCTCAGTGTAGAGCCCAAGGAGCTTACCTGAAGCAGAACAATCTTAGCCCTTACATCTGCTTTTTTGGCAGCTGGGATAATTGCTGCATCTACCCGGCTTTTCAAAGCAGCAACTTTCTGTAAAGATTCAACAATGAACACATAAAGCTCTACATGAATAAGAGGTAAGATAACTTTAGTGCAAAGGGATGAGAGAAAAGAGAAAGAACCTTTTCCAAGGCACTCCCCTCTGCTTTGGATGCATCCTCAACTTCTTTTTCAAGTACGGATGCCACATTCAATGCATCAAAAGCACATTCAGTAGTCACAGCAGTTACCCTACGAATACCTTTAGCAATTCCCTCCTCCGATAGAAGAGCAAACGCTTTGGCTTCACGGGTGTTTGTTATGTGGGTTCCTAAATTTCCAAAATAGCCCAATACTAAATATTCTATTCAGAAAGTAATATTTCTGTCCAAATAGCAAATGCCAATGGAAACCGACCTCCACAAAACTCAGAAGAAAGCAATGACCATTCATTGTTTTCAGGATCAGCCAAGAGATCCTCCACCTTTCTCCCAATTGACACCACTCTGACAGGATCAGGGTAGACCTGAATAGAGTAAGAGAGAATGCTTTAACAATTTATAGAAACCAAACTAACAAGGCACAGCATGTGAATTGATGGACAGCTTACTTCTCCAAACACTGCTCTTAGACCTTTGATGCGCTTGGCTTCAGAAAGCACTGCTTCCTTAGAAAAAACATCCAATTCATCCTTGATCTGTTTATTCACTATGGATTCGATCTTTCTCAAATCTTCAGGATCAACCGGCTTGCCTACTCGAAATTATGGAACCCATCAGACAATTGAAATGACCATCCACATCAAATAAAAATGACATATTGAAGAATGTACCATGGGAAAAATCAAATCGCAGTTTTTCAGGAAGAACTATTGATCCCTTCTGATCAATATGATCCCCGAGAACTTCCTGAAATTCATGGGACATGTATGCTTTGATATTCAGTAAAAAAATAGTAATTACCGTTTAGGTAACTTAAATTATAGAAAAAGATACCTTCAGGGCAAAATTCAACATATGTGTACAAGTATGATTAGGAGCGATGAGTTTACGTCTCTCATAGTCAACCTACACGCATAGAAAAACGAAGGTGGAAACAATTTAGATAGTACCGAATATGCTGAATGAGAAAAACACAGTATGATGAAGAGAGTTACCTTACAAATCACTTTATCCCCCACAGATACCTCTCCAGTTTCTTTAGAGAGATAACCAATATGAAGAACAAAGCCCCCAAATATTTGGACATTGCATACATTGAATGTACCAAACGAGCCTTCTATAATTCCAGTGTCAAAAATCTATTGCCAGAGCAAAAATGTTAGAGGCACCGATTTAATAGACACATAGCTAGTGGGAAGTGAATCAAAGGCTATACCTTATACATGGATGTGAAAGCTAAATTATATATGCAACTGTCAACAACAACTTCAGAAATTACATTGCAAAACCGATAATAACTATATCAATGGTATTTGCCAACCGATACGTAAAGTCAAACGATGCAGTTCTGATATGATAGTGTTCATGGTGTTACTGCCAAGTCTGCATATATATATATATATATATATATATATATATATATATATATATATATATATATATATATATATATATAGCCAAGATGAACATAACGAAGATTGCAGTTTCATGCCACCAGCCATGATCAGGAAGGAAGAAATCAGCAAACTACATTACATATCAAATAAAATGAATTACCTGACCACCCTGCTCAGCATAGAAACTTGTCGAAGCCAATACTAGTCCCACGTTATCACCAGCAGCTGAACTTTCCAGGAAAGCAGAGCCAGTGTAGATTGCTTTTAGCTCACTCTCGTGATCCTGCAGTGACATGTTAGATCGTAATTGCTCAATAAAGGATTATTTGAAGCAAACTCCAGTTACCACTCTATGCCCTAACCTTCTTCATTTCTATGCCAACATAAGACCAATTCAGAAACAACATGCAAGTTTTCTGGAATAATAGGACAAACCTGGAACCAAATGTATTTAAAAGAATCCTCTGTTGCTGATACACCAGTCTTGTGCAATGTTGATGTAGCATCAGCATCCATAACAATGGCGCCACCAGCTTGCTACCAAAAATTGACATTAGAAGATCCGTTAATAGACAATGTAAATGCAACCTTCCCCCATAGTCCCACATTAGTCTAGCATCACACACTCTAAGAAAGTAAAAAGAAAAAGAAAGAAAAGTTGAAAGACCTTATTCTGGGCACTTCTCGATCTTTCCCTCGCGTCTTCCATGGCTTTGTTGAACCCATCAACATCAACCAGCAACCCTCTTTCTTCAGCCATCAACTGAAACCCAAGAATGAAAGTTAAAAAATAACACATAAACTTTCAGAAATAAATTCGAGTAACTTAAGTACCTGAGTCAAATCTAATGGGAAACCATAAGTATCCCATAAGATAAAAGCATCCTGCAAAGAGAAGACATTTGCTGAGATGGAAATTTTAAAAAATACGCTGATGGAAATACTAAAACATCTAGAATACAGCTAAAAAATAATTAGATACGTACCTCTCCACTCAGTGTATTCCCCTGAACTGCCTGTCCAGCTTTCCGAAATTTCTCAATTCCCTGCCGTGAAAATTTATAATCAATCTAACTGTTCTTATACTCACCTATATAACAAAGACAATATAAGGACAAACAGGTCAAACCAATTCATCTTTCAGAAAAAAGGCTCCCTCTAGATAATGGTATGCTGAATCATGTCCAACCAACATCATTAAAACGGAGTGATGGTGCAATTGGAAACAATTTATTTACAAGTAAAAGGTGTCATTCATATTGAAGTTGCGAATTGTTTCTAAAACTTCAGTGCGAAGAGCCAGAGCCCAGGAAAAAATAAGATAAAAGTTAAAAGGTTTGGCGGAAATAAAATCCAGCTCGCACCTTCTCCAAGGTCTTGCAAAAGCTTGCTTCCTCTTCTTTTATTATCTCTGTTATTTTTTTCTCATGTTCCTTCAATTCTGTAAAGACATCACCCATCACCCGAATAACAGAACTTACGAGCCTACAGATCAAAAGTAGAAACTGATCAGTGAACAACAGACTGAGCTAAGACACGTATCAAAGCATATGATGCAACTATAAAGTTAGAAGATAGATATAAACATGTTCCAGCCACAAAGAAACAATATAGAAACAAAATATGTAACAACAATCAAACATAATTTCCTACCCGCTGAAAAATCCTTCTTCAGCTTTTAGGATCTCCTTTCCATAGCGAACTGCTCGACGAAGAATACGCCGCAGAACATACTCACGGCCTTCATTACCTGCAAGAGAGTGGATATAAGATGGTATTTGTAAAACTACAAGAAAGAATGAATCTCTATTTGCATACCATAATAGATTGACTGAGGACGAAAAATGACAAACACAGCATGCCCAACTTAGAATAAATAAACCAAAAAGCACTATCTGCTGAATATGTACAAGAATGAACTCAAATAAATGATTAAACACTAAGATGTACATAAAAATGTTTCTTTGTATCATCACCAATGTAAATGAGACAAGAAACCAAGACATACCAGGACGAGAGCCATCCGCAATAGCAAATGATAAAGTTCTAATATGGTCAGCAACCACTCTATATGCCATGTCAACTTTGTCGACATCTTCCAGACCAACCTTTCCGGAATATGGCCTAGCTCCAGTGGCCTAAAAATGTGAAAACATCAATTGAGATTCACAACAATTAGGGGAAAAGGACCAATCAAAACCATTTTTTTATAATTTCTCACACAGACAAATACATGAAAAGTGACACAGCTAACAAGGAAATGATCTCCAGGACACCCAACCCGGATGCCTTGATCAGTATACTCCAAAATTACTAAATCAGAAACATTCAAAACAATTGACAGGGTATCACAGGAAAGGAGAATAACTGTAACACCCCATAGATCAAAGAGGCAAAGATGATCATAGAATCCATAGAATTACCAAGAACCCTAATCCACTAGATAATAGATGAACTAGAATGATGATAGTACTAAGGCGACAAAAGCATCAAAAGAGGAGCCACACAGATGTAACTCAATATATAAACAGAATGTCATGAACCCGTCAACAGAAGGTTTCACAAATTACCTTTTGGATGTCATCAAAGATAGGCATGAACACATCTGTATCATAGTTGCTCATTTTGTTCTGAAGAACAGAAGTCAACCTCTCGAAGCCCATTCCGGTATCGACATGCTTAGCAGGCAGAGGTTTTAGCGAGCCATCACTTTCTCTGTTGAACTATTTTCAAAACATATTTAACAGGCCCCATCAGAAAACAATTGAGAAGATATAGCGAACCTAAAGAAGTAAGAACAATCTAGCTAACGGCATAATATAGAGTTTCAGTTATACGATCTACAATATCATTAAAAGAACAACCGCAAAACCTAGATAAAGAGTAGTAAAAAATGGAACTAAATTGCAATTGAGTCAGGGAGGGTTTGTACCTGAATAAAGACAAGGTTCCATATTTCTAAACATGTTGGATCATCATTGTTAACTAAAGATGCAGCATCACGTTTACCAACACGATCATAATGTATCTCAGTACAAGGTCCACACGGACCTGTGTCACCCATTTCCCAAAAGTTGTCCTGCAGTTTCATCAAAAGTTAAATAAAAGAAAGGTAGCATTAAAAAAATCCTCAGTTTTTACATTTGGTACAAGTTTTTGACTGGAAATTATAAAAGATTGTTTTTAAAGCCTGCCAGCTACCAAAACTTGATAGTGTATTCCTACGCCAAAATCAGATCAAACAATTAAGTAACACCTAAATTTGATAAAAATATTTAAATTTGCTGTAATGCTTTTCACATAACACCAGAAAGATTTAAAATGAAATGAAATGTAATAATGAGTTCATTTTATTCGGTTTTAAAATCATCTTTTATGGGAGTAATGAAACAAACATACTTTGCAACCAAAGGGCAGCACACGTCCAGATGGAAGAAACTTCAACCATATATCTCTAGCCTCATTATCGGGTAGAAGGCCAGCTTTCTCATCACCGCCAAAATAGGTAGCATAAATTCGATCAGTTGGTAGCCCATAGACCTGAGGCATGAAAAACGGGGATATCTTTTCATCAGCTCTCAATGAAAAATGCAACCCAACAAAAAGACTGTTGCAAGGTAAGAATAACTTATGAAATACTGTTGCAAGGAATCTCATTGGAATGTACAACCTAATGAAAAGAGAAGAATCACTATACAAAGTTGTGACACACTGTCGCAGGGAAATGAGATCGTACTTCACTGAATACCATCTTATTTTCTTAAATCACGTAAACAAAGACAAATGTCCCTTTTCTACATGTGCGAAAAGAAAAATATACTCTTTAAGTCATAGGGTATGGCAAAACAAGGTGGTATTGGTTCTAATTACCTTGGTTAAGAGCTCCCAAGCCCATTCAATAGCTTCCTTCTTGAAATAATCTCCAAATGACCAGTTACCAAGCATTTCAAAGAAAGTGTGATGGTAAGTATCTTTGCCCACATCGTCGAGATCATTATGCTTTCCACCAGCACGAATACACTTTTGGGTGTTACATGCTCGCGCTAGTTTGCTGAGCTCAGTATTTGGGTCAGCCGTTCCCAAAAATATTGGCTTGTACTGGTTCATTCCTTGAAAAACAGAGAAGTTTCAATGTCATTCGTATTCCTAGTTGTTGCCAGACCCCGCCACAGACATATCAAGAGAAATAAATTATACACAGCTAAGAATCAATAAACAGGACATTTGAGACCGTCAATGAATTACCCAAATTACAATTGAGAATGAATGAGTCTCAAAGCTTCAAAGTCAAAAAGAACAAAGCGTTCGAATAAGTTCATCAACTAGCATCCAATGCAAGAGTAATCCAAACTCAATGAAATTTGAATTCCACAGATAAACTAAGTCAAAATTCCTAATCTCATCGTGAAAAAAACAGATAAAAGAGCAACAAATAAAACTTTGGTAATCCAAGTTATCGTACCAGCGTTAGCAAAGAGAAGAGTAGGATCATTATGGGGCACAACGGGGCTTGATGGCCAGAACTTGTGCTCTTTCCCTTTGAAGAAATCTATATAAGTATCTCTGACTTTCCTCGCTGACCACTGAATCTCCGATGGTTCGGAACCCGGCATAGCTGCGATGGAAGATGTCGACGAAGAGGAAGAGAAGAGGAAGTGAGAGAGAAAAGGGCGGCGGAGATGGGGAGAGTAAACCCTAGACGGAGGTTTGGTTGAGGATATCAGAAGAAAAGTGGCGTTCACTAATCTCATTCAAACCAATAAGACCTTCGAATCTCTCTCCACTCGTCCCATTTTCTACCGTTAATATTTTATTTAATCCGATTCCTCTTCCGTCAGATATATTATTTTATTTTAAATAGTAGAAATCATTTTATTTCAATTGCAGTGTTTATAAGTTTTATAATTATTATAATTTTGTAGAAACATTCAAAGAATAACTTCAATTTAGAAAGGTATTTAATTATTTATATATAATATAGATAATATAAATAAATATAGTGTGTTTTTGGCTTTTCCGTCAAGGATTAGTTTATGCCCACTCGATAATGTTGAACTTGACATAAAACATACGGAAAGCCACACTCTTAATTTATAACAGGAACCACTAGTCTAAAAATAAGGTAGTTTGATGACTATGTTTCGAATTAGAAAATATTAATATGTGAAGTTGTTAGGTTAATGCTAACCACTCGGTATTATAAATTGGAAAACAAAAATTAACGTACTTTTGATGAATTTTAGATACCATTTTAATTTCTCATTTGAGGATAAAGATTCACCAAAAACTTTGGAAAATGATAAGGTACGCAATGGAGACGTGTCACATGTCACGTCATAAAAATAATGAAAATCATCATGATATTGGACCATATTTCATTTAATGTATTCTATAATTTATGAAAACCCTTTCTTTCTTTTTTCATTGGTTCAATTGAAAAAGAATAGAACATTCACCACAACATTCGGAGGCAAACAAAAAATCGGGCTAGAAATATTACAGCAAAAAGTTAGAAAAACAAGAAATACATCTGCAATAAGATAAACATGATCAGGGTTACAAGTATTACGGTTACGATTGGTTAATCATCCATAACTATTATAATTTTGTTTAATTTTAACTTTAACAATTTAATATACGCTTAAAACAGTTACACTTAAAGTGATTACAGTTGATACAGTTATGATTATATACGGTTATGATTAGTATGGTTAAATACCATTCGATTATTTGATAATTAAAATAAAAATTAATAGCAGTGGTATTTTATATTTTAAAAATTAATTTTTATTGAAAAAAATATATGATAATATATTAATTAATATTTATTACTATAATTAATTGTATGTATATTTTGTTCTATTTTTAATATGGTTACGATTACGTCATGCGGCTAACATAGTTTTGATTTGGTTACGGTTAATTAATGGTTATGATTAATAATTTGTTTTAATCATAACTAATATATTTTTATACATAACAATTATGGTTATTAATCATTTTATACGGTTATGATTTGGTTATGCTTAAAAACAAAACGGTTACGGTCCGAACTACTATTACGGGTAGATTTACATCTTTGTACTTAAAAAAAATCTTTAAGCCATCATAGAGTTCCTTGAACAATATGACTACAGACAAAGAACATCAATTACGTTTTCAACAATTTCGAAAGCTCAATTTGGCTACTAGAGGAGATGGTTGTCATCTTAGAGTTATAACCAATATTAAGATTTCTTTAAGGCCTTTAAAATGTCAGTAGATTGCTGTAAATTAAATGTAACCAAAGTATAATTCATGCTTTCTACTCGCATAAATCCAACTTTTTATTTTATCTTTATTTTTTTATCTTACTTGAGAATAAACTCTTCTATTGTATCTAAAATTGCTTTCGCTCTAGACCAGGCGAATCCATTTCTAAATTTCTTAGGTTTCACAATATATAAGATAAATTTGGGGAGTTAATTCAGAGGGCTAAATATCAAAAGCTATGATTTTATTTATCATGATTCATGCGCTGAAAGCTCGTTATAGACATATTACAAGCAGATTGTGACACACATGATCAAAGTTTCTCTGGGTGATATGTCTTTGTCTTGCTGTATTTTTTGACAAATTTTTCAGGTGGGAGGGCCAGGTTTAATCCTTTGTTGCTTGGAACATTTGGATTTAAAAGATTTAGTTAGGCCTGTTGCTTTTCTTGCCAAAATGGTGGGTCGTCCACGTCTTGCGGTCGAACTTGTTAGCAAAGATCTGTTGGATACTTGATATTTTGATGATCATATCTGATCTGCTGAGGATGGATAAGGTAAGACACAGGATAACACGATGCATTCTGTTTGTTATCTTTGCTTAGACACAGGACAAACACATGATGCATTCTATTTGTTATCTTTGCTTAGACACATGATAGGGAAGTAAACGTTGTTACCTAATTTGGTAACTGTTCTCAACCTTACAGGCTTTCTATAAATACATCGGCGAGGCTTCAGTTTTGCAGCCTTTAAAGGAATTTCTTACTCATTCGGATCCAAACATACGTACAAAAGCTTGTAGTGCTCTGAGAAATATGTGGAGACACAATGGATATTTCTACAGCTCTCTTGTAACTGTAAGTTATAGCACTAAGCTTCTTTTACTCTGAGAGCTCAAACGTTTCAGAACAGAGTGTTCTTTCTTACATGGTCTGCGTGTTTATTATGTGCAGGCGGAACATCAAATTATCAGTCTCCTCATTGATCGATGTGCTGATCCAGACAAAAGAACAAATAAATTCGCTTGCTTTGCTGTAAAATCATCAAAAACTAACGAACAGTTTTTTCTCCACTTCCATAATACTTCTAATAATTTTTTCCTTTTTGCAGATTGGAAACGCTGCTTACCATAACGACACGCTGTATGAAGAACTAAGGCGATCTATAACGCAGCTAGCAAATGTTTTGACCACAGCTGAAGATGACAAGACAAAAAGCAAACGCTGCTGGTGCATTGAGCAACCTTGTCCGAAACTCCAACAAACTCTCTGAAGATATAGTCTCCAAAGGAGCTGTACAAGTTAGTGACAACTTACATACGATAAATTTGTCAGGTCAAAATACATGGATTTCTTTGTGTCTAATTTCGCGTATTTTGTCAGGGATTTTGTGTGCAGACGTTACTGAGGCTGGTTGCAGATTGCTCGGCTCCTGCATTGAACCCGAGCAAGAAAGAGACAGCAAGTGAGTCACCGCTCAAGATTGCACTCTTCTCATTAGCTAAAATGTGTTCGAATCACCAGATTTGCAGACAGTTCGTGAAGTCATCAGAGTTGTTCCCAGTCATCGCAAGGCTTAAACAATCCCCTGAGGCTAACATTGCTCACTATGCTTCAGTTATGGTCGCCAAAGTCGGTGATTCTTAGAAAAAGATACACCGTCCCTGTAAATTTATTGTGTTAAGACATCCTGCGTTTACTTTGTAGCCTTATTACTCTGAAAATCGTTTAAGAAAATGAGCCAGCGATCTAAACCGCAGTAAACCGGATCAAATTACTTCTATTGCTCTTCTATTTAGGCGGTACAATTCAAAAACATTGCGTCTAAAATGAGTGGCTCTTGCAAAGCTGAATATACTGGAAGTCTCAACTACCATGCTAAAAGAAGCCTCGATCTTGGAAGTCAAGAGGCTCGTAACGTGAACACATTGCATTACACATTTACACTATAAAGTATTTGTATATATACTGAGTAAAAAAGAAAGACCTGTATATATACTGAGTCTGAGACATATATGAACACAAATATACGTTATTAGCTAATGGTATTGTAAGCAATGGCAATTTTGAGGAATCAAGAAATATACAACTCAGCTTGGCCATCAATAAAGAGACTCATGAACTCTTCTCCATCAACAGTTTCCTTCTCAATCAGGAGCTGCGCAAGCTTGTGTAGGATATCAATATGAGTTGTTTATGATCTCCGTTGCTCTCTTCTACGCCTTCTCAACCAGCTCTCGCACCTCAGCATCTACAATATCTGCAGTTGTCATTGAGTAATCTTTCTGTGATGGCATCTGCAAAAACATTTCATGGATTAAGTAACGAACAACCCAACTTGTCGAACCAACAACACTTGTTGACCCATAAAGGGATTTCCACCAGGACCACCAACAGCAACTTGTCCAATCTTTTTGCTGAATCCAAATCTCTCAATCATTTGACGTGCCACACGAGAGACCTGCATGAAATCATTTGATGCTCCAGTCGTCACATTCTCATCCCCAAAGATCACCTCCTCTGCAACCCTGACATAGCCAACACAAGGGAGAGATGGTTCAACACAACAACCCCTTCTTTTTATATTCAAAACCTGGCTTTTGTGACGAGGGCATTACTAACTAACCTTCCTCCAAGTGCAACAGCCATTTGATTCTCGAGATAGCTCCTGCTGTACAATCCAGACTCAAGTCTTTCTTCGCTCGGTGCAAAAAAGGTGAGCCCACCAGCTTGGACACGAGGAATGATGGAAATCTTGGCAACCGGATCATATTCCGGCATAAGAGCACTCACTAGAGCATGACCAGCCTCTGCAAATTCAAATTTCATTTGAGAAAACAAGAATCCCACCTGCTCCCAACATATAGTTAGAAAGAATACTAACCATGGTATGCAACAAGTCTCTTCATCTCATCAGAGACAACTGCATTCTTCTTCTCAGGTCCAGCAATAATCCTTTCAAGAGCATCAGAGATTTCGTCCTTGCTTATCTCCTTAAGCTCACGCCTGGCCGCAAGAATAGCCGCTTCATTCATCAGGTTCTGTAAATCAGCACCAGTGAAACCGGGAGTCCTCCTCGCAACCTTTTCAAAGTGCACATCTTTACCAAGTGCATTCCCTCTAGAATGAACCTAGAATAAAACCAAACCCAATAAATAAATAAGAATCATTCACATAACTCCAGAGACAACCAGTAAGCTTTATAAACAGTTATGAAAAAACCTGAAGAATCTTGACTCTGCCAGCCACATCAGGCCTATCCACTGTGACCTGCCGATCAAATCTTCCAGGCCTCAACAGCGCGGAATCGAGAACATCCGGCTTATTCGTAGCTGCCAGTACAATCACACCAGAGTTGCCGGAAAATCCATCCATCTCATTCAACAACTGATTAACGGTCTGTTCTCTCTCATCATTTCCTCCTCCCATCCCAGCTCCTCTCTGCCTCCCCACAGCGTCAATCTCATCGATGAATACAATACAAGGAGCTTTCGCCTTAGCCTTCTCAAACAAATCCCTAACTCTAGATGCACCCACACCCACAAAAAGTTCCACAAACTCCGAAGCTGCCCCGTACTCACAAAAGAAAGTCGTCATGTTTTTCTCAAAGCACATTGTCTAAAACTACTCCAATTCTACTCTATTTTTCACTCTAAATTCTATTTTGGAATAAAATCTACTCCATTTTCAACTCCAAAATAGAATAATCTTTACTCATTACTCCATTTTGGAGTTAAAAATGGAATAGTACATTAGAGCAAATCCCAACTCCCTTTTAGAGTTACTCCATTTTGAAGTAAAAAATGGAGTAATTCATTGGAGATGCTCTAAGACTAAATTCTCTTCACCGTATGATGTCAAAAAAAAACTCTTTTTGTGAACAAAATACTATAAACCATGGCTTGGAGCCTTGGACCACCATAGCTGGATCCCATCATTTGGGTGCAAAAGAATCTTGAATATATATTATCCTGAGCTATGGTTTGTAGATCACCCTTGACCGGAATGTAAGTAAGTTTCATGTATTTTTTGATGTAACAAGACTGATCTCAGCAGCAAAAAGAAATCGCCGGACTGTCCCTGTGACCATGGAATGGGCATGGAAAGGTCAAAATACTCATTGTCGCTCGTGGCCCGGATATCTTTCCCGCCTGCTAGAATAATCTTGTAAGCCTCAACAGTGTCTCTGTAAACAAACCATGGACGTGAGAGCTTCCTTCAATACCCTCACTATTAATGTCTGCCAACAGTGAGATCATCGAGCTCAGTGGTGTCACGGCTGATCTATCCCATGTTAACAAGAAGCTCCACCTAGAAATCATTTTATCTTTGTCAATCTTTAGGATGTTGCATGAAGCAGAAAAGTCGACCTCAAAATGCGGGGCTATCTTCTAGTACATGTTACTCATTCCTACAGCAGATTGCGGTTACATGCCCTGCCAAAGATTCTGTCCTTTGCTGCATTCCTCCCCTTGAGTCTTTTGATGCCTTTTTTAACATTTTCGTCAGAGCATGACGTTTCTTGTAGGACTTCATTTCTGACCAAATATCCCCAAGACTGGTGAGGAAATACAATATGGAAGATGAAAATGATCTATCGGATCTGGAAAAAGGTTCAACCCAAACCGTCTTCCTCTTTGGACGTTCGAGTGGCCTCAAGATCTGACATTATTAGGAAGCCTGAGAGGTTCCTATCTCACTGGATCAAACAACCAAACCAGTTGTAAGTAAACAAAAGTCACTCAAATCCCATGAGTATTAAGAAACCAATCACTCAATCTTCTCAGGCTTATATTACCAGAAATATCCAAAGACTGAAGTACAAGATACATCTTCAGCTAAGAAATGTTTAGAGCTAGAGGTTATATGAGCATAATATATATTTTTAGGTTAGCTGGCAAATTTCCCCTAAGAATTATGTGCTAGTTATTATATTTCACGAAATGGAATTATTTCAGAATACAAGAGAACAAATGGGGAAAGAACAAACGAGAAAAACAAAACAGAGAGATCAGGTAACCTACAAGCCAGTGGACTCCTCCATCTGACGTGATGTCACAGCTCACATGCTTTCTTCCTTCTCCACTTCTATACATTAAATTTATTCTTAGCAATAAAACAAACAATAAAGCATTTATACATTAAATGTTAAGTCTCACCATTCATAAATGTGTCTTCTTATTATTTAGTTGGTTCCCATCAAACCTGCGCATGGAAAGACCATAAATACTCGAAGTATAGTTTTCAACAATGTGTCGCAACAGGCATACCAACAGATCCACGAATTAAAGAAGCATTTCAATGTTAGCTTCAATTCATGTTAGATGCCAGTCTAGGCCTCTTATACATCCGACAAAAGTTTCGGGCTTAAGACCCATGTTGCCTGTATTTGAGAATCATGAAATGCCACTTTAATAAATAAAACAAGGATTGTCAACCAATCTTACTATAAGCGAATGGATATGAAGGATGATACGAAGACCCAAGCTCTGCTCCTACTACCAATCCTATGAAACCATCGATGATTATAATTTGATATTTCCTAATAGTGAGAGACTGAGATGTGTACCTTGTGTAGACTCCACGTAGTGGTATCTCTATAATTTTTTTTGCTCCTTCAGAAAAGTTAATCTATGGCACAAGATCACAGTTACAGAATCCAATGAGATGAAATAAACTATAAATCTCAACGAAAACACCGGGAGAAGCCTTTTCTCAAGCACAAATTTGACTGATTATAGTAAACCAGTCTTTTTCCTGCCAGAACATTATTTGTAAAGAAAATATACAGAATCTTTTCTCTTTATTTTCCATGTATACCAACCACAAGTATACATAAAACAGAACTATAATTTAGTTGCAAAACTGAGACCTCGTTGTAAGCCATATCTAAGCTTGAGAAGAGATAACAACCAAACCTGCCATAGAATAAAGAGGCTTTGGTCAGCTAATCGCCGATGGACTACCAACATATAGGCAAAAAGTAGACATGACAATATCTGGACTGAACTATGTCACATAAGGTAGAATCCACTGAATCATTTTCAATTCACAGATAATTTTATCAAATACAAAGCTTGATACCCAATTTCAGTAAACTACAAGCAGCTGAAACAGAATCTACACGTAATATAAATTAAGCAAAAGCAATTCCTGCAAATACTATGTTTCATAAAGCATAACAATTCTAGAAAAGATGAAGTGCAAGGTTGGAGACTATATGAACAAACCAGTGTTGTTTTCACATTCTAATATGAGCAAAACAACTAAAAGAAGAGCCTCTGTCTGTCAAAGCCAGAGGCAGAGTTTCAAGTTCTTCTGGTATAGGTTAAGAGACTTACTTGCAACAGAAATCTCCAGTGAGCTGTATAGCACTATATTACGGGTTGAAGAAACTTGAGCCTTCCATGTTGATAGCAATAAGAACCAATATACCCGTGATTATACCGAACCAGAGTAATGCTAATCCTGAAATTAGGAGGTTTTACGGTTTCAGGTCAAGATAGCATAGAAAGGATATCATTATAAGAAATCTGAGCCTAGTTATACCTCCATCATCGTCAGTGCCTCTACCAGAACTTGCAGCTAAGAACTCCGAATCTGATACGTTTGTGTTGCTTTCAGACCCATTACTAGTATCTGCAGGTTGAGATCTTGAGTCCAACCCAGCCTTATAAGGTACTGGAGCCCCAAGTGAGTCACCACCAGAACGTTTATTGTCTTCAGCATCAGATGAAACTATGCCTTGAAACTCCTCACTCACAATCAATGCAGACAACACGTTCATAAATGACTCTTGACCAATATCATCTGAATAAACCTTTTCATTCCGCACAAATGAGCCAAGTTTTTCTGAATCATACATTTTATCATCAGAAGCATCTGCATGAATGGCTTTGACATTGGTCCTGTCAACTTCTTCCTCCTCCACATATGCTTTGTATGTAAGCCGTAGCAGTACTTCACCAGCAGATCCCTTTCCAAACAAACTCCAACCACCACGCAAAACCACAATTCTGTCTGTAGGAACCGTATCTTGCAGAAATCTGAGATCAACCTGGACATATAACTAATTAATAAGGCTATGCAGACAGTGATACAGATGTGGATAAAATATCCCACATCGGAGTAGGAAGGGAATAAATCAATGATATATAAAGACCTAAGGGCACCAAACCCATGAGCTAGCTTTTGGAAACGTTCTACCCAAAGGTCTTGTGGGCTTGGTTTAGGCCCATTCCAAGACAACGGAATGTTCAATCCTCTTATGTTTAGGCCCTTCCCCCTCTTACTAAGACTACAGAATGTTCAATCCTCAAGCAATCATTACTATGTTATCCGACCAATGCCTTATTATTCATTCTAAAGACTACAAAAAAAAATGCACTAAGGAAATATGATTTACCTCTCCAGTACCAATACCCATATCAGCAAACCCAAGACAATCATTGACCTCAATCTGTAATACTTGGTCTCTAGGATTTGAAACAAGGAATTGAAAGTCCTGCAAAGATTAAGAATACACATTTTTCCTTCACGTTTCAAAACCTTAATTAATCATAATTCACCACCACATTATGAATGAACCATCCAAAGCAGTTCACCTGATTCCAGATTGGCTGACCAGGAGCCCCAATGACAGTAGTTTGACTGTTCCTTTTACTGCGGATAACTTGATCCCCTAATCTGAGAATTGCATATGGATCCGTTTTGCCTGTTACCAGTTATCGAGGAAAACGAAAGATCTCACCAATAGACCCATTTAGTACAACTACTTTTCTCCCAACGAAGTCGAATGAACTTGCGCAAAGAGACTAATACTTAGCAATAGATTGTCTGTCTATTCCATTTCCATTTCTCCAACTATGAAGGAAAAACTGACATGAAAAGAGCTGTAGCTTACCAGAGAACATGTATCGAAGTTTCTGGGCGTCTACAAGAGTAACAGATAGTTCCCCGACAAAATCCTTATTGTCTTCCTGAATTTCTCCTGATTTTAGGTCTTCTGAAACAGGTCCAACAGCTTTTCCTTTCTGAAAATCCAAGACAATTTTCTTTGGTCGGACAAATAATCGAGGCAAATCCTCCGTCAGCAGTTTGGTCAAGAACCTGCAAGAGACGATGCTGGGTAAAACAATAGGAGGGAAGAAGGAAACCACTACTTCAAAACATCAAGGACCTTAAGTACTCAACAGTAAACAATGAAATACTGGTATCTAATCAGAACGATGCATTTTAAACTATATGCTCGTTAATAACTCTAAAAATTTATAGCAGTTAGATAAATTACAGTACAGTATTTAAGCAAGCAAAGTGGCCTTTCAGTGCACTTGGTCCATGTTATTAAACATTGACCTGAACTTTCCAACAAAAGAACTCGTGAAGTAACAACCACAACAGAACTTACATTGATAGAACGGGAATTCCTGAATTCACCATCCAAACCATTCATCAAAAAGAAAAAAAAAATGTGTGAGTTGCGGCAAAAGCAAAAGCTAAAAGTGTCTCCATTAAAGCAATTGTCAATAACTTAACCTTTCCCTAGTCTAGTCAACAGTTTTAGAAATTCCCTATAAAGGCTTTGTCTGCTTGTTTCTTAAAGAAAAAAGACGGAAGCAACACAAAAAATATCATGGGAAGGCAACAGAAGACTAAGATAACGCATACCCATCAAATTAAACAATCTGTATGCTGCAAGTTGAAATGTGACCTTTGGAACTGATACAAACGAACATGATACAGCTCCCACCCATGGCTGTGTCGGTACCAATCTTAGTTTGACCCAAAGCTCACCATCAATGTCAAAATCACGGACACCAACTGGAACAACTATTGGAATAACACCGAATTTCAAAGAGAGCATTAACAACATGCGGGCACCACCAGTATACCGAAGGCCTATTTGGTACCTGTAACAGGATAAGAAACCCATAATTGAGCCGCTGACAGACAGTTTGAAGTACACAATGCCCCCAAAGATGCTCAAGAAAGGTCACTCTTCAAATTAAGATTTATCGTATAATCAACTGAAACTAATTATAAACGTACTGCAAGTCATTGGCACGCCGAGATGTCTTCCTCTCAACATTTCTGACAGACAAAGGCTCATCCCCTAAATAAAACTGCTTAATTTCAACTCTCTGCACATAATCTGGCTTCTTCAAGTCATCAATCACAGGCTGCAACATACCAACGAGCCAATTCTCAATCCCAACTCTATACACTTTCCATAGCTTCCCCAAAACCATGTTCACCCACTCCACCGACTCTTTCCTTTGCAAATCCTTCTCTAGGAACAAGGAGAAGCTTGTGGGCACCTGTGGCCAAGGCCCTACTCCTCGTTGGCTTCCATCTTCACCCGATTGTCTCAGCCTTTTTCTCCACGTCCATAGCTTATCAAAAGCAACACCAACGAAAAAGAAGAAGACGAATAGAGCAATCACACTACGATTAATCGGTGGTGATGCAATTGGATGGATTACACCCAACTGGGTCCTAAGCTTATCCACTATCGTATCGTCCCTAAAATTACTGAAATTGTTTTGGTCATCCTCAACTACGGACTCTTGCGAAGTTTCATCGCCTTTGAATTCATTCGAAAACCTAGAAAAAACAAACCTTTTTGCAGCTATTATACTAGAACCCGTCAATCTTAGGTTCTTCGAATCCCCGCGAACTCCGCAGGAAATTAACCGAAAGTTGGAAAATTTAAAGTTATGACGCCTTAACAACCCATCCCGGAACAAAACGGCACCGTGGTCATCAGAGGATGGACAGAGCAGACGACGAGACACATAAACAGGTAGTCGGAAATCAAAACTCGAAGAACAATAAGAAGAAGAAGAAGAAGATTGTGGAATCATCTATGACTCGTATTCACCGAGACCTCCAACGGTAATCTGACAAAAAAGGAGAAAAATACGCATATCAGCCGGAAGCACAAGTGTCGGACAATAACTGTTTTCTCCAGTGGCTCGTGGCAAAATCTGTTGAGCTCAAAAGTTTATACAAGAAGAAGAAAAGTTCATTATTATCTTTTCCTCTTCTTCTTCGGCTGCCGTTGGACACGTGGATCGAAGCCTTTGTCTCTCTCTACGGCTATAAAAAAAAAAACCTGCGGTTCAATTGAAATCGACTCTTTCTAAATCAAAACTAATCAGAGGTATCCAATATTTAATTTGCTAGATGGGGAGTTAGAAATGGTATAACACCTAATCAAATAGTTGTAAATAAATCGGGAGATCAATCAAATAGTTGTACATACATTTTTATTTAATATAGGTTGGTCTAATGGTCTCTGTTCACATTACTAATAAGCAATAGGGTGAATAGACCACACCCGCGACTTTCACAACAGAATTTTGGTTTCATTCGGTTAAGTTCGGTTCGGAGTTTAGTATTTAGGATTTAGGGTTCGGTTCGGTGAAATCAAAACCTCTACACCGACCTTTGAAATTTAATTAATATGGAAACTTAATTGAGGACTAACCTCTCTTTTGTTCATTTCTCTCACTTGTGGTAATGCATGTTTCACTTCAACACCTTCCTTGATCTTCCATTTCAATTGCTTCATCTCAAGCAAATCCATTGATTACTCCTCACCTCTCCAATCTTCTATACTCGTTGCGATCTCTTTCTCTCCCGTCTTCTCCGTTGTTGCACCGCTGCTACTCAATTCTGTTACGCTCATCGTTTATTATCTCAAATCTGTACTCCCAACATTTAACTATAGGATTCGCTAATTGGCCACTTCTCCGGCAGGATTACTATCACCGTCGGTTATCGTTACTTGCTTGTCTTCATATGCGCCAAAACAACGTCGTCGCTAGCCGCCACACGTTTCCTCCGCTTCTCAAACCGGTTTTCAAACTGAGAGATGCGAATTTGTTTCAGTTTCATGCTCATATCTTTCGGGTTGGATTCAGATTTTCTTCTTCTTATTTTCCCATCAAAACTCCATTTCATTAAGTTATGGGCAGAATACTCTCCTCTAGGGAAAGCAAAACATAGGCCACTAAACTTACATGAGAGAAAAGAGATACTAGGATTGATGTATTCCTAACGAAACCACAACACCCAGACAAAAATACAATAAGAGGAAAAACAAGTACAAGAAAATAGAGAAAAAGGTATAAAGACCCTAAAGATAGTGAGTTCTACCTCTGAAGGTAAGCCACTCCAGCCACATTAAAATACATTGTGTCACGAGAATACAAAGATTTCGTGGGGTTTTGATAATCTTAACTTGCTCCAGAAATGTCGAAGCACATGTTCCCTTAAAAGGGGGATCGCAAGTAGGGCGAGATATAACACTCGCGGTCCAAAGGCAGAATCCGGCTCCAAAGAAAAAACACCAATTTCACACAGAATGAAAGTAGACATCTTCGGATAGACAAGTCGAGAGAGATGCCATTGACTTGGAACTTAGTTGAATACAAACGTTTCTTTTCACCCCACATGGATAAAAGTAGATACTCGATCCCTAAAAAAAGGTCACAAAGAGGGTGAAAAAGAATTCTCGTGGTTCAAAAGTTTATGCCCCAAATCTTTTTTTGCCAATACCCAAAAAAAATCAATGATGCCACAAATCTTTGAAAATAGATCCCAAGATAAGCAAAGAAATTCGAAAACCGTCAATGTCTTTTGGCCCCGAGATAAGCGAAAAAGCACGAGGGTCTGGCGGGTCAATAGAGTATGGTGGATCCGAAGGGGTTGACCAAGATTTAATCCGCGATATTATATATGCCGGATGCGAGATGGTTAACAATAGATCTGGCGGCTTTGCCAGAAAAAAGACCGATGAGAAGAGCTTTGACTTCGTTGCAGACATGGGCCGGAGATTATAATGTCTCTGAGAGTTTTCCACAACCTGTGAGAAAGTCTTGACAAAATTCTCACCGAAAAATTGCACAAACGAAAAGAGAAGGTGCGAGTTTTGCTTCAAAACGAATAGAGACCCACTCCAAAGAAAAGAAACAACATAGGAGAGGCTGATCCGTCAAACCATATTAATGATTATGTGCAGCGGCAACTGCCATTAAAGGCGATAGAATAAATCTTTGTGTTCGTAATGCCTTCGAAACTAAGCTTTGAAAAATATACTCTAAAAAGGAAAATGGATTATAGCGAAAACGATTTCTTCCGATGGGAGGAAAATAGAAACAATGATCTCTTCTCATGGGAAGACGATAAAAACAGTAATCTCCCAAGGAAAGAAGAATCCCACGCTATAGTCCTCCAACACCTTGATAGTTCCACGTGATAGTCCTCATTAGTTAGAACTAAATTTCAAACGATAATACTCTTTTGTTTCTTTTGGCAGGTTTATCTTCCAAATATTATAATACTTAGGAAATAAATGGTAGAAGAAACTAGAAAATGCTTAGCATAGAACCAGATCATTTAAACGTAAATTATCATTTTAAATGATTTTAAAAGCTTGTATTTTCTTGATTACACGAAGCTAATCGCAAGCTTTGATACACGAGATTTAAGACTCGGAATAATTTCTATGAGATCGTCTTCGTTATTTTTTTCTTTTTGATATATGCAAAGCTTTGTACGGTACACCAGACTTGAAACTCATAAATCCGGTGACTTTGGCCCGATTTCTGAGGAGCGGGAAGGTGAAAAAAGAATAGACACCGCTCTTTGCACACGCTAGAGGAAAGAAGAATAGAAACGGCCGGAGATTTGGTAGATGAACCGATCTTTGACGAGCTCACCATTCCAATGGCGAAACAGAGTCTTGAGAGTCCTGAACAGAGACTTGAGACTTGAGAGAGATTCTCCTCGGGAACCACGGCGGCGAGAAGGGATGGAGCGGCGGTGGTTTCAGATGAAGAGGGCCTCGCACAACCCTGAGAGACCAAAGGAGGAGAAGCTGCGGCGGAGATCCATTCCGGAGAGGAGAGTATGAGCTTCAGCGGCTACCTCGAGTTTTGTGTCAGAGAGAGAACTCTAGGGCGATCTCTCTTGTTGGATTCGGATCTTTTTGTAAGGAATTCGTTGATTTCTGGTTATTCTAATTGTGGGTTATTCGATATGGATGTCTATTTTTTGATGGAACTGAAGATAAGGACATTGTTTCTTGGACTGCGATGGACTGCGATGATTGATGGGTTTGTGAGGAACAGTTCTGTTTCAGAAGCAATGGCGTATTTCGTGGAGATGAAGAAGACTGGAATTGCTGCTAATGAAATGACTGTTGTTAGCATCTTGATCGCTGCAGCGAAGACTGAAGATGTTTGATCTGGGAGAAGTATTCGTGGGTTTTACTTAGAAACTGGAAAAGTAAAATTTGATGTGTTCATAGGAAGTTCTCTGGTAGATATGTTTGGGAAGTGTGGTTGTTATGATGATGCCCAGAAAGTGTTCGATGTATTGCCAAGCAGAGACGTGGTTACTTGGACCGCGTTGATTTCTGGATACGTGCAAAGCCGAAGCTTTCAAAAAGGGATGTTGGTTTTCGAAGAGATGTTAAAGAGAGATGTTGCGCCTAATGAAGACTCTAAGCAGTGTTCTTTCGGCGTGCGCTTATGTAGGGGCACTGCATCAAGGAAGAAGGGTGCATTGTTATATGATTAAGAATTCGATTGAGATAAACACTACATTGGCAACAACATTGATTCATCTTTATGTCAAGTGTGGGTGTTTAGAGGAAGCTATATTGGTTTTCAAGAGACTTCCTGAGAAAAATGTGTATACTTGGATTGCAATGATTAATGGATTTGCAGCGCACGGATATGCAAGAGGTGCATTTGATCTCTTTCAGACCATGTTAAGGAGTCATGTTTCACCACATGAAATTACTTTCCTCGCTGTCTTAATCTTGGGGTGCAAATGAGACTGCCAGATGAATTGGAAGATTTGACTGCTCAATCTTGACTTTGAACTTTCCATTTTCCTCATAAACTTTCTCTGAAACTATCCATAAACCTCCAATTGGATCCTCCTCTAGTCTTCAACCTCTCGGCTAATTTCTCTGATATCTCGAGATGCAATACTACAGGCTTCTTCTTCTCTTCTGAATATCTACAAGAAAGACTCTTGTTTACAACTTTAACCTCTGCAGTTGTGTGTTGCTCATTCTCACATCTGGACCTGAGTGCTTGAACTGCGATCTCTGGAGGGATCTTAGGGTTTCTGGCGAGATGTTTACAGGTCTCCAATGTTAGTTTCTTGTAGTTGAGACATCGACATATCTTTGTTCGATCTTTGGGTGTTAGATTCGGATGAGACTGTACAACAACAAAGAAAACAAATTATGGACTCATTTAATCAGTTTCAAACTTCCAATTCCAAAGTCACATCACAACTGTAATTTAAATATATATATATATATATGTATATAGTTTCTAGAAAAAAGAATTACCGATGTAGCCGTTGTGAAAAACAAAATGATAAAATAGAACAAGCTTTTACAAACTGATATATCATTGTTCCAATAATTTTAAGTATTTGAATTCTAGTAAAACGGATGAATAGAAAAATATTTATGTATATGAATAATTCTTACTTTTACATGTAATTGAAGTTTAATTGATAGTACACCAAAAATATTACTTTTTTTTGAGGTTTTAGATATTTTGATTAATAGGGAGTATTAAAACAAAAAGTAACATACACTCAAGAGTGTGACCTTGTGGGTTGACATGAAACCCCACGGCAGTAAAGAATCTAAAGATGACTCTAAATCTTTATCATATATATCTATATATATATAATATGGTATGTGTGTGTGCAAATACACATTAATCTCAAACTTCAAATCTTCATGATGAATAAAAGAATAGTTGACTCTTTTTCATTTCTTCATAAATATATGAAGCCAAAATGTATTAAAAAGAAAATGGTATTGAAATCTATCTGGCACTTGTCCTCTTCTATATGTCCAATACAAATAGAAAAATAAATTATTCTATTTTCTTGTCTCACTTTTGTATTTAAAAAAAAAATGGCCCATCAATTATTTGGTGAAGAAATTCAAGAAAAAACATACTAGAATATTGATAACAGTTACTAAAAAAAAAAAAAAAAAAAAAAAAAAAACTGACCTGTAGATAGATGTCAATGGCTCTGTAAACTCCATCGAACCAATCTCTAGCTAAATCTGGCAAAGTCTCTGCAACACTTAGGAACTTGGAAGCTTTCAAATTCTGATCTGGAGATATCTCTCTCAAATACTTATCAATCAATTTCCCAATTATTTTCATGTTCTCTCTTGATTCTTCTTCTCTGTTCTTCACAAACACTTTAAGTAATCTTATCACAAGATCCACATTGTAGAAACCACTCTCTCTGCTTCCTCTTGCAGATATCAGAATATCATCAAGTGTTGCTTGTTCCAACATTTCTCCAATTAGGGTTTCTAAACTGATTCTTGACTCTCTACTTAGGCTAAAACTGGATAAAACCCTAAGAACCCAAAAGAGTTTCCTGCAAGAAAACGCGAGTCTCCCCGCAAAAATCACTCCTTTAGCCGCTGTATCAGCTAACTCGGAGTACTCAAGCCTGTTCCTTATAACCTCTGTAGTAGTTGTTGATTTGGCTTGGAGCTTTGTCTTGAGATAATGGAGGAGAAATCTGGTTAGACCTAAGCTTTTTATGTTGGTATTGTAATCCTTTATGATCTGAATTAGCTTCAAGATGATCCGCGGGGAGAGATTCGACATATCCTCGAACCACCACTCGTTGCTTCTTCCGCAAGAAACTGATGGCGAAATATACCTTCTGTCTGATTCCGACGTGTACTTGGTCGTCTCCTGAGAAAGAGTGGAGGCAAAGGAAGAGAGTGAAGAAGAAGAAAATGTTTCTGAACTCCGAGAGATTCTGGTCAAAGCTGCGAAGATGAGCTTATCAACGAGACCGTACGATTCAGCGTGGAGGAACACTTGCTCGCAGTTCTTGAGACACAAAACGATGTCATTCCAAGAACCGTAGAACACTTCTTTTAGAAACTTCTCGGTCTGAAGGAAGAGGTTAGCGAAACAGAACTTCTCCACCATGCCTAGAAAAACAGAGCAACAGTATAAAGTCGGGACATTTGAGACATCGATTGAGA
Source organism: Cardamine chenopodiifolia (assembly GCA_963922655.1). NCBI lineage: Eukaryota > Viridiplantae > Streptophyta > Magnoliopsida > Brassicales > Brassicaceae > Cardamine > Cardamine chenopodiifolia. The sequence goes on from OZ000483.1 coordinate 17,362,052, forward strand.
TTTGTCCGGTGTTGTAACAGAACCTTGAAACCAGCTCAAACCCATCTGGTCCACCTGGAAAATCATCAATCTCTATAGTTATGGTCTCTGGAGATTTCGTTTTTCTGTTGCTCTTCTTTTTGCTCTGTTTTATCATCTCCCTCGAGCTTCCAGAGTACTTTGAAATCACATCCTAAAACAGAGCACAAGAGAGAAATAAGGACAGAGCATAATCAAAATTGTGAAATTTTAATAGATTATTAGCTTTGCTTCTTTACCTGATTGAGGAAGAATGTGAATTGGCCATTGAGAATTATTTTAAGATCGTAGAGAGGAGACATTGCATCGAACTCTGAAGCCTAATGAGTCTTGTGATTTTTTTTTGCTTTTTCCTCTGTTTTTCTTTTGGATTGTATAGAGCAATAATTTTAGTGGCCACAGGGAAATGATTAGATGTGCCGATATATAGTGTTTCATTTTTCTTTATTTACACCAATATAAATACATACTAATAAAATAATAAAATCTAAAATTTAAAGAGAAATTAGACAGAAGTAAGACAAATGTTTATTTAAAAACAAATTATAGAAAACCACATGAAATTTCAAATAATCTCAAATTCCAATAAATTGATTGTCTTGTTATGTTGTTTTGACCCTTAAAAGTAAAAAGAGTGCTCTTGAAATTTGATTCTTATTTCTTTGAAAAGGATTGACACTAAGATTTCAAAGGATTCTTTATCTAGTTGCACATTTTTCATGGTACTAAGCCACTGTCTTTTCAAGAAAGATTGTATAGTGTTTACTATTAAGTACTTGTGTATTCCGGCCATATTTTTATGAAATATTTCAAATTCATAGTCTACTTTGTTTTACATGGACTTTCAAACATATATATATATATATATATATAAACTTCTAATCATTTGAAAAATCAATAGATCAATCGATCACATTTAACACAACGTGTAAATATATTAACTCAACATTTTATATATTACTTGAATCATTTTTTGCAGTTATTCCGCTGTAGATGGATGCATGTGAACTTGTGGGGTCTGTCTATACTAAAAAGAATTTGTTCCGTTTAGAAAATCACAAAAACCAAAGAGAACGAAAACTAACACAAAAGACAACTCACACAATTTAATTTGCAAATAACATCGCTTACCAGATTAGCTGTTTTAATAGACTAAGCATCACGAGAATTATCCATTTTTAAAATGATATCATGGGATTTTCTCACAACATAACTAGCCCAAAACTAGTGAAAACCAAAGCCATTCAAGTACCAAAAAGACTTTTACTTCACACAGTAAATGAAAAAAGTCGGCATTGCAGTGAAACCATTTGTGTAAGTCGATAAAACAGATGAGAAACTGCAACCTTAACACTTTTGAGCAATCTCTCAGTTACGGTACCTGCTTCCTCGTTCACGACCGTAGTCTCTGTCCCTGTCCCGATCATGGTCATAGTCATAGTCACGCTCCTTGCCTCTTTCCCTCTCTCGGCTTCTGCTTCTGCGTCTATTCTTATCGTAGTGATGATCTCTATGCTTGTCGCCACGGTCTCTTTGCATGTCTCTGCTTCTCTCTCTTCCATCTCTATCAACAACTGCCACATTGATATAAATTATCAACACCACACGGGATCATGATTTTTTTTTATGGAAAGCAGCAACAAATATCTTTTCATCTTTGTTATCTTCTTCTCATATTATTTTTTTGACATCTTTGTTATCTTCTTCTCATACATATTCACCTTAAAAAAAGAAAGTTCTAACAAGAAACAAGAAGCACCATTGTTTACAAGGATTCATTAGAGATCCACTTAAGGCCTGGGCTTTATAGGCAAGTTAGCTACAAGCTTAATGTGAGATTTCTATCAATATCCCTGCATATATATATTGAACTTTCACTCGAAGTGTCTAGATGACAAGAAGAAACTTTCTTTGAGATTTATTTTTACTACAGCAAGTCGATTAAGTCAATTAAATTTCTTCCATAGTGGAAAGGTTCTGTTCTTGAGCTCAATCTTCTTGATGATTATATAGAAACAGTTTTATGACTTTAGAATTTAATAGAAATTACCTAGCTCCTCGACTTCCCACCCAGCACGACCAGCAGCAACAGCAGGTCTGGTGTCAGCTTGGTGTGTTTTCACTCGGTATTTCTTCTTTAGATTCCCAAACTCATCATACATTTCACCATCATCCTGAAATATTAATGATATATAAATTAAATGGTATAAACCTCAACCGAATTGCAACAAAAGAAAATGAACCGAGAAAATTTTTACTTCTTCAGCCTCACGCCTGCGCCTCTTTGTTTCCTCTAATTCTTGTTCATCCAATTCCTTGTAACCACCACCACGACCTCCCCTGCTTAGAGAAAAGAATGAATAAGAAAATAACGGCCCATCTAGCAAAAACCTTAAGGGTTTCTTAATGCAACACTAATTTGGCCAGAAGTGAATTATATCATTGTTGAGGAAAACATTTTGATGCAGCAACAGCTTTCACATACTGAACACAGTGGCAAAAAAAAGTATTCGTTCAAATTGCAAAAGAGAATAGTGTCCTTTTTCCAGGTATCATCTACTAGGCCATGTCTTCTAAAGCAGAATAAAAATACCCTGCTCACAACAAAACTACCAACATAGAGCAGAAATCTATAATCTCTCCAAAATTCACCTCAAAATCATTTATAATCCAAATCCTCAGCTCGAATATTGAAAATTAACAATACAAAGGCAATCTTATCATTGGCATTGAGTCATACCTCACACCGCCTTCATTCTGACCAGGTTTATTGGTGTTGCAGATATTACATTTTAAACGCTTGGCCCAATTGACATTGCCACACCTGAAAATTGAAGAATTAGACAAACAGAAAAAGTTGCTATACGATTTCTCCTGGATTAAAAACTAACGAAAATGAATACCAAAGACTAGAACCAGAGCATATATACCCACAACACAAACATGCATTATCCGTAAGAACCCATATGCATTCACAGAGAGCAGCCTCTTAGATAAGCTAGTAGAAAACACATAGCACAACTTGAATTTAGTTTTAAACATATGGTCCAACTTTGTATCTGACACAGAAAATCAAAGGCAGTCTATCTCAACAAATATAACTTCCTCGACAGAACTACAACCCACCCATGTTTCACATTCCATTTTTCAGTTTAACAGCCATCTGAAGGAAAATTACGAAATTAGAATCAACATGCAAAAAAGGAGGAATAAGAACATGGTGCATCCACACATTCTTTGGGCCAGTTACAGTGACACAGCAGAGCGGGCCATCACTTCTTTCTAAGTGAGAGAACTAACATCATCAAAAACATTGATATACAGCCTATATTCCTTCCCACACACCCAACAAAGTAATTTTATATCCAGCAACACCACATGCCATCGGAATGTTCTCTTCTGCTAATGATGAATTTTAATAAAGCATCAAACGGTAATTAAACTGAACCAACTATCATTTTGAACCCAAAAGGAATGCTTACATTGGACAAGACCAATCATTTGGACCAAAAAGACCAGTAGGAGCACCACTGGGCTGCTTCCCCGGTGGCCCACCATCAGCACCTCCACCTCGACCCCTTCCTCGACCACCAGCTCCCATACTGCCACCAGATGCACCAGCTGGTCTGGCAGTTCCACAGCGGTTACAAACCCCACGGAACGCAAAATTCACATTTGTACAACTGCCAAAAGAAGAGTGTGAGAACACTGCCGCTAAAAACTATGAAATATAGAAAACTGCCAATTCAACGGAAACAAGAGCTAGATAAAGCTCCTCACCGATATCACATCACAGACCTTGTATTTGGGCACATCCAGTCACCGTCTTGCTGCCATGGCTTTGCCGAAGAATCAGGCTGACCTCTCCCCCTTCCAGCACCTCCATTTATTTCCTTAGCACCTCCATCAAACCCAACAAACTCACTTGAATCTCCTGCACCTTTATTCTTCGACTCGGCCATAAAAACTCCAATGGTGTTTCCATGGAAATCCTTGTTATTGAACCATTCCACAGCAGCCAAAGCAGCATGCGGGTCCTCATAGGTAACAGTAGCATCTCCCTTGGGCTCATCAGTCTCTTTGTCACGGTACAACCACACCTTGGGAGTACCAGTTCGTTTGTCTCTCTACAAACCATATCGACCAAATGTAAGAAATTCGAAACCTCGTGAATAAAAAGATTGCAACGACGTCAAATAGAAAGCAACAATTAGTACCTGGCTAATACCATACCTTTAGCAACCCAATGGTTCCAAAATATTCAGCCAACATATTCTCATCAGTTCCTAATGGGAGATTGGAAACGTAGACTGATCCATTTGTAGGAGCTCCTTTAGATGAATATCCAGCCATCGTAACCCAATTTCATCAAAACAAAGCCGTTACGAATCTGTAAGCATACATACAGAAACAGATAGAGGCTAATAAACATAGTCACATTAACAAACATTGAAGACAGAGATCGATAAGAAACTTGAAAGCGAGTAAACGTGTGAAGCCATTTCCTATAACTCGCAGTGGACGAAAAGCCATAGGACTAGATCAACAGCAAATTCCGAAGAAATAACATCGAGACATTCAAACCCCAGATTTTGAGCTCAAAAAAAGAAGAGATGCCATTTTCGATCAAGCATGCCATAAGGAAACGATAGAGGGAGGAAGGAGATTAAAAAGAGAAGCGAGAGAGAGAGAGAGTCTGACCGGCGATGAGGATCCAGCGGCGAAGGAGAGAGCTCGTCGGTTTAGGGTTTGAAAGTGCGTCGAGTGAGAGAGAGAGAGAGATCTCGCGAATAAAGAGGTTTCGAGGGCGCTTAAGGGTAACCTCAATTGTTTGGTGGTTATTTGCAATTGTTTGATTTCTTTGTTTTCTTTTTCCTTTTAAACTGTATATTATATATATAATTTATATATTTTGAAAGCAAAAAATAAATTGTTTTTTTTCCATTTTTTTCCTCAGCTGATATGAGTGAAGCAAACCCAAATATGTGTAAGAAATAGCTTTTATACATAGTTAGAGCTCTTTAAGCAAATCCTCATATTGTGATGACAAAATTTACAAACCACATATGATTGCACAATCGGCAAAATGAGGAGGTGGTAGCCAATTATAATTGCAATCCTAACCCATTTAAAATCTCTTGACAACAAAACCATGAGGAAAAAAGTTTAACAAAAATAATTTAAGAAGACACCAATAATTGATTCCAAGAGGCCACATGGCTTCATGAGCAGCTGACTGACTATGTGAACTGAGAATTCTCGAGAAGCTTCACAAAAATGGAGAATTTGGCACTGCCAATATCTATAAGCAGATCGAAAATAATATTTGTCCTTAAACCCGTCACTGAAAATATGCCAGAATGACTTTTCTGAAGAATCTGTTGCTGCTGCAAAACTTTCAAAATAAACGAACATGCATGCACTCATCTACTAGAATAGAAGAATCTCAAAATCTCATGTTCTTATATTGTGACCTGCAAAAAGAAGAAAACTGGCTAAAGTTGAGAAGCTAGGAAGCAACTGTCTTCTCCACTCCACTATTATATCGAAGAAGACCATATGTAACGAGATTCTCAATGGATAGTTTGACACTATGTGGTTTGTGGATTAACCGCAATATATTCACATACCAAGGCAAGTTCACGTATGGTTTGTATTAATCATAATATCATGCACGTTTAGGTCACATTAATCATAATATCCACAATTTTTTTGGTCTTTAATACCCTTAAAATTTGTATTCATCATGTTAATTATACAGTGATTGACATAGTTCAAACTTGGGAATGCTGCTGTGTTTTTTTTTAACTTGCATTCTATCTATTAAATCATATAGTTTTGTAGTATTCCATTTTAGAGAGAAGATAGATGAGAATATGTTAAACCTATTCAATCAGAGACAGTTTGATCATATTTTGACTATTGAGTATTTTTTTTTCCTACGTAGATATTTACTTGGGCTTTTTCGTCGTCTTCAATTGTCTTTTTTAATGTTGTCTCTCAAATTACCTGGAGTAACGATCTATAATGGCGTGCATCCATTGACCAATTCTAAATACGAACCAAACTTACACTGAAAATAATCTCCAAAGACTATATATATATGATTTAAATGCGACTGTTAATATATTATTTATTTCTATTTTCGGGTTAAAGACGGTTTCTATACTTATATCTTACAGTCTTATGTAATAAAAAAACTTCACGAAATAAAAAGCGCAAATTGTCTGTAAAAACAAAGAAACTGTCTTAAAAAGACAATAAGATCTCCACTAAAACTGGGTTTAAAGAACATAGAAAAAAACCAAAACCACTTCCCCTATTCGTAAGCGAAGAGAAATCTCTAACAGCTCAAATCACATTCTGTTTCTAATAATAGATTACGAAAATTCTTATATTTGAGAATCTCATAAGTTTTGGATCAAAAGCTCTTAAGTTTTTGTTTGAATAACAAAGCAAAAGGCAATAATAATCAATAAGTGAAGAATAATAAATAATGGCTGGAGGAGCCTTTGTATCAGATGGTGGGGGTGGTGGAAGCTATGAAGGTGGAGTCACTGGCTTTGTCATCATCACCTGTGTCGTGGCCGCCATGGGAGGTCTTCTCTTTGGGTATGACCTCGGAATCTCAGGTCCGTAAATTTCACATTCGCCTTCTTACTCTTCCTGTGTATGAAGCTATCCACTCTAGTTTCGGGTGATATAATGTGTGTTTTTGTTTGGTTTGTTGTATAGGAGGAGTGACATCAATGGAGGAGTTTCTGAGCAAGTTTTTTCCGGAGGTGGATAGGCAAATGCACAACGCGAAGCACGAGACTGCTTACTGCAAATTCGATAACCAATTGCTCCAATTGTTCACTTCCTCACTCTACCTCGCGGCTTTAGTGTCTTCCTTTGCAGCTTCAGCTATCACAAGGAAGTACGGACGTAAAGTCTCCATGTTTATTGGAGGGCTTGCTTTCCTCATAGGTTCTCTATTCAACGCCTTTGGCGTCAACGTCGCCATGCTTATCATCGGTAGATTGTTGCTCGGAGTCGGTGTTGGCTTCGCTAATCAGGTGAGTCAAAAAAATTCGACATGGAAAAATAAAAAATATAAACAACTCAAAACGGTCATGGTGTGTTTATTATGCGTAAATAGTTTCAAACTAAAATCAAAAGACTTTTTCCCTCAGCTAAGTTTTCGACTAAAACACATACAAATACAAACAAATAACTCTTTTTAATTAATATTACGTTATTTTAGTATAACAAAAATAAAGACAAGTTAGTAAATTTTGGTTATCCATACGGCTTGGTTGAATCTGGTTTTTGTTTGGTTTGATTTGTTTGCTAAAAAAGTATTGTTACCGTTTGGTTTGAAATAAATTTGGATTCCGTTTAGATATGGCTCATCTTGATCATGGTCATCTTTCCTTTTCCACAGTCTACTCCGGTTTATCTCTCGGAGATGGCTCCAGCAAAGATCCGAGGAGCGCTCAATATCGGATTTCAAATGGCGATCACCATTGGGATTTTGATTGCAAACCTAATCAACTATGGAACATCCAAAATGGCTCAGAATGGATGGCGAGTGTCTTTAGGTCTAGCTGCTGTTCCTGCAGTTGTAATGGTTATAGGATCTTTTGTCTTGCCCGATACACCAAACTCGATGCTCGAGAGAGGCAAATACGAACAAGCGAGAGAGATGTTGCAGAAGATTCGAGGAGCTGATAATGTAGACGAGGAGTTTCAAGATCTTTGTGATGCTTGTGAGGCTGCGAAGAAAGTGGAGCATCCATGGAAGAACATCTTCCAACAGGCCAAATACAGACCCGCACTTGCTTTCTGTTCAGCGATTCCTTCCTTCCAACAGATTACAGGTATCAATGTGATCATGTTCTACGCTCCTGTTCTCTTTAAAACTCTTGGTTTCGCGGATGATGCCTCCCTCATCTCCGCGGTTATTACGGGTGCCGTCAATGTTGTATCTACCCTTGTCTCCATCTATGCGGTTGACAGATACGGAAGAAGGATTCTCTTCCTTGAAGGTGGCATCCAAATGATCGTTTGCCAGGTAAATTAGTTTATTCCCTGTCGCCTCGGGAATGCTAGTTTCCGAGTTTGCATATACATATAGAAAATGAAACATGTTCAGTTCATAATGTACATACGAAATGATGATTGAGCACCTTAACATATATAGTTTGATGTGTCATTTTGTAGATCGTTGTTGGTACCTTGATCGGTTTGAAGTTTGGAACCACGGGATCTGGAACATTGACACCTGCAACAGCGGATTGGATCCTAGCTTTCATATGTTTGTATGTTGCAGGATTTGCATGGTCATGGGGTCCATTGGGATGGTTAGTGCCAAGTGAGATCTGTCCATTGGAAATCAGACCAGCGGGACAAGCAATCAACGTCTCTGTCAACATGTTCTTCACTTTCCTCATTGGACAATTCTTTCTCACGATGCTTTGCCACATGAAGTTTGGCCTTTTCTACTTCTTTGGAGGAATGGTTGCGGTCATGACCGTCTTCATATACTTCTTGTTGCCAGAGACAAAAGGGGTTCCAATTGAAGAAATGGGAAGAGTGTGGAAGCAGCATCCATTCTGGAAACGTTACATCCCTGATGATGCTGTTATTGGAGGAGGTGAAGAGACCTATGTCAAGGAGGTTTAAGAGCCAGGAAAGTTAAGGTTTCAAAGTCTAGGCATTGGCTTGCTTAACCGTCGGTTTTTGGTTGCTTTTTCAAGGGAATAAGCCAAAAAGATGGGAGAATCTGCGGCCGAGAAGAAAAGAAGAAGAAGAATGGAAGAAAAGACGAGGAATAAGTGTCTTTAATGTTGAATTCTTTTACCTGATTCATTCCAATAAAATCCAAGCAGAATTTGCTTCTTTGCATCCAGCTGCATTTGTTTTTCTATTCTTTTTACCACCAAAATGAAATTAGGTGCAAAAAAAATGCTGTCACCGGGAACAAGACTGCAATGATCAGTCATGTTTCCAGTGAACTATCTATGAAAACCTAACTAGACAAAAAGAAGGTTACTGAAGCAATAAATTAAAGGAAAAATGCCAATTAGAAACTAAGAAGCATAGATTTGTATAATCACTATATCCCTATGACGCTTGCTTGATTCTAATAAGAGCTCAAGCCTTTTCCATTAATAAAATTTGTTTGCTAGATTTACACATTAGATAAGAAACAGGTGTAGAAGATTTATAACTGAAGAGATTTTGTTTACATAATAAACAGTGTTTTGAGACTGAGGCATACCAGGTGAGAAGAGAGACGATTAAGCAACAGATATTGAGTTCAAGAGACCATCAATGTAATCCTTAAGCTTGGCCTTTGTAATAGCACCTTCTCTTCTGCTACCTGGAACTTCTTTCCCGTCCTTGAAGAGGATGAAGTGCGGTAAACCGTAAACCTTGAAGTCTGCTATTAACTTGGGATTAGCGTCGTGATCAATCTTTACAATCGTCAATTTGTCACCATATTCCTGAGAAGAGGGAAACATTGTATGTTTTAGAAAGCAAGAAATCTCAATTCTCAAATGCAGCATTTTACTATATAATCAGTCGTTTAGTGTTAGAGCTACTGTCTATATGATTTACAATACTTTCTCATACATTCAATTTTAAATCCAAATTTATGTTATCAATTCATACGCAAAATCTCTGATTTCAAATCAACTCATCTCATGCAACTTCAAATTCTCGCGATTCTCCAGCAGAACTGATGAACAATACGGATTTCGTGATCATCAAAAGGAAGTTAAAAGAGAGAATCAAAATATATGAAACCTGAGATAAGGATTCCATAGCGGAATAGATCAATTTGCAGGGACCGCACCAAGTAGCGACGAACTCAACCAGAACCGGCCGGTCCGATTCCAAAACCGTACTCGAAAACTCACTCTCTCCGATCTCTTTGATTCCGCCGCATCTTATCGCCGAACTAGAAACGCTAGTCAAGAGCTTCCTAGTTCTTCTACCACCGGAACTGAACGAAAGTATGTGGCGGTTAGCCGCGACAGAGGTGACCTGGACTGAGCTCAGAGGTTTGACGGACACGGAGGCAGCCGAAGAAATGGAACGAACCGGAGTGAGATATGATCGGATAAGAGTCGTCGAACTGGAGAAGATAGACTCCATGGCTTCTTCCACGTTCTTCTATTCCCTCTGTTGACTCAGATAACCATTATTCAATTTGAAACAGAAGAAAACGATTGTGTGGCATAGGAACGAAGGCAGTTGATGATTTTTTTGTAAGGTCCATTACTTTTTCATTCTTTCAAATTGGCCCCATACTATGAGAAAATCATACAAAACACCTTAATTGATACATGACTTAATTGGTTTAATGCATCGGGTGCAGTTGTGACTGTCGGAGTTTGTGGAAGTTATGATTTCAAACGTTATTAAACAATTACACGATTGGTTTAACAATCGGAAAAGAATGCATTTGCGAAAAAAGATTTGATTGGTCGACAGTGGTTACAGTAACGGTTTAACATAAAACCTACAAAAATATTTACAATATATAATTTTTATAAAAAATCAAAATTTTATTATTATAATAAAATTTTAAATAAATTATGTAATAACTAATTAAAATATTTATTTTAAAATATTTGGAACATTTATTTATATACCAAAATTATGGTTTTTTACTTATAAATATATTTTAGTTTTAATATATATATATATATATAAACTAGATAGTGGTCCGCGCTAGATAGCTCGGGAGAATGTTTATTTGATAAATTTTACCTAGTTAAATGAAAAAATTCGGCGAATCGAATCACCAGACTCACATATTTATCGCCATTGTTCAAAAACTTAGTGAAACATTCGCCGAGAATGATGATGGTGTGGTATTAGTATAGATGGTCAACCACCAACTTTATATCTGTAAAATAATAAAAATTAGTACTTGATTAGATCAAGATAATAATTTAATGGAAAAAGTTTAAATTATATGCTAGTATAAGAATGACATGTTTGGATAAAATAATCTCAAATTTTACTTTTTTATTTTATTTTGATTGGTTAACAAAATTTTTAAATTAATTTTAATTTTACGTTTATATTTATTAGCAGAGAGAAAATAAATTTTATTTTTTGAAAACTAATAAATATTTAAGATTGTTATTTTTGATAAAAAATTTTAAAATTTAATTTTATATTTTTCGTTTATATTTATTAGAAGAGAGAGAGATAAAATAAGTTTTATTTTTTTGAAACTAATAATTATTTAAAATATTCTATTTGGATTATTTTATTGAATTTTTTAAAATTAATTTAAAATTTTCGTTTATATTTATTAGGAGAGAGAAAATAAATTTTATTTTTTAGAAACTAATAATTATTTAAAAGATTTTTGTTTGAATTTTTATTGGATTTTGGTTGCATGATTTGTTTGGTTATAAATATATAAAAATACAACGACAATAATTGTAATATAACAAGTAATAGTTGGTTAAATTGTTTTTAGAGTTGCTTAGATAATATATATAAGATTATATAAAATTTTATCATGATAATATTTTATAAGAAAGAATAAAATTTTGTTTTACTTTTTCTATAAATTTTATTATTATTATCAACTAAATAAAAGTATATATCTATTTCAAAACCAGCCGTAAACGTTAGCTCGAATGAACTTTTAAAATTCAATAAATCCAAATGATTTCAAACTATTTGGAGTGATACATAGCAATTTTGATTATTGTTGTTAAATGCTACTAACTGCAAACGTCCGTAAATATAATGATTGCGAGAAACCAATCAAGCCCACGTTTGTGGGGCATAGGAGGCAGGAGCGAAGGCAAGGTGATGATGACCTTTTTATGGTCCCACCACCTTTTTAGTCTTCAACCCGGCCCCGTACTATGAGAAAATCATTTAAAACACTTAAATGATTCGAAATTGAACCATAACTGGGCCAGGCCTGGAGCCCATAATTGAAAATGTCCTCGCCGGCGAAGAGATTGAGTCGGCGACACAAATACAGATTCGCTGCAACGTCTCTCTCTCTCTCTCCTCTGTTTCCATTTCTGGTCTCAACGTTTCTGCGATTTGCAGATTCCGTCATGACTTCCGGCAAAAATTCAATCGAGTCGCGGCGTAGGAGGCGGCGTATAAGATGTTTTTCTGCTACCAATGCACTCAAACAATCACAATCTCAATTTCCTCATCCGCTGATCCTTTCTGCCCTCTATGCAACGAAGGTTTCCTCGAAGAATACGCAGACCCAAACCCTAATCAAAGCCCCAATCTGATTTTTCCGATATCGGATCCAATCTCATCCTTATTCCCCCTTTTTATGGCTTCTTCACCTTCACCTTCATCCACCACCGTCATGGACTTCATGAACCCGAGTTTCTTAGAGCAATCAATGGAACCACACTCTACTCAACAGCAGCCTGATGCTTTCGATCCAGTTAGATTCTTCCAAAATCATCTTCAACAACTTCAATCCAGCGGTATCAATGTCCAGTTATTATTCGAGAATCAACTCTCAGATCAAGCCAATCCGTTTTCAGGAAATCACGGAGAATACTACTCCGGGCGTGGTCTTGAGGATCTGATTCAACAACTAGCTGAAGATGATCCGAATCGATACAGTACTCCTTCAGCTTCGAAATCCGCCATTGATGCGCTTCCAACTATAAAAGTGACTAAAGATATGTTGCAATCGGAAATGAATCAATGCGCTGTTTGTATGGATGAGTTTGAAGATGGTATTGAAGCTAAGAAGATGCCTTGCAAGCATTTGTACCATCATGATTGCTTGCCTCCATGGTTGCAGCTGCACAACTCGTGCCCTGTTTGTCGACAGGAGTTACCAACTGACGATGCGGACTACGAGAACAGGACTCGTGGAGGTGGAGGTCAGACGAATGGAGACGGGAAAGGATCATCGGGTGAGACCCCGAGGAGGTTTAGTATATCGTTTCCGTGGTCATTCAGGAGACAGGGTGAAAATTCGGATTCTAGTAGTGGATCTGATATGGATACTAGAGAAGACGAGTTGGATTGAGGTTTGTGATTGTCTATCCCGCTAATCTTGTTCACTGTTCGAAGGAGTAATAAATAAAAATTTGAATTTGCATTGTGTAACTTGTGTTGATGTGTAATATATGTATGAGTTGGTTAAATGGCATTGGAATTTTGTAACTTGACTTAGGTATGATAAGATTTTTTAGGTTAAACTTTAAAGCATGCAAAGATATAGTCTTTTCTTGCTTGCTCTGATCTGCTCCCCTGTGTTAGCTGTAGCTCTCCTAGGTTACTAGTTGGTCTATGTTGTGATGCAAGAATCTTTGAAAGTCATAACCTTTGGGTGATGTTGAAGTATAGGCTTGGAAAGGAAATGTTCATTGTACCAATGTGTTACTATGTTTTGAGTTTCTTGGAAGTGCTTGCCAGTTTTTATATTGCAAAATTTCGTCTTTACTCTGGATTTTGACATGTGATTTTCTCATCAATTTGTCCAATAAACACGTCTTAGTTTGCCTCTGTATTGATTGTGATGCTGAAAAAGAAGAGCTTTTATCTAGAATTTATTTGAGGATAGTTTCTTGCTCTAACATATCGTTTAATATGTAAATTAAATTAACCATTATTTATTTATGAGATATTTTGTATAAAAATATACAAATTTTAAATTGGAATACAAATTTTTGAGAATTTCAAATTTTGATCTCTATTTATTGCTTGCGGATTTTAAGAGTAACAAACTACCAAATCTTAAGTAAAGTTATAATTATGATATTATTTATAACAAATGATTGTCATATATTTGGAATATTATCTACGGATTTTGTGTGCAACCAAATATGAATCTTTTCAAAAACTCATTAATTTAGTAAATATATATGCAGATTAATTATAGATTTCTCAAAAATGGAAACTGTTTATTTTCTCAATCAATTAGTTCCTAATACGATATCTAATTAGAAATAAATGTTTTAAATACCGATTTTGCCAGATATGGAATTTATTCTAATTAGAATACTGGTACTTAAAAATAATCCCTTATATATTTGGATGGCATTTTAATCATATTTTTAAATTACATTGTTGTTAATATAAATTCGTATTGAAATGAAAATTTATGCAAATACAAGTTTATTATATGTTAAGTTAGAATATATATAACAAGCTTTACAAATATGAATTGTGGATAATTATGAAAAACAAAATGGTATATTACATATTTTTGTGTATTCAAAACGCATAAAAAGTTATGAAAATACAAAATGATATATTAAATAATTTAAAAATCTTATATGTATCAATATATTAATCATAACAAATGATATATTTGCATATCTAAATTTAAATTTGCATTATATATATATATTATAATAATTGAAAAACATTTCACTAACAAACAAATATTTTGAAGTGATCTCATTATTGGGGTGTTATATATTCGTTTTAAACTCATAATTTTTTTTATCATTTGATAAATAAAAAATAAATATATGTATATATTATCTAAATGTTTTGAATCTTTTAAAAATCCGTTAATTTAGGAAATAAATAGCCAGATTAGTTATAGATTTTTCGAATATGAAAACTGTTTTTATTCCCCTTATCAATTTTTAAAACAAAATATTTTTCTTTTAATTGATTCTCACTTTCTTTGAATTATAAAAATTAAATTGATAATCCGTGATGGCGTCCGGAACAATGTTTTTTTGTTATTGTATTAATTAGTTATGTGAATTATTTGTTGGTGTTAATGTGTAGTACATGTTAATGGTTATTAAAGTGAATGAATTAAACAGTGTATGTTAATTGTTAATCTAATATTAAAAGTTTGTCTGGCCTAAACATTTTTCATGCGTAGATAATTTTAAATGTTTTACAGAAGTAAAAATTTAACATTTTTTTTTACTAATTTACTAATTATATTGTACATTTTAAAGTAGTTTTAGTGTGTAATGTATGTTAATAAATGTGAATACAATAATTTAAAATATATGTATGCAATTTACTAACCCGTGTTCGAACACTGAGGTTTCGTCTAGATTTTAATAGCCTGAAGCAAGCAACTTTCCACCAACGACCACTGGATGCTTACTTCTTACCGGTGGTTTAGGGTTCTCTTAAAGATTTGTTTTTGTTTGTTTGTTTGTTGGTTCCATGAAAAACCATGTACCTGGCAAAAATAATTTGTTAGGATTTCTTAGTTTCGTTTCTAAATTGTCATTATCCTATTGAATCTTAACTTATCCTATCATAAACATGAGGTCGTTGGCTACAAAAGCTACGAGCCTTATGGTTTTTTCATCTTATTAGAAGACATTGTTTTTACTTGAAGATGTAAGTTTATAAGATGCAATTTTTTACTTAGATTGAGTGTTTTGGATTTCTTTTATCATTGTTTGTACCTATGATAGATTTTTTCATTGCCTGGTATGATGAAGAGAGTCAAGGTGAGGTGTCACATTTTGTTTGTTTTAATGGTTATTTGTGTTACTTTGTCTAATTTCTTATTCTTTCAGTTAATGATTGTCTTGAACGTTCATTTTCTGGAATGAAGAGAAAAAAGAAGTTTTGGATGTTTTAAAGTAAATCAGTTTTGGATGGGTTTGCGAGAAGCACGATGGAGAAGTGATCTTTATAGATTTACGACATCAGTTATGAAGTCTCTCAACACTACACACGGAGTTGGAGGTCCTTATTTGAGATATGAAGAGCAACGTAAATATATCCGTTTTGAGATGGATTGCATGGATCTGATCAAGATGGCGTCAGTATCTGGTGAGTGGGCAACATTTTCATCATTTGTAGATTGTTTTTCCTTGTTAAAATTTAAATTATTTATGTTTAAGATTTGTTTTATCTCTCGTGCTCTTAATATTTCGATCGATTATTTGGCCCAAAATAATAGAACAAATGAAATGTATTTCTCTTATGTGATTCTACTTTTATCCTAGTTGACAAAAAAAAAGATCAAAAGAAAAAAAGATTGTCCCAACGATAAGACAACATGGCATCTCTGTTGGCCATACTCACCATTTAGATATACTATGCTTGTATAGTATATTTAAATTCATTTTGATCACACGTTAATTTGTATAAAATAACAAAATTAAAAAACAAACAATAACTAACAACAATATGATCATATTAATTCTAAAGTTATAACTATTATATCCTATCAGTTTTCTACTCTTACTCGGTATTACCTGATTTCTTGAAAATTTTGGAATTTTTTTTAATAGTTTTGTTAATGTTGAATAATCTTAAATAAATTTAACAACATATCAATAAACTTTAAAAAATTAATAAATTTTGTTATCTTTATTCAAACGGATTTGGATTATTCGGATATGTACTGAAAGAGTTTAGGTACTAAACCCATAATATGTTATCCTAAATCCAACAATATACACATCTCAATACAATCATTTATCTAATCAAATTCTCAAAAATATTTACATATATAAGTTTATTAAATTTTAATTTAGGTGTTTTCAACGGCGTAATATGCGGGTCCTAATCTAGGTGATATCCATTAAAGTTTTATAATTATACAAACGGGTAATTTATATATCTTAGATAATTATTCAATTTGCCCCTTACCCGTTGAAGAAATCTTCTTTGATCCAAAGAAATAAATTCTATTACTTTTATGATTTTATCCAAACAGTTTCGGATAATTTGGATCATGTATGAGAATTCTGATATGTAATGGCCAAACCTAATACAAACTATGTATGATCATCATTTACCCAAAAATAATTGCTAAATAATTACCAACAAATTTTCAGTTTTAAAAAATATTTCTCCAGTACGATGCGCGGGTCATATCTAGTATATTAATATATGGTTGGCTACATAAAACGGAGGTGTGATAAAACATGGACCAATTCTAATCAATTTATTTAACTTGATAGATAGTCGCTTAGAGTTATGATTGGTTGTGGGGGAACTCATGATATGTTGCCTATTGCATATCATATAATAAAAATTTGTAAAATTCTCTTCAATTTGAACGGGTATAATTTGAATATAATATTAGTTATAATTTAAATACAATACCTAAAGTTCCCAAAAACATTTTTATCATATCTAAATGCAAAAGAAGAAGTTTTTTTTTATATATAAAAAAACAATTAAATAGTTTTGTCTAATTAAATACTATCATTAAACTCAGTGATCGCATAATTTGAAAAACAAAAGTATCGGTTAAGAAAATATAAAGGGTAAAATCGTAATTGCGACCACGTGAGGTGCTGAAAATTCCACTGTTGGTGGCCGAAAAGACATTCAAAATTGTCGGATAATTAATTAAAATCAAAATTGCTAAAAATAATATAAATCGTAAGTAAGAAAAAGAAAATAGAAGAAAGAAAGAAAACAGTTTTACTCAGCAGAGAAAAAGTTGCATCTTCTTCTTCTTTTGCTTTTTTCCCCGATTTACTCTCCAATTTTCTCAGTAACCATTGTTAACCCAACTGTTATATATTTCTTCTTTCTCTATTTTTTTTTTGTTTACTTCCACGACAGCTTTCTTCTTCTATATTTTCCTTAATTTTTCTAATCGTTTCCTGAGTTTAACATTCAAGATCACCGAATTTATTCAAAAGTTGTGGATTTTTGTGTGTATGACTGAGATCGATCTCATCGGAGAAATGAAATGTATGTGAATCTGAAATTTCTCCAATAAAGTGGGAGGCTGATTGGCGGGTTTTCTCCTTTTTTTTTTGAGTTTCTAATTTTTAAAGGTAATCTAAGAGCTAGATCGAATCAATTTCACATATTTCTTCTATCGTTAGTCTTTCTTGTTGAAGGCTTTTTGACTTCTACTGAGAGCAAATTCCTTACTTACTCATTTCTTATGAAATCAATAAAATTTTGTATCGCTGTATGATTTGGTCTTTTGCTGAAAAATAATTCCTTATAGAAATTATGAGATTCAATCTAAATTGCTTTGTTTACGATCAGATCAAATTTTTATTCAATTCAGATTTATTTTAGTGTGATCTTTGGTGAATATACATCCATTGGATCCTGTATAGTTTCTACTTCATCAAGTTAAGCGTTTTCTTCATTTAGAAAGAGAACTAGAAAGTCTCTGCATTTTCACTTCAGAGGATTTCATAGATTGCCTAATTTTAGAATTTTTTTTTCTTTTTGATTTTTTCGAACTCTATAATAGTGCGACTGAACATTGAAAAAGCACTTTACTCTATTTCTTTAAGTATGGTCCCTCATTATTCTTCTGTTTATTCTGGTCTCATTACTTTGGAGCTGAACACTTCTGTCTCTTACAGGAAAATGTCCCAGAAGGTTAAGTCATCCATTCAGTCACTTAAATCGATGCCGGCAGGCTATAGAACTCTTGGTTCCATTGAGAATTCATCTGGCTCAAGTGTTTATGTGACCAATTTGATTATTCCACCAAATGGCCACTTAAGGAATGGGATTACTGGAACTGAAAATTCTGTTGGGGGAATGGATAGTGGTAATGATGATTCCCCGTATAGCGTGCTCAGCATTTCAAATGGAGAGCGGTCTTCACTTGGTGATGGAGATCCTATTGTGCCCTTGCCTCTGAGTAGTGATCGCAGGTGGAGCGACACTAGCGCATATGCTCGGAAAAAGGTATTCTTAAGGTTCCTGAATTGCAACTTTTCTTAGTGTAGGTTTTGGTGTGGTCGTTTGTTGCATGGCCAGGTTGGACTACTAGTTCTGGAACAAACATTAGAGGAAACATTCATTTTCTTATGTAGAGGGGATTAAATTTACAAATTTTCAATTTCAGGTTCTGCAATTTTGGGTCCAACTTGCAAACGGTAACTGGGAGCTGGGGAAGATCTTGTCAACCTCAGGAGAAGAGTCTGTTATTGCGATACCTGAGGGAAAAGTAAGTGAATTTTTGAATTCCCTGAGGTAGAGGTAGATGTTGATTATTATTTTAAGTGTTTGATTGGAAACTATTTCTACACTTGATTCAACAGGTTTTCAAAGTTAAATCAGAGACTCTAGTACCTGCAAATCCTGATATTCTTGATGGAGTAGACGATCTCATGCAACTAAGTTACTTAAATGAGCCTGCAGTGTTGTACAACCTTGAGTATAGGTACAACCAGGACATGATATATGTAAGCCGATTTCGCTAATATAGTTTTTTTGTTTTCCTGTCATGTTGACAGTCTCTTACCTGAATTATATTGTAAAATTTTACAGCCTTTATTATTGCTTTTCTGAATTTTCCTTTATGGTGCTAGACAAAAGCGGGGCCTGTTCTGGTGGCTGTGAATCCCTTCAAGGAGGTTCCTTTGTATGGAAATTGCAACATTGAGGCATACAGGAATAGATCAAATGAGAGCCCTCATGTCTATGCTATTGCAGATACAGCAATCCGTGAAATGATACGGGGTGAGATCATCGTTCTTAACTTGTTAATTGCTTAATATATTACATTTTATGTTTTCAGTCTTATCTTTTCCGGTTTCCGTTGCAGATGAGGTTAACCAGTCTATCATTATCAGGTTAGGCAAAGTTTCCTCCTTAAATGTTAATTTCTACAATTTAAGTAACAGTAAGCCTTGTGAAGCTTACAAGTGTCTATCGCTCATGAATTATTCTTCATGCTAATAGTTTTATTCTTCATGCTAATAGTTTGCACATTTTCATGCCTCTAGTATTTATTTAGTGCTAGTATGGTGGGGATAAATCTATTTTCAAAAATGCATTAGTCATGACTAGTACAGATACATTAGTAGTGACTATGGAAACTCGTGGATCTGATGAATGAATCAGTTCTTCCACTTTGTGCATCATGTAGTGTTTTCTTATTCACAAGATTGTTTTGTCATCTAGCGGAGAGAGTGGAGCAGGGAAAACTGAGACAGCAAAGATAGCAATGCAATACTTGGCTGCGCTGGGGGGTGGAAGTGGGATCGAGTATGAGATACTAAAGACTAATCCCATCTTGGAAGCATTTGGAAATGCAAAAACATTGAGAAACGATAATTCTAGTCGTTTTGTAAGCCCTCAAGATCTCCATCATCCCTTTTGTATACTCTTTTTCCTTTTACTCTGTGTCTTTAAAAGTTCGGGGCCGTTGTTGATCTCATAATTTTTCTTTGATGTTAAATTTGACAGGGTAAGCTGATAGAGATTCATTTTAGTGAAACAGGGAAGATTTCGGGTGCAGAAATTCAAACATGTAAGCATAAACCTTGTACTTGCTGCTTCACACTGGTTGATAATTTTCCTATACAAAACATGACATAGCTTTTTTGCTTGTTCTTCAAATTTGCAGTTTTACTAGAAAAGGTAAGTTCCTCTATATTATTTTCGCTGCTTCTGTTTCTTTCATGTTGAAATATCTTTTGTTAACATTGACATACCTTCTTTTTATGTTGACACCTTAATAGTCTAGAGTGGTTCAATGTGCGGAAGGAGAAAGGTCATATCATATATTTTATCAACTTTGTGCTGGGGCTTCACCTACGCTTAGAGGTATGATTTGGATTTCGGAATCCTAAAAGGCGCTTTTAACACTTCTCTTTAAGAATTCTTCTGTATGATTAGTGTAAATATCAGTTTACTTGATAGAATTTCCAGGTCAATTGTTGTGATATAGAACTTTACATATATTATTATATATGGCTTACTGAGTAGCTGGTGTAACATATTGTTTATCTGACTTTTTATTCCACTCATCGTTAAATCAGAGAAGCTAAATTTGACAAGCGCAAAACAGTATAAATATTTGAAACAGAGCAAGTGCTATTCAATTAATGGAGTTGATGACGCTGACCGCTTTTACGCCGTTAAGGTAATACCCGCATTCAGTCAAATTTTCTCTTCTTTCTTTCTCTGCATATTTTAGACATTTATCTTGACCTTTTGATTTAAAAACTCTCTGTTGTTGCAGGAAGCTCTAGATATTGTGCATGTTAGTAAAGAAGATCAAGAAAGTGTATTTGCAATGCTTGCTGCAGTATTATGGCTGGGGAATGTTTCTTTCACCATTGTTGACAATGAAAATCACGTTGAACCTGAACCAGATGAAAGTATGACTCTTCAGTTGTGCTACCAGCTCTTTTAAAGTTATCCTCCTTCTCTGTAATTTTTGTGCGAAAATGTCACCTCCATAGTTATTGCAAGTTTGCAGCTTAATCTCTGTGGTTCATTTGGTAGGGTGCACAATGCAACGCTAACTTAAGTGCTGTATTTGTTTTTTTTCCAGGTTTGTCAACTGTTGCTAAATTGATTGGATGCAACATCAATGAGCTTAAGCTAGCTCTATCAAAGCGTAATATGAGAGTTAATAATGATATTATTCAACAGAAGCTAACACTATCGCAGGTATGCCTTTTATAAATTATTCCTTGCACTTAATTCTTTCTGCGTAATTAAATTCTGAGTAGGGTTGGTTTTCCACTCTATAATCATGATCTATGCCTGTTATTTATTTGGCATCACGCCTTGTAGTACATGAGGATTCCTTATGAAGATAACGACTTGTTTATATACGTTTGTGCTGAAATTCTTTCTTATTTCTTTCAGGCCATTGACGCTAGAGATGCTTTAGCAAAGTCAATCTATGCCTGCCTATTTGACTGGCTGGTTGAACAGATTAACAAATCTCTTGCGGTGGGAAAGAGAAGAACTGGCAGATCCATCAGCATTCTTGATATCTATGGCTTTGAATCATTCAATGTATGCTTCTTTTTAGTCCCTCTTTGCTTTTTCCTGCATGAAAACCATGACCCATGGAACTTATTGGGAAATATTGGTGAGGATCTGGGGTAACTCAGTCACATAGTGAAATATATTTAAGGATCAACTGGAATGAAAATTATTGAAACTGTCGTGAGAAGCGTGACAGTTTATTGTCAGCATACACCACACTATCTCTAAGTTAATCCATCTGCTGAAGATGGCTTCGTGTTAATACATCTTCTGTTCTGCATTTTGTTCCAATGTTAATTTGTTTTGCTGAATAACTACTTCACATGTTGCAGAAGAATAGTTTTGAGCAGTTTTGTATAAACTATGCAAATGAGAGATTGCAGCAACACTTTAATCGACATCTATTCAAGCTGGAGCAAGAGGTAAAGTTTCACCTTTCTGCTATGGGTTCTTGTAGTATATCTAGGCAGACAATTCACATGACGCACTCCATCTATCGAGTTCTGAGGGCTTAATATTTCTCTGCTCTTCCAGGAATATATCCAGGATGGCATTGACTGGACAAGGGTTGATTTTGAGGACAACCAAGATTGTCTCAGTCTCTTTGAAAAGGTACTGTGATAGCTAATCTCTGACTAGAGTCAGCAATCATCTTATGTTACATATCAGTATGTCTATTTACTCAGTATAGTTTATTAACATTTGCCTAAGATTTCCCATCATCAAGCTGCATAGCAACTGTTGGAAGATATTGTGTTGGAAAATATTGGTTGTTATTCCTAAGCATGTGTTCTAAGACAATTAAGTATCACTTTATGTGCAGAAACCATTAGGTCTGCTTTCTCTTCTGGATGAGGAATCCACATTTCCGAATGGCACAGATTTGACACTTGCCAACAAGCTTAAACAACATCTATATGCAAATTCTTGTTTTAAAGGAGATCGAGGGAAGGCTTTCACAGTTGAGCATTATGCTGGAGAGGTAATAGCTCTAGAAATTCAGTGGCACCATTTTACATGACATACCAGTACAAAAAACATGTTATATAGTTCATTTTTGAGGTTAAAAATCCAAAATGAATCAGTAATGTAGTGTGATTCCTTTATGATGCTAATTTTTCTTGCTTTTTAAATTCAGGTTACGTATGAGACAACTGGATTTCTAGAGAAGAACCGAGATTTGTTACATTCGGATTCTATTCAACTTTTGTCGTCTTGCTCTTGCTACCTTCCTCGGGCGTTTGCTTCGAGTATGCTCATCCATTCTGAAAAACCTGTTGTTGGTCCTTTACATAAAGCAGGTGGAGCTGAGTCCCAGCGACTGAGTGTAGCAACTAAATTTAAGGTTGGGTCATTGCCTTAAGCACAGCTTGCTTCTGTATTTAAACGTTCAAAACTTGTTGTGCTTGTTGTTGTTTACTCATCATGGCTTTCATCTCATTAACACTTGGTGTCCCTTTCTTATTCGAAAGGCTTTCACTTACTTTAGGAAGAAACAGCTTATTATCTTATAATATCTGATTAGTGACCATGCCTGGAAATTTTTTTCAGGGTCAACTTTTCCAATTGATGCAACGTCTAGGGAATACTACCCCACATTTCATTCGCTGCATAAAGCCGAACAATGTTCAGTCTCCAGGGGTGTATGAGCAAGGGCTTGTCTTACAGCAGCTAAGATGTTGTGGGGTGTTAGAGGTGGTTCGAATTTCCCGGTCTGGATTTCCTACGAGAATGACTCATCAGAAATTTGCCCGAAGGTAACAATTCCATCTCCTGTTGCTTCACTTTCATTGTATTGCAAGTCCTCTTATAATTAGCCTTCTCCATTTTAGTTGCAATAATGTTGAATGGTCATTCATGTTGTTCTTTCTTGTCATAATTAAGGTATGGTTTCCTTCTGCTGGAGAACATTGCAGCAAAAGATCCTCTAAGTGTTTCGGTTGCAATTCTCCATCAGTTTAATATTTTGCCAGAGATGTATCAAGTCGGCTACACAAAATTGTTTTTCAGAACTGGCCAGGTACTGTAGCTAGTCGTCTGATGTCTTGACTTTCTCCAGTAGGGGCCACAAATTAGAGATTCTTACTGTAATATGTTCGCTTCAAAATTGCAGATTGGGGTTCTTGAAGATACAAGGAATCGCACTCTTCATGGCATTTTACGTCTCCAAAGCTATTTTAGAGGGCACCAAGCACGCTGTCGTCTAAAAGAGCTTAAAAGTGGAATTGCTGTTCTTCAGTCATGTATTGCCCCTTGTCTCATTTCAATATCTTGGTTTGTACATGTTAACTTGAGCTACGACTTCCTCACACATCCATTTGTTTCAGTTGTTCGTGGAGAAAAGATTAGAAAGGATTACTCTGAGTTACTGCAGCGGCATAGAGCTTCTGCTGCTATACAAAGCCATGTTAAGAGAAAGATTGCTAAGCAAAAGTATAAAGCCACAGTTGATGCATCTGTGGTTATACAATCAGGTAAAAAAGGGTTGATTAATTCTCATGACTGACACAAACCTCAAAATGTATTAAAAATCAGATGTTTTAAGAATTGCTGAAACCTTTTTTCTGCAGCAATTCGTGGCGAGCTGGTTAGAAGATGCGCTGGGCATATTGGATGGTTAAAATCTGGAGGCACCAAGGTCCTCTCAAAGTTTCCATTCTTTTCTTGCATCTGACTAAATGATATATTTGAATATTGCTCAACTCTTAAACTGATTCTTTACACAGAGAAATGATTCAGACGAGGTGCTAGTGAAGGCCTCGGTTCTTTCCGAACTTCAGCGAAGGGTTCTCAAAACCGAAGCTGCTCTTCGTGAGAAAGAAGAGGAGAACGATATCCTCCAACAAAGGCTCCAGCAGTATGATAACCGTTGGTCTGAATATGAAACCAAGATGAAATCCATGGAAGAAATTTGGCAAAAGCAAATGAGATCTTTGCAATCCAGTCTTTCCATCGCAAAGAAAAGCCTAGAGGTTGAGGACTCGGCGAGAAACTCGGATGCATCAGTGAATGCAAGCGATGCAACAGATTTAGATTCAGGAGGTAGTAATTTCCAAATGGGCCATGGCAGGACAAGAAGTGTAGGTGTGGGTCTAAGCGTGATAAGCCGGTTAGCTGAGGAATTCGGACAAAGAGCTCAGGTATTTGGTGACGACAGAAAGTTCTTGATGGAAGTGAAATCTGGTCAGGTGGAAGCAAACTTGAATCCGGACCGGGAGCTACGAAAGCTGAAACAGATGTTTGAGACATGGAAAAAGGATTATGGAGGGAGACTAAGGGAAACAAAACTGATACTTAGCAAACTTGGGAGTGAAGAAACAGGTGGTTCAGTGGAGAAAGTGAAAATGAAGTGGTGGGGGAGGTTGAAGAGTAGCAGGTATTAATGTCTTCTTCCTTTTCTTGAGACGCACGTTTGATTTTTACACGTCACGTTTGATGTATCTGAGGTTTTGGTTTTGGTGCTGAGAAATGAGAAGGCTCCATGGGACTAAAAGAGACATGTTTCTCAGTAAATATTTTTTGTTTGTTAACGATTTTTAAATATATTTGTCAAAGCTTCCCAAAATCCAGTATACCAATGTTTGAGGCATTTGGGGCTAAATGGCCCATGGTCAAAAGTCAGTGAGATCCCTCCAGCGAGTTGCTCTGTCTTTATTGAGGATTCAAGATTAGGTTATTCATTTCTACACTTAGGAGTTTTGGGATATTCTTAAGAAGATAGGATTCTCATATTCTAAATTTATGAACCGTCTGATGCGCAAACTTTTCACAAATCAAATTCTGAATAGCTTCGGCGGTGTGTCACATTTTCGAGAAAAGCAATGCCTGATATGGCCGAACTGTACCTATGCGGTGGTCTTAAATGGCCAGTCCCTCGTATGGTTGTGTTGCATGCTGAAGACGAATAGTGAGGAAATTGAAGGTACGAGAGCTAGGTTCTCGAGAATCAAATGCCTTTCCTCCGGAGGAGTTATGGGAAACATGGCATATGTACCTCTAGAGTCCCTCATGTCGATCAAGTGTTGGGACCTGCCATTTTCTGGTGGCTCGTTGGCCTCTTCGAATGTGGTGTTGCTAACTAGATTGGTTTTCTATAGGTAATTGAAAAATCATCCCAAACAAATCAAACTATTTCAAAAATAAGTAATGCTTTATTGCTTTTGTTACTTTAGTTGTATTAAATGACTCAAGTGATTATCAATCTTTTTTTTTTGCAACAAAAGAAAACACACAGAATATGCTATTTTCTTAATAATATATTTTTTAAAGAACAAAGATAATTTTTCTAATAAAATGGCATTTAATAAATACCATACATTAGCAACGTAATATAAGTTTTTTTCATACATAAAAAACATTTTCATTTCCCTAATTATCATTTTAATATTTTTCCGAAGAAAAACTTTTCACAAAATTTAACTTTTCAATGGATCCCAAAAATTCTATATATTTTTTTTTGATAAAGGAGTTTCAATTTTTTTTTTCTTGAAATACATAAAGACAAAATAAAAAGACCTACAACCCAAAATGGGCATAGCTGAAACAGAGTGGATACAAAAATGGGCCAGATCAAAACAAGAAGAGTGGCGGCGTAGCAAGGAGGAGACTCCACCGCCGGCAGTAACCCATTCCATAATCTATTCTAATAATCGAAATAAAAATTTTAGATATCTCTGTACCAAAGGAGGATTGAAACTAACCCTTTGTACTAGATCACAAACCCTTTGGTCTCGAATACTATTGTTATAAACAAAAATTGTTAGGTTTTGGAAATTTTTTTAGGTGTTTTCCGATCATCACATTTCAATAAATAGATTAAAATATTTAATAAAGTCAAAAATTAAAATCATCATTAATGTGTTGCTAAAAATTGATTAATGTAATTAATATCCGAGGGATCGAGTTTGAAGAAGAAGGGGAAGACCAAATTGGGTTTGGGTCGAGATTGTTTGGTTCGTTGTGTCCCCCTTTCCGCCTCTCTCTCTCTCTCTCTCCTTCCTCTGACGTAACCCTAACGAAGCGGAGGGAGCAATGCTCTGCTAGATCTATCTTTGCTTCAATTCTCCACCAAAGATCGTTGAAACTCGCCATTGAATTCGACGAAACAGGAAGAATTTTTACTTACGCGGAGTCAGAGGATAAATAAGCGTCATGGATTTAGATCAATGGATATCCAAGGTTAAAGAAGGCCAACATCTCTCTGAGGACGAGCTTCAGCTTCTCTGCGAATACGTACGCCTTCTTCTTCTTTTTCTTCTTTTATTTGCTTGCTTTCTCTCTTCTTTGAAGATTCGTGCATCTATAAACCCAATTCTTTGATTGAGGCTTTTAGCTTCCTCTGCTTTCTTATCTTTGTGGAACTTTACTTCGAATCTGGTCTCTACCTTACTGTTTCCTTTGTCATTTTGGTTTATGGATTTTAGGGTTTTTCTTTGTCTTTCTTTGTCTCCAATGAACTTACAAATTCGCTTCTCAATTCTAGGGAATTAGGGTTAACTGTAGTTCTTCTGTAGCCAATTTAATTCACTAACGGATGCACAAGTAAACACACCTGCAAACTGTTTTTTTTGGGATATGTTATAGAAATTTGAGTAGCCTTTCTTCTTGTCATTTCTCAACCATTGATTTTTATGAAAATGATTTGCTAAGATGCATTGGTAATCACAAGATGTTCTGATAAGTTTATACTATTACAGGTGAAAGAGATTCTTATCGAAGAATCAAATGTACAACCTGTCAACAGTCCTGTCACCGTCTGTGGTGACATCCATGGGCAGTTTCATGATCTAATGAAGCTTTTTCAGACCGGAGGTCATGTTCCCGAAACAAATTACATATTTATGGTATATACTCTGTCTTTGGAAGTTGTCTCGTATGATAGATTAATATGTACAAGTAGTTTAATTTGCTGTTGGGAATTTCTTAGGGGGATTTCGTTGATAGAGGTTACAACAGTCTTGAAGTTTTCACTATTCTTTTGCTTCTTAAAGCAAGGTAAGTATTTTGTTTAGAAAATTTCCTCTAGTTATCATTGCATATGCCATTGATCATCCTTCTTTTTCACTGTGTATCATTGTTCGCTTGAGAATGCTCTTTAAGCTGTAAATGCAATGCTCCATTGGAAGTAGATCTATCGTTTTTCTCTAGAATTTTTTCTTACTATCCTGTAACTTAAAACCACTCTTTTCCTTGTATTTCAATGTGTAGACATCCAGCCAATATCACACTTTTGCGTGGAAATCATGAAAGCAGACAGCTAACTCAGGTATGCGTTATTCTATTCCACTTATGTCTATTCTTGCTGTTCTCTCCTCACAGTTTCTACTGTATAACTAATTTTGTTTTTCTTCCTCAATTATTATAACTGGTCTTGAAAGTTGATTTTGTGCATATTGGCAATGCCATACTTGATGTAGACATGGATGTTAACTAAGCTGCATTTTTACTTGAATCCTTTGCAACCATGAGTTTTCTTATTGGAAGCTCTTGATTTATCTCTATTCCTACACCATATCTCATATCTTTTAACATCCACTGTCAAGGAAGAAGATTGTAATGATATTTGTTGTAAACGCACTTCTGGTATACCTTCACTATAATTAAGCTGAGGAGTGTACCTCCTGATGCAAATTAGATGTGTATTCCGTAACCTGCTGATGGTATCATCAAAATATTCTTACATGGTGACAAGTCTTGGAAGTTGATACTAACAATCCCAGACATCCACAATAAATATGAACTGATAGTGTTTATTTTTTTTCTCCTGCTCATGGTTTTGTCTAAATGACAACGAAGATTTGGGTCCTTGTTTAAGTTGTCATATTACACTTTGTGTGAATTTTGTTTCATGCAGGTTCCCTTTATATTATAGATATCTTAAATTATTCCAATTTTATACTTTCTAGGTGTATGGTTTCTATGACGAATGCCAAAGGAAGTATGGAAATGCTAATGCATGGAGATATTGCACTGATGTTTTTGATTATCTTACACTTTCAGCGATTATAGATGGCACTGTAAGTATTTTCCTCACCATCTTTGGCGTTGTATTATAATGTACCTTCTCTTGGATAATATGAATGCATAAGTTAGCTATATACTGGATTAAAGGCATTGCATCCTTGATTTAGGTTCTCTGTGTTCATGGTGGCCTTTCACCTGATGTACGGACAATTGACCAGGTTAAATATGCTTTTTATTGGATTTTGTTTTCACTGTGCAAGTGTTATGCATGATAGATAAAAACTCATTCACTCACTTAGATGTTATTGTCCTCTAGATAAGATTGATTGAGCGGAATTGCGAAATACCACATGAAGGACCCTTCTGTGATCTTATGTGGAGTGATCCTGAAGATATTGAAACATGGGCTGTCAGTCCACGTGGAGCTGGTTGGCTTTTCGGGTCCAGGGTTACCACTGAGGTACGTTTTTTTTTGGTTGAATTGAATAAGCTGTGTAAAGAAATGTATTTCAGTTCCCTGATCTGTGGTTTTGCTTTTTGTGCAGTTTAACCATATTAACAATCTTGATCTAGTATGTCGAGCACACCAGCTTGTACAAGAGGGTCTCAAGTACATGTTCCAAGATAAAGGTCTTGTAACTGTAAGTGTCTCGTTTCTTATGATTCACTCAGGATATTTGGAAGTATAATCTGCTTGGTGATGTTTCTTCTCTTTATTTTTTTGTAAAGGTGTGGTCTGCACCTAATTACTGCTACCGCTGTGGGAATGTGGCTTCTATATTGAGTTTCAATGACAACATGGTGAGACATTTGTTTCCTTTTTTCCTACTGATATGCCACAATCTCTTGTTTCATTTTCTTCTTACTTTTATGCACTTGTCTTCTACGGTAGAGCATTCTATTTATTTACTTTTTTTTTATCTATTAAGTTGCTCCTTTTTGAAACTTGTCTCTCTACCCAAAACATGTACAAACTTGTTGTTTGCAGAAACTTAGATAGCTAACTCTTGTTAGATAGAATTTGAATGATCTTGCATGGGTTTCTAGCTCTTGTAACAGTTTAGTAGGAGCCTCTCTGTGTTTCTGGGAAGTGTCTAGGATCTGGTCCTTACTATTATTGAAATATGCTTAAATTACCAGGAAAGGGAAGTGAAGTTCTTCACGGAGACAGAAGAGAACAACCAAATGAGAGGGCCAAGGACAGGTGTTCCTTATTTCCTGTGATAATGATGATCCTTCCATCATTATTAGTCAAGTCTCCTATTGCTCTGATGAAGTTAGCCATTATCACCATCGCCATTGGCTTATATGTTCTTTCAAGGTATATCTTCTAATGTTGTTTACACTTCCATTGTTTTTTTTTTCTTTTCCATTTTGGAAACATTTTCTTGTGATAGTGAATGTCACTTTGGTAATTTTAGTGGTTTTGATGCACTTTAACCTGAACTACTTCTGGATGTTATTATTATACGTGCCTCTTTCTTGTTTTTGTTTCATCTTTTGTTCTGTATGTAAGACCAAATTTTATTATCCCAGCTTGTTTCGTTCGGTTTAGTACGGTTTGGTTAGGTTGTGTTATCTCAGACTGGAAAGTTTCATCAAATTCAATAATCTACGCAAGAACAGACCATGGAAGTATGGAACCATGGATGATATTTTCATAAACAGCATTTTGTTCCGAATCGTTTGGTTTTGTTCAATAATCCAAGCAAAAATTGACGAATGATTACGGTATGAATTTTGGAATTTTTGTGTAACCGAACCAAAGAAAGACCGGTTTGGGACATCTAAACCGGTTATCTATTATTTACAACACTCGCCGCGAGTCTCTAGGAACGTAAAAACTTGTAAATGATAGTCAGGCGTGGGCTCGTATCACACAGCGGCACTCACGTTCTCGCGACTCGTAGTCGTCTTCTCCACTTCGGTACTCCTCTCTCTTGTCTCGTTCCGCTTCTTCCTCGCCGCCGCTGTATTCTACGGTTCTCTTCTTCTTCCTCCTCCTCGTTCTCTGAGACCGGAGCTGCATCACTGCGGTTTACATCATCCGGCGAAATGGCGGAATCGAGATCCCCTCCTGTGGCGAAGAAAGTGGAACATGTGATGGAGATGTTTGGTGACGTTAGGGTCGACAATTACTACTGGCTCCGTGACGATTCTCGTTGCAATTCCGATATGCTTTCTTATCTCCGTGAAGAAAATGACTACACTGATTACGTCATGTCTGGTGAGTCTTTCAAAATTGACTCTGACGTTGTGAGATTTATGTATTATTGATTATGCAAAGCTGTGATAAATAGAAGGAAACAAAAAACAAAAATTTCAGGGACGAAGCAATTTGAGAATCAACTGTTTGCTGAGATAAGAGGGAGAATCAAAGAAGATGATATATCTGCACCTCTACGCAAGGGTCCTTACTACTACTATAAGAAAAATCTTCAAGGAAAGGAATATGTTCAGCACTGTAGGCGTTTGATCTCTGACAACAAAGCTGAGCCTTCTGTGTATGATACTATGTTAACTGGTCCTGATGCTCCTCCTGAGCATGTTATATTGGATGAGAATATCAAGGCCCAAGAGTATGACTACTACAGGATTGGTGCTTTCAAGGTTAGACTAGGAATAGATTTTGGTATCCTATCAGAAACTTCCATTTTATACATACTATTTATTTATTTATTAACATGATGTTTCGTTATCTTAATTCTGTCTTCAGACTAGTCCCGATCATAAATTTGAGGCATATGCCGAGGACACAAAAGGTGATGAAATATATACGGTTAATGTCATTGACTCTGAAGCCCTCAAACCAGTAGGGCAACCGCTAAAAGGACTGACTTGTTATCTTGAATGGGCTGGCAATGATGCTTTGGTTTACATCACTATGGACGAAATCCTGCGACCTGACAAGGTTTACCCTTCAATCTCCTTTTACCCACGCTACTATTTTAGGTTATTGTACTGGATGCAAGGATTAACTTTTTTTTTGCACGATACAAGATTTTTATCAATCATACTATTGATTATGACTTTATGCACCTCATAGATGCCATAGTTTTTTGAGTTTTTACCAAGTTGGATGATATTTATTATGAGAAATCTCAATTTTTGTGGCTTTCGTGTTCTCATCTTCATATATTCTTTGTAACAGGTTTGGTTACATAAGTTGGGGACAGAGCAGACACGTGATGTATGCCTTTTCCATGAGAAGGATGATATGTTTTCTCTTGATCTTCACGCTTCTGAGAGCCATAAGTATATATTTGTTGCATCTGAAAGCAAAACTACAAGATTTGTCTTCTCACTTGATGTGTCCAAGCCTCAGGATGGACTCAGGGTGTTGACACCTCGTGTAGATGGCATTGACTCATCTGTCAGTCATCGTGGGAACCACTTTTTCATCCAAAGAAGGAGCACTGAATTTTTCAACTCAGAACTGATTGCCTGCTCAGTTGATGACACATCAGAGACAACTGTTCTGCTTCCACATAGAGAAAGGTAAACATCTTTGATAGAATCTGTTTCCCAATGTCAGTGTTCCTATCTAAAATCCAAATGAAATACAACTGCTTCTTTGCCTCATTTATGTTGTTTGGCTCAATTCGCATGCATGGTTGGGTTGTTTTCCAGTCACTAATTCTAGTTTATGATGCATTTAAATTCAAGGTTATTTTGTGTCCTATAGCTAAATAATTAATTATGTTTGACATGGACAGTGTAAAGATTCAGGAAATTCAGCTTTTTCGAGATCATCTTGCAGTATTCGAGCGTGAGCAGGGACTTCAGAAGATAACAGTTCATAGGCTTCCTGCTGAGGGACAACCACTGAAAGGTCTCCAAGGTGGTCGTAGTGTAAGCTTTGTTGACCCGGTCTATTCAGTTGACTCAACAGAGTCTGAATTTTCTTCCAGTGTTTTAAGGTTCCGCTACAGCTCGATGAAAACACCTCCTTCCGTGTATGATTATGACATGGACAGTGGCACTTCCGTTCTCAAGAAGATTGACACAGTAAGTAAACTACCCTTTCTTTCCGACTCCCTCAGTTTGGATCAGTTTCCTATGCGCTCTGCACATTTAGTTTCGGATTTTAGTATTTTCAATGCTTAAGCATATTTCATTAAATGTTAATGTGTCGTATTCACATTAAATAAACACATGAAAAACATGAAATTTTCCCGGTTTTTCTTTTTTGCTGTTACTTTGCTTTCACGTTTTTTTCCTAAACTGCCTTCTCTTTCGATATGGTCATCGTTTGATCTTTATGAGAACCTGCTGTATTTCATTCAGGTATTGGGAGGTTTTGATGCATCAAATTATGTTACAGAAAGGAAATGGGTCACTGCATCAGACGGAACTCAAGTCCCAATGTCGATTGTGTATAACAAAAAACTTGCCAAGCTCGATGGGTCTGATCCATTACTGCTTTATGGATACGGTTCATATGAGGTATTTTTAGCAGAAGCTTTTATGATCCTCAGATCCTCAGTTCGTTTACTTCTTTCGAGCTAAGCTATGAAATACTATTATCTTTACAGATTTCTGTGGATCCATATTTCAAGGCATCAAGGTTATCGCTGTTAGATCGTGGTTTTATTTTTGTAATTGCTCATGTTCGTGGTGGTGGTGAACTGGGGAGACAGTGGTACGAGAATGGAAAGCTCTTGAAGAAGAAAAACACATTCACTGATTTTATTGCTTGTGCTGAGAGTTTAATAGAACTTAAGTATTGTTCCAAAGAAAAACTGTGCATCGAAGGAAGAAGTGCTGGTGGATTGCTGATGGGTGCTGTTGTTAATATGAGGCCTGACTTGTTCAAAGTTGTTATCGCTGGAGTTCCTTTTGTAGATGCTTTGACAACAATGCTGGACCCAACTATTCCGCTTACGACATCAGAATGGGAGGTGGGTTCGATGCTTGTTCAATGCCTTAAAACATCGAATTACTTATTTTTCTTACTCTACAGAGTTCATCATCTGCATGGTGATTTGCATTTGGAATTGTCAAGATATGAAAAAGCATCAGGATAGATAGATTTACTTAGGAGTCAAGTAGCTGTTGTTTGGTTTTGTTTCACAATGTTTTATCTTTTGTTATTCATCTGAAAAAAGTTGCTTAAATTTGTCTTATTTTTGGCTTCTATCATTGTAGGAGTGGGGTGATCCCAGAAAGGGAGAATTTTACTTTTATATGAAGTCATATTCCCCTGTCGATAATGTGAGTATATGACTTCTTTTGATATTATCTGCTATAAACGATATGGAAGTTCTCTGTGATGATGCATCGGTTGACAATATAACAGGTAACGGCGCAGAATTACCCAAATATTCTTGTAACTGCTGGGTTAAATGGTAAGCTTTCTTTTGTCTAGATAGTAGATACAAGTGGGAATCAAAATTGCTAGTGATTTTGGCTAAATATGTTATTTCCTGTCCTTTAAGCTTGGTTGTTGTGCTGATTCCATAATTAAAACAGCTTGGCAAATGATTTGTTTCTGACTTATTGACGTTTGTAACTGTTTGTGTCCAAAAGATCCAAGAGTCATGTACTCTGAACCTGGTAAGTTTGTGGCGAAACTGAGAGAAATGAAGACTGACAACAACTTACTTTTGTTCAAATGTGAGCTTGGCGCTGGGCATTTCTCAAAATCGGGGAGGTATGGATTTAGTTATTTCCTTTGTCCCAAGAATTAGACTAGACTTGAGTCCTGTTCAATTAACCAAGAAGGTTTATTCGTAATCCGGATTGTTTGATGGGCGTGCAGATTCCAGAAGCTTCAAGAAGATGCATTTGTGTTTGCATTCATGATGAAAGTTTTGGACATGATTCCCGCATCTGGGTGAGTCCTCAAATTGATGTGC
This sequence comes from Cardamine chenopodiifolia, assembly GCA_963922655.1. Classification (NCBI taxonomy): domain Eukaryota; kingdom Viridiplantae; phylum Streptophyta; class Magnoliopsida; order Brassicales; family Brassicaceae; genus Cardamine; species Cardamine chenopodiifolia. The sequence continues at coordinate 17,396,557 of OZ000483.1, forward strand.
GTCACGATCAAAAGATTCTGCTTACGTTGTTGGGAAGAGAAGTCTCAATAGTTAGGTTTTGTATTTGTTTCCTTCTTTATTTAAGCTCGGATTGCGTCTTAAACGAGCGAATAAAAGCTTTAAAGTTTACAATCAATTTTAATTTTTCTTCAATGTATTTAATCATACAAATAAAATTGGAGCATAAAATAATAGTATTGTCCTTGCAGGTCCCCAAGTATTTGTATCTTCGATACGCCTTGTGCAATATCGTGAAAACAATGCATTTCCACATATAGGGATAGGTCTTAAAAAGCCCATTCAGAAGAGGCCCGTAACGATATCTTGCCAATAGAAGAAGCCCAATTGATATTAGAACTTGATGATCTCGAGATAGATCCGACCTGCTAGAAACCGGGTCAAAACAATAGTGGGACCGGGACGATCACAAACCCCTTGAAGTACACGCAGAGGAAAAACACATTAAAACCCTTGATCCTCCGTCTTCTTCGCTTCGCTTTGGTTTCTGTCTTAGGGAAGAAAAAGGTTCTTCCTTTGCGAATCAGCAACGATGGCGGGGCTTTCACCACCGATTTGGACGCCGCAAGCTGATGCGAAGACCAAAGCTGACGAGAAAGTGGATAATTCAAACCTTCCTTGCCCTATTACCTATGAGGAACTCCATCGTGAAGCTTTCAGTTAAGTATTACTCACTCCTTTACTCTCTTTCGCTCTCTCTACTGTGTTATTTCTTCGTTCCCTGTGTTTTGGATTCTACTTTCGGAGTTCACAATCTGTCTCTGTCTCTTGGGTTTCTAATTTCTAAGTCTTTTTAATCTCTACGTTTGAACCAAAAATCGGAATAAGATTGAGTGTTGTAGAGGTACATTGGTATTATAAAATTGGAAATTTGATGTCTTGTTAGAGCTTAAGAGTATTCTTATGTTTTTTCGATTCCACAAAATTCAAACTCTTAAAGTTTGAATTTTTATTTGTGGCGATAACCTTTTGTATTGGAGTAACCTAACCTATGGTTTTTCAGTTATTATTTGGGTAGATTTTCTTATGGTTTTGAAGTCTTTTAAAATCTGCTTTCTTGGATAAATTTTTTGACTGGTTTGATTTCACTATGCAGTGTCTTTAAAGCCAGAATTATTTGAGGGTTTCGCGTCGAATTTAACAAGATGATGACCCAGAAGTTCTTTTTCAGTCATAGGTCACTAGATTTGGTTAACAACTATTTCGAGGCACATCATTCTTATTTTTTTGGTTCCTAACTAAGCATGTGTATTCATGTTACAAACAGCTTATTGATGGGGCCAACTGAGGTTCCTTCTCAATCACAAAAAAATCAAAATTCCAACTGCCAATTATGAATTTGGTGCTAATTTCTATGACCCTAAGGTATGTTGTTTGTTCTTCTATCTGTGCTACTTATAATGATATGTCATCATCAACGAGATATAACATTGGCCAACTTCTAAACAGTTTATGCTTATGGGAAGGATCACGATGGATGGTAAACTAAATGCGAGAGCCAAGTGCGATTTAACTGATAATTTCTCTGTAAAGACTAATTCTTAGGTACAATTTTTTCAACCAGAAAATATTGTGTCTACTATGGTTTAGTAGCTGCATAATATTCTCTTTCCATCTATAACCATATTGTTTCTTTTCCCTGCCACCTGACAAGTGAACCACAGATGTCACAAGGCATGTTCACCTTTGATTACAATGTGAGCAATTTTCTGTGTTCATAATGTTATGGGATGCACCTGTTAGCTTCATTTGGTTTTGACAATCTCGGTTTACATTTTTGTAGGGGTCAGACTACAGAACTCAGGTTCAGCTTGGAAACGGTTCCCGTTTTTCAGCTAACTATATTCAGGTAAAATGAACAACTGGCCCTTGCTATTATGCTTTACCATTCTAAGCTGGTCTATTAAATTCTGTAAGCTGTTCTATTTTTGCAGCATGTGACACCCCAACTATCTTTGGGTGGTGAGGTTTTCTGGATTGGTCAGCATCGGAGGTCGGGTGTTGGTTATGCAGCTCGATAAGAGACTGATAAAATGGTAAATGTTTCTTCTTAATCAGAGTTTAGGCAACTCACAACTTATCAATGTTTATTTTTTGTGATCTTCTTTTATAGAGGTTATAATATTTCTAATTCTTCCGCACAAAACACAATCAGAAAATCGATTATTCTCTTGATTTATAATGTTACTCAATCTTCATTCTAACTTCACTATTATCAACAGATTGCCTCTGGGAAAGTTGCTTCCACTGGTGTGGCTATCATGAACTATGTTCAAAAGGTTTCAGAGAAGGTAAACATTCCAGCCTGTCTTAATTCATCCTTAACCCTATTTACTATAGAGTATATAAGCTAATTCACAGTGTTTTTAATAATCAGGTGTCACTTGCAACCGATTTCATGTACAATTTTCTGTCAAGAGATGTTACAGCTAGTGTTGGGTATGACTACATCCTTAGACAGGTACACACCTCTTTCGTTTGTCCCATTGTATTATTGAAACAAGAAACAAAACATATTTCTAATTTGGTTTTGTTTGTTTGGTTTGGATTAGTGTCGGCTTAGAGGAAAGATCGACTCTAACGGTGTTACCGCTGCTTACCTCGAAGAACAAGTGTCAATGGGACTCAGATTACTTTTATCCGCAGAGGTAAAGAAAGTGACTTTATCAGCGATATTCATGTTCCTATACATTTGAAGTGTGTTTTGATAGTGAATGGTTATAATCACATCTTAAATACATATAAATGAAGCAGGTGGATCATGTGAAGAAGGATTACAAGTTAGGTTTCGGTGTTAACGTTGGCTAATTCCATTAAATAGCCTTTCACAACAAGTTTAAAGCCTCAAGATTCGGTTATTTTTTGGCAGTTAGATTTTTTTCTAGTTTAGGAAGTGAGGCTCTCTCTTTATTTGAGGTCTTAACTGTTTAGTGTATACGAATATAAATAAGCCAAGTAGGTTTCTTCATTCCACTGATAAGGTTTTACTTGTCCTTACTTAAGAACAACTTTTGGACCAACTTTAGAAAAAAAAATATTGAGTTCCTTTAATAACTTTTGGAAGAATTTTGAAAAGAATCTTAACTAATAACAAAATTAAGAAAACAAATTCTAACACAAAAACTATAAACAGTTGATGCGGGTATGCGAAATTGTAAATTTGTAGACTTTCAAAATTTTCACTATTTCAGTCTAGCCTCTACATATTTCTTAATTAAATGGGCCGAGGGTTATCTTGATGGGGTTAGGGATGACTTACATTGACTGATTCTGTTTACCTTTGTATTTATTAATTTATTGAGATTTTATTTTCCTTGTTTCAAAATCTTGTAATATTTTAAAATTGATGTGAGCGTATCTATCTTGAGTTAGTCTCCGTTCAAACGCCGTCGTGTTATGTCTGATTCTTTGGTCAACTGAAAAAACCCTGACTATGATATGAAAACTTTAGTAGCTTCACACACTTTTGTCTCAATTTTACTTCTTACTTGTATTGTAAGTTGTAACCTCTGGTACTGATTCACGCCTCCTCTCTCAGTTTCCCAATTTTCCTTTTTGTCGTGTTCTTAGGGTTTCCTATATCGACATTTGGGTTTTGATTATATTGTCCCGCCATTGCATGTTCTTCTTGTTCTCTCCTTCCGATTCATCTCTGGGTTTCTTAATAATCTTCAATTCGAGTTTTTTTTTGTTCAATCCGAACTGTTTTAGTGATCTTCCACTCGAAATTGATGCCAAATCATCAATCATTTCGTCCACTCGGAACTTTTTTTGGTGATTATGGTTGTTTATTTCTATTTTGGATTCATTACTTTCGATAGGCAAGTACAAAGTATGTGGCTTTTTGTTTGTATGATCTTATCTGGAATCTCTTACAGTTTTCGGTATATGTTCTCTTTTTTTATCCGGAAACTCTCTGTGCACGATTTCTTAAACAGGTAAAAGTGATGATAATGTCTTTAAAAGCTGGAAATCTTGGTCTGAATATGGTTGCTGCATGTCATGTCATTCTTCTGGATCTTTGGTGGAATCCAACTACTGAAGATCAAGCTATTGATCGAGCACATCGTATTGGACAAACTCGACCGGTTACTGTAACTCGTATTACGATAAAAGATACTGTTGAGGATAGAATATTGGCTCTCCAGGTATGGTTTAAGATCTTATATCTTTCCTTCTTTGCTTCTTGCTGATATTTGTTTTCCCTGCAGTCTCTCATCTCTGGTTCTGTGATATTTGTTTATTATCAGGAAGATAAAAGGAAAATGGTTGCCTCTGCCTTTGGTGAAGAACACGGTGGAAGCTCTGCAACTCGATTAACAGTAGATGATCTCAAATATCTATTCATGGTGTAGGCAACTCCATGTAGCCGTTGTTTTACTTTCAGAATTTTGATCATGAAGAAATCTTGAGCTGCTATTTTTGTGTTCTTCAGGTTCATATATTGAAAAATGAGGTAATATGTAAATAACTTATCTGTCTTCATAGTATATATATCAGACTCTCTTTGGAGAGTGCATATGTCCTTGTTGTAAACTAAATATATATATACATAAAGTTATTTACATACACGAATAACAAATTCATGTGGTGAAAGAACGTAAAATTTTGGTCTTTGCCACAGTATGGAGTTTTGAGATCATGAAATTACTAGTACACATGCATAAGCAGAGCCATGAACTCTGTTGTACTTTGAATGAGACTTTCTTCTTCCCTTGGTGTTATCTCTATTTTTCACCAGTGAATTAATGGTCTTTGGTTGATATGATAGTAAATAACTTGAACCGACCAAAAATTTAGTTATTTTCAGCTTCATTTGCGTTCAGTTGGGTATTAAATCAGACCAAACCAAAATGAAACATCAGACAATTACACTGCCAAAAAGTAAAAACTCAAAACCATTATATGCAGAGAAAGTAGAAGCATTTGCCAAAATAGCATAAAGAGACAGATAGTCACAATCACAAAACAACTAAGATTGTGTCCCTATGTATACAAAAGAAGGGGACTCTGCTCGTAAACAAAAGAGAACACAAAAGTGTTCATATCATTCATCTTCTTTCACTTCCTGCATCTCCAGGCAGATACTGAGTATAGAGGTCGATCTTGCCAGCAAATCACAGCGCACCCGTTCTCTTCTTTGATTCTATACCCATCAAAACCACACCCTTGAAGCATTCTCCTAGCTTGCAACATCGCATAATAGTTAAGAGGAACATTCCCAAAACCAGCCAAATCGATTCTCTGGCACCATTTCTCAAGCTTCTCGTGTCTTTCTCTCCTCTCAGATCCCTCGCAGGCTATGATGTTCTCGATCTCCTCCCCGAAAAGCATCTTCTCCACTTTGATCCTATCTTGAGACGTTCTTGGAACTTTTGTCTCCAAGCAATCAAACAAAGCTGCGTAGGTGTAGAGTGATTCTGATAGCCTCTCCATTAATGTGAAGCCATTGTGGTCCGAGTCTTGCTCGGTGACCACCATAACCTTTGGAGATAAACCCCAAATTGCATTGAGGAAGCTATCAGTCCTTCCTGAATGAGGCAGAGGCAAAGATGAGGCCGAGTCCCCGCTCGAACTATGCCCATTGTTGTTGCTCATATCATTCTCAGGTGCCTCAGCTGCAGAGCCATGGCTCATCATTAGAACTCTCTGCAAGTCGATTCCACTAGGGTTGTTCTGAAACCGTAAAGCGCAGTTCTTTCTCATAACATCATCATCAGAGGCCAAGAAGTTATGCAATTGAAGAACCGAGCTAACAGCTAAGGCCTCTCCTGTCTTAACCCGCAACTGTTCTACATTTAAACAGTCTAATCTACACAAAACAGGATTAAACTGAAACGGAATATCGAGTTTCTCTGCTTCCTCAATGAGTTTATGAGCCATTTGATCAAGCACTTCCTTCTGGTGATGAACACCAGTGATTCTCAAATGCGGTGGACCTTCAGGCCTAGAGTTAAAAGCTTGAATCAAAGCAAGCCATTGAGCAGGCTCAGAAGTATCAAGATCAATCACATGAACCATCTTCTCTCCTTCCATAGCCTCGATTATAGCTCGATTAGTGAGCAAGTAAGAGACTTTGAGTATCGGGAACATCTCAAAGAAGAGTCTCCTAACATGAATCTCCTCAGAGACATTGCTGGTCTTTGTCTGAGTTGCGTTAAGAGCCTTGTAGAGACCAGGCCAAGACTTGAGGATTCTGTTAGCAAGCGCTTCAGTGAAGTAAGCAGCGATTCGTTGCATCGTATCGCCGTCAGGGGAAGCGAGATGAGAGAGCTGCTCGAGCGCTGCGTTAGCGTTTTGGAGGCTACCTGACGCAACGTGGTGAGCGCAATTAAGCAAGAGGTGGATTAAGTAGAGGCCACGCTCCTCTGGTTTGAGATCTTTGAGATAATGAAACGGTGATGAAGAAGCGAGGAAGGTGGTGGGTCTGTTGAGTGACATCGTTGAGAAGACTTGAAGAGGTGATGAAGGTACAGAGGATGTTCCATTATCTTCTTGAAACATAGCCACCATTGAAGGCCAAAGCTTGTTTTGTTTTACTCAGAACCAAAAACAAAAAAGTTCAATCCTTTTTATGGGAAACTTTGAGAGACTCGTACACCCAAGATTCGGAGTTCCTTTAAAGATCCAGAGAAACTGCAAGATTAACAAAGAGGAAGAAAATGGTTAAAGAACAGAGGAACTAAAGTTTTTTTTTTTTGTAAAAAGTACAGAATTTTAAATCTTTGAATCTGGCAAACTTTGAAAGTAGATATTAATCAAATGAGTGAAACACTGACATAATTCGAGAACAAGAAAGAAACAAAAACGAGCAATAAGCAGAAATTTTTGATGAAAAAAAAAGAGAAAAACTTACTGGAATTTGCATCAATGGAAAGAAAAAAAAAACCCACATGAATTTCGAAGAAAAAGTTGAAGCTTTTTTGGGTGTGTAGAGGTTCTCTCTCTCTATCTATCTAAGTCTATCTCTTGAATCAAAGTCTCTGGTGGTTATGTTGTGAGTATATTGTTGTTGTTTTTTGGGGAAAGGATTTGAAACTAAAAAGAAAGACCCCAGAGGCATTGTTCCTTTTGGCTCTACGTACCAGACAATGCGTGATAGTCGCTTTTGTCTTCTTCCTCTTTGTCTTTTCTTTTCCCTCTGTCAAATCACCTTTTTTTTTTTCTCTCTTTTCTTTGTTTTTAAGGAATTAATAAATAGTATTTTTTTCTGTTAATGGGTTAAGGAATTAATAAACAGTTTATCCTATATTATGTGTAATTTGTATATTACTACATGAATATTCACATATGAATATGTATAATATGTATTTTGATTTGATTTTTGAGTCTCAACTACAGCTACTGCTTTGTGTTTGCAGTAATTAAAGTGGTTTAACGTCAACGAATAAATTGGATCACCATTTCAAACGAAATATGAGTAATTGCGGTTGGTAAACATTTAGAGTGATTTTACTGCATACCAAAAAATTTGAAAATAATTGATGGAATAACAAATTATAACGTTTCTTTGCAAAAAAAGTGAGAGTCACACAAATTCTTTTTTACTTTGTCTTCCAAATTATACGCATCATAACGATAAAAACAAAGTTTTCAATATTTAAAACCGGGGGATTGTATATTTTTACCATTTATAAACAGTATTTTTACCATTATTTTAGAATGTTTGATATTTACTATATTTTCACTAATATTCCAACTTAATTATTTTCTTTTTTTTTGGTATATGACACAAATACTCAAACATATATTTGCTCACAAAAAAGAGTATTGATCTAGCGTATGTTTTTTTTGGGTAAAACTTACATGAATTACTTTTATTGAATTGCCTTTCAACTATATCTGAGCTAAAATTATTTTCATTCATTGAATTGTTAGGAGAAAAAATGAAAATTTGATAGTTATTATATTATTTAAGTCATTATAAGTTCTGAAAAAAATCACTAATCAAAATTCATTGTTTGTTGCATTTGTTCTACACTAACCGAATTGTTTCTTTTTTTTTTTTTGGTTGATGGCTAATTTTGCTATCATCATTTGCAACCCTTAGAGTCAATATTATAGAGCAAGTCTCATGTTTTCTTGAAATTAAGATAATTTTCTTGATTTAGAGAAACAACAAAGGAAAAAGTAATAGGGAAGTAATAAGAGGCAAGAAGTTCAATGAACCCATTTGTCACTAGACGTTTAGGAATTATCTTATACTAAATACATACACGAATACAACATATATGTATGTATTCGGGACTGGAACCTCCACGTTTATGGGTTTTTGTCTGGACATGAGGTGGATTTGGAATCATGACTATTTTTTCATAAAATAAATGTATAATTTTTGTTAAAGAAGAAAGCTGTTTTGGTAAAATATGATTCTGAGAAGACGGATACGTCCAAACACGCCCTAACAAAAGGACAAAACATAACCCAAAAACAATCTCTTTTGTTTTTGTTGTCTTGTTGACAAATAATTAATAAATTTTAAGATGAGGGTGAGGCTTGTGTGTGGGTAGGCGGTGGGTTTTATCTATTGCGGAGTGAACGTGGATCAACAGAAGAAAAATGGTTGATCGCAGATTCGAGTCGAAAATTTGAATTGAAGAACGGATGTAGATCGTTATATCAAAATTCGTGGATTGATAAATAATCTGTATTTGTAGTTTTTTAATATATATTTGACGGTTTTCAATCCGAAATTTTTTAAATTAATTTAAATTTTTTTAATAAAAAAAGGCGAGCAGATTATCTGTAAATTTTAAACGAAATAGATACAAATTAACATTTTTTTATTTACGGATCAAATTTACAGATAAAATTTTTACTTTTGACCTGCGGAGTTAACACGAAAACTTACCCGACAGGCCTATGTGTGGGATTTGTCTGTCTTCTTTAAATGTTCATTGTCTTTTCATTACTTTTCTTTTTGTCCTTTTTCTGCTTTTAAATGCCTATTTTTTTTGTCTTTTTCTATTCTTTCTATCTCTCTTTGTTTTTTACTTTGTGAGAACATACAGTGCCGGTCTTGAGCACAGGCGGGAGAAGCGGCCGCTTAGAGCCACCACTCTCATGAACCAGTTTGGTTAGAGAGGCAACGTGTCAAGTTGGCAACATTTTAACCTTTTTCTCTATTTATCTCCACATTTCTCATTTGATTTCTATTTACTTTTTTATTATTATTTTTCGTTACTTTTTCCTTTTTTTTGGACGAATCCGTTTCTTTTTTTCTTAAGACAACATTTTCTACTTCAAATCAATACGCCTAGTTTGAAAGAATAACTACTTCATGCAGATGCAGCATTTTTAGTTAGAATGAGTTACTTTATTATATTAGAAGTTTGTTCGTAAAGTACTTTAACTAGAATGAGTTAAAAAAAATCTAACAATTAGTAAAAGAATTTAAAATATCACATATTTTATCTAAACAAGAAAAAATGTTTATAGTAAATTGTCTAACTTCAAAATTTGTTAAAAAATCATTGCTTATAACAATTGATATTATGGTTGGTATATATTAAACATGCTGTATTTTTTATAAGAAAAACCCATCTACAACAAAAAATCGCTTCGGGCCACAAAATTCGTTGGACCGCCCTGAGAACATAATACAGTGTTAAACTAAAGACTATTGACCAGAGATTCTATTCAAAAGAATGAAAATATTTACTATTGTACCTTAGATAAGGAATAGTAAAACAGTATAAAATGAAGAAAAGAATATGCATAACTAAACAGTATAATTTATATTAATAAATTTAATTAACTTTGACTATAAAGTAGAGAATGATATTACTTTTGTTATTAAAAAAACTTGTTAGACCTCAAAATATCCAAACATAAAATCAAGATTTCTTGAAACTGTACGTATCATTAGTAATTCATCGTGGATTCTAATATCAAACCAGATTAAATGGTAGAGTCAACTTGATGATAGTGTACTCCCGGTGAGACTTTTGTTATCGACACCTTTATGTATTTTACAAGGCTAAACCCTGATTAATGTCACCTAGTCAATTGTAATACAAACTCTACTACGCTATATGCTTTGATTAATGCAGTCAAAAAAGTATAATCGGTAGAATTAGCTACTATTATACAACTGAATTGGTCTAGTTAAATATTAAATGATGAAATTTAACTTATTTTATGCATGAAAAAGCAGTGTAATAAAAATATCAAATAAGTAATAAAATTAAAACGGCTGATTAAATTTAAAGAATCTAGAGAATCCCATATCTAGAGATTTAAAACTTAGCATACAAATCAGCGAAAGAATGTTAAAAGCATCGATTTGCTTTTTTTGGTCTATTGATGATGCCAACGTTCGAATTAACCAAACAAGTGTAGAAGAGAAGAGACTTTGTTACATTCAATAAATTCCCGGAATGATCCTGTTTTTGACTTTCTCACAATACAGTTTCCAATATTTCCCATACCTTACCAAAAAAAAAAAAAAAAAAAAAAATCAGCAAATCAACCTAAAATTAAAGAGGATTTGTTACTAAATCATTCAGATTAGGTACTTACTTTGATCGACATCGGTCATCGTCTCTCTTGGCTCGGTCGAAGAGAAGAATGGTGAGATATATGACGTAGAAGTATGGCAAGAACTAGTTGGCAACAAAAATGTTTTATGTGTTAAGTATGTCTCACTTGCAACAAAAAAAGCTTATAATCAAGATGGAGAAGGATTATACGTTATTGAAAAGAGCCGGTACGGTCCAGAAAAAGGAACTTAAGATCTCAGGAACATAATGGAAATGACGAGCCAATCCCCACCTGCACAATCAAAGCCATTTATATTGTAATTGATATTGTTGTAAATGTGTAATGTAGAGTAATCTCACCATCCAGAGGTTAAGAGAAGACTGGTTTTAGTTTCCCCAGATGTTGTGGTGTAAGTCGCCACAATCTGCAACACATCGAGAAAACAAGAAATTTTCATACACATTGGAATGTTTAGATTTGAACTAAGTTCACTGAGCTAGTTGGGGCGTATTATGATCACACCTTTGATGGGGCTCTGCCCCAAACCGAACATTTCCCGTTTGTCCTCCTGAATTCTTGCCTTTGTCGATCACAGTCATAGTTTATGTAAATGCAAAGAACTCCCGCAACAAGAATATATATTGCCAACTGCAATCAAAGACGAATATGGTGAAGTCTTAGAGACAGAGATAGGCATCAATAATGTTTTCATGAACAGCTTTATTCTACTACAAAGACTGATGTCTGACAAGTGACAACTATAATCATGAGCCATTTCTCGTTTTAATAACACACAAAGGGTATTTTCTCTCTTTCTATAAAAAAAAAATGCACCTGAGTTCCAAGTTGGACGGGGTGGTTCACAAGGTACATGCCTGGAGAAGTGTACAAAGAAGGCACCCACACTAGACAACCCCAGCAAATATAGAAGCCAGCTGAAAAATCATAAATCATCAAAAAGGTAAAGCTTCAGTGTGCATGTAATTTGAATAAAATGCTACTGCATTGGCCATATAAACCGAACCCACGAGGAAATTATGGCAATGATGATGATATAATTCTTATATATGTACCAGATGCATACCTCGGTCATGTGCGATGTCCATGGTGTTCCAATAACCAGCTTCCCACCAGAAGAATTTTGTGACATACACCAGCATCAGTATGGTGTTTACCAGCATTGAATCAGATACTTTGCCATTTATTTCATACTGGTTGAAGAAAGTATAGGAACCACAAATCAGAAAGAGGTGAAGCCCTTTGATGAAATAAGGACTTAAAGAAACCTCCAGGTTATGTCATCAGAGTGTGGAATTCTAGTATTTACAGAGTACCTGTTTTATGCAGTAGGTGACTGCAAGAACTGCCCAAGACATCATTCCGAATCTGCAATTAGTAAAAACCTTGATGTCAAAGTTCTTACCAATTCGAGGGTACAACTCCATGCCCTGCAAAGCACGAAGCAAAGAATACAGTGAGAAAAAAATTGCCACAAATTGGATTGTGTTACTGATAAGCTGGACACAGTACATTGTGAGAGAAAATCTAACTGAGATTGTTATAATAACTACTGAATATTTTATTATTTCCCTTAACCTAGGGACATTTAAGACATCACACCAAACTAGTTCTCTTGTATTTTAGTCAATCAAATGAATAAGTACCGTTAAGAAGACATTGACGTTTACAGGGCTACTAAATCTGGAGCTTTATTAAAGCCTGACCTCCGAGTGTCGAGCAAAAAGGCAAGAAAATCATGAGGATATGGCTAATATTGGCAAGACATGAGTTCCTCAAACAAACCCCAAAGAGTAATTTCAGAAGAATGAGTTTGATTAGCAGAAATAACTCACCCAGTAGAAGTCAATGATTAGGTTACCACATGAACCAGAGTCAGTTGATGAAGGTGCAACATGACCCTTGTACAAGAAAAAAAAAGACAAAACACAAAAGGTCAAATTCTACAATAGTAGACTAAGAAAGACAAGGAACACACCGTTCATGACTTAGACACTTACTTTTATGTACAAGAGAACACAAAATACCAAGCTTCCGAATATTAGTGCCGAAAATATTTCACCCAAGTGATCATAGACAATTGCAGGGTTGAGGATCCCAAACCTGAATAGCACAAAGACGTGTATGTGAGCACAAAATATCCAAAACTTAATCAAAACTAAAGATTTAAACATTGCTTACCACCAAAGACCAAGATAGATGGCTAGTGTCACAATATAAGCAGCCACACCATTATCCTGCAAGAACAGAACCGCACAATTGTTCATCTGCATCAACTTCCATCACACAGGGCTAATTGAGCATATCTAGTTGCATTTCCAGTACCTTATAATCCGGTCGGTTTCCAGTTGGAGATACTGGACCCTCAACTCTTTTACCAGGCAGAAGAAGCTGAAGGGCGGCCTCAAACGCTCCATAGCAAAATATTATTTTCCAAGCGATCGCAGTAGGTCTTGGCCATATGTTGAAAAGTCCTTGAAATCCATTCTGCCACAAGAAGCTTCCCGTTTGGGTAACAGAACCATCCTGATGAACCATTGTGTACCATCTGCATTATAAATAAATGAAACACGTTTGTATTACTTAAAAACTCACTGAAAAATCACGATCGCACAACAGAGAAATAGAAACTATGCTTCAAAGGATACTGCAATGGGAGAAGTGAGTGGAGATATGAATAGAATAATAATCAAAATGGCCACAATTCCCCATAAATATTATTAGCAAATAAAAAGATGAACGTGAATTTGAAGCTTCAAATCTATGTTTGTTACTTAATCTGTAAACAATCTCTCCTTCACAGACTAACGAAGGCCATAGCTATATCAGTACGTGACTCTACGGCTAACAATATTTATAAATCTGAAACACATTTTACCAGAAAGAATCATTGAATCGTTTTTTTTTTTTTTTGCGTTGAAGATTCTTACGATTCATACATAACGAACAAACCATTTGAAGATATTGGCTATCTATTTGTCGTTATGAATTCATGAGCTAACAAAGTGTGCGAGTTCCGATCTGCGAACTCGAAAATGATGAGCTTACAGGAGAATGACGAAAGGTGGACATATGGCGAGAAGCGATAGCATCGATGCGTAAGTCACGATCGGAGAATGCACAGTCTCCGTCATCTTCTTCTCTCTGTGGATATCAAAAAAATAGATTCTGATCTGTGTTGACTGACTGCGAAGTTAACGATGCAGATTAGACGCTGCAAGTTCACAGGTCCACTGTGAAACTGAGATAGTTCCACGTGTCAAATGTTTTTGAAAAATTCCAGTTTTACCCTCAGACTTTTCTCTGCCATTGTTTTTTTGATCCCCATCACTTTTGCTTCTTCTCAAAAGATCTTCGTTTCTGTATTCAACACGTAGTGATGAATCGAGACAAAACGAAATCAATATCCATCACTCTGATTCGCAGCCAACCACAGCTTTACCTATTTCTTACTCGCAAACTCTGAGCGAACTACAAGCAATGCTTGGCTTGTTTCAAAATCCACGAGAATTGGCTGAATTCGTGCAAGCACATTTTTCAATGTTTTTGAGCGAAACCCTAGATCGAGTGTTTTTCTGATGCTTTAGTTGATTTCTCCGGCGTTGTTCACAGGTTTTTCCATTTCCTGATCTTTTATAGTATGTTCAAGAGATGCAGTTAGTGCCTAACGATGGTGATAGGAAGGAGCAGATTTTATTCGATGAATCTTCATCTTCGAACGAAATCGTAGCAGCGGAAAGAGGAGATCGTGTTGTGGGGGAAGGAGAAGTTTCAGAAATAGCTGAGAGTGATGATGACGAGACTACACATCTCGTTTCTGGAGATCAACCTCAATGTCGAATTTGCCTTGATGTTGGAGGTATAATTAGGCTTCCTTGATCGATTACAATAATTGGCAACATCTATAGAGAAACAAGACGAACTTTGTTTTGTTCTATTTTGATTGTAGGGGAAGATCTGATTGCTCCATGCAATTGTAAAGGTACTCAGAAGCACGTTCACAGATCTTGTCTCGATAATTGGCGCTCCACCAAGGTTCTTGGTTTTGAATCAGTGTTTTACTTAGCTTATGAAGTGTTTTTGTTTGTTTCTATGATTTGTGTGAGCTGAAACTGCTGTTTTCTTTGCATCTGCAATATGTTTTAGGAAGGTTTTGCATTTTCGCATTGTACAGAGTGTAGAGCCACCTTCAAAATTCGAGCCAATGTGCCTCCTGATAGATGGTGGCTGAGATTGAGATTTCAGCTCCTGGTTGCTAGAGATCATGCATTCATCTTCATCGCTGTCCAGATGGTACATGACTTGTTTCCTTATTACAATTTTGTGTTTACATACTTTATTCTATGATGTCACTAGCTTCTTGACTCTCATTTATTTTCCATTCAGACTGTTGTATTTACTAGAATCTAGTCATGAATCTGCAAATCCATAGTTCTAGTTGCCATACTAGTTTGTGATCAAATTTGTTGTTTGTTGTTATACTAGAAAACCGAAACAGGAGATTCTTCATATGAATTTACCTGTGATGCTAAGTGAATGCGTTATATTAATGAACAAAGGGTTCTTGTACGAACAGGTTGTAGCATTCTTGGGGTTACTAGTTTACAAGTTCTACGGTGAAGAACTACGAGAAATGTTTGGTTATGAGGAACATCCTTACGGGTTCTACACATTGGCTGGTAACAAATATTTTCACTTTCAATAGTTTTTTCTTTCTCCGATCACTAGGCTGAAACCATCTTTGTAATGAGAGTGTGATGAACACGATTGTCTGTTCCATGTTGCAGTTTTGGCCATTATCTTGGTAGGACTGCTTTATGGGTTCTTCATTGCCATAATATGTGGTCAAAGGATTAATGAGCGGCATTACCATGTTCTCGCCAAACAAGAACTCACAAAGGTCGGGCTTCTTGCAGCTTTTCTGTTCTTGATATACTGATTATCGATTTTCTGGTATACAACACTGTTATCGTGTCAATCACATCAGGAATATATAGTGGAAGACCGCGACTGCAAGAATGTTCCTGAGCTTGACCAGAATCATGTGATGGAACTAAGAATGTTGGGACTTTATTGAGCAATATAGTTCGAGGAAAGAGCTTGCTGGACCCTTCCTCTTCATTTCACCTGTAAATTATATTCTTCATTGATTTATATGGTTGTTTCAACAAAAACGATTGTGTCATCTCCAAATGGTTTTCGAAGGTTGTTTTATTGTTTTTTTACATATATATCAGATGAAAATGTTTATCTGTAAGAGTTACACATCAGAAACAAATTGGTTTACAAAGTAAAGTATCAATGATCATCTATGCTTCTTCCTCCTCGTTCGAATTCATAAGTATATCCCTTAAACCACCTCCTTAGGGTCAGTTTCAACCATCCAGGGTGGCCTTTAAAACAGAAGGAATCCAAGAAAATACATTACTAAACAAAAATAGAGGAGATAAAGAATTGGCTCACTATTTTCATCAGATTGGCTCAATTATTTAGTATGAAATTGAACGCTCCTTGTGTTGCACATTTGAGAAGAATCTCCCTTGCCTCAACTACTATCCCTTGAGGCTGTAGGACAAAATTTCAACATTATTCTTCATTGTAAACAATAAAAAACCATAAGATCGTCTTGGGAAATCTAGACAGAGACCTCTTCTGGAACCCAAACCCCTGGTTGTGTGCTTCCTTCAAGCATTGCTAGAACAAAAGCCGCAGTCGCAACTCCAACGGATCTGTAAACCAAAGATATCTCGTTTCTCATACATAGCCTTATATATGTATGTATATATATATATGCAAATATAAGAATGTAAGGGAAACTTACACGGATAGCCTTTTATGACTAAAACCCAACTGTGCTCCGTCCATCCGAGCACTCCAAATCAACCTTCCCAAAGAATTTAAGTTAAGTAACAACGAGTCACCAAAATAACTACTGTAAATTTATTCTGAAATTCTGTCTTTTCACTTACCCTAATCGAGACACGCTCTCCAACAAAGCCATCCATTGCTCTAACGACAGGGTCAAACAGCTCTACCATTTGTTGGACTTTGGTTCTGTCTCTAAGACCTCCTGCATCGTGCAAGAAAAGCATTGCAATTTGATAACAAGAAGACATAATTGATCATGGGACCATTGATTCAGGTAATTATTAATCTTTATTGTCATGATTTCCATTCCCCAGTTCCAGAAGAAAGGAGCTGTGCCAAATCGAGCACTGACAGTTGGAACTCCTAGAACTTCATGAGTTGATCTAACTTCTGGCAAATTCCTGAAAACAACCACTGTTCTAAGCAAAAACTTTTCGGGATGTCAATGGAGCTTTTGATATGGAGGAGTGACTTACAAAAGATAAACATCTCTTTTGTGGATGCCTTTTCCAAAATCCACGTTTATCATTCCACTGTAGGGTCTTAATTTCACCTTCTCTTCTGATCAAGTTCCACAATACAAGGCTGAGAAAATTTCTATATGTTTTAATTTCTACAAATTTAAAGTCCAATAACCCTTGCCTTGTTTATATGCAGTAACTTCATCACCAAGAAGTAGAAAAGTTGACACTAATATTGTAGGATCTGCACCACCAGTGCCTGCTGTGTAATAGGAAAACCTGATATGACATCATTGCAAGACAAGAAAAAGTCTGATTCAACTACTACAATAAAAAAATATTGTTGCAATATATGAAATATAGTTTCACTAACGATACTAAACATCTAAGAAAGTTGTTTGCGTTACCTCAATTTTTCTCTGGCTTCACTTTTTCTTTGCTTCTTGCTGCAGTGACCATTTCTGCCACCATCACTACGAGAAAGTTAAACATGTTAAATTACTGCAACAATGAAACAATCTCAAGCATAAAAAGCAAGATGGACTTTTGTTCAGAGTTAACACCATTGCTAACTCCTGGATATATTCCAGCTGTTGTCAAAGCTGGGATATTCGCAGCAATTGCGTCAGACAAGAGATTTGCACGGAAAGCATAGCTTGTGTCGTCACAAACATCGACATATGCAGTCTGTTTCAGATAAGAACCACAAAAAGAATCTCTGAAGACTCAAACTAAGCACAGGAGGAATGCTCATCCATTCATAAATGTAAGGTTTGGTGACACACAATATATTTTTTTACCTTATCCTCACATTGGTCTTTATGGCAGCTTCAAGAACATTGCATCGAGGTGCTTGCTGGAAAGGTCCAGCGGCATGGACTACAAGATCAACGTCTGCATGCACACACTTCACAAGCAAGAATAAACTTAAAAAGCCAAAACAAACAAAAATCCTAGATAAACCCTGAAATTGTCTAAATTTATCAGTTCAATACCAAAATCAATTCCAATTTTCCAAATTCTTATTAACATTGATAATCTCGTTGATCAAGTGAAGAGCATCTTAGTGTCATTGATATCTACTTGAGAAAACTGAGAATTCTCTCCCAGCTTAGCCACCATTGCTTCGCCTTTATCTCTACGCACAGCTCAGAGAAAGAGAAACCTCAATGAATTTCAAACAGAAACCACTATAAAATGTGTTAAACGTTTCTGGAAAACACCTTCCGTGGACTGACGACGATTCTTAGCTTGGGACATAGCTTAGAAAGAACAATAGCAGCTGACCCATTCCACCCAACACCAATACCCGGTAATTCCGGGTAGGGTCCGACAGGTAAACCTTCGGAACGCCGTCGTAGTGCGTTTCGCTAGACGAAGAAGATGCTCGTACCGTCGCTCTGAACGATTGCAGCAGCCATTCTCTCTTTCGGTCTTTCCCTCTCCCCTCAATCACTCACTTCATCTCGTTAGCAGTTTTATCGTAGGCGATGACGTGGCAACTGTCAACGTGTCAGAATTTTAACTGGATAAGTATAACACCTTGCGACTTCCGAGCCAGTAACATATTTGGGCATTTTCCAGCCCAGTAAGTATTTAAGTGGGCCTTAAAAACGCGTGTGTCTAAAAAGAAAAAATGCAATCACATAGACTTAAATGCGAAATTAAACTAAATGAAAATAAGAAAAGGAAACACTCTGGGCGGAAAGGGGAGAAAGCGTTGCGTCAGCGAAGGGTAAGCAGCTGACGTGTCATATCACGTGACCCAATCCGAGACTAAAATGCGGAGAACCTCTAGGGTTAGAGAAGACGAAGTAGACCCCAACGAGGGCCAAAATGGTAAATATTAATAAACCTATAGGTCCTACTGTTCAGTGGCATTGAGCTGTCAAACTGAGGAAGAGCGAATTTTTTTTCCTTTTCTTTTTCTTCTTCCTTTTCTTTTTCCTTAATCGCAACGTGCGTTTTCAGGGGATCTGACGCTGTTTGTCCCTCACCAATCACCATTGTAGATATTTTAACTTCCCAACCACAAAACAATTTTCCTAAAAAAAAACAAAATGATAAAAACTATAATGTAAATTTGAAATTGCCAGCTTTTATGCCGCTGTTCGCCACATTCATACATCAAAACCAAAACGACATTGGATACTATTTAATACTTGCATATATTTACAGATTTTTTACTTCTGCAGAATTTTTTTTAAAATGATAGTTTCTGGAAATGCTGCTTTAAAAATGAGTAGTTAAAATTGAAAACTTTCATATCATTTATAAAAACTTTGTATTGTACGTCAAAATGTTCCGACGGTTTATATACTTCGAGTTTCAACCGTAACAATTTAATTTACGATGTTGTTATGTGAATTAACTGATGTTTAAAAAATAACGAAACTGTTGAAAAGAAATTAAATAACGAAACTGCAATAATGGCTGGCAGAAAATAATAATGCCCATGCGAGAAATCACATAATATTGCCAAGTTGGCTAATGTAGGGCATGCTACAAAAAGGAGAAAAAGGTGAAAATTACAACTCAACCCCTACACCTTAGGGCTAGTTGGACCAGATTTAGCCACGAGTCAGTATCATTAATTTTCTCATGAACCGTTTATAATTTGCTAATTAATTATTCGATGGCTCGAAATTTTCAAATTATAATTTGGATAACTTTGCAAACTAGATAGTTTTGATGTTTTTATTTGTTAGATGAATAGTTATTTAAGAGATTTTTAAACATATTTTAGATAATTTTTAGGATAGCGAAAATATTATTTGGAAAAATTATAAAAGTTGATTTTTTTAGAGAGAAAAAAAAAGCAAAAAAAGTAAAAAAGAGAAATATCTTGAACATGATTTTTTTTAGAAAAATAAGTACGTCATGTCTTTTAAAAAATTAATGACAAAATTATAATTATTCGATTTTAATAAAAACAAAGATATTATCGAAATAGTAAAAAACATGTTTAGAAAAAAATTTACGGATTTGATAAATTAAAACATAAAAATTATTTTTAAAATTTTATTTTATTTTATAATATTTGCTGTTCTCATGAGAGAATCCCAACAGCAAAAAAACACTCCGTTGAAATAATGGTTTCAAAATAGATGCAGTCAATAGGATGAACAAAATTGTTGACAAATTAAACCATTCATTTTTTTAGGTGGACTACGATCTAATGCGGTCTTAAACTTAATTATTTGTATGGTCCGCAACAAGTTTTTTTACTTTATTCATCCGCACTATTACAATAATAATAATAAAAATTAATCCGCAAATAATTTTATTTCCCTATATGTCGCATCGCTATATTCAAAAGAGAGTCTTAAATAAATCGACCGGTCAAAGGTCAAACAGGCATTACTCTTTTACTCTCTATTTTTTAATGATTTTATGATGGAAATTTAATTGGAAGCAGTACCTTTGGCAATCCCTTATTTGTAACTCACCTTAAAGTGCGATTAAAGTAAAATAGAGAAGATCGGACACGACGGTAATATTACAGAAATAAAGGGTAAAAATGGCAATCAACATGGTTTTTCTTGGCGGTCGTATTATAGTATTATTCACTTTCGGTGATCATCATACAAAAATAGAACATCGTTAATATTTAGAGTGGAATCAATTATTGACAAAAGTTTCTTTTATTTTTGGCATCCAATTATTGATTAAACTTCAGTTTCATTGTTCCTTGTGAAATGTTTATTTTTGTCATATGTTTAAGCCGTTTGTTAGTAGAATAAAAGTGTATGTTCAAAGGTAACTGTTGAGATTTTGAATTCGATTATAGCTTAGGTTAGTTTTGGTTTATGATTTGTTATGTTAACCAAGAACAAGATTTAACGAGTTCCTCTCAAACTAGAGAGTACGTCTCGAGTAAGCCTAGCTTACTAACTTCCACTAAAATAACTTGTAAGTTTTTTTTGATTACACTTAGTCTTTGGTCTCTCTCTCACACTAACTCTCTTGCTTTCTTGTGATAGATACCTCACCAAGAAGAGCTCCAATGTGATGCTATGCCTAGGAAGTATGACACCTACTCCTAATCCCGACCCCAAGACAAAGAACAAGAAGAAAACACTCACCGAAGACCCCTAGGAGCTAGACTCTCTTTACCGAAAGACTAGCTTTCTCTTGTCTTCTTTTCTTCTCTCTCTTTTGTGGATGGATTATTGTGATGATCCTGTGCCTCTATTTATAGTTGTTGGAACCTCTATTTCCTACTAGAAAAACCGCTTATCAACTCCTTTTCCTACTTGAAATAGGATAACTTCCATGCCAAGAGACACACACATCTAATCCCATTAGGAATTGGATCTTTAATTCCTTTAAACTTGAGCCTACTAATGTTGACCCATTAGTGCTCTTTTTGTGGCCCAGCTTAAGCCTACCCGAGATGAGAGCCGTTGGAGGTCACTCGGCTCGACACTCCTCACAGTAACATTCGTGACAAAAGAAAGATTTTATTTCATTGGAAGATAATTAGGTTGACAAAGAAGTGTAAGTTAACACAAAAACAAAAAAAAATGGGGAAAAAGATAATACCGAGAGACGAAAATTTCCACTACCATTCAAATAATTGTTTGTATTATATATATTTTAAAAAACTGTTATTTTGATAATATTATTTAGTTTAATGAATTAAAATAACAAAAAATCAACTCAATGGTAGTTAATTAAGAAAAAAATTTCTCCAAAACTTCAATAATTATTTAAAATAGAAATGCTTTAAAATTGAGTAATTAAATGGAAAAAATTCGTTATCTAAAAAACAAACCGAATCCGTCGACATCTAAAAAGACGAGAGGGTATAAGGTAATTACTCGATAAATATTAAGACGTGTATATATATAGATATAGACTATATATATATATCATCACTTCGCTTTCCAGCCTCTTCTCTCTCCTTCCGCTTTTGTCTGCCGAAATCCAAATTTTTTCTCTTCATATATAATCTTCACTTCACCGCCGGTAAGAAACTCGAGTTTGAATCTTTTTCAACCCCGCCGGAGATTATAAACCGAATCGAGGCAGTTAGTTAACAGGTAGAGAAGTGACAGCTAAGAGAGTAAGAAGGCGGAAAAAGGCAAATAGAAGTCCAAAGGACAAAAGTAGAAGTAGTTGGTTGATAATGGTGAAACAGATTCGTTTGGGGTTTTCTGATCGGCGTTATTCGCTGCTCCTTTCTGTCTGTATCTTGAACTCCTTTATTTCAGGAGTATAAGCGCCGCCGTAGGTTTGAGAGATTGCAGTATTGTTTTTTGTTTGTTCTGTTTTTGGTGGTGTTTCTGATGGGGAAGGTGGCAGTTGTGTTTGCGGCGGCAGCGGCGGTTGTGGCGGCTTGTACGGTTGCTGTGGTGATGGTTGGAAGGAGAATGAGGAGTCGGAGGAAATGGAGGACTGTGATTGGGATTTTGAAAAAATTTGAAGATGCTTGTGATACTCCGGTTGGGAGGTTAAGGCAAGTGGTGGATGCTATGGCGGTGGAGATGCACGCCGGATTAGCTTCTGAAGGTGGCTCGAAGCTTAAAATGCTACTCACTTTCGTTGATGGTTTGCCTAATGGGTAAGGTTTCTTCTTTAAATTGGTTTCTTTAGGGATTTCTGTTTTTGAATTTGTTAACATTGATTGAGTATAGTGTGAAGAGGATCCTTCTTCACATTGCATGATCCAATTCCTTGATTATTCTCTCTTTTGAGTAAAATTTGTTTGCTAAATGTTATGTTGCTTGATTCGTAAATTACAATCTCCTGCTCTAAAATGTGATCCTTCCTGGTCCTGGTGGCTCTAAAGGTCTAGACTTTGAGCATTAGTTGGAGCCAAGGAATGAAAGAAGTGTCAATGGGTACCATTTTACTAGTATAGATCCTTTGATTCTGTTCTCTCCTTTTATTTTTTTTAATGGGAAATTTACATAATATGGTAAAAGTTTGAAAGAGTCCTCCTCTATGTTTCTCTCTTATCTCTTACCTTTACTTTGGTATCTTGTTCCTATCCACTGTATTGTTACTGTTTAAGGAAAATGTACTGATTTCTTCATATTGTAGCCATAGGATTCTCCCTTTAGTTTGGGAGATGTATAATGTACTGTTTGTTCAAATATTTACATCCAATCATTGCAGTTCTGTGTAGGATTTTCACTGACTGCTTTTTATATCAGGACGGAAAAAGGAACTTATTATGCACTTCACCTTGGAGGCACTTATTTTAGAATTTTAAGGGTTCATCTGGGTGGTCAAAGGTCATATCTAGATGTTCAAGATGTTGAACGACACCCAATACCTTCACATTTAATGAATAGCACCAGCGAGGTCACTATTTTTTTTCTTTCTTTCTTACCCGTCGTTGCTCAATTATATATAATGCAAACTGCTTAATTTCACATGATTGCAGGTTCTTTTCAACTTTCTCGCCTTTTCCTTGGAAATATTTATTGAAAAAGAAGGTAACGAGTCGGACTCACAAGGTGTTAGAAGGGAACTTGCATTTACGTTTTCATTCCCTGTCAAGCATACTTCTATTTCTTCAGGAGTTCTAATCAAATGGACCAAAGGTTTTGAGATTAGTGAAATGGTTAGTATAATGATACTTACATTACTTCTTATATTCTCTGCAACCGTGGCTTGTCTTTCAGATATTCTTTGTTACTTTTTTGAATAGTTCGAAGGTTGCATTATTTTGTTTCAAGTCGTACTAACTAGATAGACCCACTCTTTCTACTATCAAATCACTATCTGATATCCTGAGAGCTCTCTTGGGTTAACAGGAGTGGATGGCCTTGATTTTTTTATCATTGGCTCTGTTATGATTTTGTGCCAATGCAGTTCATCTCTTGGTATTTGGTGTGAGCTCAACATATGCAAATTCAAAGTTATCTAACTATAGAACATGCAAATCCTAATTATTTTAGGTTGGGAAAGACATAGCTGAATGTCTACAAGGAGCGCTGAACAGAAGAGGCCTAGATATGCATGTTGCAGCTCTTGTAAGTACTTTTTCACTGCAACAGAATCATTTCCTTGGCAAAATTCTGGCACTTTGACTGAAATTTCTTCTATCTTTCTTTTTCTTTTACTTGCATATGCATTAGCTGAAGTATAGAAAATCTCGTTAAATGTTGCTTGATTCTGATTCAGTTTCCTCGTATGAGCAGGTGAATGATACAGTTGGAGCTCTGTCACTTGGATATCATCATGATCCAGACACGGTTATTGCAGTCATATTTGGAACAGGTAGTAATGCATGTTACTTGGAACAGACCGATGCCATAATCAAGTGTCAGGGTCTGCTTACAACTTCTGGAAGCATGGTACTAAGAATCATTTCATGGTCTATTTTGAGAAACCAGTATTAGATCCCAGAGAAATAATGTAAAAGATTAATTCTTTCCTATTTTTCAGGTAGTCAATATGGAGTGGGGAAGTTTTTGGTCCTCTCATCTGCCTAGAACTTCTTATGACATCGAATTGGATGCAGAGAGTTCAAATTCAAATGATATGGTAATCTTTGCCTAACTTCCTTCTTTTTCCTGTTTGGTATTGCATCATGAATTATTATCAGATGATCAATAAGAATGGGGTTTTTCTTGTATAGGGATTTGAGAAGATGATAGCAGGACTGTATCTGGGTGACATTGTTCGTAGAGTAATTCTTCGCATGTCACAAGAGTCCGATATCTTTGGACACACCTCCTCCGTCTTATCTGAGCCTTACGTTCTAAGGTACATATCCTCTTTATATCTTGCTACAAACTTTATTGTTGTCCAATTAGGTGCTTGATCTTCTGCATCGACTATCTAATTAGCAATGTGTTTTTTCTGTGTTATCGAAACAAAACAACTAACGGTGTCTACTTCAATCTCTCAGAACAAATTCAGTCTCAGCCATGCATGAAGATGACACACCTGACTTAGAAGAAGTAGCAAGAATTTTGAAAGACTTAGGGGTAAGTTAAAGCTCACTACTTATTCTGGAACTTGAAGATTGAAAATATTATGGAACTTGTTTTGAATGGGAACAAAACAGGTATCAGATGTACCATTGAAGGTGAGAAAAGTAGTGGTGAAAATATGCGACGTGGTGACAAGAAGAGCGGGAAGGCTAGCAGCAGCAGGAATCGCAGGAATCTTGAAGAAGATAGGTCGAGATGGAAGCGGAGGAATCACGAGCGGGAGAAGCAGAAACGAAATCCAAATGCAGAAAAGAACAGTTGTCGCAGTAGAAGGAGGTTTGTACATGAATTACACCATGTTTAGAGAATACATGGAAGAAGCTCTCGTCGAGATTTTAGGAGAAGAAGTGAGTCAATACGTCGTCGTTAAGGCCATGGAAGATGGTTCTAGCATTGGCTCTGCTCTTCTTGTTGCTTCGTTGCAGTCATGAATCATGATTGTTCGTATCATTAATGTTTATATAATTGATTATATGCGTCTATGTGTGCGTGTGTATATATATTATTTTTCAATATTCGTTTGTTGTTAATTGTTTATGGTTATTACATAGACGCATATATATAGCTTTTGTGTAAATGTTTATTAAGGTTTTCTATATTCTTTGTTTCTTATTATCTGTATGGGAAAATAGGCATTGGTTTTTTTAAGAAAAGGATTTACACTATGTAAAGGTGCTAATGACAAATGGAATGTCAATTTGAAAATGGCTTGTTTAACTTTATAAAGAAAGAAGAAAAGAATCTTAGCTTTTATATCTCTGCTTTGTAGTATTTCTCCAAAACAAATAACGTTCAAATAAACTTATTAAATTTCATAGGTTAGTTTTTCAATTTGTCAATCATTGGTTAGTTAATAGAACTTTTATTGTTATCACCAAAATATCATTCTTAATTATGTTTCACCAACAAAAGATTAAAAAAAAACCGTATAAGCTAAAGTACATATTTTAGAAAGGTAAAAAAAACTACTGAAAACTGTATACATTTTTATTTTGTGTAACTTTTTTATTTGGGGAAAAACACTTGTCAAACGTTTATTCAGGGCTTGTGAGATGAATAAGTTATATTTTAAACGACGTAGTTTGATAATCTTTGCCTCGATATGCTAAATCAGTAAACCCATTTTGGGATACGGCGTCGATATCATTAAAGAGAATATACACATGGGGCTCTAAGGTCTATGACCATGTATCATGGCAGCAAGCAATCAACTATCAAAAGTGTGCAATTACATTCAGTAAAGGTTCAGTTATCTATAAAACTCTAGCTAAAACCTCATCTCAAATTACTCGAATCAATAAAATTGCTGGTTTTGGAAGGTATTCAGGGTTTAAGGAATATGAAATATGAATCATACTTTCTCTTTTATAACTCAGAGAGTTAACTCAAAACATACGAAGTTAGTATGTTAAATTCCCTGAAAAAAGTCGGTATTAAAGAAGTGACCACATCTCTTTCTACTTATTGTATGTCATGTTTTTTTCTTCTCCCAATCATTCTCAAAACAAAATAATCCTTAATATCCGAAAGTTTTGATGGTCTTCAGAAAGAGATAACAGCAACATCAACTCCTAACAAGTTCTTTATATGAGAATATTACTTCTTTCGTCTCCAATAAAAGCCAAAAGCAGCAACAACTTGAATCTATTCCCTTGAGGATATGGAAAATGAAAAAGTTATCTCATTTTTCAAGATGCATGGTATATTCTAGATGATTAGGAAAGCAATCTTGAATCACAAGCTATGGAAACATTCAAATAAATTAAGTGAAGATCACACCATGCAAACCATCTAGAATATGCTCACCCTAAAACATATGAATAAATGATGGTGCCTACATCAAAAGGATGGGCGTTAGATTGTCAAAGGATCATCTTTCTTTTAGGTCCAATCTCAAGTCCTATTGAAGCTGAAGTAATAGCCTAAGGATGACATTACATGAAGTTGTAAAACTAGATCACACTAATGTAAAATTTTTGCGGGGAATCAAGAAGCCTTTACAAAAGCCTCTATAACATTTGTAGATGTGAAAAGAGAATGAAAGTTTGGTATGGAGCTTTGGGATATCTTTCAAACAAACTTCTTCTGCTTCATATTACAACTACTATATTCATAAGGTTTGGTTATGACCTAAACCCCATTAACCATTGGTGCTTTATGCATCAAAATGTATTTAAAAAACAAATTAGAGGCAGTTACAAATAAACCTATAATGATTAAATTGACCCAAAATAATTCTAATAAATAATCAACGATTGTGGACCTTTCTATAGTGGCTCCTCATCCAGCGCAAGATCAGACTTAGACCAAATCCAATACCTCCAAACAAAAGATTTGCTCTTTTCAGTGTAGAGAGCGATGAGCTCATCAAGAAAGCTTCAGGTCGTTTCACCAGTTCCCGCCGATGTCGATATCGCTAATTCCGTCGAGCCTTTACACATCGCCGAGATTGCCAAAGATCTCAACCTCAGCCCACTTCACTACGACCTCTGTGGCAAATATAAAGCCAAGGTATTTTGAAAAATGATATTTTTCATGAATCTTCCTCTCTCCGAGTTGTTCTCGTTTTGAGAGTTTCGAGATTGTGACATGTTTTGAGATTCAATTGAAAAAGGATCCGAGAGAACACTGTTTTGGCTGTATGATATTTGTTTGTTTGAATTTGTTTCGATCATGTTTTTGTTCAAAACATAATTTTCAAGAGATCTCTAATGATTGAGTTTTTTGAGGTTGAGCAGTTAGAGTTACGTAAGCTCAAAGTTTTTAACTTTCGATTCTTTTTTCCATTTTTCTATCAGTTAGCTCTCTTTTTATTTTTCCCTTTTTAGTGGTAGTCAAAATCAATGCTTGATTTCCCCAAAAGCATGAATAAGTTTCTCTTATGAAGTTCTGATTTTGTAGAAGTGATCTAATCTACTCAACTCATGATCTGTTAATTTAGGTTTTGTTGTCTGCGTTTAATGAACTTCAAGAACAAGAAGATGGATACTATATTGTTGTTGGAGGGATTACTCCAACTCCACTTGGAGAGGCAACAGTACAACCACTGTAGGACTTTGCCAAGCCTTAGGCGCTTACCTTGATAAGAAGGTTTTACATCTTTCTCGCTTGCTCTCACTTGTTACCTTTTGTATATAACTTCTATTTTTGTATTGATTTATGAAGTGTTGTTGCTTAGGTTGTTACTTGTCTTCGCCAACCATCACAAGGACCGACATTTGGTATCAAAGGAGGTGCAGCGGGTGGTGGATATAGTCAGGTGATTCCTATGGATGAGTTCAACCTTCATCTCACTGGAGATATTCATGCCATAACCGCTTCCAACAATCTCTTAGCTGCTGCAATAGACACTCGGATTTTCCATGAGTCGTCTCAATACGAAAAGGCTCTTTTTAATAGGTTGTGCCCTGTGAATAAAGAAGGGAAACGTAGTTTCAGTGACATTATGTTTAGGCGATTGACAAACCTTGGGATCTCAAAGACCAGTCCTGAGGAGCTTACTCCAGAGGAGGTTAAGAAATTTGCTAGGCTTGATATTGATCCTGCTTCTATCACTTAGAGAAGAGTGATGGATTTTAATGATCTGTTCTTGATAAAGGGATGACTAGAGAAACTAGTTTTGACATTTCTGTTGCTAGTGAGATTATGGCTGTTTTGGCTTTGACAACCTCTCTAGGTGATATGAGAGAGAGGCTTGGTAAAATGGTGATTGGTAAAAGCAAGGCCGGGGACCCTATTGCAGCAGATGATCTCGGTGTTGGAGGAGCCTTGACTGTCCTAATGAAAGACGCTATTCACCCAACACTCATGCAGACATTTGAAGGAACACCTGTCCTAGTTCATGCTGGTCCTTTTGCATCATAGCTCATGGAAATTCATCTATCGTTGCTGATAAAATCGCTTTGAAGCTGGTGGGACCTGGCGGATTCGTGGTAACAGAAGCGGGTTTTGGTTCTGATATTGGAACAGAAAAGTTCATGAACATTAAGTGCCGTTACTGTGGGCTAACACCTCAGTGTGCCATCGTTGTGGCGACTGTTAGGGCCTTGAAAATGCATGGTGGTGGGCCTGATGTTGTTGCTGGGAGGCCTCTTGATTTTGCTTATGTAAGCGAGAATGTATCCTTAGTTGAAGCTGGATGTGTAAATCTAGCAAAGCACATCTCAAACACAAAGGCATATGGTGTGAATGTAGTTGTTGCTGTGAATATGTTCTCAACGGATACCAAAGCAGAACTGAATGCAGTTAGGAAATTCTCGATGGAAGCTGGTGCTTTTGATGCTGTGATTTGTTTCCACCATGCTCATGGTGGCAAAGGAGCGGTAATCTTCTCTCTTCTGGAGCTAACACTTAGTGATCATATATGCACACTTTAATCTCCAATCTCAGTTTATTGAAAAGATGAATTCTCTTGTAAATGTTGTAGGTAAATCTTGGTATTGCGGTTGAAAAAGCTTGTCAGAACATTACACAGCCACTAAGGTTTCTCTACCCATTGGACATTAGCATCAAAGATAAAATTGCGGCCATAGCTAAGTCCAACGGAGCCAGTGGTGTTGAATACTCAGACCAGGTGATTGATTCCTAAACCAACTTCTTCATTCTTTGCTGCATAGTCCCCAAACGTTGTTAAAAGAAACCTTCTTCTGTGATATGGCAATGCAGGAGATTGAGATGTACACTCAACAAGGCTTCTCGAATCTTCCAATATGCATGTCGAAAACACAATACTCATTCTCGCATGATGCATCAAAGAAAGGAGCTCCGACAGGGTTTGTGTTGCCGATAAGAGATGTAAGAGGAAGCATTGGAGCTGGTTTTATCTATCCATTGGCAATGCAGGAGATTGAGATGTACACTCAACAAGGCTTCTCGAACCTTCCAATATGCATGTCGAAAACACAATACTCATTCTCGCATGATGCATCAAAGAAAGGAGCTCCGACAGGGTTTGTGTTGCCGATAAGAGATGTAAGAGGAAGCATTGGAGCTGGTTTTATCTATCCATTGGTTGGTACAATGAGTTCAATGCCTGGACTTCCTACACGACCTTGTTTCTACGAGATTGATATTGACACTGTCACTGGAAAAGTTCGTGGTCTTTCTTAATTTCGTTGGAACAATCAAAGTTTCAAGCTTCCCCTTCCATTTCTCATTTCAACAATAAAACTATTTATTCTCTGATTTATCTCTGTAAAACTCACTCATTATATCATTATTTGGCTCAAGTCAAAACTCAAGGTAAAGTTACAGATAGAACTGCGGATGTTCAAATACAAAGAATAAAAGCAAATGAATGACACAAGTGTTTCTTTCCGAAAAATCATTCATCATCAAAGGCTGTGGAGATTTATGAATCAGAAAAGCTTTGAAGAAATCATGCACTGGGAGGCTTGTAGAGCTTCTCAACCATCTTCCTATACTCTGCTCAGAAAAAACAACAGAGACATACGAAACTCATAATTGAGGAACTCCAAAGAAGTTTGATTTATAACGACTGTTCAATCATCTGTTTGTTTACCTTCTTGGTTACTCCAAAGCTGAGCTGCTTGAGTGTTCAATGGTGAGCTGATATTCGGTTCTGAACAAGTCAAAGACGTAAAAGCACACATTCAGATATTGGATTAACCAACAAAGAGGACTTACAAGAAATCAAAGGTCAACAACAGATTACCTCCAAGAAGACTCTGGATCGACAGTAATATTGTCCTCACATCGTAAGCAGATGACCATTTATCCTGCAAATAAGAAAATGTGGAAACGGATTAAGTTTGGTACTTGTCTTCTGATTTTGTGTAGCGCATGAGATTAGGACACAAGTTGAAGGTATATATTACCTGAAGAATGTCTAAGCAGATATTTCCATAGACATCAACATTGGGGTGGAAGCAACATGTCTCAAACTTCACCTTTGGAGGTTTGAAAGGATAGTCATTGGAGAAAGAGAGTGAGAGTCTGTACTCAGTTCCTTCAAACACAGTTTCTTTGCTTCCTGTTATTGTCCCTTTCCAGCAGAATATGTTGTCTTCCTCAGGGAAAGCCGATATTCCAGGACCACCTCCCATCTGAAAACATCAAGTCAAGACCCTATAAGCAATCTTAACTACAAAAACTGGTTCACTACTTGTTTATATCCATCAGAAGGAAGAAAGATGATAACTTACCATCAAGCCCATTAGTTCAGATTGCAGCCTGCGTTTAAGTAAAGAAAAACTGGATTAAGAATCTGGGATTTACTTAAGTGTGAATAAAAACCGAAGCTTTAGCTGCTTTACGCAATATAAGGTAGAGGGAAGTAATAAGATCTGATTCAAAATGAATTCTCGGAGGTTTTCTTTAACATCTTGAAAGTTTACTTCTCTTAGAGACATTCTAACAAACAGTTTGTGAGCAAAGATATAGGACAAGTCTCCCACTTCGTTTTGCGTATGCAGAAGTTACATCGACTAAAAGAATTGGATATGGGTATGAAACCATGAAATGAAATCAAACAAAAAGCAATAATTGATCAAACAAGAGGCATAAAGACGAAAGCTATTACATTGAATTAGCAATGATTGAGAAAAAGAAAATACCTTTTGAGAACAGATTGGCTGTCAACCGTCTTAGTCAGAGGAGCAAGTTGTTTTGATCCATTAGACGCCGGAGGATCAGCCGGAGTATTTCCCTGGTACCCATTTACGGCAGCCATCACTTTATCGTCAGACCAAAAACGAAAAGTCGAATTTTCTTTTCAGAAATCGAACACACTCAATTAGATTAGAGTAGAATCAAATTCACGACTGATCAATCGAGAGTATAAGAAGGAGAAGAGAGAGAGAGAGAGAGAGAGAGAGAGAGCAAAGATCGTTCTTCTTTCTTCCCTTCTTCCGATGAGGGTAGAGCGATTGATGAGTCTCTGAGTTTATAAAACGGCGTCTGAGGAAGAGAAAACGACGTTGGTTTTGAACTTTAATGGAAATAAAAAGAAAAAAAGGAAAATTTTAAATCGAATATTTGAACGTTGGAAAGGAAACAAGCGGCGCTTGGAGACATTTGAAATCCGTTTGTCTAACGGCTAGTTACTATTTTTTTAAACAATTACTTTTGTTGACAAATGCAAATTAATTTCCTTCAGATTCATTGTATTTTTAATATAGTTTTAATGATATCGATTTCTTCTTTATGCAGTCATAAAAATATATTAGTAGTTGTTATTATAGAACCACAATCAAATCAAGATTTTCTTTTCATCTTCTTCCCATTTATCTAAATGATTAATCTTTTAGTGCATTTTTTCAAAAGGTCATTTAGTGCATATACTTTGAATATTAGTTTTTGAAAAAATAATCCCATGGTACACTGATCGAAACACAAATAAACGAAAATGTTGCGTTGGTAACGATTAGCAGAAACAAAACTAAACTAAACTGTCATGAGTCAACTGAAGTGACGTTAGGTATCTTTGGAATTGATCAAAATATTTTTATAAGGTAATCATATAATATAATTTGGTATAACAGCTAAGATTTTCTTCTACTATTGTGTCTTTTGTAAGTATTAGTATTTTATCAAGTAATTAAATCATGGGATGAAGGCCGCAGAAGTGTTCATTTGGTTAATTACCAAAGTAACTTGGTTTAGTGTCAAGTGTCAACAACTAAAGTAAGGTTATTAACGCTAATTTACACAAAATGAGTAAACAAAACTCTATTGTCATCAACATGCATCTTCACAAAACCAGAAGACGGTTTTTTTTCCAATGCGAGAGATGTGATACTGGAGTTGATATTTGTGGAGGATTCATTTTGAATGAGTGACATGTTGCATTTAGCCATTCATCAACATTGTCTTTCACTTTATTTATGACATCCTCTACTTGATATATGACCTTAATGAAAATAAGTTCATTTCTTGATTTTCACAGGTTCCAGCAAATCCAAAAGGGAAGATGTTTTGTTTCATTTGAGATCGAACATCATATCTTGATAGTAAGAGAATAATGTTTTCCTCCAGGGAGTTAGTGAGAACACTTGATGTCGAGAGCGGTGTGCTCGATAATCTCCCAAGTAGGAGTTGCATAAGGACATTGAAACAATAAATGATTAGTTAATTCAATATCTTGGCAACACCGGCATGTTCCATCAATAAGGATTCCACGTCAACTGAGTTCAGCACCGACGCCTAAAGGTCCTGAAAATACTCTCCAAAGGAAATGTTTTAGCTTAGGTGGGATAGTGGTATTCCATATTTTTTATTTCAAGGTGGGGTTATCTGATGGAGGAGACGACAATGTGGACTCTGGAAGATGCGTACTAAGCCAGTACTCTGACTTGACCGAGTATGCTCCGTCTTTAGTATAGTGTCATACCCATTATGGTTTTGCTGAGAGATATATATACGGCGCGCCATAGTAGCATCATCAGCACATAGATATTGTTGTAGTTTTTGATCATCCCATCTTTTAGATTTAGGGTGCCATAGATCTCGTAGAACAAAGTAGGGTCCAAATTGTGATTAATAAGTAGTTCGTGGTGGGTCAGTTGGTAGCCAATGGTGCATAGACGGGCTGTCATCTCCTGACCCTATTTTATATCTCAACCCCTGGATTAGCAAGTCGCATCTGGTAATAATAGATCACCAATTATGAGAAGGTTGTTTACCGTAGGACGCCTCTCGAATATTAACATAAAAAATAACAGTTCTAAAGTATACGAAAAAGTAGCAGAGTCTAGATTTTTAAGAATCCAGAAGAGTGGTGTTGAAATTTTTAATGTCTTGAAATCCTAGTCATCCTTATTTTTTTGGAAGACTTAACTGTTTCCAAGGAACCTATGAGATACTTCTTTTTCTTCCTGAAAAATCCACCAAAATTGTGATAAAATGTAGTTGATTTCATGGCATATCATAAGAGGCACTTTAAAGCAGCTCATTGCATATATTGGCATCGCTAGGACTATGGATTTCAACAGAATTTCTTTCCCAGCCAAAGACAAAAATTTAGTGTGCCAGCCATTTGTTCGTTCACAAACACACCTAACTATATATTCATACATTTCACACTTCTTTTGCATAAATGATAAATTTGTTTTTTTTTTTCCGTCTATTACATTATTATTATTATAGATATTTAATCGAATCACAAAACTTGACGTTGTTCGACTATCTACAGTATATGCGATTACTATGAACATTTTCTCCAAACAACAATTTTACACTAAAAATTCTTTTCGACAGACGGGTTTGCATGTAAGACATCTTCATAATAGATATGCTCTCTCCATCTCACCTGGATGTGCGGCGGAAAATTTTGCATGTATGACATTTTTACGATGGACATGCTCTTTCTACAACTAACAAGATCACGACGGATGAGTCAATGTACACTAATGAACCTTTAATAAGGTTGCATCCATAATTTGTTTGTTCTTTTAACAACTATTATTTTGTTTGTTAAAAATAAATGATAATTTGTATTGTTCTTCAATGCCTTATTGGACTGGAAATTTCTGAAAGGCCGTAAGCGTTGCACGAGCCCAAAGAGGCACAGACCATGCATTTATGTCACTTTTAAGCCATTAACTGTATTTCCAAGGCCCATTTATACTTTTTTTTTGTATATTTTCACGATATAAACACGCATTTGTGGTCACACTCACACGTATAAAAGAGCAAATCAAAGTTGTTCGTGTAGCAGTGTGATTGCTGAATATATCGGTATGCCATCCGGTCCGCTTATGAGTAATGACTAATGAACATAATAAACCCATGAACTTAATTAAGTATGTTTATTTTAATCATAAATTAATTATCGATTAGGCAAAAGGATCGGGAAAGAATTTGTTTCCCTTTAATCAGCTTCTACGTTTTGATCACTTTTTACGGTGAAGGTTAATGTAATCACATGATACATTTTAAGCCTCATGAAGTCAAAATCAATCACCATTCATAAAAATTAAACCGATTATATCATTCAATTACCATTCTCTATAACTCGATTCCTATTAAATAATTACCATTCATGATTCATGCTAAAAAAAACAATTATTTATCAAACTGAGATTATCCCATTAATTCTGAATCATCGTATTCCCTCAAAATAAGTATGAGTTGAAGTATTCAAGAGAAGAAAAATTCACTAGTCCAAGACCTTATTTTTCTCCTCACTCTTCTCCTACAGACTCGCTCGCTCTCTGTAGAATTTGCTAAAGAAATGACAATTCCTGTCTCTCACTCTCACTCTTTTCTTTTTTTTGTTACTACTCTGTTTCATTACCAACAACTCAGACTCAAAGATTGAATTTTTTTCTTCTCCAAAATGGCGTTTATGAGACTTGGCTCCAAATCTGAAGCTTTTCATCGTGCAGGCCAAACCTGGTATTCTTTTTCTACATTTACCTCCATCACTTACATGAATCCACTTATTGCTCTTTAGTTTTCAAAGATCAAAACTTTTTGGATATAAAGAATATGGATATCTCTGATTATATCCCATGATTCTGTTTTGGGTCTACAGGCGTTGCACCACAGGACTCGTGAGTGATGTTACCATAGAAGTTGGAGACATGAAGTTTCATCTCCACAAGGTTTTCAAACTTCTTTTAGATTTGATGTAATCGTATAATGAATGATGTTTAGCTAATTGTGTGTCTTGATTTGGTGTAGTTTCCGTTGCTCTCTAGAAGTGGGCTTCTTGAGAAGCTAATCGAAGAGTCTTCAACTGATGATGGATCAAGCTGTGTTTTGAGTTTAGATGAGATTCCAGGAGGTGGCAAAACGTTTGAGCTTGTAACCAAATTCTGCTACGGTGTCAAAATCGAGCTTACTGCTTTCAATGTTGTTAGCCTTAGATGTGCTGCTGAGTATCTTGAGATGACTGATAACTATGGAGAAGGCAATATTGTTGGTATGACTGAGACTTTCCTCAACGAAGTCTTTGGGAACTGGACTGACTCCATCAAAGCTCTTCAAACATGTGAGGAAGTGATTGATTACGCTGAAGACCTTCACATTATCTCAAGGTGTGTTGATTCTTTAGCTATCAAAGCATGTGCTGACCCGAGCCTTTTCAATTGGCCCGTGGGAGGAGGAGGAAAGACCACAACAAGCGGAGAAGATGATTCGCATTTATGGAATGGAATCTCAGCGTCTGCAAAGATGTTGCAACCTACTGGTGAAGATTGGTGGTTTGATGATGCTTCTTTTCTTAGCTTGCCTCTCTTCAAAAGACTCATTACTGCAATCGAAACACGAGGCATGAAGCTCAAGAACATTGCGATGGCAGTTATGTACTACACAAGGAAACATGTTCCTCTGATGAATAGACAAGTGAACATGGATGAACAAGTGATTGAGACACCAAACACTTCTGAAGCAGAGCAAAAGGCTTGTCTTGAAGAGATTATCGGGTTGCTTCCGAGCAAGAAAGGCGTAAACCCGACCAAGTTTCTTCTGAGGCTGCTTCAAACCTCAATGGTGCTTCACACAAGCCAGACCTCGAGAGAGAATCTAGAGAGACAGATTGGAAATCAACTGGACCAAGCTGCTCTAGTGGATCTTCTTATACCAAGCATGGGATATTCTGAAACGCTTTATGACGTTGAATGCGTTTTGAGAATGATAGAACAGTTTGTTTCTTCAACTGAACAAGCAGGTCTTGTCCCTTCTCCTTGCATCGTTGAAGAAGGACATTTGGTCAAGGATGGAGCTGATTTGCTAACTCCAACAACGTTAGTGGCAACTCTCGTTGATGGTTATCTCGCTGAGGTGGCACCTGATGTTAACCTGAAGCTGGCCAAGTTCGAAGCCATCGCTGCTGCAATCCCTGACTATGCAAGGCCACTGGATGATGGAGTTTATCACGCTATCGACGTCTACTTGAAGGTCTGTTTTTAGTTTTTAATGTATTTTGGTGAAATCATCAGTACATGTATTAAGATTGCAAAATTTTGCAGGCTCATCCGTGGATTACGGATTCAGAGAGAGAGCACATATGTAGACTCATGAATTGCCAGAAGCTGTCATTGGAAGCTAACACGCATGCGGCTCAGAACGAGAGGCTGCCTCTTAGGGTGATTGTTCAGGTTCTCTTTTTCGAACAGCTTAGACTCAGGACATCTATATCAGGCTGGTTCTTTGTCTCTGAGAGTCTACACAACCCTGAGAACCCTAATGGGGTTTTACTTAAACCTAGAGGTGAGAACGTGAGAGAACGGGTTTCTGAGCTGGAAAAAGAGTGTATGAACATGAAACAAGAGTTGCAGAAGCTGGTGAGGACAAAGAGAAGCTGGAAGAATTTCACCAGGAAGCTTAACTTCAAGAAGAAATCAGAATGCTGCGAGCCTAAGGATCAAGCAACGCCAGCAATTTGATCCATCAAAATCCTCTGTTTTAAGGCACCCCTACTAATATTTTCTTCTCCTTTCACCAGGTAGAAAGATCAGAACCTCGAGTAATCGTTTAGATTAGTTTTGTTTTTCTTGTTCCTCATGATACTCTGTTTTCACCTTCTCTTGGTACCTCGCTAAGAGTTTTGCTGCTTTTTAGGTTCTGCTGTCACGATAAACAAGAGTTTTTGTTTGAAAACATTTTAATTACATTTCTTATGCAGTTTTAGTTACCATTGTATGTTTTGTAAATATTAGTGTTCTATCAAGTAACTAAATCAAAATCATGGGATGAATGCCACAGAAGTGTTCATTTATCTTTTCTAAAGAAGAAAGATACATCCGAACCCTGAGAAAACTCGTTATTCACCATGCATGAATCTCTGATATACATACTAACCAGGAAACGAAAGAGCCTCTTCCACTGGAATTTTTTGAGCTTATAACAAAGAAACAACTGCATTAAGACACAAACGGAAACAAAAGTGGGAATTGCAAGGGTCAATAGTTGAAACGAGAGTAAGAAAGAAACAAATCATGCGTTAAAGAGTCTCCTTAAAGGCCCATCTTTGCGGTCTTTGGCAGCTTCAGTAAGAGCAATGAACTTTTTAAACCCAGTGGTTGCAGCTCCTCTGCCAAGAGCTGCTGCTCTCGTTAACACATCCTCGCTGTTGGCTATGAACCCAGCGGCTGTGGCTGGATTACTCATTGCCAATGGCGGTGCAGGCGGGGTTGGAACTGGTTGTGGCATTGCTGCTGAAACAGAGGGCTGTGTGAATCCTGGGCCATGCTTGTTGAAATCATCAAGTATACTCTGCTGATCAGCTTTCTTAAGACCCTGCATCAACACCACAAAACAAGTTTCAGAGTAGTTGCCTGAAATGTTTTATACCATTAACGGCTCTATAACTGAAACAAGAATACCAATGGGTTTAGGCATCAGGTATTCTACTTTTTGGCAAAGACTGATTTGGACAAGGTCCGACAGGACATGACTGGGCTGAATCAGTGGGTTTTTGTTCCACGCTAACATCACTGTATGCGTGTATGTAGATATAATTATTTTGGCTGTATAGAAACCAATTTTTCTAAAAGTAAAGAGAATGTTACTAGAGGACATACTTAGCCCAGGATCTCGAGAAACGTTTGAGTATGTAATATAACTTACCAATAGAGAATATTGTGTACTGGAATCTGGCTTCAAGCCAATTGGTTTGAGAGTGATAAGTACTAAAATGAATTAAGAATGCCAAAATTACCTTAAGTTCTAAGATTCGCTGAAACTCCATGGGGGTTCCTTCGGGAAATAGTGCACGGTAAGTGTCTGCAACTGAATCGATTGGGGATAGTATGACCTTAAGGAGTGCTTCAGCTCTGCTCATTTCACGACTCACAAATTTGGAATAGCTGGCAGCTGTTGAAGTCTGTAATGATATTATTAAAAGATAAATTAAACTAGAAAAAGTGACTCGTTTCGGTACAGACTAAATAGGTATATACATATATCATACGGCTCCATAACTGAAACAATATGGGTTTAGGCATCAGGTATTCTACTTTTGGGCAAAGACCGAATATGAAGTCACCAGCAGAGATATATATACAGATATTGGTAATGATGAGCTTAACCTGTCTGGCAAGGGAAGGAATTTCTAGAAGAATCGTCTTCATGGCTTGCGTATCTAGTAACATCTGAAACCAAAAGACAGATAATTCATACTCGTACTCTAAACAGCTGAAGAAGGAGCTCAGATTCATAAAATTGGAATGGGATCTCGAGCATGAGCACTCAATTACTGAAGTTAAGGAAATAATTTGAATAAACAATGAGACTAGACAGTCAACAATAGCAGAATCTGAACGAGAAGGTGACATAACCAGACTGAGTTCGGCTCGAGTCTTTGACTACACCTGATAAACTAGGTGAACAGAATGTTTCACATGGAACATAATTTTAGGTATGTCACTAGTTGACTACTAAAGAAGTCACAACGGAGAAAATCAGAGCCACGCAAATGGAGGATAGAACAAGGCTGACCTGTTGAGCTCCAGTTTCAGATAGTTGCTTGCATCTGAAAATATTAGCATAGAACCGTGGTCCAAGGGATGATGCCAGCTGCACAAAGATTTTCAAAAAAGGTCTTCATCTATAAAGTTGGTTAAGTCTTAACCCTGTTTAATTGTTATTGGCAATAGTTTTGGGCCATAACAGCTCCAATCTTAGTAGAGAGTTGAAGAATGCTTAATGAACGAAGTAGCATAACAATCCATATTTTATTGTAGACAAGAAATAAGCAAGGAGTTGGTCAAGGTTTAACCCCGTAAAGTACAGTTAATGTGGGTCCTGAAGTTGTATAAGGCAGTAGTCGTCAGATGATAAAGTCATTCAAGTCATACTATAACTACCTTGTCGAGGAAAAATTGGAAGTAAACTGGTGTTAGAAGGTTCCCGAGGACAGGAATGCTGCTGCTAAGGATTGTATTTATTCCATTCACGTACCTACAAGAAGATGCAAGTGCATTTTGTTTATGTTCGGGCATATGGGCATCAAAAACAATAGAAGTTTTAAACCACCCCAGCACACATTAGATCTTACCCAGACTGGTCACCCACACTCTCAAGTGTTCCCCATGGAACACGTGTCATTGTTAACATTTCTGTGTCAAATTTAGTTTCAATTCCAAGGACTAGTGTTACCAATGATTTCGTGATGACGGCTGAAAATTCATCCTGCACAGCAACACAGCTTAAGAAGAATCCAAAATAAGTAACATATCAGGGAAAAATATAAGTACTCGTGTAATCAATACCTGGACCTCTGACATGTTTACACCATCAGCATAATGCGGGTCAATTATTTCTGATACGTTTTCTGCCAGTTCACCAGACTTCAATACAAAAAGAAAATAATCCTTGTCAAGTGCCAAATTGTTTTTAAGTTAATCAAAACTTTTATATAGAATCGTAGTGACAACACCACACATCTTGTATCTCATCAACAAATCTTTTGCATTACATTGTTTGATATAGAACCAGCAGATAGTATCTTTGGAAATGTACCGCAAGAGTAGCATAGATACATAACAAAAGTTACAAAAGAACCTTTCACAACTATGCTTGAAATGGTAAAACCGAGAAACTTTGAGGTGTAAGATATACAGTTCATTGCTTAAAATGCAGTGGAGTAAGATCACATCACAAAAACATCGAGAAAGTAATTAGATCCATGAAAGTTTCTTGGAACTTGGTGCGAAGACTATCAAGATCACAACAGATCTTTATGACTGGCCTAAAATCAGATTTGGACCGGATGATACAACCCCAATTAACCCATCGCAACAAGCTACACACAGGTATCAACGTATATGCTGCATGCTGACGGTGCCAAATGTGAAAAAGCCAAGAAAACAGAATAATAGATAAGACAAAGCTTACTGTTTTGTGGCAATACTCAGCAGAATTAACTATGTAGCATATCACCCTCTCATCTCTCTCCGAGACCTGCACAGAGTAAATAAAAAAGTAAACAACGTCGAAAAGCACACATGAGAAGCAGGAAGAAGGCACACCTTTATCTGTCCATCCATGCCTGTGGCTGCAGCAACGATACCAGTGCCTCCTTTTGGGAGCTTCAAAAATAGCTTTGTAGCATAGGCCTTCAAAACTCGTTGAAAGACCTGTACAGAGGACACCATTTCAAAAGGACAAACTTAAAATCTCCATCCACCTTATCTAGGACTGTGAAGTAGAGCATTTAAATTGGCCTGCAAACATCATTAAAGAGCACATGTGTATGCCCTTCCCTTGTAGGAACCTATGTGGCTATAAAAGCTGATTCAACTAACAAGGTTTCTCCAAATAAAATTCTAATACTCCACACACAAAACTGGTTCTTAGAATAAGTAAGACATTGCTAAACTTCACAGTACAAGTCTATGATATATATATATATATATATATATATAGAAAGCCATATTGAACATATGAAAAATGTACCTTGAACAAATTGAATAAAGTCTGGTTCTTACTGAGAGCACTACACCGTTTCAAGCTCTTCTTTATATTGGAAAACAGCTGCAAAGAAGGTATTTCAAATGGTTACTGACGATAAGATATAACATGACAGATATAGTTTATACAGGAATCTTATCAAGTTCCCACTGGCTAATCTAGTGACATTGACAGTCAGTATGCACGTACGATACTTTACGATGTTCATCTTAAGTACTACTACAATAAACATCACCCTGGACATGATCCAAAATTTCTATCCAGCTCAGAGGGTGATGACCGAGTTGTAGGCTCAATGTATCAAGTAGAGAGTTATTCTACACATCTATATAAGGAATCCAACTACCCATACCAATTAATACCTAGTGGAAGTCGTCATTTAATACATTGAATAAGGATGTAAATATCTGGGAAAAGTTAAAACTATTAACCCTCCTTCAAGAAGCTTGCCTAGGTACTCACCTGTGTGCTGCTAGATAAAACATTATTTTGACTTCCATCCTCAATATCCCATGTTTCCTCCTGACAGAACGAAAAGAAAACTAGGAAAACTTGACAAAATTTGGAACAAAAACAATTTCGTGAAGAGAAAAAATATTATATTACCTGAACAACTTTCTCCAGGTCATCCATAAGTGTCTTCTCTTCCAACTCAATATATGGGGTTAAATGAGGTTCAAAGCAGGAAGAGATAATTCCGCGGAAGTTAAACTGCGAGGTCGAGTAACTAGTGAGTAAATATATCCTCCAAATGATAGAATGGCACAAGTGGATTGCATGTCATTTTCAGTTAGGAAGGTCAACTGGGATGATAAAAGTCTAATAATATCGGTAGACCCAAAAATTGGGATGCCATACAAGATATTATTACTGCCTTCTATGAATGCAATATTGTGCCTATAAACTATTAAGAGTGAAGCAACTCTCACTTGCTCTCTAAGGAATTTCAGAATTGCAATAGAAATGGCATCAGCCAACAAAATCAGGGAAGGGCGATAACTAAAAGTACGGAATATACCCCAGCTCCAGTAACAGCTAAATCTTTGTCTCCGGTATTTTCCTGTTGAAAACACTCAGAATAAGGTGTAAGCGTTAATATAAAATTACAAAAGGTGTTTTGCATAATATAAAATAAGAACATACATTTTCCTCTGATTCTTGACTAGCAGCAAACTTCTTTTCATACTTCTTGCGAATTTTGGATACATTCTGACTATTGGTTTCCCATGTACCAATCTTTTCAATGTCATCCCCGATATCCCTAGTAGGAACACCACCACCAAATTTCTTTTCAAGTTCTTTCTCAAACTCCACTGTCCTTTGTAGTGCCTAATAATTAAATGAAATCAAACTTTAATATAGGCCTGAAACATTCCAGAAAATATCAAATGTAACAGAATTTGATGAAAGTGAGAAGGAGGAACATGATAAGATAATTCATAATCATTAGATATATCCTTCAGAGATGACACAAAGCTCTTATATCCATCTGATAAATCTAATGAAATTTTTATGTAAGGACAATGCCTATCCAACTATTGTATCAGAGAGAGCATGCCTGACCAGAAGCAATATCGCTACAACTGGCTTCTCTTTCATGTTGACCAGAATAGATTCTACTTGCTTCCTGAAAAAAATGATGAAGAAAACAGGACGGTTTATTAAGACGGCTGCATATTATTGTAAGATAAGATTAACAGTTACTACTGCGATTTAATTTTTCACAGCATAGTAATTACAGACCATCAAATGAAACACACCAAAAAGAAATGTATCCACTATATATTGAAGCAGAAGTTACAAAAGAACAAAAGAAGTAGTTGGTACTAATACAACTAACCTTTACTTACTAAAATATTTACTCACATGAGATTCTGTCATTATGCCAAAATGTAACAAATTTTTTTTTTGGTCAAACTAGAAACAAATTTAATTTAACTTTCTAGTTTAATCAAACACAAAGCATGCACTCCCAAAAACTTACAGTTTATATAAGATTCAAAAAGTTTCATTAATAACAAATATCTGAATCAGTTTTATGTATCAAATTTTTTCTCCTTTCTCGAATTTTAAATTATACCCGCGGAAAGTAGCAGAGTTATGTAGCCATGTCCTAAAAAAAAGGTGCAGATTAGATATCTAGTCATCAAGTTCAAAAGAGTAGGGGTGTTATGTAGCCATGACCCAAGTTTTTGAGAATTCCAAGAAGAAAAGATAAGAATCTCTGAGAGAAATACGATGAGCTACGATAATTAAGGGGAGGAAAAATAAATGTTCCTCGAAAAATCTAGATGATTACCTTGTTTGTTTGCAGAATTGGATGCATAACCTATAAGGCACATGCCAAGAAGCAGGAAAAATCTTCCAAATTTCTTCATTTGTTCGGATTCGACGCTTTATCCAAGCATATCTCCGCTCTGTTTTATCTAACTTTGCCAATTCTGCCAACGAATTAACCTCTTAGAAATTAAGTCCAAGAAAACATAAATAATCAGTGGCAGTTATACTTAGGGCATTAGGTCCAATATACCAGCTCCTTCAAATATTTGTTCATATGAGGTGAGCTCCCTGCTGCAAAAGTTGTTTACCAACTCTTCCCTCACAGATGGCTCCAGAGCATCAACAACCAAACAAGAATCAGATAACTGCTGTAGCAAATTTGTTTCCTCTGTCTCTTTCCCAGTACCTAAACTGAGATGACAACAGTAGAAATTTTTGGTAAATGTAGCTTTTAGGCATCTAACAAATAAAGAGAGGGAGGAGGACTGTGGAAAATGTGAAAGTGAAAATAAATATTAGAAAAGCATCTTAAAACAAATTTTGGTTTTCTGCCAAAACGAAGCAGCAAATAACCTTAATCATTATGCAGGTACTATTTTATCAAGAGAGGAGCCAACAAGCATGAAACCTCAATTTATGACACCAAAAGTGCAAAACTCATCACCTGAATCACCTAAATTCTATAGAAAAATAAAACCCTTTCAGCTGTAATCAAACACTAGCATTACAGTGGAACTCTTTTGGCCACTCCTGCGGACTTACTTTAGTACGTAAAATATTTTCAAACCATTAAAGGCATTACCT
Source organism: Cardamine chenopodiifolia (assembly GCA_963922655.1). Lineage (NCBI taxonomy): Eukaryota > Viridiplantae > Streptophyta > Magnoliopsida > Brassicales > Brassicaceae > Cardamine > Cardamine chenopodiifolia. The sequence continues at coordinate 17,440,817 of OZ000483.1, forward strand.
GGAAAAATCAGAAAATACATGGGACTTAAGGATTTGCTTTATATTATTAAGCTTTACTCTGAGCTCCGTGATTTTAGGAACATCCCTGTATGCGTCGAAGTGATTACATAATTGGTTTACGGCCTGAAATATATTATAGAATTAGAATGTTAAGAATATAATCAGAAAATGCAAAGAGTTGAGTTCTAGGACATCCAGCTAGGTAGCCTAGCGTTAACATTGATTTCAAAAATGACAGAGAACTGCCTTGGGCTCCCATGGTGAACTTAAAGCTAAAGCAAGTGAACTATAACCAACTTTAACTGAACCAACAAAAGCAAAAGATTGTTGAATTAAGAAAAGTACCTCCAGCTGTGCAGCTGCCTCCTTGTATTGTCTTTTAGATGCCATAACCTGAAGCTGTTCAACAGCAGAGACTGCCATAGCATGGTAGCGAATTTAATTAATGAGCTTATGGATAGTGTGCACTAACTTAAACTAAGTTCATGGCATATATTTGTTTACCATATAAAGATTAAATAGATCCACAAATAGGTTAACCAGTAATATCATGTCACTTGTTTGATCTTGCCTACTTTTTAACCCGTATTAATATAAGGCTTGTTTTGAATTATGTTCCTTATACTTAGGAATATCATTCTCATTATAAGATACCATGACCAGAGTAAAATATTGCTAACTAACCTAACATTGTGAGGCGATGAAGGGCAGTGATTGTTGTGGTTATGTTCTTCTTTGCAAAATCTAACTTCTTAATGTCACGGCATATTTCTTGGACCATAGCTTCACTTTGCTCAGCTTTGGATTTGATCTCTTGAATCTTATGAGAGAGTTCCTGTGTTAAATCGAAAATACGATCAAATTCTCTTACTGATGAGTTGAAAGGGAACTGATAGGCGAAACGGAAAAGGAAGTGATATATTGACAGAATGCAAACATTACAAATCAATCTATGATAAACTAACCTCCACAGCACGTGTAGCATCAGCAAGATCTTCTTTAGCTTTAGTTCCCGAGTTACTCTGGAGTATGATTGGCAACCCAAGAATAAGATTCAGAAGCATAGATTATTCTTTTAACATAGAAGAATAGTTATTGCTTTCCCTTGTGCATATAATACAATTCTTGATTCAATATACACATCCACAAGAAATCAAAAACATATCATAAGCCTCAGAGTAATTTTTACATAATTTTAAGAAAGCAACCAAAAAGGGAGAAAAGAAAGTTCACCTGTTGACGAACAGCAGATAGTATGCTAGCATCAACTCGCCGAATTTCACCATGAATCTTTTGCATAAGCGGCTCAACGCCAGATAACGATGCCTCTGTAAAGTAAAAAAACATATTGAAACTCATGGTAAAGCAAGTCACATATGCAGAAGCTATCAGCTAATCAGCAGTTCAACTACAGGTCCTGATTACAGAAGCATCAGAAATCAACAGTTCATAATCATGAAGAAACAAATCACCTGTTGGGAACATTTGGTTGATATACTCTAAAGCACTCGACTTATCCATGACTTGTAATTTGTATGATGAAACCAGAATCACTCCAAATGGAGGATCTGCAAAACAAAGATCAGGGACAGTTTTTAATGCGCGAATGTGCACAGGGGCCCCGAAATTAGTTTTTATACGTCGCAGCGATCAAGTCGACGCAACCATTAGATTCCGAGTCCCGACTAATTTGGGTGAAAAAGAAGTTGTACAACAGATCGGGAACAATTAGAATTATCAATAGTCTTAAGAGCTAAAATCGAAGAAGCTTACGAGTTGGAAGGAGGAAGAGGACACAGAGCAGAGTGAAGAAGAACAGCAAACGGCGGCGATGAATGCCGGCGACCGAGATCTGCTTGGTCCTTGCTGTGCAGAGATATGCACCCAACGCCAACGGACCCAAATACTCAGATAAATTGATCATCTTTCTCTCAAATACCGAAATCATCCGAACCGATCCACAAATATGAACCGGAACGGTTTAGGTATACCAGAAAAAAAAACATGATATATCCAGTATACATGTTAGTATGTTATTAAAATATTGATTTGGTTATACCCAAGATGTATCTCTGTTATATATCTTTGATGCGAATACTCTCGACGATGCTCTGAGTCTCTTGTATATATATACTTGAGTTTTCTCCTCATCTTCTCCACTCGGTGCCTATTAAACTTGGTGAGCAGAACTGGATTTGGACAAATTTTCTACTAGACGAGTTCTTCTTGGCTATTTACCACTGTTTTGGCAGTAAGATTAGACAAGAACACAGAAAGCACGATTTTTTTGGCATCATCAGATCAGTTCTTTGATCCTCTGGAGGTTTTTATTTTTTAATTGTTTTTTCCGTTAGTTTAGTTATTGGGTGTAAGGTTTTTAGTTAGTGGGTAGTTTTACGGAGGTTTTTGAGTTTGAAGTTACTGTAATTTCAGAAATTTCCATGCTTCTTTTGTTTAATTGACTCGAAAGTTTTGTCATTTCTAATCATTAAGATCTTGTTTTGGTTTTTAATCGTGAATTTGGAATCGATTTTTTTATTATTTTTTGAGTAATTTACTGTCTTTTCTGATGACTTTCAAACACTCCATTTTTCCAGGTAGAAATGGCTTATTCTTCTGCTCATTCTAGAATCTCGAATCTCCAGAATCATCTTCCACCTCTTGAAGTTAACAACAAGGTTTCTGTATAAAAAAATCCACCCTTTTTTTTTAATTTCGGATGTTTGTAGTCTTTTTCCAATCTTGATTTGCTTCTATTAAACTGGTTTGAAGCAGCTCAGGTGTCTTGTCAAGATATCTCCACAAGTATCTGAAGCCATATCCAATGGACGTGCTGTGGTCGCTCTTGAGTCAACCATAATCTCTCATGCTCTGTTCTTCCTTATTCTATCAGTAATCCAGACTTGTTTGAATTGCATTCTGTAGAATTTCATTGAAATTATTTGCAAAACTTGAGCCTATATTTTGGAACTTGGTCTGATTTCAATTGTTTTTCCTTAACTGGGCATTTTTAGGGATGTCTTACCCTCAAAATCTGCAAACCGCAAAAGAGGTTGAGTCAATTGTGAGAGACAATGGAGCAGTTCCTGCAACAATAGCTATCTTGAACGGATTACCTTTGCATAGGTGAGTTTATTTTGGTGACTCATAATATATTTTAAAACATCCTTAGTAGTTTACATATCCTGAAAACTAACTTGGTTTGAAGATCTTATTAGATCACGGATATAGATCTCTTTTCGTTAAGGATCAAAAAGCAGTAGATTTCTTTTACTTCCTTGTAGGATTTTGTTCTCCTTATAGATGCTAATATGTAGTAAACAGGTCTGAACGAGGAAGAATTAGAACGTCTTGCATCTCTGGGAAAAAGTGTCCAAAAGACATCAGGCAGAGACATAGCACACGTTGTGAGTCACTTCTTGTGGCTTTTTTTTTTTTACTTATTGCACCATCATTATATTAGTTACAAGCAGAAAACATCAAAAAATTTATTCTCCAGTTTAAGATTGGTTTACATACCTCTGCCATGTAGGAAAAGTACCCTAAATCAATTCATAAAATCAAATTGCATCAATTTAATCAACCTACCGTACTATAAACTAGCTTTTATATATAGACGAACAAGTTATTTCCTTTTCAGCATCTCTATCAATCAATAATGCATGAACAGTTTTGTTCCTCCATATAATGTCTAAATGTTTACCGTCAGGTGGCTACAAGTGGAAACGGGGCAATTACAGTCTCTGCAACATTGTTTTTCGCTTCAATGGTAATTGGCTTTGTTCCTAGGAGGATCTTTCTTTAGTAGTATCAGTACCATTCATTGAATTTCTGAGAATTTTTAGTTGTAGGTTGGCATCCAAGTTTTTGTGATGGGCGGAATAGGAGGTGTGCATAGACATGCCAACCATAGTAGGTTTTATGTCTGTTTTGTATATTTATTTCAATTTTTCTAGTTACATGGTTAGAAACTCTGTTTAGATGATAGTTTTGGGTATTTTTGAAGCCAATATGCGGCCCCGCATTCGCTGCTATTTTTGTGTTTGTGGTGCAGCTATGCACATATCATCTGATCTTACTGCACTTGGAAGGACTCCTATAGCAGTGATATCAGCAGGCGTTAAATCAATATTTGATATTCCAAAGACTCTTGAATATTTGGTATATAATCTGTTGTCAAGGCATATTTTATACTTAACACTGAAGAGTTTAAGTTTTCACAAGAGCTATATGTTGACGATGCAGGAAACTCAAGAAGTATATGTTGCTGCATACAAGAGCGATGAGTTTCCTGCATTTTCACAGAAAAAAACGGCTGTAAGGTGCAAAATTTCCATTAGCAATGAACTTAATCACTTGCTTCTGCTTAGATATTTAGTTCTGATGTGGACATATTGACTTCTTTAGGCACCTTCCCGTGTAAACAGCCCTGCAGACTGTGCTAGAGTAATAGGCAAGTGTATTCCTTGTCTCAAACTTTCCTCTTTTTAGATATTATATATGCGCTTTGATCCCTTACCACCTTGAGAAAACTGCTTTTGCCAGATGCAAACACGAAACTAAACCGTCAGGCGGGGATTCCTTTTGCCGTTCCAATTCCAAAACAGCATTCAGCTGCCGGAAATCTTATCGAATCAGCAACACAGTGTGCTCTTACAGAAGCAAGGTCATAAGAAGCTAATATTTTCACACATGCTTGCACCAGAATATTTCAAGGGCTTTGCTTCTTTTCTTATTTTATTGTCTGAAATCTGAACTTGGTTTTGTAGGGAACAAAATATTATTGGAGATGCAGAAACACTGTTCTTACTTGCACGGGAAAATGAGTTAACTGGAGGCACGTCACTTGCGGTAATATTCTTTCTCTAGATGTTCCCTTAATCTTTAATATTCCACCAGGATCTTTAGATGTCTAATCACTTTAAGCAGTTCAGAAATTTATCTGTATCCAAAATCCAAACCCTGTGGCTTAAAAACAGCAATGTCTCAGCATTGTAAATCTTGAATTCCTTGACTCAGTTTCAGACATTGCGCTTGTGTAAAACAATGCCAAGCTCAAGTTCAGATTCAGGTTCATGATTCTGGACAGATCAAAGATGTTTTGGATTGCTAGTTATCAAGTGTTTTTATGTTGCTTATCAAAGATTTTTTTCTTTATCCCAAGAAACTCTTTAACATATTTTCACGTGTTAGTTATATATAAAAAATATTTTTCTATCTTGTTGAATGTGATTTGTCTCGTTTAGCGTTGCCTAAAGATTAAACTATTGAATTCTTAATATCACAAGGAAATATCTGATATAAAACTATTCTGCTTCATCTAACTTTCTCTGCAACTTTTGGACAACAATGGCAGCAATAACCGTTGACTTTCAGCTATGCTTCATGTTCATCCTCATATGGCTCTTCTCACACTTCTGTCTCTCTGCTTTCTTCTTGAAAAAACCAAAAAAGCTACAACTCCAAGACTGTGGTCTACCTCCGAGCCCACCATCTCTACCGGTCATAGGTCATCTTCAACTTCTCCTCTCTGTTCCATGTCACAAATCCTTTCAGTAACTCTCCTACAAGTACGGTCCCCTCCTTCACCTTCGCGTTTTCAACATCCGAATTGTTCTAGTCTCGTCAGGCCCCATGGCCTACGAAATCTTCAGGACCCACGACCTGAACTTTGCTACCCGTGACCGCGAGGCTCCTATAATGGAAAAATCGATACTTTTTGGTTCCTTTGGCTTTATCTCAGATCCTTATGGAGATTATTGGAGATTCATGAAGAAGCTCTTAGTCACAAAGCTTCTCGGATCTCATTCCCTCGAGCGGACACGGATCATCCGTGGGGAAGAACTCAAGACTTTCCGTGCTATGTTGTTCGATAAAGCGGAAAAGAATGAGACTGTTGATGTTGGTAAAGAGATGATGAAGTTGTCGAATAACAGCATTTGCAGCATGATAATGGGGAGGAGGTGTTCAGAGGAGAGCGGTGAAGCAGAGCAAGTCAGAGACTTGGTGTCCAAATCACTTAGTTTGGTGAGGAAGTTCCTTATAGCTAGCACCGTTGGTCGACTTCTCAAGAAGCTCGGGATCTCTCTGTTTGAGAAGGAAATTATGGAGGTCTCACGGAGGTTCGATGAATTGCTGGAGAAGATTATTAAGGAACACGAAGAGAATCCGAACAAGAAGGAGGACAGAGACATGATGGATATTCTATTGGAAGTTTGTACAGATGACAATGCCGAGTTTATGATTACCAGGAACCAAATTAAAGCGCTTTTTGTGGTAATGAATGACTTCAGTTTGTTTCATGGTCTTCAATCGCTTTCGAATAAGGATCATGCAAAGTCTCTATCTTTAACATTGTGCATTTGGTTGTAGGAGCTTCTCCTTGGAGGCACTGATACTTCAGCGCAAACAACACAGTGGATAATGGGAGAACTCATTAACCATCCTGAAATTCTTAAAAGATTGAGAGAAGAGACTGAATCTGTTGTCGGGAAAACGAGGTTGATTCAAGAAACACATCTCTCAAACCTGCCATATTTGCAGGCTGTGGTGAACGAAGGGCTAAGACTACACCCACAATCGCCAATCTTGGTGAGAAATGCAAAAGAAGAATGCAAGATAGGAGGGTTTTACATACCGCAGCACACAACAATGATAATAAACTCATATGCGGTGATGAGAGATCCGAATTCATGGGAATAGCCAGACGAGTTTCATCCCGAGAGGTTCATGGTTTCTCCTTTAAAAGGGAAAGATGATGAGAGAGACCAGCTAGCTTGGAACTACCTTCCTTTCGGGAGCGGAAGAAGGGGATGTCCCGGAGCAAACCTGGGTAATATCTTCGTTGGAGTAGCCATCGGAACAATGGCACAGTGTTTTGACTGGAGAATCAATGGAGATAAGGTTAGCATGGAAGAGACTGGAGAAATGACCCTGAGCATGGCTCATCCACTTCAATGCACCCCTGTTGCTCGAATTAACCCATTATATAGCTTTGAATATGGAGATCCTTAGTTGATGGTTGAGTTTGATGTCTTGTCGATGTTGAAGACATATGTCTGAAACTGGTGTTGGAACTTACTGTCGTTGTACTGTTTTCTTCTTCATACACAGACTTGTTTTTATGTCTTAGATATTAGTTATATGAAAAGGGACGAGATTGGGAGACTTTAGTACTAAATAGGAAAAGTTGCAGATAAGAAGAAAAGCTACAGGCATCAAAGTAAAATAGTTACACATCTTAGATAGTCTACTTTTAACTTATTACACTTTTACTACTTGCTACTTCTGATGCCAAACTTGTGATGATTCCGGAGCTTCAGAAGAAGGCTCTACTCCCATAGAAAACACGGGAGCTAGCACTCTTAGGCGTCTGCTGGGAGGAGCTTGAGTTTTCTGATTGGGTTGGGCTATCGATTTCCAAAGGGAGTTTCATCTTAGCCAGTGATTCAGTGAATTGCTGCAAGCTTTTCGTGTACATGTCAACAATATCTTGCTGCACTACCTTTTGCTCTGGTTCAATGTTCACTGTCAGAACCGGTTTCGCAACTGCTTCATCATCCGTCTTATCTAAATCGTCATTCTTGATGATATCTATTGGCTTCTTCGCTTCTTGATCTGAACTTGAGTTGTTTCCTTCTCTTGATTGCTTTGAATCATCATGAGTGCCCGATGAGTCCGAGCTAACTGCAATTGATGGAGAAGAGATTTCATTTGTTGAGACACTATTCGTTGGAGCTGCTTCTTCAACAGTGTCAGCAACTCCAGACTTGGTGCTGTTTACTTCCACAAAGCCGGTATCAGAGCTTACAAATTCATCAGAGTCAGAACAAGTAGTGGAAAAGTACTTAGACACCATTTGATTGTTTTCACAGACAATCTTTGGATCCAAAAACTCAACCTCATCAAACTCGATAGGAGCCAACTCGGTCTCATCCACCGTTGGTACTGCAGGAATGTGCATCACCTCGGGCAAATCTCCTGCGTACGAGAGAGACAACTCGACAAAACCTGCAGAAGAGTGAAACAAATCGGTTGACGAAAGAGAGAACTCTTTCTCCAGTTTCCCATTCCTCACAATCAATTCAGACAAAGGTACAAGAGTGAATCCAAGTAACTGATCCTCCAGATAATTCTTCACGCGGCTCATCATATATATCTCACACTTAAGCGAACAGTCCAGATTCTTCACATCAAACTGAAGGGTATCGTCAAAGACAGGGTTTCTCCCTCCACCATTGATGATCCTAGTGGACAAGAAGCTCTTGGGATCACTTGTGAGAGAAAGCTTAGCGTACACATCTTGCTTATGATAGATGCAGATGTTGTGGATGTCCCTAGCTTGGTGAACAAAAACCTCAAGCACACCGATGAAACTGTCTGAATCAGACAACATGACAGGTTGCTTTGTTCTGGTTTCACCACTGCCATTCGAATGGACACCATTGAAGGTTGATGCCACAGATTGTGAAGACTCCATAACAGGATCTGCAAACAAGAAAAGGTAACAAACTCAGTTGGAATTATCCGTAAAAATAAAATAAAAACTTTTGGAGCTTAGTTTAAATTCTCTAGATAACTAACAAAAAGACAGACTCAATCCCAAGAAACAAAATTTACTGAGCGAATCAAATCATATAACTTTAAGTTGCAGCAATCGAATATGCCATTGAAACAAAAGTCAAGAACTCCTCAAACAAGCAAGTAACGATAACTTGGTCTTTTACCTGATCTGAAGAAAAAAGCTACAAACTTGATTATGGTGAAGAGTGGTTAATTAATTCACTAAGTTACTAAAAGAATTTAACGCAGACGCATCCTATAAAAACAACAAAGAGAAAGGCCATAGATGGATTCCAAAAAAGCAATCAACTTTCTCGAGGAACAAAAAAAACCATAATCTAAGGGACGAGAAGGAATTTTCCAGAAAAAGTAAAGATTTTTTCGATAAAGGGTTCTCGTTATATGAAAAGACGAAATTAAAGCTCTGTTAACCTTTAATTTGGATGAAAAAAGGTCAAAAAGAAGAAAGCTTTTATCTGTTTTCTTCTTCTTGAAATTTGCGCTGAGGTTTATACAAAAACCCACTTGGATTTTGTTTTTCTTGAGCTTTGCGACGGAGGAGAAGATGATGTAGAAGAAAAAGTGAAGAGGAGCAATTATTGCGTTATTGTTTAATATTCAGTGTGAAAAAGACTTTTCTAAGTAAGCACGATCCACGGATTATAGAGCCTCTCTTTTTGAAGCTTTTATTTTTGTTTGTATTCAATTTGTATACCACAACGGCTCTAAAGGCTCCAACGAAACTTACTTTAAAAAGATTTTAAAGTTTTTTTTTTTTTTTGGCATTAGGAAGATGTTATGATTGGTTTGGTTCTTTTATCATATTTTTGTTTGGTCTGGCTCGGTTAAAACTTGGTTTTAAAACACTTGACTATCTATGAGTTTTCAATTTTGATTTGATGAAAGGAGAATATAAAGCTCAAGATTCAAACAAGTTAGATCTTGACTGGTGTAAACGCAATGGATGTGGGTGGGGGAGTCTGTAGAAGCGGACATAACAGATTAAGCCCTTAACACAAACAAACTCTGTTCACTTGAATTTAATGATCACACAATGTTTGACGTGTTGTTGTCTTCACCAGCTTTAACATAATCATTACCATAAGTTCAGTGAAGTAGAAGAATGCTACGAGAAGACACACAAGGTTGAAGTGATAACAACGAATCTAATTGGGATGTGTAAATAGTTAACACACACATCTATATTCTGCATACACCACATAGCTTCAAAATTCTTGTTCATAGTCAAAAATATGATCTCTTACAGTTAAAAAGAAAAATAAACGAGCTAAGAAGTTAATCAACCACCGGCGGTTTTTCTAAGTTCAGTTTCCGGTTTTGCGGAACCGTAAGGCAATTCATAGAATTCAGCTAAGTATGTCAAAGCTTCAAAGTTGTTGTTGCATACCTTCCACAATGCAGAAACCTCTCCTTTAGAAACAGTTCCCAAGTTTTCACAACTCTCTATGAATTCAAACAGCTTTGAATAGAAAGAATCATAATTCATCACAATGAATGGAACCGGCAATACAGATCCAATCCTTTTGAGCTGAATCAATGCCAAAATCTCAAACATCTCATCAAGCGTGCCAATGCCACCTGGAAGTGCAATTACCGCCGTCCTATCAGAAACATTGTTTCTAATCGCTGCATCCACTAATCCATGTTTTCTTGCTGAGAAAAACCTAAACATGGATTCCACATTTTAGGGATCACTCACTCTTGTGCAACCAGAAGTAGCAAGTGGTGTTTCGCTACGTTTACCTGCAAGTATGGTAATTCTGAGGAGGGAGATAAGGATGAAACTTGGATGCAGTCCATTCACCAGCTTCTTTTTCTATTTTGATGCCCCCGACCGGTTTCTCAGCTTCCAAAGCACCTTTGGTCACAGCATCCATAAGTCCTGGTCCAGCTCCAGACCATGTAGTACAGACCAACAGATTTGCAGCCTGATAAAATACACAACTCTGAAAAATCTATATTGTAAATTGATAACTAACTATGAGTGGAGTTTAACGGGTCTTACTTACATCTCTGCTCAACTCTTGTGCTTGTAGGTAATGTGAATGGTTTGGTGGGATTCTGGCAGAGCCTAAATACACAATGCCTCTCCCGAGCCTCCGTGTGAGGTCGAAGCAAATCTCTAGCTCTTTCTTTACCTTTCAAACAATAAGAATTCAAAGGAATAAGGTAGAGACATAACTGTTCTTTCGAGGGGAGATTATTAGAATCTTAACATCCGAAATCTACAAAGAAGATTAGAGATAAGAGTGGGATTTACTTCTTCATTCAATTGAACAAGAAAAGGCCAAGACTTTTAACAAGAGAAATCAGATTTTAAGCTTTGTTTTTGTCATGTAACTTTGCTAAACCCTTTCAACATGTTATTTTTTCTATCTTTTGGTTTCTAATTCACTAAGCAATCTCCTATTATGAACTTGTTCATAACACTCTACTGCAAACTAGAAATGAAACAATTTAATGGATACATTGAAATTCTAACACAAATTTCAAAGCTGAGATTTTAGAGTTCGTTACCTCAAAGGGGCTTCTTCTCTCAACGAAACCCTCAGATACAACAGACCTGCACTTCAGAGCTCGATCTGAAAATGCCCTAATTGGATGACCAAACCTCATCTTCAGAAAAATTGGATCTCTTTCTGTTAAAGAGCTTGCGAGTTTTGGTGTTTCTAAAGGAGACACCTTCGGGGATAATCGGAAACTCCATGAGGAACCCAGCATCGAAAACCCCATTTTTCTGATGCTAATACGCGCAGTTCTCAGTTCCTTCAGAGAATAAAATTTGGGAAACGAAACAACTCAGGCTCTCTCAAACTCTTAATTCAAGATCTACAGATAAAAGTTTCAATTTTTTTTGTTTTTGACAGCATCAAAGGTTTCAATTTTTAGCTGGTAATTTCGTTTCCGTTCAACTCACGAGTCATGCCCAGTCACGAGTCATGTCCAGTCACGTGTCGGTTGTTGAAACTTCCATTTTTGCCTTTTCCCTTTTCCTTTTTTTTTGCCAAGACGATGGTCTCGGTCAATTTTACATTCTCCATAAAATCGCAAAAACCTGCTCTGTATTCATTTAGATACTCCGATTTCAACTGTTAAATTGGCTCGACCATGACTCATTCAGTAGAATTTCTAGTGCAAGTTGCTAAAACACTGATCTGTTTTGATTTGTTGTTGCAAGTTTTATCAAGGGTTTAGCTTTGGAATTTCACACTAACACGGAAAAAGACAAAATCACAAGTAATCTGGACACTGACATTAGAACACATGATACATGCAATCCACCTATTGAAATTTTAGAACATACCTAACCCAACTAATCTCAATTAATAATGACATTTTACCTATAACATGTTCTTCAAGCTATAGATATAAGCCATGTTCTTTTACTAATCACTGCGACAGCAGCTAGCAACCACAAAATGCATGTATATATAAGCTACTTGGAACGCAAGGTTGTGGAAAGCATAGAATTAGTTGTGAAAAGCTTTCATCACAAGATTTCACTGAAGAACTCCAAGTCTCCGTGATAGTGCAGAGAGAAGATTCCGGATGGTTCTCCAAGGAGAACTTGAGGGATACGGTAAAATCTGTGATGGATAAAGAAAGTGAGATTGGGAACTTAGTGAAGAGGAATCATAAGAAATCGAAAGAGACTTCGGTTAGTCCTGGATTGTTGACTGGTTATGCTGATACTTTTGTAGAAGCATTGGAGAATGAAGTCAACAGCACAAAATCCTCTTGAATTTAATACTTTGAAGGTTCTATATTAATGTTTACTCAGTCTTAAAATAAATGTTTTTTTTTAACAAAGATTGTTTGTTGTTTTACATTCTTAATTCTTAATATAAAGTTTCGAAGAAATGTCAGTTTTGGTTTTTTGAAATAAAAAGAAATTACCAAAAAAAAAAGACTTTTAGTTGTGGATTTGATTGTTAGCTTGGATCTCAAAGCGCAGTGGTTTCTAATTAGCTTCCATTTTGGTGAAATTTGGAGGTCCACTTATGTGTTGCGGAATCAGTTCACTTAGGGATGGATAAAGTATAGGGCATCATAGATCTATTTGTTTATCAGTTTTAGGTTTCTACGGCTACGGCATGTGATGTTCGTTTGTTTGTCGTAACTTTATGCGGTCAAACGCTGTAACAGACGCAGATCTTTCAGTCGCTGAAGAAATCAGACGGTACGTCTCATATTATTGTATTTGGTGCTATTGCAGTTGCGACTGTGATCAATTAGTGTTCGTTTCTCTACTGTAGGAGATTGCAGTTGTTGTTGCGACTAGACGCACGACTGTTAAACGAATAAGAATTATAGCATCTGACTGCAGATCGTAAGAACCGTAATTATCTACGACTGTCAAACGAACATGTCCAATATTTCCAAAATCCAACATATTAATGTTTTTTTCTACTTTCTTTTATATCAACTAGAGATAAGAGAAAAAAAAACAAAAAGGATTAAATATGTGGGAAATATGAGGAAAACAATTAGAAAAAGAAACGTGAGATAGAGATCCGTATATTATATCTACAAGTGCTTCGTCCTCAAGTTAGGGTTGCTAGAGCGATGGTGATAGCAACATAATAAAAAATCCTGCTGACGATCAAAATCACTACTAATCCATCCTGCTTATGCTTTCACTACCATGTCATTCCAAAAACGACACGCAAAAAAAAACCTCATCTTCAAAATTCTTCTGCAATGCTTTTATTATCTTAATGGCCTCTGCTTAATCTTTGTAGTGAGTTATTTCGAGAATAACAGTGTATGGGGTTACACTTGATAGAGGTACACTTCATACAATTTTCGGACTTGAATTGTTTCTTGTTCTTTGGCTTCTCGGTAAAACCATTTGCATTTCTTGATTCTCTTTTGGGAACATCAAGAAACCTCCCAATAGGGCACTGAATCACTTTCAAATTCTTTATCTATTTTAATTCCATTGTAAGTTAATTTATCTGTGCTTTAAACACGTCAATGTAAGATAGAGTCATTTATTTGTAAATTTTAGATTCGTAAAAAAACCTTTCTATTTTTCTCACTTGTATTTTCTGAATTTGCAAATGCTTCTACTTCTAGCAAAAGAAATAAACTTATTTTCGAGTCTTGAATTACAATGTCATCGTGTTACTACATTATGTAGGAATTTATAAGGTAACAGTGAATTAAGGAACTACAAACTCAAAACAAAATCCATCACTAATTATGCTTCGAAAACTGAAATACATACGCTTCATAGAACAGAGACTTACCAAACTAGCCCAAAAGGTTAGATACTTAGATCAAAAGACAGCATCACTTACTATATGGCCTCTGTCTGAACCATCAACAGCTTTTATCTTCCTCTGGAGTTTCTGTGACATTCTTCTGTATGGCCTCTTGGACATTTGGTGTTGCGTTCTGCTGGTCGGAATGATCTGTGTTGGATTGCGAAGAAGGAGGCTGCATTGTTGAGTTCTCAGTCTGAGAAGCTGAATTCTCCTCTTGTAATGATGATTCCGCTAGTGGATTCTTAGCTGCGTCTTCAGCTTCAACTATTGGACTCATAGCTTCTTCAACTAGTGGATTCTTAGCTGCATCTTCAGCTACAACTATTGGATTTGTAGCTGCATCTTTAGCTTGAACTTTTTGATCCATTTTACCAACTTTCTTCTCGGTAGGTACCTGGGCGTCGGCTGTACTAGAAGATATCTTTGCTGTTGTGGCACTTCTCACGACGCGTCCGTATTTGGGACGAAAATACTTGCCATTGTCTAATTTTACACATCTTGAGCAATGCCATTCAGATTTCCTAACATCTTTCATATTGTAAGCTTGAAGACATTTCAAGTGATATCCTTTTTTACAAACATCACATATGAGCACCGTCTTTACTTCGTTGACAGTTCCTTGACAGATTTGGCATGTAATTGCTTTACTCATGTATTCTCTTGAAGGTGGATTCCACAAGAGATTTTGTTTAGCTCGCGGTTGCAGAACTTTATGGATTAACTTAGCAATTTCGGCATGCTGGTTGTTTCCAAAAGGTGACGAAGTCTGACCATAACTCACTCCCTTCATGCCTGGGAATGTACCTGGTGGAGTTTGAGACATGAATGGTCTAATGCTCGATCGGATCTGTGCCTCTGGAAGAACTCTAAACTGGAACTTTGCTATCTGATGCAGTACCAAATGATGTAGTAGCATTCCTAAAACAATTTCCAGCAGGAACTGCTGGTTCATAAGAAGAGGTAATAATTTTAGAGATCATGGATAATTGTCTACAAACAACAATGAAAACTATGAACCCGAGACCTTGAACTCAACATGAAAACCTCACAGACGTTTTGATACGGATTACGGTATCACATAGATATGGATGTTTTATCGATTTGTTTAATATATTTTTGTATTTATTCAATTTTATAAGTAGCAAGAGTACAATATTAACCAGTATTAACCATCTCGTTGCTATTATCGATAGAACTTTCGCCACCGGATCACCGGACTCTGTCATCAAAACAAAGACAAGTAGATGCTCTTCAAGACCAATGGCGTCAAGCTCGACAATAAGCATATGACTGGTTTGATTTTCTCTGTTTCATAAACCCTTTTACCAAACATTACCAAACTCTGCTGATTTTTGTTGATAAATAAATTTAACATCTTATAAAAAAAATGAGTATAATATTAAGAAGGTTTGTATAATACTTTAGTTTGGTTATTTTACACATATATGTGTTTTTTATACTTTAAGTATTATTTTTGTAAGTTTTTATAAAAATAAGTTTAATATAGAATGAAGATTTTAAGATTAATTTTGTTTGAAATATATATTGAATATAATGTATCATTTTCTTCTATTTATGTCATATTATTAAAAGATGTATATTTTAAAAAAATTAAAAATTGAATTACATAAAAATAGAAACATATTTGGATAAGGTGTAGCTACTGTTCTAAAAAGCGGTTTAGGAAGTCGTCTAGACGTTAGGCGCTCAGATGACGCCTAGATGACCATCTCGACCGCCTAAAATCGTATAGATTTCGTTTCAGTATATTTTTCCAATTTCCAACTACATAGATTTAAATTGTATTATAAAGTTATATGTTTCATCTTAAAAATGATAAAACAAAAATATAAGAAGAACAAATATAGTTTATATGAAATTATTATAATTAATTTATATTTATAATTTAACAATTTAAACTGTCATTAAACAAATGACACCTTTTTTTTAACTTCACCAATGTCGCTTTTATATTTTATACATATCAACTACATAAATTTGTGATGCTACTATGATGTGAATATAAAGTTATTTTTATATACAATTAATCCCCAATAAAATTAATTTCACTTCATAACTATATTGTTATACATTAATATTAAGTACCATATATTATGTATAGGTTATTATAATCTTTAATAACATGTTTAATGATAAAAATGGAATAACATGTATATAATAACATGTTTAATATAAGAAAAAATTCATAAAAATTATCCCATGCAAAACGTAGACCTATGAAATTGCTTAATCTAAAACGTTGATTAGAATTTTAAAACCAAAACTTATTCAAACCTGAAACAATTTCATCATAACAATATATCCAATTTTTTACGCTTGATATTTCGTAAGTTGTAGTGATATTAACATATTGAAACAATTGTGCTTTGATTAAGGGTTTATTTTCACAGACGATGTCACATATTGAACATAGCAACGAAGTAGGTACAAGCTTAGTGGACCACCATTTTCTGCATAAGACTCCTCAACAATCACTTTAATACAGATAAATAGATAATACATAGAGACATGAAAACATCAAATATCCTCATAACAGATAAGCTTAGAGCCAAAGTACAAGATATATAGTCCATTCTTTTTATTGAAACTTTTGGACATTTTTTATATCGTGTAGGTAGGAAATGGTGTACATGTATGTTCATTGAGATATAATAGTGAAATGTTACTTAAGATGTTATATCGAGTGATGTATTTTTTCATTTTTCATTCTGGAAATTTTTGCTTGATCCATAAGTTGTTGGCAAAAATGCAAGTTTCTTAAGTCTTGAATTTAATCTTATGTAGTTTTTGTCCTAACAATGTCTAATTATTGTGCTTATGTAATGTTTTTGTCTTTACAGAAGACTAAACCAAGGTAACATAGCGTAACATAGCGTAAGGCCAAACTTTCTTAGTTATTACCATTTATTGACATGTAATATTTGAAGGCAAAACTTTATCTGTCTTTTTGTATAAACATTGTTAAATAGCAAGTAATTCATTTCCAAATGGAAATCAAGCAAACTCATAATTTTTTTAATGTGAAATAATTATTTAAATTTCATTAATTTAACAAATTCTTATGTGTTTGTCTACTGCAATCTAATTTTGTTTGAAAATCTACTTTTACACATTTCACTACTTTTTGCACGGCATATAGAGTAAAGAGGAGGCTTTTATGTCGATCCCTTAAAACTTTATCCTCTAAACGTAAAGACGAGTCATATTTGAAGAAAATGATGTAGTTGAATAAAACTCAACAACCAAGAATGTCAGTGTCTCAACAATAAGAAAAGTGGAGGTTGATATGCTCTTACGAGAAATCGTGGTTTTGGATTTATTTATTGTGATTTTCGTTATTAAAGAAGAAGTACAATTTTGGTTTCTCGGAGGAAAAAAAATAACTTTATTTTGCTTGAGATACATAAAATATGTGGGTATGTACCGATAAATAATTAAAGATATTTTTACACTAAGCATATTACAAAAATTTATTTGATGAATACGAGGTTTGACAGATAAAAACATAAATAATTTGTATTATTTTAATTTACGCGATGCAAATTTTAAAACAAATTAGAATTTGTATCCTATTACTGTTAATACAAACTATAATAGCATTGTTATATTTATAATTAGTAGATCATATTATACATATTTTATTTATATTAGTAATTTTAATTAATATAACACAAATTATATATAATAATAATAAATAAGATGTTAAAACATAAAATAAATTTAATATAAAATTTTAATAATAATTTATGAATATATAAACTAACAAAATACAAAATATACATTTTTCCGGAATGTATAGTGCGAATTATTATCTAGTATATTGTTAAATAACCTAGAATGATTTTGTAAAATGAGGAGAATATAGATAATCACGCTTTAATTTTCTAATAGATGTGGAAAGAACAAGATACAACTAATTAAAAAAATATTGGATACGAAAAAATGATAATTAAATAATCATAAGATACACACAACAAAGGTAGTAAAATAAATTATAGATAGGGGCAAAAAGATTTCAGAACAATCCCAAGGCAGAAGCAGCTTGAGACTTCCAATGTCTAGCTTTTTCAAACCCATTTCTAAAATTCTCAAAATCATCAATGGTCTGATCTATCTCTTCTTGTGTGTTCATAACAAAAGGACCAAACTGTACCATTGGTTCACCTATAGGCTCACCACCCACAAGGATAAATCGAAGTGGCAAACCGGAACCAGAACTGTTCCAAGCCTCTAACCGGTCACCACCTAGGCCTAGAAGCAGCAAGTGATGAGCGGCAGCGACTGAGTGTTGTAACTTGGAATCCCCAAAATGGCCCTGGCCTTCAAGAACATAGACAAAAGCGTTCCAGTGAAGTGGAATGGACTGAGAGATTCGAGAACCCGGCGAGAGAGTGAAGTCTAAATACATAGTTGGTGTTCTTGTGCAAATCTTTGACTTAACTCCATTCCATTCTCCTGCTATGATTCTAACTCTTACACCATCTTTCTCTGTTTCTGCTATATCCTTATGTTCTATCTCTTGATAACTCGGCTCTACTCTGCGAATTCACAAACTTTAAAATAAGAAGAGACCTAGTCTAGTACATTAAAAACATGGATCTTTCCACTCATTGCCAATTTGTTAATCCGTTAACATTTTACATCGAAGAAGCTTACAGTTTGTGTTTTGAGGAGAGATTGATCCAAAGTTGTAAGCCCTTGTTGTGAGTAATGCCATTGGAATTAGAAGAAGGCATTTCAGAGTGAACAATGCCTTTTCCAGCAGTCATCCATTGTATTCCTCCTTGTCTTATTACTCCTTTGTGTCCTTCACAGTCTTCATGCAAAATTTCTCCCTATGTAATATGCAGAAACATTAAAAATTACGCGTGGTGATTTTTATGAAGTCGAATAAGAAGATGCAAAGATATCAATCAGTACCTCTAACATGTAAGTGACTGTCTCAAACCCTGTTTTTGGGAATAAAAAAATAGTTAGCAAGAAGAATAATGAAATAGAGATAGGTTAGTGTTTTTTTTTGTTAAAGAAGATAGGTTAGTGTTGGTGGTCATACTCTGTTTTTATCATAAGGTGTAGATTAATAAAAAGTCTTGATTCTTTGTTAGCGTAAGCGTCTGCGTTAGCGTATATTTTTCCAAATGACCCACAACTTTAAGCAAAAATATTTTCTAATTATAAGAATAAATATCAACGAAAATGAAAGGTTTTTTTTTCTCATGTGAACGCAAACTTAAACGTGTAAAATACGTATAAAATAATCAATAACTAAACCAAACCTCTATGTGGGTGATCTGGGAATCCTGCAGGAGCAGAAACTGCAATTTTTTATAGAAACTCTACTGTTAATTTTTGACATGTTCGATTCAAAAGAACAAAGCAAAAATATAGGAACAAAATAAACAAAACCCACCTGAGAATTCATCCAAAACAAGAAATGGGTCGAAGTATCTTAACTCAAACCTGCAAATTTTCACAGATTTTAAACCTTTTTTCATTTACAATTGAAATTAACGAATTCTTATTTTAAGCTGTTATTTTGTAATGTTTCTTACCCTCCGATGCTTCTTCTTACAACAGCACCAAATCCTTCGTGTTGCTGTCTGGCGAAAAGCTTCTTAACAACTAACCTCTTATTCATATTATTATTAACAGAAGATTTATCTGAGATTGGCATCTTGAATCTCTGAGGGCGTTAGTGAAGAATATGTTATTTCTTGAATCTCCGATGAAGATGTATTTATATAGTAAGGAAAGAGTTGTTGTATTAATGTATTGACAGTTGGCCAAATTAAGAAGATGATTTAACCCAAAAAAAAAAAAGATTTATAAGTCAATGTTTTAAAAGCTATTATTTGGATTTTGAAGACGCCACTTTTTAACAGTTTATAACTGTATAGAAAGATTTATTTTTCTTAATAAAAATATCGGTTCATTTTTTGTTTGATAAACTTAGCTCCAAAATACATTAATACGTAAGTATTCTATGATCCTAGGTTGTATTCTATGGTACCTAATTGGGTAAAAACAATCTGTAGTGGTAGACAAATCATTGTAACTCTTGCTTGGTTGATGAAAGTTGTCGTTGAGCCAAGAAAATAAATAATACGTTAGGAAAAGTATATGTTAAAAGTTTTTTTTTAATGGAATAAGTAACCCCAGCTAAATTTAGATTTAAAAAATGGTTTGTCGTACGTCATCAATTCATCATCTTCTGTCTTTATAATAACTCGCAATAAAGATGTTTCAATTCGAAAGGCAAAAGTATAAATCACATATTGATTCGTTAATGGACCCCGTGGTCCGTGGATATCCCAATTATTGCATTAGAAATATTTTATTTTTATTTTTTCTTGATTCTTTTTCTGTATCCACAGATTTTTGCCGTGTGCGGTGGCATTAATAAAGCCCGACATTAGACCATCTTCGTAGGTTACAACCTGATTGTTAAAAAATCGGTTGTTAAAAAAAAATAATTTTAAACATGTTTTACCTCCAATAAAAATCCTCTTAAGCTCCGATTATAAAACAAAAATTAGAAGTGCGGTAAGAGATTTTAAAACGGTAAAAAAAAAAGTAAAACCCAAAACGGAGTGTTTAAGAGATTTTGTATCGTTTTTGCAGTGTATCGTCATTTTTATTTAGTATTACTTTTTTATTTTAATTTATGTATCACCACTTTGATATCGTTTTGACGGATTGATTACATAGAAAATGATATTTTTTTATCGTATCACTATATACCAGCAATCATAAATTATTTTTTTGTAGAAATAATTTTTTTATGAAATAGATAATCCAAATGATTTTAGTCTAATCTACTCATTTCCTTGTCAGTGGAGATAAAAAGATATATTATTATGGAATTCGTATTTTTGACTACGATAATGTTCGTATAACGAAGCTATTATACTCGTTATACGAAGCTATTATAATTTAGGGTTAAATAATTATGGAAAATAAAATCTATGAAATTTATTTGTAGATAAAATCGGTTTTCATCATTTATAAAATTTAGTTCGTACTGAAAAAAAAGAGTTAAACGCGGATTAACTGCGAGCCATTTTTGTGGAAATAAAAGTTGTCCACGTATTTAGATGCGAATACGCAGTCGTTTAGTTCAGATAAGCGCACACGTTTATTTATGAACGACATCATGACGTAAGGATGACGGTTAGACCATCTATAGTTCCTTCTTCTGGCACTTCTGATTTGAAGGGTCAAAGTCACGCACGTAAGTCTTTGAATATTAATAACTAACCCAAGAAACGACAACGATCATTCAAAACAAATTTTCTAGAAACATCATTCGAATGATTACGTAATCATGACACCACCAGTGATCTAAGTCTTTTCATGAATCAATGTGACAAAATTGACCATATACAAAAAGAGAAGAAGCAAAGACGACGAATAATATTAAGAATTCAAAAAATTAAGTTTGAAAACTAGGGAAACGATGTTAACTTGGATTTTCATATTTCTTCCTCATCTCATCACATAGCTTTGATTGTATTTTAGAACTTAAAAGAGTCATCTTCATGTTCATAGTTGTGGCAAACTTTAGGTTTGATCAATTACCTAATTTGAGGTGGTTGGAAATTGAACCGTCTCATCGATAACCAATTGAATTGACTGCTAGAAATTAGTCAATTACAATGAACTAGACTTAGATAAATAGTCCAAACACTCGGACTCGGTTATAAACCGCTGAAAAACATATAGTTTACAACGTCTGTTATCAAACGGTCAAATTAACTGTTTTGCTTCATTCTTTTTTTTTTCTAATCACTGGAATTCTCAAATCCAAACTATAAATTCTTTTATACTAAGGTTCTATTTGTTCATCTATCATTTCCATCCAAATAATCAATTCAAATACTTCATCTCAATGTTGTTTGTTTATATTTTAATTTGTTCATCCCATCCATTTGAATGAACTTTTGTTTATTGGATTAGATTTTGTAAATATTTTTATCCATTTATATATTTTTAACAAAAAAATGACTAAAAATTTAGAAAAACTATGCATACGAAAAAAATTTAGCTTTCTTATTTATTTTCTAATGCCAATAATTTAATCTAATCATATTTGAATTTGAATTATATCCTTAAAAGACAATATTTAGAACTGCAAATCACATAATATATTTAAAAGCACAATAACCGTAAATAGTGTTTTTACGAAAAATTGTAAAATGATGTTATTCCACAAAAAACGTATAATCATGGAATAACGTATAATCACAAAATCACTAATTGACTTTTTTTGCCAAAACAGAAAAATCTTGGAATTAGAATTTTTGCCAAAATTGTAAAATTAATTTTTTGAGAAAATTAATGAAATGAAGTTTACTGCTAAAAATGCAAAATCGTGAAATTACATTTTCGAGATAAAAAAAAATCTCCGAATTAGGTTTTTTTGCAAAACCTGTGAAATCACAATTTTGATGGAAAATTGCAACATGACATTTTTATGTAAAAACTGTGAAATCACAATTTTAGCAAAAATCACAAAATCATGGAATTACGTTTTTGCGATAAAACCATAAAATCTCATAATTGCATTTTTCTGTCAAAACCGTGAAATTACTATTTTAGCAGAAAAGACAAGATCAACACACATAATATCAAATACATTTATAAAGTTTATAAGAAAATTATATCAATATTTATGAAAATAATTATATTAATATTTATAAAAATAATTCTATTAATATATATATAAATAATTATATCAGTATTTCTAAAAGATAATTAAAAAAATGAATGTACTTTTATTTATGTTTTTACATGTTTAAAAATAATTATATCAATATTTACGAAAATAATTATCTCAATATTTATTAATCTAATTCAAAATAGATATAATTTTATTTATGATTTTACATGTTACAAAATTTTACCTTTCTATTTTATAAGTTGATGTAATTTTTAAAACAAATTAAACCAACAAAAAAATAAAATTTGCTATGAATACATTTGTCATTTGTTATTTTTGAATGAATCATCTCATCCAAATGGTTTAAAATTTTTTTTCCTAAATTATAAAACTCATTAAGACATTTCATTTATATAAAACATCTGAATGAACAATTTTTAGTACTAAACAGACCGATTCTCGTCTACACAAACAGACCTAACATGTTTCAACCAATCCACAACTTTTTTACTCTAGTTATTTCTAACATCTCTAACCGTTATTTTAACTACAATCTATCCCAGAGCTAAAAAAAATAAAAAATCATAACTGGTTAGTAATCAGAACCTCTATGTTTCTGTTACCAGTAAATAATCATAACAAGTTTGATTTATTGCATGTATGATTAGTATTTAACATTTTTCTTGTGCTTAACAGACGACATGGAACAAATGTTGATCCCTTCTAAGTAAAACCAGAATTTTTTTATTGATTTTGTTCACATAGAAAAACAAACAGAGTTATAAGTTTTAATGTCAAATCATACTTTGCTGTGAAGATAAAAACATAAACTTTAAACATATGGATGTGGTCATCAACAACAGTTACTACTACAACATTTGACAACTGTTTCTTCGGATCATAAGTTTTACTTTTACAAGCAGATTCTGCAAACTGTAGAAAAGATTCTAATCTCTCGAAATTTCTGAAACCAATCAAAGTTTTTTATTTGTTACCTCCAAGCACAAGAAGTGATCAGAGGTTGATTCTTCCATCCTAAATACAATGCTCCATCTCCTTCTTCAAGTGTATACTTCTCTGAGTAACTCTCAAGCAATCCTTTGATCGTTGCGTTCACATACGAGCTCAACGGATACTGTTTAAAACCCGCCATGTGAAACCGAGACTTCCATTTCCCTAGCGGCTCGTGCCTCTCTTCTCTTTCGATCCCTTCGCAAGCTATAAGATTCACAACCTCTCTAGCCAAACAATGCTGCTCCACGTTGATCCTTTCCTTGTGATCTCTAGCAAGTTTGACATCGATGGATTCGAAAACCGCCAAATAATGGTTCATTGTCTCCACGAACCGGGGAAGAAACGGCGCAGTGTTTGTATTCGCTTCTTGTTCGACTAAAGTCACCACATTTGGTGACAAACGTTTGACCAATCTCAACAATCTATCTCTGTGATTCTCCACCGTTACACTCTCATCAGGCATGTGGTGAAGAACAAGCGGGAAGTTAACCGCAAGCGCTTCTCCATTCCTAATTCCTAGCTTCTCGATTTCGACTTCCGTGCAACATAAAGCAGCTCCATGGAACTCAAATGGCACACCACACATTTCTGCTAGCTTCCCGAGTCTTTGTCCAACTAATTCAAGTCCACCTTGTCTAGCAAACAAAGATCTCGGATCATCAATTCCCGTTATCCTAACTTTTGGAGGTCCACCAGGTCGAGCACCGAGAGCACGGATCAAACTCACCCACTGACCACCTTGAGAAATTTGGAAATCGATAATGTGCACAAAACTTTCGTTCTTCACAGCTTCCGCTATAGCTCCATTCGCGGATTCATAACCGAATTTAAAATACGGGCAGGCTTCATACAAGATATGCATATAAGTAAGAAGCTCAGGACCAGTCGGGTCTTTGCATCTCAAAGCTTTATAGATCGAACTACCCGAAGAAGCTAACCGAGCAACAAGCCCTTCCAGCATATATGCTCCTAAGCGTTGAACAGGCTCACCAGAAACCGAAACCATTTGCTGTAACTGAGAAATCAACCAATCAGACATTTCCAGATCATAGTTTTCAACCGCTTTTGCGCATTCATAGAGCACTCCTTTCAAATCTCCCCTAGAGATCATCTCCATAGATCTATACATAGCTGAAGAAACAACTCTATGTTGTTGTCCAAACCCGGTACCAACAAAGCTATTGTCTAAATCAGGCTCCATCATTGCAGTCTCCAAATCTTTAAGCATGAGGCTAAGCTCTGTCTCATTGTTGTTTGTAGCAGAAGAACCACTTAAAGGAGAGTTGTTGTTGTCATCAGGGGAATGATGAAACTCTGAAGAAGCGTTGTTAAACCGAGATGAGCTGTTGTTGTTGTTTGGTTGAGGACTGTCGTTAGAGGAAAAGCTTGTGGTTGACGAAGAGTTGTTGGTGGTGGTGTTAAGACAAGGATGAGACTTAGTGCCTGAAGAAGATTCAAGTGTGCAGTAAGAATCATATGTCTGAACAGATATGTCCATTTGCTGGACTGAAGATGGTTGATGATAAAACATTGAAGATCCATCTTTACTCATATGTTCTCGAGTAGCCTCCATTTGGTGATTATCTGCCACCAATTACAGTTTCTTAGATCTTGGGACAGTAAGAACCCTAATAATTTATCTTAAGATTCATCATAGAGACAATTGAAGAACAAACAAAATCTTTAAAGGTTGGATCTTTATTTAGATTGATTCAATTGAAGATCGACCCACTAGGAAAAAATTCATTATAAAGATCTAAAAATGAATTCAATAAACAGTAGGGAGATAAAGTTCGGAGATTTTAACCGTAATTCTGAGCTAAGAGATGGCTACTGTTACATAAACCCTAAAGTTTGATACTCAATTTCAACACAGCTTAACTCAAAAAGAACAAAGTAAGTTATGTTCAGCAAATATATTGAAACAAGAGGAGAAATAACGAAATTTTAAGTTAGAAAAATCACCAGAAACTAGCAGAAACAAGAAAGCAACCGACAGAAAACTAAATTGATTGAGGAAGAGCAAAAAAAGAAAAGATTGAAACTTTGAAATCAAGAATCTCACCTGATTGAGATTGTTAGCAGAGAGAGATTGAGATAATAAAGATTGATTCTTGAGGATTGAGGAAAAAGAAAGATTAGTTGATGATATATTGATTTGAAGCTTAAAGGCAAAGAATCAAAAGACAAGTGCTTAATAATAAACGCTCCTCTCATTTTTATCCTCATCTCTTTTCTAAACCAAATACCCCCTTTGACTATTCTATTTTACATTTTTGCCACTGTTGATTTTATGTACCGCGTAAGAGGGAACCTTTATTTCGTTTTCTAACAGTCAATATTAGTATGACGATTAACGACTAATTATATGATTTAAAAAAAACAATTTGTGTCTTGTATTACATCATTATTTGAGTCCTGAGGAATTTTCCAAAATGAATAATGATCTACTTTTTAATCATTATTTAAGAACAAACAAATCTAATTAACCAAAATACATGCGATTTCATATATTAAAAAATCGGTGAGATCAATCCAAAATGATATAGAAAATCTAGATTATGATATTTAGTATTATCATTAAATATATTATTTAAATTTATTTGTTTAGTTTTATATCTATATAAATCATTGTATCAATCATATTACTTTTATGATAGTTTATTATAATTTTTCTCTAAATTTTTTTGTGTTTTTACTCTTATCGAATTTATGTTAAAAAAACAAAAATGATTTCATGATCTTTGAAAATTTTACATTGACAAATACTTTTTGAAATTGTGGTTAGTTAATTGATAAAAAATTGATACGATTTCATAGAGGTTTTTTCATTAACTTTCCTAGTATTGGCTTTAATAGTTCCACTATTTTATGTTGTATAATTGATTTTTTTCACTTTTGTGATTCTTCTGTTTTATGATATTACTAATCAAAAGCAAGATATGCGTAGATGATGATTTTCATCTAATAAATGCTGGACACATGAGATGTTAAATGATGAAATAAATGAAAGATTTGGGAGTTAATGAGAGTGGTTGAAATGTTGTGGGCTGACCATCTTTTACCGGAGTCAATTCTATTTATTGGCAACGTCATTCAACTTGTAAGTTGTAACAGTTTTTGTTTGTTCTGTTAATCAAACCTTTTATTGGAGTATTATTTTTACATAGAAATTTCATGTAAGCAAGATCAATAGTTTTGATATAGTATAATATATGAATGTGTTTATTATATATAAAAGTGACGAAAAACGAATTTGTGTTGAATGAAGCACGAGCAAAAGCAAAACAATGGGTAGTCATCAATTGAGTATAATAAGAGCACATGGTCCTTATTTAATGTTGAAGTCTTTGGAATAAAGTTAAAAAACCGTACGAACCGAGCAAATGCAATGACTCAAGAAAATGAAATAAATCATGATGGTGATTTTATTATATTTCTGTGTGTGGACGAATGTATGTGAAATCAATAAACATCTTTTTATTTCCTTTTTTGGTAAACATTGGGTCCTCACTGAACAATCAAATCCAAGTATACATAAGTACTGTTATTACCAAACTAACCATAATACCATATAGCGATTGTAGAGTGATTTTGTTGCATACCAAGATTTTAAATC
Source organism: Cardamine chenopodiifolia (assembly GCA_963922655.1). Taxonomy (NCBI): domain Eukaryota; kingdom Viridiplantae; phylum Streptophyta; class Magnoliopsida; order Brassicales; family Brassicaceae; genus Cardamine; species Cardamine chenopodiifolia. The sequence goes on from OZ000483.1 coordinate 17,467,983, forward strand.
AATTGATGAAATAACAAATTATAACGTTCTTTTGCAAAACAAGATAGGGATACACAATTTTTTCATATTTGCCCTCCAAATTATGCGTAATATAGTATGATACGTCAAAATATAGCGATAAAAACTGTATTTTCATATTTATAACTATGACGTTATAGTTTTTTTTACCATTATTTTAAGATGTTTGATATATATGAAATTGCCTCTAATACTCCAACTTGATTTTTTTTTGGTATAGGATACAAATACTCGTGATTATAATGCCTTGCAATATGATTTCAGCTTAAAATTGTACTTCATGAGTTTACCATACTAAAATTGTGTACCTCTTGTCTAAATTATATTTTTTGGTCTACAGCAAATAAATTGGGATAAATGCGAGGGCAAAATGGTTTGCACAGACGCAAACATCGATGAGAAAAAGAAAGAGATCAGATGACACCAAACGTGTAAGCCAGAGGTTTGTCCAACACTTATCACTTTAGGTAGCCATGGGCTTATGATCCGGTTAAATGAATCGGTTTTTCGGATTGTCGGATCATTCAAATTTTGAGAATTTTACCGATGTAAAACGGAAAAAAAATCGGTTTGTTCGGATCGGCTCTATCAAATTAAATCACTTCTGATTTTAATCTTAAAGTTCCTGTTTTTGGATATTACAGACCGAATATGAATAAAAATAGAGTTTGAACCAAAAATTTTATTATGAAGTGAGATCTAACCGATTTCATATACAAAAAGGATTTAATACACAATAAAGATTGAATACACAAACAATCAAAAAAAAATTGACTACTTGTAATGAATACTTGTAGTTTGTAAGCCTCACCACAAGTCTTCATTACAAAACATCAACTTTTGTATCTTAAATAAAAGCTGGTAAATGGTTAATAATTTGTAAGCCTCACCACAAATTAATAGTTACAATTAGACCTAATAAAAGCTGCAATCCGCACAAAAAAAAAAGAAAAAAAAGGCAGCTTCTTACGTGAAGACGGGATCCATCAAAAAGACATCAGACCAACATGTGGAAGTAAACAAGAGACTATAAGATAAGAGACTTGAAGCATTACAAATCTTTCAAACAAAACAAAACCTTCATACATAAACTAGTGTAAATTATAACAAAACTTTCAAGTTTCAACCGTATACGTAAACTAAACCGACTAAAACTTAAAAGTCTTAAACAATGCCAGAAACATACATACCATCTCAAATTCTCAATTATCAAACATAAAAAACAAAACATGAACTTAACCATCTAAATTCTGAAACATATACAAATTTATCTTCTCTACCAACAAAAATCACTGAGGAGATGCTATTGAATTCCTAAAATCTACACAAGAAAACACACTTTGTTAATTTGTTATACCATTTAACAGTTAAATTTTAACTTATACAAAGTTAGAGTACTTAGTACTTACCTAGTGGTTCAAAGAACTCTATTTCTTCCAACATTTGCACTAAATTAGCGACATGTGCTTCAAATTTATAAGCACATCGCAACCATTATTGTGTGCATAGCAAAACCTCAACCATATATGGAGTTAGAGAACTCCTATAAAGATCCAAGACTCGACCACTAGTACTAAAGGAAGACTCTATACCAACTGAAAATACTTGAATAACCAGAACATCTCTAATCATTTATGATAAGATTGGGATTTTGGAATTGTTACTCTTCCACCATGACAGAACATCGTATGGTAAATCAACCTGTTTTCTACTCGAATCTTAGTTTTTTCAGCCAAATAGATATCTAACTCACTATATTTGTCTTCATTACTCCTTAAGCTAACCATCTTGCTGTATATTGAATCCATCCGCTCACAACCCTCACATCATCTAACAAATCTAAGATACCACTAGGCCCCTCAGATTCTACAGATGCAGCAATCTCACATAGTTTGCTAAATCTAAGACTATATTAATCATAAAGCTTTTGCATCACACTAGTAAGTGAATTATAAAGTTGTGTAACTTCTATAGTACCTTTGCCATAAAGGTGATCGAAGCAAAGTAAAGCAAACTGTAGCTTCTTCCTCGGAGTAAAGACACTAACCACAACCACAAGCGGATTCATATTTACAAATTCATCCTAGTATTTTTTAAACTTATCCTTCATAATATATGCTTGATCTTTTATCAGTTTGTCACTGTTGGCACACTTGGCGATCAAATTCCTTTCTATGTTGACAATCTTATTGTAAAAAAGAGTTGAAGTAACTGATTGAGAAACCAAGAATGTTAAAATACACTGGTAAAAGATTTTCAAAAACTTCACTAACATTTGCATCAACTAAAATCTCCTGACAATCATATCTCCTGGAAAAAAGTACAAAGAACGTCATTATGCCGAACCATTCTGATTCATATAATATAAATATAACAGAGAGCGAATCAAATCTGTTCTACGCGTACGTAGTTCATGCGAAGAACCGACAAATAATTACCTCCAAAAACATTTGCATCAACTAAAATCTGAAAAGTCATTTCATCAAATATCCACTTCAATCTTTAGAAAAAAATATAAAAAATGAACTAATATCTAAAAATTTCCTGCACGAACAAAATGGTGTATGGACGCTGAAGAAGCAGCAGAGTGGGTGCTCGGAAGTTCATACGTTATATTTCAAGCAAAAGCAAATGCGGACCAATTACGTGGGCCCATCATCACTTTAAAGCCTTTGACCCATACCGTGTTCTTTTATGAATTTCAGGATTCTGATTTGACTTCCCATTTTTTATTTTACTTTGATTTCTACCCGTATAATTAAATTTCTTACTTTTATGTCTTTTTTTTTTTGTCTTCTGTCGAGTAACAGTCGGGGAAAATCAACCCTTCCGAGGTACGACAATCGTGTGCAGTCACATAATTTCAAAAAGTCAGCATTTATAATTTCCTTACTAGACTTTTGAAAAAGAAAACGTCCTTAATCTCTAACGAGTCGACAACTAATATTATTCCCGGTTTCGTGTCGGCTACCCAAACCTATAGTAAGCATCTTGAGAGTAAAAATAAGACAACGATAAAATAAAGTAATATTAAAATATTTATATATAATCTCAATAACATAACTAAATGATTAAGTAACTTATAATGAGATTATAATTAAATATATTGATATATTCTAATATTTTCATATATATTTATTTTATTTCTAATTTATAATTTTATATTTGATAAATAAATTAATAGATTGATGCAAGTATTTTAAAGTAAGTATAGTGACGTTTGAAAATACTATTCATGTTTTAATTTTTTAAATTGCTAAGAAATTTTTTTTTTTAAAGAAGTTGAAAAATAAAATTTAAGCAGATTTTGTTCCCATATAAATTTAAGCAGTTTACTAGGTATGTAAAGTTCATAAAAGTATTGGTTTAAACATTTCATTAAATATTTTGGTCGTGAAATGTTTAAACTCTAAACTACCAATTCTTTGGCTAATTTAGCATTAATAACTACCTAAATGAAGGATCTAACCATAATCAACGTAAGCAATCATCATCTAACTATCAATTCATCATAATCTAGCATGACTCATAATCCGTCTAAAAGACTAACATCCTAAATGAAGAAAAAGATAGAAAATAGATTTACAAAGATAGATATGAAGAAATCTTTCTTTATAGTGGCATAGTATAATGAAGATCAATCCATAATAAAGGTTTGATCTAAATCCAACTCTAGTGAGAAGAAAACTTAGGATTTTTTGTGTTTTTACAAGTATTTATATGAAGTGTAAATGAAAATCGGGTTAACCCATCAGATAATAAAGTTAAATCAGCTTCAGCAACATCGTCGAACCGGTGCTGTCCATCGGTGTGCATCAACCTGCTGTGTGATACCGATGGCTCCCAGCGGTATACACCATCCCGATGTCGTCATCCCGCCAACAAATCGGCAAAAGTCTAGAAATTTTACAGCGGCCTGCTTCATCCCACGACATGATCTCGTTGGCACCTAACGGTATGCTTCAAACCGCTACACCAAGTCGCCAATGTTCCAGCGATTTCCTTTAAACTTGCACCGACGTCTTTAAACCGATGTAGTTCACCAATGCAACTCGCAACCTTCACCAAATTAACTCTTTTTGTTATTTACCTAGTGACGTCTTTTGGCTGCTGCTTCTAACCGCTACAAGCTTCTAGCTTCATCAAATCTTCTCTTTGCTCATTTCAAACCTCCTCATCCAAACTTCAAGTCTCCAAGTCACCTAAAAAGTCTCAAAGATTATGCAAAATGCAATATATACAACTTATGACCCTATAATACGTGATAATGCAAAAATGAAACTAAAATGCATAAATTTATTTCTAGATGATGCAAAATGAAATGAAAAGTGATCAAAACAAATATGTAAAACATGTAAAAATCATGCATATCACTTCGCAAGAATCACTAGCTATACAAATAGCCGGAGTTAAAAATCATAATGACTCGGGAAGCACATTTGTGGCTCAAAGGCAACAAAACTTCAAACCCAAACACAAGGATGGAGGCCTAAGAAACAATGATGGACGTGAAAGATCATCCATGCGAGATAAGAAAAAAAATTAGTGCTACCGGTGTGGAAAACTTGGGCATTTTAAAAAGGATTGTCGAGTCAAATTGAAGGAAACAAATATGGCGGAATCAAAAGTTCATACTGAAGACGAAGAATAAGGGAAATGTTTCACGGTGGAAGATGCATCTTTAGGAACATCCAATCCAATGAAAGTGAAAAATAATTGGATTGTGGATTTCGGTTGTAGCCATTATATTACCGGTGACGAGAAGTTATTTTATAGTCTTCAATATCATGACGGAAAAAAGGCAATCATTACCATAGATAATTCAATCCATCACGTAGAGAAGGAAAGAATAGTTGTCATCAAAGGGGATGATGGAAGCCCAATCACTCTCAATAATGTATATCATGTTTCTGGAGTAAAAAAAATCTTCGCTCTGTAGTAAATGTGGTAGACTCAGGTAACTACGTTCTATTTGGCCCAAAAGACATTAATTTTTTAAAAAAATATTCAAGAGTTAAAGGCGGACGTGGTTCACACCGGAGCACGAGTTAAAAATCTTTATATTTTATCGGCCTAGAACACTTATGTGGAGAAGATGAATACCAATGACAATACTTTTATATGGCATACTAGACTTGATCATATAAATATGACTAACCTTAAGGTCATGCTGAATAAAGACTTAGTTAACGGACTTCCAAAGTTGAAGATTCAAGATGAAGAAAAACTTTGTGAAGGATGGAAATATGGAAAGCCACATGGGCTTCCATTTGACTATTCCACCTCATGATGCAATGCTCTGTTAGACTTACTCCGGGTTTTGACTTACTCCGGGTTTTGCTACATGTTGTTGTTTGTTGATGACTTTTCATGGTACACTTGGACATATTTTTTGAAAGAAAAATCAGAAGTATTCTCCAAGTTCCAAGAGTTAAAGATCACTGTGGAAGGAGAGTTGGGTCAAAAAATTAAGACCCTAAGGACGGATAATGGAAGGAATTTATGTTAAAGGAGTTTCTCTTTATTTTTTGTATGATCATAGTATCAATAGAGAATTTACATGTCCATATACATCTCAACAAAATAGAGTAGCAGAAAAAAAAATCAGACATCTAAGGAAGACATGTACAATTTGGCTACATGGAAAAGATTTTCCTAAGGCCTTATGGCTGGAAGGCAGGAGATATGAAACCTATGTCATCAATCGGTTGCAACTTAGTCCAAATAACATGTAGTTTTCTTATGAGATGATTCATGGGAAAAAGCCAACGATGAAACATCTTAGGATATTTGGATCAATCTACTATGTCCATGTGATTGATTCTCAAATAACAAAGTTGGAGGCAAAGGCGAAGAAATGTATCTTTCTTGGTTATGATAAAAAAAGGAAGGGTTGGAAGTGTATGGATCCTAAGACAAACAATTATATTGTGTCTCGTGATGTTGTCTTTGATGAAGTTTCTTCATACTACGAGCCACCTCAAGTCTTAGTTGAGAAAGATGGCGCGAGTTCCTCCAATATTAATGAATCAACTCTTTAAATACCACTTGAAAATGAAAGTCTTGGAAAGAAAATACAAGGTGAAAGGGGGAGCACTAACCAAGAGCAAGAAAAGAAGAAAGTTCATGGTCCAATTGGAAATCAAAGACCGAAAAAGAATATTATTAGGCATGCTCGGTTCAGAGATGGAGATTTTGTCACTACCTTCTCATGCTTCTTTGCAACTCCCTTAGATGAAGATGAGACAACATCTTATGAAGAACCAAAATGAGATCAAGAGTAGTAGACCGCAATGAATGAAGAGATGAAAACTCTAATGAAAAATAAAAGTTGGGATTTGGTTCCAAAACCCAAGGATGTCCAATCCGTTTCTTGCAAATGGGTGCATTGACTAAAGCGAAAAGCAGATGGGAGCATTGATAGATATAAAGCAAAGTTGGTTGCTTGAGGATTTTCTCAGAAGTACGGAGAAGACTACGAAACCTTTAGTTCAGTGGCAAAGATGACGACGGTACGCTCACTCTTATCTTTAGCTGCAAGCTTTGGTTGGAAGTTATGGCAACTAGATGTAAAGAATGTTTTTTTATATGGTGAGCTTGATAAAAATATCTTCATGGAGCAACCACCTGGTTTTGAATCTTGATAGTATCTTGATCATGTGTGCAAGCTTAATAAGGCTTTGTACGGGTTAAAACAAGCTCCAAGATATTGGTAGGGTAAGGTTGCTCAATACCTTCAGTTTTGCGGTTATGGGACATCAAATTCTGATTGAGTTTATTCTTCAAGAAGAATGGAGAAGTCCACGTAGTAGTTCTCATTTACATGGATGAAATGATAATTACCGGGAATGATGATGATGAAATTGTTCGACTACAAGAGGATATGTCGATATGGTTTGAGATGAAGAACTTGGGTGAGCTAAAAAACTTTCTTGGTTTGGAGGTTGAAAGGGTGAATAATGGAATACTCATTGGCCAACAAAGTTATAAAAGAAGAATTGTTGAAAGGTTCGGAGTACACGAAGGAAAGATATGCACTACTCCGATGGATGTGAATATAAAGCTTAGATGTGATGAAGGGTCTTTGCTACCTAATCCTCTATCTTATCGCGCTTTTGTGGGAAGTCTTCTATACTTAACCATTGCAAGACCTGACTTTGCCTTTGTGGTAGGTCTAGTAAGTCGACTAACGCATTCCCTAAGAAAGCCACACTTAGAAGAGGTAAAGAAGATCTTGAAGTATGTCAAGACAACTCTTGGGATGGGATTGGTGTACAAGTACAATGCTAAGATCTTTCTTCATGGTTTTACAGATGTTGACTTTGGTGGAGATCTAGATGACCGAAAATGTACTTGGGCTATGTGTTCTTATGTGGAGACACAAGTGTTTCATGGTGTAGCAAGAAGCAAGCAACAATGTCACTGTCTACCACTAAAGCAGAGTATAAAGCTCTACACTCGCAGCTCTAGAAGTTTTATTGCTTTGTAGACTCCTTGAAGATTTGTTCGAGCCTATTAACAAGCTGGTAACAATTTGCGGAGACAATCAAAGTGTTATCAAGTTGGCTAACAATCCGGTGTTTCATGCAAGGACAAAACACATTGAGTTTGAGCATCACTTTATAAGAGAGAAGGTGCTTGATGGAACAATTAAAGCTTTGGAAGTTCGAACCGAGGACAACATTGCTGACATCTTCACCAATGCATTACCAAAACTTCAGTTTAAAGTACTTCGCTCGAAGCTCGAGATAGTTGATAAAATCAAGTTTAAAGGAAAGTATTGAAGTTAAACTTGATTTTGGATTAATCTTGATTATGGGTTTATAATCTAATTATCCATTATTAGACCATACCCAAAATTAATCTCAAGTTCTAGAATTTTTCTAGAAATATCTTAAAGATCATCACCTCTTTTAAGTGTTATAGAGAATTTTATTAGTTAAAATATCTAGAGATTAATGTGGAATAATTTAGATAATTATTACATAAAAATCTAGATATTATGTAAAAGAGTTATAAATATTTAAAAAAATTGTAAGATATTTTATAGTTTTGAAATTAATAAATAGCTCTTTCTTTCCTATTTGTATTTAAATTGAACAAATGAAATAAAGAAAAAAAAAAAAAGAGCGTTCTTCTTAAATTACCAAATTCTCTTTAAAAATGTTTCAAATGTTTTCTAAATATTATTCCATATTTTTCTTCATACTTAAAAGGTTTATTCTTTTGATTTCTTTCTGAATTTTTGAGTATTACGGTCTTGAGATAGTCTTGACTCGACCAGTCTCAGCCTTCGATTTTGTGAATGGGTTGGGTTAATTACAATTTCGTTTGTTTCCAAGACTAATCAAACTTTACAATAAATCCAAATTTTTTTCTTACACACAAACATATATAGAACAATGTCCTTCGATTTTCTGTATCTGTCAGTCTTTCGGCAATTCTACTCCAAAAGTAAGTTTATGTATTCTTGTACAAGTCGCTGCAACTGCAACAACGGCTATGAAGAAGACAAAAATTTAACGCTGCAAAAATGGACACCGGAGATATGTTGCAGTTGAAGAAGATGGACGTTGAAGACGTATTGCAATTGCTGCTTTTTCTAGTGACAAAAAAATATGTTGCAGCATTTATCGTTGTTGATCGTTAGCAATAGCCTCCAGAGTCTTGGGTCCCAAATAACTTTATTTTTCTTTGTATTTTGCTGTCGCCAGAAATGGTCAACATGTCTTTTCTGTTTTAAAATCCATTCCATATAAATGAAAACTTTTGCAAAATCTTGATATAATGGTTTGTATATATTAATTTATCTTTATGCTTAAGCCCAACTAAAAGAACAAGGCCATACACTTGGAAATTTGTTTAACATACTAAAATACTTAGTGAAACTCAACAATTTCGGATATGAATTTCCGAAGAGCTGACATATTTCTACCAACTAATTATGAGAACTTGTAAGTGGCCACCGGAAGACGAGATCGGAGAGTGTTTGGAGACAGGGATAGCGTTAAAATAGATAGTGAGAGTTAGAGAGTAGAGTAGCAGATTATGATGTAGTTGCTTCAAACTAAAAGCAAGAGCATTTAATATGCCTTTATATCAAACCTTCATTCACATAATTTCATTGCATTAGCATTAGATTCACATAATCGTTTCAGTCAATTTGGAAGATATTTGAAGAAAGCAATATCCTCTAGTTTTTTTCCCGTTCAAAAATCCATCCCCAATAGCCGCCCTCACAAGTCACAACCATATATAGAACAAGTCAATCGTTCGATTTTAATTGCTTTGTAGATAAAAATAGAATCATCGTCCTCCCTCATCTATAGGATTCGATTCCCAACTTTAATATTTCCATATGTTGTAGGAATCGTTGATTCCATATTCCTATTTAAAACCCACAAAAGAAAACTAAATAAGAGAAAGCATAGAACATTTTTGCAAAGCTAATGTTTTTTTTTCATTGTAAGACCTTTTTCACCAGCTAGCAAATTAATTAATCAGACATGAAGATCATTCCATTGATGTCCATTGCCTTCATCATACTCTTGACATCATTTCCGGCTCCCATCAAAGCTGTCCGTTTGCATATATCAGTTCCGGCTCCCGTCAAAGCTGTCCATTTGCGCAGATGTCAAAGAGAGCTTCAAATATGCACAGAAAATGTAAAGAAAAGACGCGATCGGAGTTGTTGTGGTAATCTGTTTAAACCAAAAGCATGTATGTGTTTGTTTCTTAAGTACCCTAAGCTAAGGGAACCTGCTTTGAACCTTTTAAATTCTTGTGGTCGTCGTAATATTCCACATCATCCTTCCGTTTCTTTCAAGTGTTAAAAATCTATATGTATAACAAGATAACAACAATTTAGCAAACATATTTTTTTTATCAGGTTTGTACTACGCATTTTAATGGTCTCTAATTAATCGATATGCCACGATCCAGGTTTAAACCTGGTTTTGATATAATTAAATAAAGTTTTATTTTTGCTACAACGTATCATCCTTAATTAGATAGACAAATTATCACGCGGAGTGATAAATACATCTGGGATTCAGTCTTCACGTTATACATGAACAGATATAAATCTACACAAATTTACGAAGTTTTGTCTTCTACCGTTTTATTTTCTCTCCCGATCGAAGAGCCCTTCCCTGGCTTTGATTTTGCATGCACAGTACAAATGCATAGAGATCATTCAATATCTGAAGGCCCGTACCACTCTCCCTTCAATTTTAATTCTTAAAATTCATTATCATTGTAAGGCAACCTATAGTCCAAAATTTAAATGTATGCCTCTAATATTTCCAAGGATTTTAAAGAATTTCGAAGCTCATATGTTTTCTACCACAATATCATAATGAAATATAAGAATAAGCAAGTGGAGATTAACTAATTAAACAACAGCATGTTTCAAGTGTCATCCTAACTAGGACAGAACTGAGAACACATAATAAGAATATTTGTGTAGAGAGACTAGCCTTTGCTTTAACCTTCAAAGACTAATCCTTTGAGTTCCCAAGAGCTACCTCTATTGTCTTCGTTTCCACATTGGCGTGTACCCAGTGACAGATGTAGAAAATATTTTTGTTGGGGTCAAAATATAAAAAATTTGATTTTATAGAGGTCAATATGTTAATTTTTCTGAATTAATATAGTTTTGCACCAAAAATACAGCAAAACTACACTAAATTTAAAATTTTTATGGGTACTACCTATTCAATTAAAAAACAAACAATCGGATCAAACAAAGTTGAAATGGTTAATAATAATTAATATGATATAATTGGATATCAAACCTTTCTTATTCAATTTGATTGGCTATTAAATATTTTCTTGAACTTTTTTAAATTAATAAAATTACTCAGGTAGAAACATACATATATTTAGATTCTTCTTAAGTAATTACTCACGCAGAAACATATTTCATTGTTTTGATTCATGTGACATATTATGATCAGAGTCAGAACAAGCTAAATGTTCATAACCAAAAATAATTATAGCTAAAAAATTTCAAATTACGCTTACTATTAATTACGTCATCGAGCAATTGAAGATATAAGAGAAATCTAAAAACCTCTGGAAGTTATAAACGCGTTAACTGTTTAATTAGTTCAGATCTCATATGGAATAATCTTCATGAGGGACTAATTCTTGAAATCAGTTATACCAAATTAAATCTCATATAGAGAAAAAAAAAAACTTTGGTTGGAACAAAAGCAAGTGACAAATCAGAACAACAGGGATTACATATATATAAGTTAAAAGTTAAAACAAGTTAATTGAAATCCAAAGATCTCTCTCACCTAATAATAATCATAAGATGACACAATTCCAAAAAAACAAAAACAAAATCACAGCATTGCCAATTTAAATATTTTGCTTTGTCTATTCTTGGTAGGTTTTGTTCTTCCCTCTCCCGTTCACACAATTTCTTGGCTTCCACGAAAGACAAAAGAACAAACAAAAGAGACTTTACAGAGATCAAATCGAATCCATTGCGCGTGTAACCGCAATGCGAAATTGGGAGAACCCGGTTATGCTTGCGTGTAACACGGCCTCGAAGAAAAATCTACCTTCTTGCATTCTCCTTATCATCTTTGTCATCGTGTTATGTCCGGTGGTAATGTCTCAGCTTGTTCCAGATTCAGACGCAGATTGTCTCTTGAAATTTAAAGATACATTAGCAAATGGTTCAGAGTTTAGTAGTTGGGATGCATCAACATCACCATGTCAAGGAAATACAGCGAATTGGTTTGGTGTTCTTTGTAGCAATTACGTTTGGGGGTTACAACTCGAGGGAATGGGCTTAACCGGGAAATTAAACCTTGAACCATTAATCCCTATGAAGAATCTACGAACCATAAGCTTCATGAACAATAATTTCAATGGTCCAATGCCTCAGGTTAAGAGGTTTAGTGGTTTGAAATCATTGTATTTGTCTAATAACCGGTTTTCGGGGGAGATACCCGCTGATGAATTTCAAGGTATGCCGCTTTTGAAGAAAATTTTGTTGGCGAATAACGCATTTCGAGGAAAAATTCCTTCTTCTCTAGCTTCTTTGCCAATGCTTTTAGAGGTGAGGCTGAATGGTAACCAGTTTCAAGGTCAAATACCATATTTTCAACAGAGGAATCTTAAATTAGCTAGCTTTGAAAACAATGACCTCGATGGACCCATACCCGCAAGCCTATCTAACATGGATCCAGGCTCTTTTGCAGGTAACATTTCATATAATGCTTTCTAAATCCAATGTCGATATCACAACAGTATTTTTAGGTCTTTAATTCATGTTTTTCAAATAAAATTTGCATAAAACCTTTCAAGAACTTGATGCACTTTTGCATGACAAGAATGTTTTGTGTGTTTTGTAAAATTGTAGGTAACAAAGATTTGTGTGATGCTCCCTTAAGTCCATGTGTTCCTTCCTCTCCGGCAATTCCTGGTGTTCCGGTACCTCCTGTTGATCGAAAATCTCCTACTACTCCTCCTATTGGGAAAAAGAACGGATCTTTTTACACTTTCGCAATCATTTTGATTGTTATTGGCATAATACTAGCGATCATCGCGCTTGTGTTCTGTTTCATTCAATCAAGAAGACGAAATTGCATGTCAGATTATCCTTCAGCGGGAAATGAAAGGATAGAGAGCTACAATTATAAACCTACATACAAGATAAATAAACCCACGGAATCCGTTGTGACTCACAAAAGGAGAGGAGTATCGATGCCTGATCCAGGAGGAAGGCTTCTATTTGTGCGGGACGACATTCAAAGATTCGGTCTTCAAGATCTTCTGAGAGCTTCAGCTGAAGTTCTTGGTAGTGGATCATTTGGTGCTTCATACAAAGCAGCGATATCTAGTGGACAAACATTGGTAGTGAAGAGGTATAAACATATGAACAATGCTGGAAGAGATGAGTTTCATGAACATATGAGACTGTTAGGGAGATTGAACCATCCGAATCTATTGCCTCTCGTCGCTTACTATTACCGTAGAGAAGAGAAGCTTTTAGTCACTCAGTTTATGCCTAATAGTAGCTTGGCAAGCCATCTTCATGGTATGTTTTAACATTACATTTCGCAGACTTCTATCTCAATACCAATTGGCAATTTAGGTCACTTTGTTATATCATTTCTAACGATTTGAATTATATGTTCTGTATTTGTTTCAGCGAATAATTCCGCTAGATTGGATTGGATAACACGTCTAAAGATCATTAAAGGAGTAGGAAAGGGTTTATCTTACTTGTTCAACGAGTTACCAACCCTGACGATCCCCCACGGTCATTTAAAGTCATCGAACATTGTTTTAGACGAATCATTAGAGCCATTGTTAGCAGATTACGCTATAAGACCGGTGATGAGCTCTGAGCACGCACATAACTACATGACTGCATACAAATCGCCAGAGTACAGACCCACGAAAGGACAAGCCATAACGAAGAAGACAGATGTTTGGTGTTTCGGTGTGTTGATTTTGGAGCTTTTGACAGGAAGATTCCCTGAGAATTACTTAACGCAAGGTTATGATCCGAACATGAGTCTTGTAACTTGGGTGAATGGTATGGTTAAGGAGAAGAAAACAGGTGACGTGTTCGACAAGGAAATGAAAGGGAAAAAGAATTGTAAAGCGGAAATGATTAATTTGTTGAAAATTGGGTTGAGATGTTGCGAAGAAGAAGAAGAGAAGAGAATGGAGATGAGAGAAGCTGTGGAGATGATTGAGATGTTGGGAGAAGGAGAGCTTGATGATGATTTTGGATCAATGGATCATCGAGGGAGTCATAATAATTTATATTCTTCGACGTTATTGGAAGATGATGACTTTGGTTTCTCGATGAATCGATGAGTTTCAAGTTTCGATTTTTTAAGGAATGTTGAAAAAGGTTAAAAAAGAGGGTGAAGGTCGTAGCTAAGCTTCACCGGAGAGAAGAAAGAAGAAACATGTGATGGGTTTTTTCTTCTTCTTTTAGTGGTTAATGCAGATAATAAAAACTGTACGAGCACTAAAACATGTATATAGTTTATGTATCTGTATATCACCATTATCATCAGCTTTAGGTCTTGATCCCAAACAAACGATTTGTGTCTGTGTTTTTTTCTCTTTTTAACTTTTTAAAAATTATTCTCGTCGCGTTAAGTTAAGATTTTTTTTTTTGCCGAGTTTCGAAAGTTTACTTATTACAAGTTGGGGAAAAAAAATCCCGAGTGGTGTACAAAAAAACCAAACCAATATGATCCAAATTGTATAAAAAAAACTCTATACAAAATTACCCGAACTGAATCCGAATCAAATCCAAAATTTATAAAATTGAACTAAATCATCCAAATAAACTGAAATTATTAAAGCTAATATTTTAATTAGATGTATAGAATAAATTCATTTAAATATACCAAAAAAATCCATTTAACTCAAAATTTTCTCCGCGAAAATAAGGTTTTGTGACATTTTAATTCTTTTCAAAATTTTAAAACGCACTCAGATCTTCCCTCTCTTTCTCCTTCTAGGGTTTCTCTAACAGTCTCTATCTCCTGATTCATCTCCTTGGCGTCTCTCTTTCTCTCATCTCGTCGACGTCGCCTTGGAGGTTTCTGTGCCACATCAATGGCCTAATAGTGAAATGAAGGCATCCACTAGTTCTGTTAATGCAACTGGAAGCCATTTCATCAGGGATGCATCAGGAATAACACAATCTAGAATTGAGAGACCGCATACTGTTGCTTCTCAGGGACCAGCAGGTAATTCTTTTTTTTTTTCTATAGATATTCCAAGTGTTAAGATATCATCAGCTCAAATTTGGTTTTATCTGGTGAATTTTTGGGTCATTTGATGGATTTGGTATAGTTATATATTACAGATTACAAGTTACAAACTTAGTAAAGGTACTCTTAGTATCACTATCGACTACTATTACTCATTTGGTTGTTTTCAGTGTTTTTATAAGTTTTGTTGTCTGTAGAAAGCTTACTGGTGACTTGTACCTTTGCATATTCTTTCTCTGATTCTGTTTCTCAGTTCATTTTTGCTCTCTAAGAAATTGAAATCTGAATGGCATTGCTCAAGATGTGTCCAATTATACAATGGCAAGTCTTTTCCTCCTAAATATGGCTGCGTCATGAGAAGTGCCACAACAGCAAAGATGTCTTCTAGTACAGCCGAAGTTCAGTTACCTACAAAAAAGAAAGATGGTTAAATGGATCAAAAGGTTAATCAAGAGGCAATGCCACATCCTGAGACAGCAAAACCAGTTGAGGATTCAGCTATGGAACAAACAGTTGAAGCTGAAGATGCAGCTACAAATCCAATTGTTGAAGCTGAAGAGGCAGCTAAGAATCCACTAGTTGAAGCGGCCATGAGTCAAATAGTTGAAGCTGAAGACTCAGCTATTATTAATCAAGCAGTTGATGCTAACTATGAATCACAGGATCCTATTGGGAACGATGATGCCGAGCGTGATGATCCTTCAGAACCGGTATCTCACTCAGATACTCTTAATCCTCCAGAAGTAGAGAAAAAAGTTCCGAGCAAAGATGCTACTGAGATTTCTGATTCTGCAAATTGTGAAAATAAAAACTCGAAGATCATAGAAGAATCATCATCACAAGAGGAGAATTCAGCTTCTCAGACTGAGAACTCACCAATCCAGCCTCCTTCTTCGCAATCCAACACAGATCATTCTCAACAGCAGAACATAACACCAAACGTACAGAAGAATGTTCACAGAAACTCCAGAGGAAGACAAAAGCTGTTAATGGTTCAGACAAAAGTTACAGAGAGCCGCGTTCACTCTATCCACAATAGCCAGTAAACTTACTCTCTTTGGTCCTCAAGTATATATATATAGTAAGTGATGCTGTCTTTTGATCTAAGTATCTAACCTCTTGGGCTAGTTTTGTAAGTGTATGTCTTTCAATTTGCTAAGCATAATTAGTGATTGATTTAATTTTGGTGTTGGGGTTTACTTTTGCTTGAACTTCTTTATAAATAATTCCTTAATTCACTGCAAGTCTGTAACCGATAACATCCTAGATCATGTAGTAACATAATAGCATTGTAATTCAAGACTCGAAAATAAGTTTTATTTCTTTTGCTAAAAGTTCAAGCATTTGCAAATACAAAAGTTAAAAAAAAGAAAGGCTTTTTTTATGAATCTAATTTACAATAACAAAAACTCTAAAACAATAATGATACATTGACGCGTTTAAAGCACATATAAATTGATTTACTGTGGAACTAAGAAAGATTAAAAAAAATAAAAAAAATTGAAAGCGATTCTGTGCCAAAACATTGAGAGTTTCGTGACGGTACCAGAAGAGACTCAAGAAATTCCAATGGTTTTTCCGAGGAGCCAAAGAACAAGAGACAATTCAAGTCCGAAAATTGTATGGAGTGTACCTCTATCAAGTGTAAACCCATACACTGTGATTCCTGCTCTGTTATTCTCGAAATAACTCACTACACAAAATTAAGTAGAAACCATTAAAGTAATTGCTTTGCAGATGATTTTTGAAGATAAAGGAGTTTTTGTGTTACCTAGAGCTTGTCGTTTTTGGAATGACATGGTACTGAAAGCGTAAGCATGAATGATGTTATTATTATCTAGATCATCTTCTTCATCACCATAATCCTCGCTGTCTGATTCTGTTAATGTAATAACATCAGGACCTTTATTGTTGTTGTGTCTAGCAACCAAAGTTGGAGTCTCTCCATCTACTGTCTCAAAGGATTCTAACGTTGCGCATACATGCCATTTCGCAGCTAAACATGTTACAGCTTGAGCCTTGTGTGTGATCTTTGACGCACTTCGTAATAGTATGAGAAGTGCAGTGACTAATGTCATAGAACAAAGCTGGGAAACAAAAACAAAACTGAGTTTTTCGAAATGGGTTTGTTTATAAACGAGTTCTGAGAAGAAAAACTTACAGCGAGTTCACCAGCTCTGTAGATATTGACTTCAGTATAGGCTTTGGTAGTAATAAGCAGAGAAGAAAACTGACTTCCAGTAACAAGAATCAATATGCATAGAATAAAGGAACGATATCTATGGCTGATGATTCTGAGATGACGTCTGATACGGAGATGTTCAGACAAGATAGAACCAACATCTGAATCAATCTGAAAGAGCTTAGCAAAGTCCTGAAGGCGAAGGATCTGAAGATGGCAAATGAGATGAAAGAGAACACAAACAAGGAAGATTACGGTTGTTCGGTAAAGCCAAGAACAGAGCTCCATAATACAAGCCACTGTGTCGCTTAAGACAACGTTTCCTAAAAACGGTATTTGAGATCCACCTGATGCGTACCACCATATTTTGTATGCACTCATTGCTGAGAAACATGGGATCACAAAGTAGGACACAATGTGAAGCGAAGTCTGCAAAAAAAAAAGAGAGAAGATTGCTTATTTTCATACGACATCAAACTTTGTATTTGTAATGCTTGCGAAACAAGTAATATGGTAAATCCAGATTTTTACTGCGAAGAATTATCCCAAAAATGTTACACGACAGTATTATTATATATTTGTTTTGTCTTTGACACTGAATTCCAAAGAGGCGTAGAGTTGTTTCCTAACTTTAAAATATTCATGATTCTCCCTATCATCTCCTTTGTTCTATTATTTTTGTTTCAGTTTGACTTGTATTCTTTGTACAAATTATTTGCCAAAATCCTATAAGAATAGAATATTAATTCTTTACAAGAATTGCTAATTTTTTATTTTAAAAAAACTTAAAATTTGTGGCAGAAATGAGTTGTTTACACTTTACACCATTATGGAAAAAGATTATTTGTTATCTGGATTCAATCCTAAATTTCTATAGAAAACAATTCAGATTTATGACTTTTTAAAATCCGTAATGGAAGAAATCAATCAAAATCCCCCAGAAATCCGGAACGAAAGTCAAATAAATCGAAACTGACAAATTCAAAAATCAAATTAGGGAAAATTTTGTTAAAGAACTCACGTTGAGTTGATTGGTATAGTTTCGGCGAACAGTTTCGCTCTCGTCCCAGAGTTTATCAAAGAAGAGGAATCGGCGGAGACCATACTTGCTAACGAATCTGCTGAGACAGAGGAAAGAGACGGAGGCGACGCTGCTCAGAGAAAGCTGAACGACGGAATCGTACGGTCTAGAATGGTAACTGTCGCAGTCGGCACAAGCGAGGAGGAAATGAGAAATCGCAGGAACAACGACAGTGAAGACGACGAACATCGTCCAAGAGAGAATCGCTGTCCATGGACTTGAGTGATCTACACAAATCCATCTTAGGTATTTTCGGAAGCTGTGTAGCTCGTCTTGCTGGTGCGAAACGCAACGACTGAAGACCTTGTTGATGTTCTCACGGTTTATCAGCGGCTCCCTGATGTCCGCCATGGACAATTGCTAAAGAAAGCGCTGCGAGAAAATCAGAGTTTAGAGATAGAGAGATCGCGTTTGCGTTCCTTTTTTCTGTGATTGGTGACGCGATCCGTAAAATGAAGTCAGATGGGAAACGCTATTTATAAGTTAGTTATTTTGTTGCGTGTAAGGGTGGTTTTTTTTTTCTTGTAAGATGGTTATCTAAATAGTGAGAGAGATTATATTTATGAAATTAAGGGTCAATAAATGTTTATTAAGTAAATTGAACTCCTCATCACTGTTGTAATGCCTTTCATGGGTTTTTCATTATATAAAATGAGTTGGCCGACAAAAAAAAAGTAAATTGAATTCAACCATGTTTATTTTCAAAAACACTTGATTGTGTGCTATTTTTCTATATAAGATGATATTTTATGAAATTTAGATTCAATAGATGTTTCATAATATGGTAGTGTGGCTATGCGTTTCCTCGTGCACTCATACTTGCTTAATGTTCAAATGGTTCCACTAAGGATATCATCCTACGTGCTAAAACTGTTTAATAAGCGAGTGATGGTCCGGAAACTATATTTTTGAGATACAAATGAGAAAGATGATACTTGTATTCATGAACCTTCGAAAAGATTACGTGATGCTCGTATTCAGAATCCCTTCGTCAGCTTAAGGCACACAAACTTGGCCTTTTTAAGGTGTTCCCAGGAGATTGATACTTTGCCAACTTCATGGAATGTGCCTCCGCTGAGGAAATATCCACTATCATAGGTTAATTCTCCATCTTTAAACAACAAGAAAATGATCCGTAGAGACATCATATGATCTTCTGCATAATTTTGTTAAATGGTCAATATTGGTGTCAAAAATCGCACTATGGACTCGTTTGATGCCATTGGAAATCTATCATTTTACAAAACACAAGAAAATTTATGTTGTCAAGAAGATGTGGTCAAACTTTGAAATTAATCTATGATTTAATAGTCATGCTCAAAGATTTGTATTAATATGTGATTAAATTTATGAATTAATTGTCTTGGTCAAATATTAGAATTCGTTTGTGAATTAATTCTAATATTTATGGAGGAGCAATGAAGTTGAAGAAGGTGGACGTAAGAGCATGTTTAGGAGTTTCACCAATAAAAAATAATGAAAATAAGAAAACAATGAACGAAGTATCTAGTTTAAGATTTTAAGAATTTTTATAGAGATTCATTTGACACATGATTTTTTTAGATTTTTGTACAGACTTATTTGACACATAACTTAAATTTTCAAATAAACAATTAAACTATATAAAATAATATATTTGAGAGATTAAAAGAGGTTCTCACCAATCAACATGCTATAAAAATAGATGCATAAATACAAGAGTTTTTTCTTTTCTCACTATTTTCAAAATAATATATGATTTCCTTCTATTTAAATAGTTGATTTTATAAACAAAACAGGAATAACTTGTTTGTGTCAATTGTCAAATCTATTATATAAAATCTTAATAAAGTTGGAAATAAATATTAGTAGAAGAGAAATGAAGTAGAAGATGAACACAGGCTGTAGAGTGGGACCCACCTACCATGTGTTTAGGTATTTCTCAGATCACCGTCGAAGCACTGCCACGTGTGCCGATTGGCTGTTCTAAATAACCATAATTAAATTTTATAATTATCTTTTTAATCACTATGCTAGTCGAAGTAATGCTAGATCAACTGATTCACTCTTTTTTTGAATGTACGATGATTTTCTTATCAAATTATTTATACGAAGATCTTAAAGAACTGTTTATAACCACCGGCGGGAGATGTCTTAAGTTTACTGGAAGAAAATTTTAATTTTAAAAGACATCTGAATGTCTAACTCAATTAATGCTTATGATCAATCGAATACATAATTATACACAGTTTTCTTAATTGAAAAGTTAATCATTGTGAATTATTTGAAATAAATTCGTTTGTTTGTATCTGGTTGATTGCTTGTGGCCTTGTCAGTGCCTCAGTGGCCCAATATTGCGAGTAGAATGGAACCACAAAACGGTGTTAGTATTAATCACATAATTTCATGAATTAATTTGTGATGACCTACGTTTATAGTGAAAGAAAATAGAATAATCTTTCCAATTGTTTTGTAGCTTGCACAAAAATTTATCTCATTTCATTATTGATCATTTTTCATCCTTTAACCACGATTTTGACATTCAATTGTATACGTTGCTAATCAAAATCACTTGTTATTATGATATCGATTGGTCGTTTATGTTTACATTTGAGTTTTCATGTTACAATATTCTAATCTTCGTAACATGCAAATGCAAACACAATCGTAACTAAGTAAAAAAAAAACAATTGGGACCTATATGGAGTTTGTTTTGTGCTTTTTTTTTCTCAATCAGCACATTTTTACTTTCTTTTTTTGTCAATCTCTTTGATTTTTTTTTGTTTTTCAATCAGTTTACTATGATCATATTTTATTACTCCTAGTATAATACATGATGAGTAACTAAATAATGTCTTTACATCGACAAATAACTAATCTTGTACATAATTATCACTAAGGGTCTGACTGGAAAGTAACATTACCGCAAATTGTTACGCTGCAAATAGGATGGACCCACATAAATGTGGAGTAATTTTCCAGTGTAAATCTCTAAGGTCTGAAGCAAATGATTTACATGCAATAAAATCTAAGCAATTTGTAATAAAGAAGACGTCCGTAAAAAAAATAACCGCCAAATTTATGTGAAAATAGAAAAAGACAATGTCACGAAACTTTCTAATCTTCAACCCTACATTAATCCACGAAATGTGGAATGACATAACCAGTTTCCGCAAATATTTAGCAATCTTACAATTTTTGCAAAATCTTTGCAACTCAGTTACATTTTTTTCCTTTGATGTTCTATCATTTCATTCTTCAGTAATTGTTTTTTTTTCACCATTTGTTTTTGCATTAAAACAGTAAATAACTTGTGGTTTGGCTTCAGACCCAAAGGTCGTTTAACCGTGTCTGAATGGTGACAGAAAAAAGTAAAGTAGATGCCCGAATTTGAGGGTAATGCCGAACACAAAATCTAATCTAATGAGTCAAACACGAAACGAATCTGCCTGCCATCCAACACCTCTCAAGATATATTATCAATTGCCCACCAAACTCAACCAAAACAACTGTCTCAATTACCTAAAAAACTTCTTTAACAAAATTAAAAAGCTATATAAATACCCTCAGATACCTAAAAATAGTTTTAATTCAGAAAATATAACAACTTTGAAAAAACTTTAACAATACCAAAATTTTTAGGTATAACTTACAAGAAACGTTTTTTTTTTTTACTTTTAACAAGCTTTACTAAACTTAAAATTGATTTTTGAAATTCTAAGAGTTTGGTAATAATTCTGGAAAACATAAGATCTATAATTATTAAGAATTGCTTATATCTTATAAACCAAACCACTCATTGCTCATTAAAGAACCGAACTTGTTCAAATTCAATACCAGAACAGTTTAGAAAACGAGCTTTCACTTATCTTTCTTCTTGCTTAATTAACCACAACTTAAAGTGTTTGGTAGTAATTCTGGAAAGAACATCATAAGATCTATCACTTTAAAGAATTGACCATATCTAATAAACCAAACCACTCATTGCTCATTAAAGAACCGAACTTGTTCAAATTCAATTCCAGAACAGTTTAGAAAATTCCAGACAAGGTGAGCTTTTATTTGTCCTTTTTTACTAACTTAATTACCTCAGTTAAGGTGAAATCCACAGAGTTAAGACATCCATGATTGCAAACAAGGCAAGAGCAAGATCTGATCTTGAATAAACCCATCAAATACTGAATCAAAGCCAATAGTTTTCTTCTGTATAAGAATGTGAAAAAATGCAAAGCTGAAGAAGATGTAAAAAAAGATTCTAGATATTTGATTATTTAGAATCATCAGTACCAAATGTATATGTTACAAAGATGGGTTGTTGATCTTTCTCAAGAAACAGATTTTAAAAATAAAAAAAAACGAAACCCAGATCTGCTTTTCTTACAGTAAAACAAACAAACGCAGATCGCTCAAACTCATCAGTCATCATCTTCTTGATTTGAAGACTTTAATAATATTACTCTTACAATATATCATCATAGAAGAAACAGGACCAGCTCAAGCTCTAGCTCATCAGTCATCATCTTCGTCTTCTTCGGTTTTTTTTTTTTCTATTTCTCCCGCATAGTAAAATTATATGAAAAAAAAAAATTTGAAAAAGGAGATATTTTTTCTTCCATTGAATCAATTCACGGATCTGTGATATTTGAATTTTTAGCCATTCATTAAAGACGTAGATCGGTGCAGTGAAGATCATCAGATCCGTTGAAGAAGTCAGCATCATCCGACGGTGGAAAATTAAGATCGAATTGAAACGGCGGATTCCGTCGCCGGGAAGACGAAGCTATATTTTCATCTCTATCATCGTCGATTACAGAAGACGATGAATCACAATCGCTGTGACAATCCTCCGGTACTACAGGTGGAGTTCTAGGATACCTCTTCGTAACCGTCGTCACCGGTTTCGCCGTCGTCTGTCTCGGTCCGCTAAACGATTCAACGGTGCTGCTCATGCTACTACAAGTCGGTCGGGAAACAATCGGAAACGGTCGATTCTCCGAAACGCCGGGGTATAACCGATGGTCCATAAACGGATCGATTTGATTTTGACTCTGATTCGCCATAGAAGGAGAAAATCGGAGATTCTGTTGTTGTAAAGAAGAAGGAGAAGAATCGATCGGGAAATTAGTTTTGGCTTTAGAACCACGGAGGTTACGAGCGGCGGCGTCGTAAGCGCGTGCAGCTTCTTCAGCGGAATCGAAAGTACCAAGCCAAACACGAGATTTTTTCCATGGATCACGGATCTCTGCTGCGAATCTACCCCAAGGTCTCTTCCTTACGCCTCTGAATCGTGTTTCTTTGATAGATCCGTTGACGACGGCGCCGGTGATGGCAACGGTGGTTGGTCGGGCGACGGAAGAGACTCTTCCTCTCCTCATAGCGGATTTAGAGATGTGGAAAAGCCAGAAGTAATGGTAATGGAGAAAGGATCTGAGAGAGGTTGTGAGAGAAGGAAGAAGAAGAAGATGAGGGAGATGGTGGGGGAATGGGAAGATAGGAAACTCTCTTCAACAAAAAAAAAGCTCTGCCTTTATTTAAAAAAAAAAATTAACTCAAAAATAATTACTGGTTTTGTGATATATTTTTGTTTTTTTACAGAAATTTAAACTGTAGAATTAGTTAGAATAGTTTTTTCCTCGAATAAAACTCTCTCTAGCCCCACAAGACCGACCAACTCGGTTTCTTATCATTTTGAATCTTTTCTTTTCAATTTTTTTTTTCTTCTGTTTTATTTGTTTTTGTCATCCCATTAGTGATTAATGACCGGTTAGAACTTATAAGTTTACAAATCAAAGAGATTGAATATCAAACTAAGGTGATTTCGTTTTTAATATACTGTGTTTTTGTCATCTGAATTTTATTAATGAAATTTTAATAGATAAAGAGTTATAGAGAACAAAAAAAATCCCTAATTCAAGAACATAGAAAAATCTTCGGAAACAAAAAATTGAAAAGAGAAAATCATATGAAGCAAAGTTAGAAAGACAAAAAATTTAACTCAAAACATCAAATCTTGAGAATAAACTTAAAGAAAAAACCAATCTCGTCCGATATATTGTTAAGTGTGGTTTAAATATGTGTTTGGTTAAAAAATATAAAATAAACTGAAATATGGTCTAAAATTGATTGAAAGATGGTTATAAAATAATAACTAGATCGATTTACATAGGACTGGAATATTTTTCATTGTAACATAAAATTTGAGCTGGATAAATTGAAATTCATTTATGATTGTTGCAACAAAGTGATGATAGGTGTTTTTGAGTTTATCCGATGCTATATAAAGCATTTTCATGTTAATTTCGTTTGTAGTTTTCGATTCTATGAATTGAACTTGACGAGATGTTTGAGTGTTCATCGCAAAGTTACGATTCAAGTTCTTATATAAAATGTTGTGATTAGGATAAAATCGAGCTTAATACAAACTATAAGTCGACTAAACAATCTTTTTGTAATAGATTTTCAACACTTAAGATATCATATCCGAAAATTATTTGTCGACTAAATTATTGTAAAAGATGACTGAAGTCAGATTGTCTCGTTTGTTTTGAAAACTTTTAGTACACAAATCCGTTATTTGAATATAGAATAATTTGACGTAGTTTAGGACAAATTAGCAATTCAAAATTCGAAACGCATCGATTACAAAAGAAAACAAAAAAGAGAATAATTAATTTATATTATATTTTTTTCGGAAAAAAGAAAAGGTGATAAATACATAGAGACTAAAAGGTGCCTCGGTAGGTGTGGCAAGAGGAGGAGACAAGGGAGAGAGATTGGCACTTGCTTCTCTGCACTCTTCTTCGCACCTTCCCATTTTTTTATTTTTTCTCTTCTTTCACTATACGCCACACCAAAAGAAAGACTCCATTTCTCACACATCTTCTACACTTGGACATTCGGTTTTGTGTATTGTTTGATCAAAATTTCCAGATTTTAGGAAACAGGTTCCAAATCAAACTTAATTATATATTCAGTTCGATTTGGTTCCATTTGAATTATTTTCGTTCGGTTTGGGTTCAGTTTGGTTTTCAAATAAAAAAATTATGATAAAATTTTAAATAATTAATAAATATTTTAGATTTTAATATTTTGATGTATATTTTTATAAATTTAATTAAAAAATTTGTTTTCATATATTTTTGTTAACTCAGATTATTTATTTGGATAATTTAGTATATAAATTTTAATTATATATATAAAAAAATTGGTTTCGAGGTCTTGTTTTGAGTAGAAACTCTACCTACCTCTTTCAAATAAAAACCTTTCGTCTTTAATTTGTCTTTTTGGCCGACGGCCGTGGGTTTTCACATCGTTTTTTGTCAAAAATTAGTAGTCAAGATGGATCTGTTTAGATATTTGGATTTTATTAAAATATGGATTTAGGATTTTAAGACTATTGATATTTTTTGCGAGTTTTTCTTCTTTTCTTCCCAAGAAATTTCATCGGCCTTCACCGTGTCGTCCCAAAACCATCCACTACTATTGTGGTTGGTGAATCAGTGTTTGGACAGTCTATTAGACTATTTAATTCAATTAATCAGAGTGTTTTTTTGGGTTAAATCCTACTTTTTACAATTAAATTAGAAGTTTAGTTTCACTAAAATTTTGCGGGTTGACATAATCTTTATATGTTTGTCATTAATCATCGAAATAAGTGAATATTGATTACAATTCAACATTTTTTTCATGATTTAAATTTTGTTGAGCCTAATAATAAATAGAACGAAAGTCACGTTCAGATGAGACGCGTTAACGAGTGTTGAAAAGTGGGTCATACACCAATTTTTGTTTTAGTTTGCTCCTTCCACGCTTATTCATTCCCTTTCGTCTTGCTAATGACATCTCCCCCTCAGCTTTTAATTTCCCATCTCTAACCAATAAGTAACAATTAGTATAATATGTTACCTTCCAAGAATACTCCTTTAGGCAATTCACTTCATAGATCCATACACAAAAGAAAAAGACAATTTTTTATTGATGCAAACTTTATATATTGTTTCACTAGTCAAAACTACTCATAATGTTGTTACTGCTTAAACATTTAGAAAGAAAAAAAAAAAACTATTTTAGTAGTGTTGGATCAGAACAAGCATACAACAACTTGTAGCAAAACAGCTACATGTATTATCAATGTATCCGTAACTGAGCTTTATAACCACACAAAACCAAACTCACACAGCGCACCGGAATCACATTTGTTCCCGCATTGTCCGCAATTAGACGGATCATTGTTCGTGTCCACACAATCTCCATCGCAGCACGACAACCCGAATCGACTGATTTGGATCGGATAAGACATCAACGCATTGATTACGACAACATTTCATTCGGGACATTGGTGGTGCGGATCGTTTGCAAATCCATGGTTTACACATTGGTGGCTTTGGCTTACCCCAAGTTGTTGTTGTAACTGATTTTGTGTGGTCCTTGAGCCATGAAGAGGTTGTGTTGAGTTGGTTATTGTGACCGACAACTTGATGAAGAAGAGAGTTTAAGAGGAAGAAGATTAAGGCACATAATAGTAGCTTAATGGGGATCATTGAGAAAAGTTTGTGATGAGGTTAATTAATTAGATCACTGATTAAGATATGTAATTAATGAAAGGTTTAAATAAGTTTGAAGAGAGAGAAAGGTTTTGGGGAGTGTTCATGATTTTATTGCATGGATGATGATTTTTTATAATTATGCATGTTACATTCATCTTTTTATTCATGATTAGAACCTTTGAGTTTTAATTTTATTTCTCAAATTAATTTATGTTTGGACGGCGAGGAATACATTAATATCAATTAATATGAAGAAAATAAAAGGGTATCGCATGGCAAAGGAGTTGAAAGAACAAAAGTGGGTTTACAAAGCCCACATAAATTTTTCTAAGTTTTTTTTTTTGGGGGGTTACAAAAAGTTGTTAAGAAAATATTGGGACATTTTGTTTTTTTAATCTTTAGTTTGTCGTAGATGATGGCATGTGAACTCTGAATATAGTTTTAGAGTTATTTATGGTTTTTAATTTATATAGTTAACAAGAAATAAATATTAAACAAGAAATGAGTCTCTACATACAGTTCAACAAACATTTCTTGGAGACGGTGCGAGGGGTTCTCTCTCTAGAGAGAAATTTTCCGTAGTTGCCTGTTCTCTTCTGATTTTACTCCGGCTTCGTACCGGCTTACCCTTTACCATCGTTTTTGTTTTATCTTCTTCTGGTTTTGTTCTTGTGAAGATGCTTCTTCTCAAATCGGTACCGGTGGTGGCTTTTCTCTAGTTTGGAGAATCCACTTCGAAAGCTTTTCGTTGGTGCAAATTTCAGTTTGAGATTTTAGATCTATGGTGGTCACCAACTTCGATAGCTCTCCTTGAAGCTATTGCTGCTTGTCGGCGATTTTGACCTCCTTCTCTTGAAGGTTATCTAGATCTTCGGTTTTGGCAGATTGCGACAAAGTGAATGAAGAAGGAGATTGTGTTCTTTTGGCAGTTTAAGGATGAGTTTCTTACCTTGGAAATTGATGGTTTTGAAGGTTCTGTAGTGTTTTCAGTTCACCGGAGATGATTTTCCGGTAACTCAATTTGCTACCGTCAAGTCTCATGCCTTTGATGACTCACCTTTTTCTTGGCTGAATGTGCAACACGTGGCTTCAATGCTCGTTATTCCCTTATCCTTGCTTTTAAATTTTATTTTAGTTGGGTTTTTTGGTTCTTATCCAGTTTGATATATAGTGATATATGTCCTTATGTCTGAGCATGTGGATTAGTTGGGGTCATAGCTTTGTTCTCTTTTATCTCGGGGAAGTGCTGTTCTTATCGTGTTGTCTGATTTAGGATAATACTCGATTAATCTCTTCTATATGTTTGTTGAATCTTTGAAGTTAGTCTCCTTCCACTGCCATTTAGTTTAGAAGAATAATAGGTTTTATTACGTAGTCTTTTCATTGATCTGTTCTTGTAAGGCTAACTTTTGTGTGGATGCAAAGTCCTAGATTTAGACTCTTTCGGAAGAAGATTAGGTGTGTAGGAATTAGATTCTCGACTGTTGCTTTGTTATTTCCGGAGTAATTGTTTTAATTGGATTAATTCTTCTCGGTTTCCTCTATCCTCGATTCTTCTCCGTCTTGGGGGTGTAGGTCCTCTCAACGACGACTTGTAAGCAATATAGTTACGCGTCTATAGTTCTTCTCCGACTTCTCCAGGGTTTTCAAGAGCTTCACTATCGACTTTTATATCTCTTTTTGTGTTTCGCGTATCTGGCTTTAGCTCTGGATTTTTCCGGTTTTGTTGTATTTGTCTATGTTAATACCTTTAGGTTATGTGTAGTTATCTCTATATGATATTGGTTATAGTAAAAACACAAAGTTTGATGGAAAAGAAAAAAAAACAAGAAATGAGTCCCTTTATCCATGGATAAAAGAGTGTGTAAACCTAGATGGCCACATGGTGTAATAGCAAAACAAAACCCTAATATCCAGAGGTATGATAACGAAATTATATTGTTAGCTAAGATGGGCTGCCAGGCCCGTAACGTAAAAGGCTTGTTTTTGAGAGTGGAGGAAATTATTTAACTAATTCGAGGGAATGAATTATTATTATTTTTTTTTTGCCAACATTTGAAAGAATTAACGAATTCGAGGCACGGAGATAATTTAGTTAATAAATTTCGGTTCAAAATTAACCAAACAACAGATTTAATGTGATACATAATTAGGTGGTACATATTTAATATGTACTATGTTTTTTTTCAGATTGTGACAAGACTATAGTAGTGTTTGTGAAAGAACATGACAAATGATTTTGATTTATGAGGCGTGAAATTGAGGAAAAAATTGAACAAAGTCCATCGATGTCGCGATATCTACATATTAACATGGTTTTAAAACTATTCTTTGTATTTTCGTCTTTGCTTCTATTTACGTTTTTTCCATTTGTTATATCATCAGAGAAATTTTAATATTATTTCTTAGCCTATTAAAAGTGACGATATTGTACAACCTGAATATAACAGTAATTTGAAAATACAACGAACGGTTTTACGAACATTTTTTTCTGATAAAAACAATTTTATAACAGACAATTCTACTCACATTACATAAATCTATGATATATTAGTATGTTTTCATCATGTTTACGATGAATAATTTTATATTAAAGACATAGAGCCACGATGAACACCTTTAAATGCATCATGCTATAAGTTTGTCTCCATTATTTTTTATAAATTGCATTCTAGACTAAAGAGTTCAAGAAATTTGTTTTCATGTTTATATGTTAAGATTAGGGTGTTGTGTTAAAATTTGTTTTTCTTTGCAAATTTGAACAGAAATGTTTGCATTTCTTTCATAGTTGCGTCTACAAATAAAACTGTTGGCTCTAAACTTTGAGGTGCTGGATCTATGATAGATGGTGTGAATATTTTGCAAATGCTTCAGCTTTCAAATCTCCATTCTTAGATCTATTCGAATATCTCTTGTTTTTAACCCTTTTTTTATTTTTTCTTCACTAGTCCTCATGGTTCAAAGTTCGTTGGTTTGAAATGTATTCTATACTTCGAAGTTTTGTTGGACATCTACGGTTTTCTAAAATTTGATAGAAGATTTAAATGTACATTTTGCTTTTTGTTTTATAATTCTTTTGGTTGTTAATTCATTATCGTAATTCCTATTGATGAATGTGGTTCTGTTTCTTCGTTAACCATTTTCATAGTTAAATTACTAAATGAGCTTATCAATGTCGAATTAGCTGGATCCTATTTAATTTGACAGTTTTTCCATTTGTATAAAAAGTTAATTTTTCTTTTGATCTCCATATGTTTCGACCTTTCATCTTTATATACGTATTGGTATATTTTCTGGTTATTTGTTTCATAATCTATGTATTATGTTACTTGTGGTTAATGAAAATTTGCGGGAAAAAATAACAATAGATCTACAAGAGTTTTTATATAGTAAAATAATAGTAAACACATACAAAATTTCAGAAATGCAGATCTATAGATTATTTTTTGAAAAACAACTGCAGATCTTTAGATTTCATTTCAGCGTATTATTATAATGGAACCATGCAGATTGCATGGATCATCAAGTAAAGCCAAGATCTGTTGTGTAGGACCTAAATTATTTATTGTTGTCAATTTTGTATTTTTACTTCTTTTTTTGGGTTTAAGGTATTTTTACTTTTCTTGATTAAGTTGACTAAAAAAAATTTCATTCGATATGTAATATATATAGACGTAATTAACTAAACTAATTAAATAAAATTAAGATGTATAAGTCTTGCCAAATCCGAATACAAAATCGGTGTTACATTTAGAAAGTGGAATTATATACAATAAACAAAATTCTTATCAGACCGCATCATATTTATTAATTAATAAAAATCCAATTATAATAACGTATAGTAAGTAGTATGGATGTCCAAAGTAATGTACGTGGAGACGAGTCGACTGATAGAACATGGAATTAGGGTTAGAAGAAAAACAAAACAATTAGTAAATGATAAATTAATGAGACACACCAAGAACAAGGAATAGCATGGGAAAGTAGCCAAAGATGACACGTTTAAAGAGGCCGACCCATTAATACCATCTCCATTAGAACTTGTTAGAGCACCTCTATTAGAGATTTTTAGATGGGTTTCTTAAGTTTTTAAAAAATAAAAATAAAGAAAAAAATTTGAGAGAGAATGTGAGAGGTTCTTAATTGAGAACTTTAAGAGTTAGTTCTTAAAATTTTTTTAGTGAAAATGATAGTGGAGTTCTTAATTAATAGTAGTGAGGTTCTTAAATTAATTATATTTTATTTTGTAGATACTTAGTGGGATTCTTAACTAATGGATGTGCTCTTAGATGAGTTTCTTAAGTTTTAAAAAAATAAAAATAAAGAAATTAATAGGAAAGAGAATGTGAAATTTTTTTAATTGAGAACTATAAGAGACGGTTCTTAATCAATGGAGGTGCTCTTATAGTTCTCAATTAAGAACCTTTCACATTCTCTCTCCTATTAATTTCTTTATTTTTATTTTTTAAAAACTTAAGAAACCCATCTAAGAATTTATAATGAAGATGGTTTAAGAGACCGTTTTAAAATTTTTTTAGTGAAAATAATAGTGTAGTTCTTAGTTAATGGTAGTGGGGTTCTTAAATTAATTATATTTTATTTTTAGATACTTAGTGAGATTTTTAACCAATGGAATGCTCTAATAAACTATTGTTTTCATGTTCATATAAAATTCTTAACATATAGAAATGTATAAATACGAAAAATATACTACTATATAATCCTTAATTAAAAGTTTGTTGGGGGAACCCGACGTGCGTAGCTTTGTTGATCTATTTCAATTTCATATGATTTAATGTAAGTAGATATTTATGTAATACCCTTACAATTTTAATACTGCAGGTTTTTTTTTCTCGTTAGATAATTGGGGATATTACGAGTTTTTATAAGTGTAGTCCTTGAATAGTCAATTCACTAGATTTTTACTGAATTTAAAATATAATACAATTTCGACTGAACAAATAAAAATGATTTAAATAATTTTATATTTGAAAGGAATCTATTCCTAATATATTCATACAGAGTTCCTCTTCAAGTTGAGAACCACTTGATTTCGAAGTTCTTGAAAGTTATATAAAAAATGGCATACACAATATGATTTTACTACTGTTTGGACATATTTTTGGAATCCACATTCCAAACAGTTTAACCGGTACTTTTTTTTTTTAACTATTGTAAATTGTAATCGTTCCGTTTAAGATTTATAAAACTAAAATTTATATACATATAAATCGGTTAACTGATTTACTGTGAGAAAAAGTCAAATTATATTGCACTGCTCATGAATGTGGAATACATGATACATCAACATTCTGAACAGTTGGTGTCAGTTTTGGATAATTTAATCGGTGTTCAAGCTTTATCTATAAACCGTTGTTTCTACTTTTAGTTGTTTTCCTCTAGAACTTTCGGAAAATTATGTAAGGCTTTGTACTCTTTTGTTGTTTAGTGCTTAATTTGAATAGGATGACTCAGCATCACGAAAACTAAGCCCCCTTTGCCTTGATTGAATTTGGCTTCGTTGCGCTCTGAATCAATCAATATGCTTATTAACTAGATTCATCCAATTTCATTTGGGCGACAGTTTTGAAGTTAACAAAATGAGAATAATTTTCTATAGTTAGATCTTGAATTCTCTTGGAATACAACCTTCAAGTAGCAAATCCTAAAAGATTCAAACAAATTTTTACTGGATTAGTTTACTTCTAGGTTTAGCCCCACATGGTTCACTAAAGTACCTAACAAGTCATCTCATCTTGTAGAGCATTGATATTTTTGTAGAGCATATCAGGTTGAATCTCGGATGACATACAAAAGATCTTGATATATATCGCTTGAGGTTATTAGAAAGTTATTTATTCGTGTTTTATTTTCGTTTTTGTTGAGAGGAAAAAAAAGTGAAACATAGTTCATGGGGAAGCAAATGAATCCGATGAGCCGACAACTTCACTTAGGATAACCTTTGATGTCTTCGTCATCTCTTTGTTTGTTTCCTAGTCAAAAATTAAAAAACCAATCCAACATTTTCTTTATAAAGAAAACTAAAACTTGAGATCTAACTGACTTAAAGCTTATTCATTGCATGTTTCAATAAAGTTTTTTAGATACATTTTTAAATTGATAGCTTCACATTTGAGAGTACAATATCCATTCTCATTTGTTTGGCATTTAAAAAAAATTTCATCTGTTGAAACAATGTTTTTAAATAGTATTTTTAATTCTTTAATTATATATTCCCAACGTCTCTCGTCTCTCTGTAACACGGACCTCCAAGCTAGAGCCCCCCATGTAATTTAGGGAAACGCTCCACACGCGTTAACAACGCGCGTACATACCACTCTCATTATAATACGACGTCGTGTTAGTATATTACCGTTGACCAATACGCATGGGTTTTACAAATATACGTATACATCTACTCTCATCTCACTCACAAGACTCACAACAAAGCGATTTTGCTTCACAAATTCAATCTCTCTCTCTGAGTTCACGCATTTTCGTCTGTGATTCTCGAGCTTTTTGATTTTCCTTTCTTTTTCCAGATTTTGAACCTTAGTCTATGGCGGTGATTACGTGGAGAAACAGATGAAAGTCACCGGAAAGCCGTATCCGACGGCGACATTATCTGCCTCGGAGTCACAGGCGAATCTATTCACTAACACTCCAGATCTCAGAGCTATTCAAAGAGCTACTTCTGTCACTAAACGTAGAGCAGGGAACCCGACTTTGACTCGTCAACGAAGATCCGGCGTTCCTGGCCGGAGACGAAGTCGGCCGGAGACTCCTTTATTGAAATGGAAGGTTGAGGATCGGAATAAGGAGAGAAGCGGTGTTGTAGAGGACGATGATTACGCGGATGATGGATGTGATAGTAACCAGGTTGAGAGAGAGACTACGCGCCGTAAGGATCGGAGGAAAATATCGCGGCCTGTCTCTGTTAGGAAAATCGCCGCTGGGATATGGCGGTTGCAAGTTCCTGACTCGAGTTCTAGCGGCGGAGAGAGGAAGGGTAAAGAGGGGTTAGGGTTTCAGGTACACATATTATTTTGGAAATTTCTGGTTTCTCGAGATCCAAATAGTTTTGGGGGTTTTGTACTAAGGAATTGAAATGAGTGCTCTCATCTGCATTTGTAGGATTTGGATTGTGATTATGAATAGGTAGTTTCCATGAATTGAATAGAAAAGTATGAGATTATCTCAAATTGTTACCCAATTTGTTGATTGCTTAACTTTGAAATTCAAATTTCGACCACTGCTCTGTGAAATTCTTATCCTCTTCGTTTGCACTATCGTTTATTTTTTCCCTTTCATGTAAATCATCATTAGGCCTACATACTTAGAAATCTTACTCAGTTGATTGATGATTAGCATTCATTTGGTAGTAATTACGATGCACTCCAAACTAGAGCTTATTGTTAATCTCGTAGACTTGAACCGACTTTGTTCAGATTTCTGATGATCAACCTATATGCAACTAGAAAATTGTGAGTGTTTCCCAATGTTAGCATGTTTATCAAAAACAGCTATATCTAGTGAAGATCTGATGAGTGCTCATATGGAGAAAGAAATATGTGATCATGAGCTTGCAGTTCTAAGCTATCTTTTTGTTCCCCTGCAGGGATATGCTGGATATATGGGTGTTCCGTTTCTTTACCACCATAGTGACAAACCTTCTGGCGGTCAAAGCAACAAGATAAGGCAGAACCCTAGCACTATCGCTACGACGAAAAATGGATTCTTGTGTAAGGTGTGTTGATCTTCTCAATCGTCTAGGTGTATATGATATTAGCTGAACAAATAGATGTATGTAACATCTGATAGTAATAGTTTCGAAATCAAGCATCCATTGTCTATTTACTCTTCCAAAGACTTGTAGCTCTCTTGACATAATTGCTGAAAATATATTTTCAACCTTGGAATTTTACCATTAGAGGTGTTCTGATTGATTGACGTATTTGATTGCGAATTTTGTGTTATGATTAATTTTCATTTTAACCAGGTTAAGAATATTTGAGTAAGTATCATTGAAGAGTTTCGGAAAATTTTCACTATATAATCCCAGGCTGCAGAAAGGAAAAACTTAAGGGAGATTGAGATTATGAACCTGAGAGTGTGAGTTAGTTCTATGAGGCCTTGGTCAGTGATAGAAGCTGCAAAGTCTCAGTATAACTGTTAACTTGGATATTTTAACACATGGAATTCTATACAATTCTTTAGTCGAAGTCCTCGCAGGTCCTTTTATGTTGCTTTGTAATTGATTCTTTATGGTTTCTTGACCTCATGTCTTTTATTACTTTCTTGTTAGCTCGAGCCTTCAATGCAATTTCCCAATTCAGCGAT
Organism: Cardamine chenopodiifolia; assembly: GCA_963922655.1. Taxonomy (NCBI): domain Eukaryota; kingdom Viridiplantae; phylum Streptophyta; class Magnoliopsida; order Brassicales; family Brassicaceae; genus Cardamine; species Cardamine chenopodiifolia. Next base: position 17,502,891 of record OZ000483.1, read on the forward strand.
GGAGGGGGCGACAAAATGGGATCCTGTCTGCTTGGATACAATGGATGAAGTACACCAAATTTATAGCAACATGAAGCGTATTGATCAACAAGTGAATGCTGTGTCATTAGTTTCTTCACTTGAAGTAGAGCTGGAGGAAGCACATGCTCGCATTGAGGATCTCGAGAACGAGAAGCGATCTCACAAAAAGAAGCTCGAGCAGTTCTTGAGGAAAGTTAGTGAGGAGAGGGCTGCTTGGCGCAGTAGGGAGCACGAGAAGGTCCGAGCACTCATTGATGATATGAAAGCTGATATGAAAAGGGAGAAGAAAACCTGTCAGAGATTAGAAATCGTGAATCATAAGTTAGTCAATGAGCTGGCAGATACAAAGTTAGCCGTGAAGCATTACATGCAGGACTATGAAAAGGAAAGGAAGGCAAGAGAATTAATTGAGGAAGTTTGTGATGAACTTGCCAAGGAAATAGGAGAGGATAAAGCTGAGATTGAAGCATTGAAGATAGAATCTATGAGCCTCAGAGAAGAAGTGGACGATGAAAGAAGAATGCTACAGATGGCTGAGGTCTGGCGTGAGGAACGTGTCCAGATGAAGCTTGTTGACGCCAAGGTAGCACTCGAGGAAAGGTACTCACAAATGAACAAGCTAGTAGCAGATTTGGAATCTTTCCTCAGGTCAAGAGATATCGTTACAGATGTCAAAGAGGTGAGAGAGGCGGAGTTATTAAGAGAAACCACCGCATCGGTTAATATTCAAGAAAACAAGGAATTTACATATGAGCCTGCTAACCCGGATGATATCTTCGCTGTATTCGAAGAAATGAATCTCGGTGAAGCCCGTGATAGGGAAATTGAGAAATCTGTTGCTTACAGTCCAATCAGCCACGGTTCTAAAGTTCACATGGTAAGCCCAGATGTCAATTTGATCAACAAGAAAGGGAGACATTCAGATGCTTTTACTCACCAGAATGGCGACATTGAAGAAGATGATAGTGGTTGGGAAACAGTGAGCCACCTCGAAGAACAAGGATCTAGTTACTCACCAGATGGAAGCATTCCTTCTGTGAACAACAACAATCACCGTCACCGAGACAGCAATGCCTCGAGTGGTGGTACAGAGTTCTTAGGCAAAGGTTGGGATGAGACAATGACTCCAACCACTGAGATAAGCGAAGTGTGTTCCCTTCCAAGACGGTCATCCAAAAAGGTTTCATCAATAGCAAAGCTCTGGAGATCTTCAGGTGCAAGCAATGGAGATAGAGATAGCAACTACAAGGTAATATCAATGGAAGGAGGAAGGGTTTCAAACGGGAGGAAATCAAGCGTGGGAATGGTTTCACCGGATAGAGTCTCGAGCAAAGGCGGATTCAGCCCGATGATGGATTTGGTTGGACAATGGAACTCTTCACCAGAATCTGCAAATCATCCTCATGTGAATCGAGGAGGAATGAAAGGTTGCATAGAATGGCCTAGAGTAGCACAGAAGAATAGTTTGAAGGCAAAACTCATCGAAGCGCGAATCGAAAGCCAAAAGGTTCAGTTAAAGCATGTCCTTCAACAGAAGATTTAGGAGTCAAACCGGTTTGGGTCACAGCTGAACCAGATTTTATTACTCGGGGCACTGCGTGCGGTTCTCTGATCTGTCACCGGTTTGTGATTCTGTATGAAGTAATAATGTTCCCGTGAAGCAGTCGGAGCCAGCAAGCAGTTTAGACCGGAGTTTAGATTATTATGTATGTCATTTGGTCATTAGCAATTAAGCAATGTGTACTCTAAAATTATTATCTCATCATTATGGAAGAAAAACCAAGCGTAAAAAGAGACCGTAGCAGAGTAAGAGGCTAATATCTCATCATCTCGGGTGCAAGTATCGAGGGAAGCTTTCTGATAGCGTTCTCCGATGCCGGTGATGCCTGTGTGCCGGCCTCGGACAGTTTTTTATTCCTCTCACTTTCTCTTCTTCTTCCGAGTCTGTCTCGTGTGGTCTCGTCCCACAGTTTGTCATCTCCACCATTGGGTGTGTTGTGAGAAAGCAGAGCTGGAGGAAAGCAGATTCGATCTAGTCCAGATCCGGGGAGTTCGTGTTGTTTCTCAACTCTTCTCTATTGCGGATCTGATCCTCGGTCCCAACAGAAGAACTCTATCTTCACGCATCGCCACGCTCCATCTTCCGTTGACATTCTCCAACATTCCTCACCTCCTTAAGCTCACTGATCCCATCTATCAGCACAACCTCTACTCCACCGAACCCCAACTTTTGAGGCTCCTTGTGGTGTCAAGGATCGAAGGTCTATGTCCCTGCAAGCGTCACCGGTGTGTTCCTTTCTGTTCAAGAAGCGTATGTACTTCCAGATCTCCACCGTTTGTCCCTCCGTCTTATCTCATTTGCAAATCTTCTTGGGATTCCAGCAGAAGACCCAAAGAATCTTCCGTCATGTTCGGCCCACGCCGACGACGAGACCCTTCTGCTCAACATATGATTCTCGGCTTCCCCACCGTGCTAGCCCTTTCAAGCCCTGGATCCGTCTCTTCCGCTCTGTCTCTTGACTCTGCCTTCGCCAATCGCTTCGCTCAACTCACCAGATCCTCCAAATCCTCTGGATCCGCTGGACCCATCGTTATCTAAGACCGCGACCATCAGCTCTCCTTCTGCTTCATCAGATTTGTGTCCATCTGATGTGGATCCCTTGATCTACTTTACCTCCTCTCTGACAAGGCCTCTAAGAAGTATCTCCCCCTCCGCTTCTGTGTTTCTTCTCGCCGCCCTGGTGATTCATTCTGGTGGGAATGTCGTCATTGCCCCGATCAGTCGGCTCTTCCTCCCCACTACCACTCCTCGGTGTTTTATCGGAGAACTTAGCCGAAGTCAGGATAAGGGCCAGATACACAACACTGCTAGCAAGAAGATATGGCGGAGATGGCTTATCGGAAGCTCATTCGATCACTCGTCGGAGTCTGTATCCGAAATCTCACAAGGTTGGTGGTCGAGTTCGGCAACCTTACTGTCCCTTTTCTCGGTGTCCGTAACCGAAGAACCATTCGCCGTTGTCAATCGGCCGCAGCCCACTTAGCTGTACGGACCATTTTAGTTCAAGAGCTGAGGATGTGCCCAATATGGGTCTGGCCCATTTTCTTGACAGTTTGGTGCTTGGTTGGCCCAATAACTCTCATGGATCTAAAGCCCAACTATTTGTGTAAAGCTTTTTTTTTGGACAGTCATTTAATGATAATTCAAAAATCGTTGTTTCCGTCTTTCTTCTGTTGCATCCACCATCTACGATTGTCCTCGCCGCCGGATCCATTGCTTTTACACCAAATTTTATCATTATTGGGTCTCCATGTTTCAGTTTTGATTGTGTCTCTTTGTCACCAATTTCTTCTATTTTGGAGAGATTACTAATATCATTTTCTTCCGGTACCGAGAGTTTTGTATCGTTACTATGGTCATGCAATATGGAGATTTATTTATATCTAAAACGGATTGCGCATAGAAGAGATCTTTCCGTGAAGAGAACTTTCTCTAAAACCTTCCGTCTTAGTCTTCCGTTGTTCACACTGAGCAAGCTCACGGACCTTATAATCATGTCAGTAGATTGGATAGAGCTATTAGTAACGTAAGTGTTAAGGTTTTGGAAACTTTTTCTACTTTCTCTTATGTGGAGAGTGTTATAGTGATAGTTTTCTTCCTTCGAAAGATATTACTTTCACAAAATATATCTCGTAGGAAGAAAGTGTTCTCTTCAAAATTCTTCATTATGAAGAAAAGCACGGTATCTTCCATTTTGATGGAAAATGATGCTATTTGCATCGCTCTAACGACATCGGGAGTTCAAGGTTTTGCTTTCTCTCCGTTGGCAACCAAGTCCCTGTTCACTTTGGAGTTCGCGAGAGTCGTTTCTCGTCCTATTTGTCACCACCCTTTTCAGGGTTCGGTATTTCAGGAGCAAGTTTGGATTCTCAAAATACTATGTATATTTTCATATTTCGTGAAGTATTGCGTCTTTGGAAAGCCGATTATCATACATAGGTTAGTTTTTCACCACTTCGAGTGGCATATCCAGGTAATGTATTCTGTTTTTTCAAGAATTTTTAAATTTCGTCCTTTAGAGTACATCCTATGTATATGTCTTGTAGGATTGTATTAATCTGTGTATCTATTTTTCAATATAAACACATCGGTTTTTTTTTGTTTTTTCTATAAAGAGTATTTAAACCGATAATTTAATATATGAAATATGATGGAAAAAAAGAGATGCTAATGTTCCTTAGAGACTTATTCATCAATTTATAAAATATAGTTACTGTATTAGTTTTCTGCAAATTCGCAAAGATGCACATTGATTTGGTTATTTTTGGCTCCTGATACCTTTTTTCTTTTTCTTTTATTTTCGTGTTGATATGTATTGCTCCAATTTGGAATTTAACAGGCACTAGTTTCAGTTAGACAGTCATTTCACGAATTGAGAAAATAGCAAAAGAACTTATAAAATTATTACATATTTTCAAATCAGTATATATTTATTATGTTCGTTCCTACGGTAGAAGGCTAAAAAGCCTATAAGCTGCTCTGCACACGATGTGGAAATGTTTGTTTTTTAACCCAAAAAAATATATGAAGACAAACACATTCAATTTTTCATGACATTATTGGTGAGACACCAATGATCCTCCTCCTAAAGAGGTTATAACTACAGAGAGAAAACAACATAAGATAAATTGTACAACAGACTGAATTTGAATTGTTGACAACAGAAAATTACATTTTGGTGAATCATTTTTGTATTTTACTTTCCACTTTCTTGAAATTATATGAAAGGAATCAAATCAACCACTCTCTTATTTGTATTCTTGAAAGTTGACATGACCAGTTGCTTGAGCATGCTCCACAGCTTCCTGTTTCAGTTTCAATTAAATGTTTCACAACTCAAGCTCTATGATTAATGAAGCATACCAAATGAAGAAGAATTCAAGGAGACAGAGCAAATGACCTTTTGTCCAATACTCCAATTTGGGATACACCGCAACGCAGAGTGAAGTTTGCAGTGTCTGTGTGACTCCTTTTCCTGAAACAGATAACCAAACCACAGGGCTTACTCTTGTTTCTTTAAGCCCACATCTAACAAAACTATGGTTCACACATATATATTACCTTTGTTGGTCCTTCACTAGATTTAGAACAAGCCCTTCGATTGACCCGATGAATCTATCTTTACCAACTGGAAATATAGTCATATCGAAATCTTCCTCAGCTCCTTCAAATGGAGACAGCTGGAAAATTGCAGCAAGGAAATAACAATTAATAAACCACTTTAGTTATTCAGTTACTCTATTCAAATGGAGAATATATGAACTTACAGAAATGGCATCATAGTGAAGACCATCATAGATGAGCATTACTCTCTAGTTGTAGTTTTTCGCTGCAAAATGGAAACTACTGTTTCAAATACTTTCCAACATTTGTTTTCCATTCAGAATCTGGATGTTTAAAATTTGATGATTACCTGTCCATACAAGTCACATTGACTAGCTCAACCGCACCTACACAAGCCAAAGAAAAGTGGAAAGACACGTATCAATACACAATGATGAACCCTGCAGGCATCAAGGACGATATTAGCCATGAAAGATCAAGAACAAGATTTACTAACATAGATCATCTCGCTTGATATGAGTAAATACATTCAGTTGAAAACCACACTTAAGCAATCATGGAAATGTTAAACAATCTAGGCAAAGATACCTTCCCACTTCTCTGGATTAAGAATCCAAGCACAATATTCTTCATTTTGCTTCCCTAGAAATGCTTCATTATATTTCTCCTTATCGCTTGCAACTGTTGCTGCTATCACCTTGGCAAAGTAGCACCAAACTCATGTCTCAGAGAAATTTATTATTATCGGAAAACACACAAAGCCGTTTCTTGAAATACTAAGATTCATATGGGTTCTACCCAAGAATTAGATACTAACAATATCAAGATTGACTATAGAACGGTATCATTAACCTCTAAGCTTGAAGAGACAACTGTTGTCAGATGGTATAACTCTTCTCACCATGATTCCATCCATGTTGCAATCTCAAACTATTTGCATTCCAATAACTCAATAAGTCAAGAATCTTAAGCTTTTTCTTTTGGCCAATAACCATATCAGGAGAAATAAAAACAAGATCTTTGCACAAGGAAGAGACATAATTGAATAATAACAAGACTTGAAAAAACGCTAGTAAAAACGAAGAATGAAGAGTCTTGATCCGATCTAATCAAGCAACAAATCAAAGTATCAGCCTTTACTTTATGAACAGAATCGATTGCTCAATTGTCACAAGAAGAATCCCAATCAAAGCAACGGTATACAAAGTAGACAAATTTCGCAAAATGAAGATATAAAGTTTGAGTTTTTGAAAATACCCAGATGAAGATTAACACCAAACGTTCTTCTTGAAACAAAATCCAGAGATTGGGAAGATAAAACTCAACACTTTTTGATACCGTTCTTCTTGAAAAATAAGGATGAAAAAGTCTCACCTCCAAAGATAGGAACTTCGGAAAAAAAATGGATGAAAGAGTTCACAATGAGTTCTTCATCGTGACCTGATCGCCTCCGCTTCTTCTCCTCCCGTTTCCACCATTGGAAGAACGACAGAAAGGAATTGAAGATTTCGGTGCAATTGATTTCTCAAATCTTCAAATCTCATATCATTTCATAGGTAAAACGCATTTGTTTTCAAAAGATTAGCTATGTGGATCAAACCTGTTTCCTTTTTATGAAAAGAACCATTTTGCTTCTTCTGGGTGATGCTATATTGATGACTAAGAATCTCAGTGGTTAAATTGTATTTCAGGAACTTGAAGGTTTAGCTGATCCTATGAGGAAAGAAGTTGCTCTGGTTCGGAAGAATATTGGTTCTGTCAACAAAGAATTATAGCCATTGGGGCATACATAATAAAATACATTGACCTGTATTCCAAATATGTTTGCTTGTGGATCAAGAGGCTAAGCTGGTGTATTTACACAACGTGTAGGAAAGAGAGTATAAAGAAGCTCTTGAAGCACTCAACTAAAAGAATAGGGTGAAGGTGGTGCAGCTAATCACCAAGCTAATGGAGGTTAGTCAACAAGTCCTCAAATCTCTTTTTTTTATAGAAACCGCGAGTCGTATTTGAATGATTGGTTTAACTTTTCTTGTTGTTGTTTTGCTTCTCTCTGGTTTACGGCTCTGTGTTTTTGGGGTTTTTTCACGTTACATTTGCCTGTGTGGATAAAGACATTAAGCTAATGATTGTAGGTATGTTTGTTATATTGCTGATTGAGCATTTAATCTTTATCTTTTGTTGTTAAGTTCTTCGACCGGTCTCTGTATTTTCTTAAAGCTATATGTGAGTCTTCTCCATAGTTTACGGAATCAGTTCCTCCAAGGGACATTTGCAGTAAAGGTAATTGTTTTTTCAATGCTTCTTCTTGAACATCCTTTCCTTTTTCACATATCATATATGTAAACTGAGCATATTCATCACACTCTGATATGTGTTGACTATATTCACTTTGGCAGCTTGGGTGGCAATTTGAATGCTGCAGCAGATATTGAGTCAAAGGTAAAAAAAGAAACGTGGCCAAAGAAATAGCTATGATAGAAATTTTTTGGTAAAATATCTTTTAGGATTAGAAAATGTCGTTTATGATTGTCCTTAGCTTCCTTCATTTCTTATCAAAGACTAATTTCCACTTTACAAGAAGATGCATGATAACAAAACTTGTAAGAATGCTTCAGCTTTACAGAGAGCGAATCGTGCTGGTATGAAAATCTAGAACTCTTGTCTGATTCCGTCGAGGAAGAAGATGAAATTCTAAGTCTTGCTTTGTTGCTGCAACACAAACCTCACCAGATTCTTGCTTATCTTGTTTGGCGTTGTGATTGTTTGTTCTGTTTCTTGTTTTCTCCTTCTGCTATGTTTTTTTTTTTTTCATGTTGAATGCTAAGTCACATTATAATCAGGCAGGGGTAGACTTATGCTTTTCATCAGGCAGGGTAACTTTTTTAATATTAGTGTTGTTTTATAAGGTTTTTCTGTTATGCCCCTGTTATTATATTATTTTTGCCCCTATTACCTTTGTTTTTTAATCAAGTTTTGTTTAATATAATTATATTAAAATTTAAAGTTTACATCATACAAATAAAAGACAATAATTCAATTTGCTTATTTATTTGTTTACAATCCCATATTTCTTTTAACTAAATAAAAATTTGTTAAATCACATTGGCAAATTTGGAAGAATTGACCAAATACTTTAAATGAATTAAGAAGGTTTGTTTTTTTCTTAATTATTATTTGGGCTTCATTGATGTTTTAAAAAATGGGAATCGTCTTTTCAGTTTTTTTTTTCTCTATGTTAATTTTTAGTCAAATATTTAATGACTAAATTTTTTAATTTCATCAAACATGAATTTCATTGTCCTGGTAAATCCTCTTAATTTGGTTCTTTGTTTTAGATTTTTGCTTTGTTTCTTCTCGTGTCTTTTTCATTTTACTTTTAGAAACATTTATTTTGTTTAGTGACATGATATTTTTTAAAAATGTTTTAACATTTTTGTAAAGTGCTATTGTATTTTTAATTTATGATGTGTTTAATAAAATATAATTTTTAATATTTTTATAATATAATATATTATCCGAGTAATTTTAATTTCTAGATCCGCCATTGTAATCAGGTTCACTAAAACCTCTTCTATGTAATTGGATCTCTACTATTCGTTCTTATTATTTTGGTTTTGAAATTCGTTCATGAACGATCTGCACAAATGCAGCCTGTCATATGGGGATTTAGATGTTTTTGTCGATGATAAGTTGTTTCTTTTTTTTTTTAAATCTCACCAAATAATCAATTAATTTTATTTTTAAAAATTAAAAATCTTACAAATCTCACAAAATATCTTTAAAATTCACTCAAATCTTTTCAAATAAAAATTCCACCAAATTCTCCCAAATCTTCAATCCAATACACCCTCTTTATATTTCTCTTGTTACGTTGCTTGGGCTTTACAACAGTTTGACAAAGATGGGGATGGGTAAGTTTGATTTTATATGAATCTATATAAGACAAATAGATTTGGAATCATGGTGGATGAGGCTTTTGCAAGAAATGTGTTTAATAGATACATTACGGTAGATGAGCTAGATGCTGCGTTGGAGGAATATGGGCTAACTCTTTTGTTCTGTGTGTTTGAAGGACCAAACCATAGTAACAGATAAGTATTTAACAAAGGAACATAGCACAAGTGTAAGTAGATTACACCAAATATGGATGTATGTTAATTATATGGTGATCAGGCATGCGTTTTGAGGTCCATTTCTACTTGGTGAATGGTCCACTGCATATTTTCCAGTTTCTGCAAACATGAAACCTCTCATTATCATTATGTTATTGCATTTCCCACAAGTCAAATCAAATCCATAAGGTAAAAAATGACGTAACTAATGGTTTGCTTATACCTTAACAATGTCATGGTACTGTCTGGCAATTGTATCAAAATGTGGATCCACTCCTTGATATTCTCTTAGCCGTGTGACCTGTGTGTAATTCAGCAGGCTCAGTTAAATTTATCGGGAGTCAAGTACCAATGAAGATGGGGAAAAAAGGGTTTACAGCTAAGCAATGAAAGAAGGGATAAAGACACAAACCGCTTTGTTGTATGCAGCTGAAGCTTCCTGGGTGGCCTCGACTAGATAATTCCTAGAAAATACAACAAGGCTTGAAGGTGAGAGACGGATTCATGGGTTCATCAAAATACATGGCAAGAAGCATGTCTGGAAAATCGATTCCCGCACCTGATGCTGTGCAGAGCTGGTATGGATTCAGGAGTGTATGTCTCAAGGAGGAGAATATTTTCTAAGAGCCTTGACGCAGAAAAAAAATTAAGACATATTAACTACTGCGAATACCCTCAAATTTAGAACCTAAACAGTAATGATGAGATGATACCTTAATTTTGCGTTCATGGTCTCACACCTTTTACACAACCAAATCTTCTGCATCTCATCCTATAACAATATATAGAGTAAGGAAAATGTGAACAGGGAAGCAATTGAATCAATTGGGAAAGATTGAAACCATTTACATATTTGTGCTGGTGTTCTAACTTTAGATCCTTCACAAGCTTTATAAGCACCCCGAGTATTTGTTCCAGGACCTTGTTCAGAATGATAAAGAACAGTCATCAGAACTTTAGGAGCTACAAGGATAATTCATAGCTGGTAGCATTGATACACATGTAGAAACTTGTCTATAAAAAACATAGAAAATATCATGCAACAGCCAGGTAATTGGATTTTCGTTTTGCATAATACGTTATGAGTTGCCTTTCACCTACATTGTAGTATTCTGCAAACTTCCTGTCAGCCGAGTAGAGGTCCTCCCGAAGAGCTGCTTCATCTCTTTCAATCTCCTCAATTATAAACTTAACCCTGAAAATGCAACAAAACATTGTCATTGATCGGCGCTAGAGAGCATAAGAGGATGTCTAAGTGTGACAAAGTCCTCTGCTCCTTCAAGACTTTTGATAAACTTTATAGAGGTACAGAATACCTATCACCAACATAATTTTTTTCTCCATAATAATGATCCCTTCATCTAAAAAGGGATGTCAGTTGTATATCTTGGCTTAGAGCTACCATGTGTTTACATGTATGTCACATTTTATAGATATATATCCCTAGGAGGCCAGTTACCATCAGTCTTCATTAAAATCATAAGGTATTCACGTTTTTTTCAGGTGTCTATAACCAAAGTTAAACCAAAGCAAAAAAGCTAACCTTTCTGGGAGCCTAGCACTTGAATTTCGATTTCCTGTAGATGAATCTGATTTAACATCGAGAATATGGAAAATATGGTCATTATGTGTAGGGAACTTACAATTAAGGCCAAGTATTGCATTTGACAGGAACAAACAAATTTGGGTAAGGAACAAAAGATCTCTTTCTCAGTCTGCTGGTAATGAAGACCTTACCAGTGTCATCAACAATGGCATCAGCCAATGTATCACATTTGTCCTTCAGTCTACCTTCTATCTCACGGGAAAGATACATTTGGTAGTCAGCCATATCCTAAGCAAAGTAATAAAGAAGAAATAAAGATTAGAGACCAGCAGACATCCATATACCCAGTAGTTAACAAGAACATAAGAAATGGTGCACAAATATATTGCAATCAACAGATGAAGGCACACTGTGATCTCTCATTACCATGGAAACAGTATTTTGCAGCTGGACATAGGATAAATAAGCAGGTGTTATTCCAAGAAAGCGATTTGACACACCACCAACTATGTCAGTATCAACAGCACTAAGACTAGTCCCACCAGCAACACTGTTTGCAGAACTATTCGCATAGTTCACCGAGTTAGAAGCAGAGCTAATTGTAAAACTTGTGCTAACACTATCAAGAGAGCTCCTTGATAGTATACTCCACTTTTCAATTTCTTCCTCATGAATTTCACCGTCATCTGAAATAAGAGGTAGTCTCAGTTTCTGAGCTGCCTCAGCAACCACCAACCTATGCTCTAGAGTCTCATAAACCTGGAAAAAGATCAACGATTTTGCTCCTAAATGAGTCTAAGAGATAACAAAAATCGATAAAATTGTAATTCCAGAAAATCAAGTTTTAAGGTTAGAAACCTGAGGAGAATTCTTCAAGCCAAGTTGAGGGTATAGACCCTGAACATCCCTAATTCCACCATGGTTAGCCACTGAAATAGCTTGCTGATATTCTTCTACCATAGCTACAGCTTCACAATATATAGCCTACCAGTTGTAAGAAGCCACACAAGAAAAGTGAGTCCTTATACAAAACTGTCACAGAGAACCTCATTGATGAATATAGACATCCGAAGCTAATGGAGCATGTATTACATAATACCAAACCCTAATTTTGGACTAATCAGGTTCAATTCAAATCATTGAATGAAAATCAAGAAACTGAATTAAACCCAAAAAAAAAAAACGAATAAAGAACAAGAGATCAAGTGTGTTACCATAGCTTCCAAATACCGTAGTCTCTCCCGAGACATCTCCTCTCTAGCCTGCAATGTTGATACAATAACTTGAGTCTCCGAAGAGAATTAGAGGATTGGGGTCACAAATCTGAACCCAATCTTCGTAAGAGATGAGACAGAGAGAGAGATTACGAGTTGAAGTTCGCCGTAGGCTGATTTGGTAACAAGAGATCCATCGGGAGCTAAGCAGTGACGCTCTAACTGATCGATCAATTGGTTTAAATCAGCCGGCAGATTCTGAGCCGCGCCATGCAATGCCTTCACCATTGATAAATCTGCTGCGATCTACCTTTGCCGCGACAGTTGATTCAAAAAATATTCTCCGGCGCTCGATCGCGAAATCTCACTTAATTTATCGTCTCTTTTAAAAAATATGGAAAAGTCGATAATACTTCAAAAGGAGAGAGTATATTTTCTCTTGGAAATAAATTGCTAAAATAATTTCGACCTCGGTTTGCTTTGATCGGCTCATCCCGTATTCGCTACTTATTATTATTTTTTTCTTTAATAAGGTTCAGAATTCGTAGATCATCCATACTAATATTAAATTAATTTTTTCAAAAATTAAATTCGTGACTTTTTTAATTTTAATCCAGTTACCACTAGCCTATTTTTACATTGGTCGCTCTTTATCTTTAGCATATAGATTTAGTCGAAATCTAGGTTTTTCAATAGGTTTCAACTGAGGCATTGTAAATCCTTTAATGCCATAGCCGTTTCAGAATGTCGGTTTAAGTCCTCTTCTTGGACCCTTCTGGTTGGATTTTGAAGTCTATATTTCTTTTTTGAAGTTCTTTTATCGTTTGGATTGTCCGTTTAAATCTTTTTTGGCAAATCATTTTTATACTTCCTTCGGAAGTTTAGACAACTACTAGTAGATGTTTTTTTTTTGTTTGTCAACAAGATAACTAGTAGATTTGATGTGTTAATTTTGGTTTTTGCAGCCTCAGTTTAGGCTTTTGATCATTCTGTAGTCTCTTCTCTAATTCTCATTCGTTGGGCATAGTATCCAGGGGACCTTTGTGTTCGTCTATCTTTTTGTTTTCGAAGACTTTAATATCTACCGGCTTTGTGTAATACAAACTATAAGAAATTTTCAGATGACAAAAAACACACACACATCGTTTTGGTGACATATATCTTTTACAAACCCCATAATCTTTTCGGATCGAGGGATTAATATCTCTTTCATTGTGACCCTATTTTAAAACTTATGATCAACGATTATACCAGTTTAAATACCAACGTCAAATTGATTGATTTAACAATACACTATTAGAAGATCGGCATCTAATTGTTTAGAAAAACACTTGCTAATTCTACTCATTCTACACTTCTACTTGAGGTTTTTAGTCGTTGACTCGTTGCAAGAAGGTTAAAGTCGCATTTTTGGTTTCTACGCGTTATAACTTTTTTGTTACTCTACAAAAGAGTGTTTCTACTCTAGTTTTTTTAGATAGAACTTGAGTATCATCAATTTTTAATCACAAGACACATAATTTTGTTTTGCTATGCAAAATTATTTTCTTTTTTACATTTATAAGCTTGACTTAAATCGTCTTCAAATACTTCTAAATTGGTCTGAGATTTTATTCCCTAAATATAGTTAAGACCCAAGCCAAAAAAATGTCATTAAGCAGTTAGCTGTTTGCCAGTATCGGTGTATGAAAAAACTTAGAATCATGTATTGTTCTGCTTAAACAATATGATTCGAGGATCCTGTATTGTTCTGCTTAGTTAAATAAGAAAAAAGATTGATTCAAGGAACATATCATTAAAGCTAGTTCAGCTCTATATATATGTGTTCATGACAATTCCAAAGCATAGCTTGTGAAGCTCTCTCTATATGTATATAATTATAAAGATACAGTACCACTTGACTTAACTGAGATCTAGGCATCTAGGCAAGTTTAGGATCTAGGGATATTAACTTCGAATACCACAACTTCACTTTTTACGTAGCTGTTCTACTATTCTATTTTTGTTTCTTTAATCGTGTCATTTGCTGGTTGTGAACTTGTTAAGCATATGCATGCTTTGTTTACTATTTTCTTGTTACATTTCTATTTTTAATTCCAGTAGTATTTTCATAAAATTAAGATTAATGACAGAGTTCCATTTTACGTGATGCAGGGTTAAGATATTTAGCAAGATTAGTTTATTTGTCTCTTACAACTGGTTTTTCTATAAATCACCTGGAGATTAAATGACTAGTCGTACTAGTAGACATAGTACATTAATTTGGAATTTACAAGAAACATAATTAACACAAAAGAAAATAAAAAAATAGCTTTACACGGTGGTTAATTTGATTTCAAAAAGCATAAAACGAATAATTTGATTTCAAAAATTCTTTGAAAGATGGTTGAATCATTGGTTCTAAGTTTTAGTTTTCCGCTAGAGAGATGATTGACGCCTTAACATACAAAATTAAAGGTTGATCTCTTCCGAAAAAAAATTAGGGGAATTTTCTAGTTATAATAATAAAAAGAAAAATAGTTACTTGATTATGCATATTATATCAAATTAGTGGAAGGTGTACATCAATGTATGGAATATGGATTGCTGTATCGACTAACTATGGATGAACAAATTTTCATGTAATTACAAAATTTATAGTCAGCAAATCACTGGATCAACTTAGTGTGTTTAGACAAGAATCAAATTAATTACGGAAGTTATAACAAAATCTCAAAAACACTTTGGATTGAGTCAATCTATTAGGGAATATTATTACCCAGCTTAGATTTTATTATTATATCAAGTATACAATATGCGATGTCATTTTATGTTGTATTTTTATGTAATTTAAAGTTTTGGACTAAATTTCAAATTTTTATATTCCAATAGTATAAATTTTGTAGCTACTAAAATTAATGCAAGAAAAAAATATCCAAGTATTACTCAACAAACGAATACCCAACTTTTTCATAAATAGCTGAGAATAGATTAGATATTTCGACGTATAAACCACCAACAATGACCATGATCTCCATTTCTTTCAACCATTCCGCATGAATTTCAAACCCAAATTACAACAAAACCAATACCAATAGTAAACATACCAAAGTTTAATTTATTAAAAAACTAAATAATCACATATCATCCGTAATTACATAACCCATAGACACAAAGCTCACCAACCAAACAACTATGATTACATCCCCCACAATGCCTCTTATCATAAGCCAAGTAAACGCACTCTCCTCGACAACAAGCCTGCGTGAACATGCATTGGTTATTGCATGCGCCACAGTTATCTTCATCGTACGCCACATCAACACACTTGTTACTACAACACGCCATTGTGGAGTTGGACGTTCCTTGACTCTTGCATATCTCCTCGTTCTTGCTGCAGTGATCCGCTGCTTTAGCGTTACGAACGCTATTCGTGTTTTGCGCTAGGAAACGGCTCACCCTAGGTAGCTTCTTTGTAATGAGCGTTTGCGTTTGAGTTTGCATATGCGTTTCTGTTTTGTTGTTGCTAACAGATACCTTAGAAATCAATAAGATGATGGTTATGGCGATTGTTAGAGAAATTGCCAAGATGATACTTTTAAGCCCCATCGCTACTTTTCGTCGTTAGAGACAGAGAGATAGAGAGATTTGGGGTCGTGAAATGTATATAAAGGACGAATGAAATCGAGTTTATATAAATTAAGTTGGACGAGTCGTTTATTTTTGTAGCAGCTATACATGTGATGGAAAGAGTAGAGTACGCTCAAATTATTCTCATTAATGATGAATATTTTTCTCACAAACTCCAAAAAATTTGTGATTAGGTTTCCAAGAATTTGATATTTTCAAGTTTATATTTAAACAACCGCTTTTTGTTTAGAAGTGTAAGTTTCTGTATCTGTTTCTGTAATTGTGAACGAAGGAACCCGGAACCGTATGTATATGTGCATTAATATTAAAAAAGGTATTTGACCCAATATATTTTAAATATTATTTTTGTTCCTATAATCGATTATATAATTCTGCATTGGATATCAATAACGATAAACATATGTATTATGCTTCTTGGGTTCAAGCTTAGATCACATCTTACTATGCATTGAGTATTTGACAGTAGATTATGATCTACGCCCGGTTAGTTTAGTCGATAAATGATAATCAATGCATCATATAAAAGTGCATAAGATTCTATGTTTAGGTTTCCAATTTTTGATTTAGTCCTAGGTCTAACATAAAATTTCTTGCAGATGAAATGACATGCATCACGCATCACGCATCACGTTGAAGACTCAGTTTATTAAAACTTGTTAAAGGCATCTCAGGTTTTTTTTAAGAGTATTTTATACTAATAGTTACAATACTAGTGTGACAATAATGTGACCAACTTGATCGAGTTATATATGCTTAAAAATGAGAAAAAAACACGATGAAGTAGTATAACCTGAGATGGAAGAGACAGAATGTGATCTTAAAAGTGTGATTGGACGACAAATTAAAGGCATGCTGTATGGTGAAGCAATGTTAAATCAAATCCCCAATAGATCGATCGAGACTTTCGTTCCAAGTCTTGGTGCCCTCTCGTACACCGTCGGCCGAATAATAACAGTTGTACTATTTTCAAATAACGTTAATTATCGTTGAATATATAGTTAAATCAGTTAACATTTTTCCTGGCAGTATTTGTTTCATTAAGTCAATTATGATGGGAGATCAACGAAAACTTGTCCGTGTTTTGAATCTTTGATGAAGACTAGGAAGTAGAGTAAACTAATTTTAAATTTTCAAAAGAGTGCAGAAAGGTATATGTAAAGAAGTTATACAAGATTGACATATTGCAATCTTTATGTGCAATTTTTTTTGTTTGTTTAGCATTTGTTTGTTTATTATCAAATGAACGTGCCATTTCATGTTAGCGTATATATGTGTAGGTGTGCTGCTGGTAATGGTATAACGTATTAGCTAACTACTAGGTATGGTACCTACTATCTAGGTTTTGCGTGGGATAATACATGTATACTTTTTCAATTCAAAAAAATTATTAAGAAAATTCAAATGAAGGTTCTGATCAAAACCTAATTTATAGATGAAAATTGGCTAAAATACTTATCAAATATTTCACACACATATATATATATATAATATTATTAGATCATCAGAAATGATTATCTAACTGGTGTAGATGAATTTAAATACTCACCTATAAGTTAAATTAATCATCTAAATAGTTTTGAACACAAAGTTTTAAAAACATTTCCCAAGATTAGCAATTGTTTAACCAATTGGGATATATATATGTTATTAAAGAGAAGAAAAATTAGAAAAAGTATACCTAAGTGTGGTTGACTCAGCTACTTAGAGCCTCTACAGTGGTAGAAATTCTGAGAGTCTATCAAATATATTATTTTAATATTTTTATATAACTTAGTTATTTATTTAAATTTTAAATAATAAAGAAACTCAAAACCTAGATTAATGTTAAGTTTTTATATAATTATAAGGATCCGTCGGATATCATATACTTGAAAATTTTTGGAATGGATATCTTCGGATCTTCGGAATAATTTTTTTAAAATTTATCGGGATATCTAGTTTTTACTTTCGGATATCTGGTTTTTATCTCTGGATATCCGTTATTTTTTTTTCAAATACGGATATCCACGTATACGAATACAGATAACAAAATCATAAATATTATGGATACGGATCCAAATATGTTCAAAAATTCTGAATATCTGAATCCGTAACCTCCCTAATTGATGTTGACATGTGTGAAATGAAGGGTTCTCAAAAGTTCTTCAGAGTTTTCAAATAAGTAATTCAGGTTTTATTCTTTAATTCCTTTTCGTTCAACAAAAGTAGGAATTCATTCATTGTCATGGATTTTTCAATCTTTATAGTTCCTGCACTGTTGGTGATATAATGACATACTTTACATATATGTATATCATCTACCAAAAGATGAATCTTAGTCCTTCCTGATACTGATTTGTGTAATAGTCCTTTCTGTGAACAAATAAGATATCAATAAAAGCTGTGGTAAAGAGAAAGGTGGTGTAACTATTGCAACAGGCTGACATTTAGATGTAACTATTGCAACAGGCTGCTTCTCAGTATCAGACACTGTATGACTACTTAAAAATTATGGAAGCATATGTGGATCTTATGTTTCAGAACAAAATGGTGAGGCTGAAGTGCTTTTTTCATGAGAATTCTCTCACCTTGTTTCTCTAGAATTAGTAATCAGTTTCAATGAATTCAGGAAAATCATCTGGATGCTCTCTTTGATGATATTGTAAGTCTAGCTCGCGACAATTTTCTCTCTGAAGAAGAATAAGCAAGTTTGCAAACCATCATTTTGAAGCTGCTCTCTCATTTCGAGGACTTGCAAGAAGTATTTCCTCTGGTAATACTTTCTTCCCTCTTTCGAGGACTTGCAACATTCATCATGGTGTAATCTCCAATTATGATTACACCTGAGTGAATGTTGAATTATATGACCCCAATTTATTTGAGTCCATAAATTGAACATGTAATCCATCCGACAATGAAATCGAATGCTCGCTTTGCAGCAGCGTTATCAAGAACGCTTGTTTGATTTTATGGGACGAACCAAAGTTGTTCCTATTGTACCACCTTGAAATTTCTGGATATAATTATTTCATAGTAAGCAGAGGGTTTAGAAAAAAAAAAAAAACAATAATATAAAGAAAATTACTAACATAACCGGTTCTGAGCCAAACCCGATAAAACAATTGTCTAAAGCTCCGATTTTTATTTTTTATTATACAGATATGCTCCAATTTTTGAATTTTTTTTAAAAAACCCTACATTTCTGGTTTTTGCTTAGAACCCCTTAAATTTCAGATCCGGTCCCGATTACTAAAACCAGAGGGTTATATATATATATGTGAGCTCCTCCAAATTCACAACCAGTGCACCGGCCGGTGGATACGACCCATCTCCACAACCTTTGGTTGATTTAATGTGATCCAAAATTTCACTTTATCCCCAAATCTTTGAAATAGAAGCTCCGCGTAGTTTTTGATATCCTCACTGAAAATATAGCATACATATTAAATACAAGTACATGTAATGCGACCAAATATATATAGCCTACACCAAATCAGAAGAAAAAAACAAAAAAATCCAAGATGATGAGTATAAAACAAATGCACTTACACTATACGCGGGCTTAAGAAACCTCCATACTCAGCTTACAAAGTTTGGGGAACATCCCAGTGGAATATTGTCACGGACGGTTAGATGCCTTTATTCACGTTAAAAATAATTGTTACATCAGAAACATAACATGGATGGTAAATCAATGTATTATTAAGAATTTATATTTTAAATTTACCATTTGCTTTTAATTCGCTGATGAGGTTAGTGTAGTATGCTATTCCGTTCTCGTCAATTCCTCCACTCAATCTTCCCTCTAAAGTAAGTACATATACACAATCATAAGTTTAATCAAGAAAAAAGGTTTTTATGTTGTTTCTAAAAAAAAGATAAATTTTGGAAAATTACCCTATATATGTTTACAAATTTAAAAAATATCCTTTCTCTTAAAAAAATAAAATTACTTTGCTAAATATTAAATTTTCTTAAAAATACATTCACTATTATAATTTCTTAAAAAAAATTTTAAATTTTCTTTAAAATAAATCAATTAATTTTTGGTGTAAAATATAAATTTATTCAAAAATTTAGTGTGGATCATTATTTTAAATAATTTAAAAACATATTTAATATTCTGATACATTTTAACGATTCAAAAATATCATATATTTTCGATATTGAACCAATCAAAATTAAAATATGACTAAAAACAAACCAGATGGTTTTGAAAACTATAAAAAGTTGGTGGGATTGCTCATGACCATCGTTTCCATTTAATTAAAATATATAGTATGGATTATGGTTACAAACAAACCGATTGTAATCTCATAAATAATAAATATAATTTTATAAAAATCTTAAAGAAAATTCATATATGATGTCACCTAAATTGTGAACAATGCCATTTACCGATCTAATTTTTTTGAGTTTTAATCATTAATCATAATATTAATTTTCAAACTGTTATGAATTGAGGATACTAATTTTTTTATAAATTTTAATGTTAGTTATAAAGATATAAAAATAAGGCGACACAAAATAATCATCAAACTTATTTTTTTTTAAATCTATATATAAGGTACTTTTCAAATTTACAAACATAAATAGGGTATTTAAAAAAATCCCAGAAAGAAGGTTTTTCTTAACACAATATTATCGACTAAAATGTTTATTTTAATATTTAATTACTTGGTAAAACCCTTGACCATGCTATCGAGAATCGGTATGCTTGGACGTTCAACTTTTTCAGCAATTTAACATCCTCCTGAGCAAATTATATAGAGTTTCAAAGTTTAAAATATTTCTCCGAAATAGTAAAACACGATATATATATATATATATATATATATATCCTAATCAATAACAGTCTCACACCTTATAAAGGTCATAGGAATCGCAAGCAAGGCCACCTGAACTACGATCTGGTACTTTTTCTGTTGCATGAAAAAAAAGTAATAGTCCGAATATTCTTTCCAAATTTAATATACAAAAAGAAAAAAAACAATGACCTGGATATCGATGAGTAAAATAGTCCCAGCCGTTAAATGCTCTATGCGCAGCACCTTCAATCTGATGAATAATGCCGAAAATTAAATTTCATAATAGATGAAAAGAATCTCTATAAATCAATCTCTAAGAGTCATAATGACAAAGAAATGTATATATACCTGATACGCAAAAATAGCTGCACCAAAGATGAAATTGGATCTTTGGAAAACCTGTTCGGTTGAAAGTAAGCGTATTGTCGCGCGCAATTGAATGGTTCTTTAGCTTTGCAGGCTGGGTTACATACACTTTGACTGGTTGTACCCGAAACCGCAAAGAGAATTACAATGATTGCTAAAGAGTAATGAGCTTTTCGAATTGCCATGGTTGAGAGATATGTGATTTATTTGCTTTTCTCTTTTTTTTTGGCTTTTGTAGCTCTTGTTGGTTAGTGCCTTGTTTAAGGTTTGATGATGATTACAATGAAAATGGAGGGAGTTTATATATAAGGGTTTGAGTGCATGGAGATTGAAGTAATCTCATTACGTAGATTTGCATGGTTTTTTATTCTCCATGTTATCCACCTTATAGCTTGTTGCTCTCTCGTTTTAAAATTAAAATTAAAACTTGCATCTATCGTAAAAATTAAACAATATCTTGTATTTTTTTTTTGGGATGACTATGAAGTTTTAGACTCATAGATCCATACATCCTCCAAAGCGAACCCAAGCCACGTAATTTAACTATGTGATATTCTTTTTAATATGGATCGAATATGTGATATCCAGGTCTTTACGTTTTTGGTATTCAAAAAGAGTATGTCAACTCATTGTTGGTAAACAATTTGTGTTTACGACACCACACCCCTCTTATATACATAGAATACGCATTTAGCTTCACATGATATATATCTGTATATGCCTGCGTGAGAATGTATGTTCCTTCATAATAATTTATATGAAATTTATTACAATTTAGTTTACAGGAAACTTAAATCTTTGTTTTTAATATCATTTTGTGCATATTCTCATGATCTAAACTAAACTCTTCATAAGTGGCCAAAAGAATGAAGGAAAAAAAAGTGACCAAAAGAAAATGATTATTTCAAACTTTTATTTTTGGTAAAAAAAAGATATAAAATAAAGAAGCGTTGCTTATGTTATTCTTGCAAGTTTTGATTTATCTTGAAACTTTTGTATTTTGTAAAAATAAGGTTATAAGAAAATTAAAAAAGGTTGTTTAGTTAGGAAATTATGGAAATTTTGAAATAATCATTTGGGTTATTCACAGCTAAATAAAATTGTCAAATGCTACACAATCTATGATTAGGATGCTTACATATGGTCTTGTCCAAAGCGGAAAAAAAAGAAGAAGATAAGATTTTATAAAAACTTGGGGTTCCTTTTTAATCTTATTTTACTCAAAAAAATATATCATCAGATGCATGGTGACGTGGCTAAACAGGATTGGCTCAAAGTCTATCTTCACCAAAATTTGACAGGAACAATAGATAACTCAACGACAACTGTTTTGTTTTTGGTTAAAATTTAAAAAAAAAGAGAGAAAATTTGAATCTCAAAAATGTTGTGCGCACGTTATCATCATCCATTACCTGCCGGGTCCGTCGTTCTGAATCGGCAGGCGAAGGAAACAGAGAGCCTGAGAAGAAAACAAGTGTTCTTTTTTCTTATCCTCATCTCCTTCAAGCTTGAGCAAACATCAGTGGCAAATCAGTAAATATCCCAAACATGGGCTCAGATTAAAACCAAAAGCGAGTGTGTTGCCTCCTTCTGAGTCTGGTGATATCGGTACCTTCCTCCTCGTAAGGTCTGGTCTGTCTCTTGTCTACTCCCATATTTTTTACTTAAGAAAGAAAATTCCAAATTTATGGCGATTTCATTATTATTAGTATTGGGAAACTAAAGTGGCTTCTTGTGTTGATTTATTTACTTGTTGCAGTGGAGCAATGATCTCCATGTATTTAGTAGCCAATTTTGTGGTTCCATCGTTGCTTTTCAAGTCGCTCCAAGTTGACGAAGAGGAAGATTCCGATTAAAGCTCCAACCATTTGAACTTTTACCTTTTTTCATTGGAGTTTGTTGTATCTCCTAACTCCTAAGTACATCCTATGCAAATTTATTGATATAAGCTCCTTTCATTTAATTTCTGCATTAAATTTTCGTATCATCTATTTAACTATTTATACATAATTACCAAATCATACCCTTTCTAAGTTTACCACAAAATTAAATACGAGTGTAAAAAAGTATTACATTTCATTATTATAAGTATTGGAAGTTTTCGTCTCATTGATGTTTATTAGACTCATATTTATATGAAACTACTTTAGAAACATAGTTACATGATCTAATTCAATATTCGATAAGTTTATTTGTCTCATAATGTTAGGTTTGTGTCATATGCTCCAATAGATTCAACTATACATCCCAACAACACTCAACAACAGGATTTGCAACAAAAGAAAGCTGAGATAATTTCTATCTAAATCAACCAAATCACGAGGCTTAAATCTCCAAAGCAGGTATTTTTTAGAAGAGTTTAACTAAGTATGCACATTAAACAAATAATTAATAATTATACTCTCACTTAAAGGTTTAAGTGATGTTAACTAGTGCCTGAATGTGGATTAACATCATATTGTTATTTAGCAAACTAGCTAATCACTAATAGTTTAACATCAACATAACATCA
This sequence comes from Cardamine chenopodiifolia, assembly GCA_963922655.1. Taxonomy (NCBI): domain Eukaryota; kingdom Viridiplantae; phylum Streptophyta; class Magnoliopsida; order Brassicales; family Brassicaceae; genus Cardamine; species Cardamine chenopodiifolia. The sequence continues at coordinate 17,526,207 of OZ000483.1, forward strand.
ATACCAAGCTTATTGAGCTAAATCATTAATGGATGAAGGGTATAATAGTAATTTCGGGAAGTGTAAGCAGTTGATTGACGTTCTAGAGACCGTTGATGAAGAATTGCCGAAGCTGACTTCTTCCACACGCTCGCATATATAAACTGATCAGAGACGATAATCTCTTAAATCGATCGGAGAAACAAAACCCAGATTCCACTTTTCCCAGAAAAATCAAACAGAGCTCGAGAAAAACGAAAATTTAAAAATGCACGATTTTTGCTTCACTATCCCGTACGGAATGCTTCTAATCGTCGGAGGGTTCATCGGATATTTAAAGAAAGGAAGCGTTGCATCTCTCGCCGGAGGTGCTGGCATTGGATTGGTTGTTGTTCTCGCTGGTTTCATTAGTCTTAAAGCTTTCGAGAAGAAGAAGAATTCGTCTCTTCGCTTTTCATCGAATATTTATGTTTGGATTCAACGTTTTGGGATTAGATTTTGAATTGCCATTGTGATTTGAGATCTTACTTGCTTATTTGTGTGTTTGGTTGATTAATAATATGTAAAAAAGTTTATGATCTTTTAACATTAGAATTCAGAACAATTAATTTGGCTTCTTTGTTGGAATCAAGAACGTGTTTTTTATGGTGGGCTCTAAGCTTAAGATGATTAGATAAGCTATGTTAAATACTTTTAGCTTATTGTTTGTTGCTAATTGCGATCTCATAAATGAAAACTGAGTCACACTTAACTGTTTTTATCTATCTTGTGACTATAGTAGGTTGAAGTGTGCGATATTATTGGACTTTTAAGACTATGTGTCTGAGTATATTAATGTTAACTAATGCTTGAATATGGATTGTGGTTCTGCTACCATTGAAAACAGGACCAATCCGACAAAAAACTTTACAAGACCTTACAGTTTCTCTAGTTTTTTTCTTCTCTTTCAAGAATTTCTTCTCTTCTGAGCTATCCAGAGTCTCAAAAACCGGTGAACCCAAAACAGAGAAACCTAAAAGCATCATAACGTCTTCAAGTGTTATGGTTGTTTCACCCCAAGGGAATACGAAGGTTTTGGTTTCAGGACACCATTTCTCAGCAATACCAAGAACTAGGTCTGTGTTTTTATAGATTATGTATGTCGATGCCATAATTGCTTCGAAAATCCCAGCTTTTCTCCAAATGGGTTCGTGCAAAGCAGCCATTTTTCTAGCCCAAGACTTGAACTTTGTGTTTGCAAACCTCCACCCACTAAAAGAAACACTGAAAGACAGTCTTTAAGTCAGGAGGAGAAGGAGCTGAAGGGTTTTGAGGAGCTTCAGACCCATCAATGGAGGGCGAAGTAATATGAGGTTTTAAAAGTTGGGCTTTTTCGCTGCTGCTACGTGGAGTGTTCTCAGTGGGAAGCACCATGCTTCTTTTCTCTCTCCAACAAGATCTTCGCTCACCAGTCAAGATTTCTCTATCTCTCTCGCTCCGTAAAATGATTCTCACTACTTTGTCTCTGTAAAATGTTCACACCTTTTGTGCCTCTCTTCCCTCTCTGCAATTCTTCTTTTGTCCCCTTGAGCAACAAGTCTACTTTGTCGTGACTTGGAGCTTACATGAAACGCAGAGAGAAGATTTAAGTCCTGGGCTTGAATAAACACAAGCTGCAGCCAATAAGGTCTAAATAATTTATTTTGGCCCAGTCTGTAACTCCAAACCCATATGTCCACAAAACCAGAATCGTATCTCACAAAGAAGACAACTCTCAGATTTTTGAACTCATAAAATGAAGATGAAGTATGATGTGTTTTCCAGGAAAAAAAAACAAAAACTGTGGTTAAGGTCCTTAAGGATAACTTACGTCCTAAAGCAATTAATTCGGTTTAACCTAACCAATTCCGAGAAAAAATCATTTGGCTTAACCAATTTCTGGTAACCACGTCTAGGACTAGGGTCAACAACTTGTTTTTTTTTTTGTCATCTAAAAATATATTACTGATGAATGAGTGACAGATACAAACAACATCAGTTGAGCCAATAAGAAGGGGGAGAGGTGAATACAAAAACACACCACTCAACCTTAAGCCTAAATGTCATCAACAAAAAACCTAGCTAGGAACAGAGGCAAAAGAGCTCTCATTCTCAAACACTCTAGATGCCAAAAAGGAACAGATGTCACCACATAAGATTGCACCCTGAGTCGGATGTGACGCTTTGAGCAATGAGAGCGGCTCCTCTGTTAGCTACAGATTTGAAAATTGCCAGCCTCCAAAGGCTAAATTTTTGCAGCCTAAGACCACATTTTGCAACCTGGTAGCTAAAGGATGGCCAAGCTGCTGGCCTATTAATGGCCTCGACCAGATCAGCATTTTCAAAGTCAAAAATCACTTTGTCCACTTTATGCTGAGCCATTCATTCCATAGCCCACAATACAGCCATTAAAGAAGCTTCACTTCTCGTCAACAACGTGTTTGGTAACTGTTTGATTTTTCTTATGTTTGAGAAATTAACACCAGGAGAAAAGACTGGTACGGAAATATAATTTGCATTTGGGAAAAAGATTCAAACACTAGGTAATGGCATTTTCAAATTTTTATTTTCTTAAGCATGATAGGCAATTACCAAATGGAATTAATTGACCAAACAGAAACTGATTTAAAATTATTATAAACCGAACTTAAACTAGAGAATAAAATCCTATTAAGATAATGTGACGTCTTATTCTAAAAGCAACAGTAATGATTCCTCCATTTGATGTCTGATAAGTTCTCTAGAGAGATCACACCAAGATTGATATGTGTGACGTTGTTTTGTTTCCATGAGATTAAGCAGAAACTCCACTTTTTGTTTGATTTCTTCTAGTTTTCAAATTTCTAATCGTTGCCAAAGTCTTCTCCACCACAACTATACGTGTCTCCAGCTTCAATTCTAACTCCTTTATTGCAAGCTTTCTCTGTTTCAATCTTTCATTAATCTCTTCTTCTTTCTTAATTTCAATGTACAACCTCTCATTGCATTTCTTCTTTTCTCCATCTTCATGGACCAAACACTCTGCTTTCTTAGTTCCATTTCCTCCAATGCTTTGCATAATCGATCCATTACATGGCTCATCATCGATCATATTCCTCTTCTCAAAATCATCACAAATTCGCCTTTTTCTGTACTTTGCTTGCAGTTTCATCATCGTTTCACTCCTTTGCTCTATTTCTATCGAAGCACGCTTTTGAGAAGGTCCAGAATCATCACTATCTGCTGCCACATATCTTCTAGTTCTTTTTCTAAGCGTTTCAAAACCATCTCCTCCATTTTTCTCTGCATCACTATACTTCTTCCTAGATCTTATCATTTGAGCAATGGCCATGTTATCATCTGCTTCATCCATAGAAATCTCATCACCATCCTCACGAGGTGTTCTCACGTGCACAGACTTGTAACTGGTTCTCTTGTTTGTCAAATCCTCACTTGTCTTGTTCATATTCCAACCTGAAGACACAAGACTGTTCACTAACTCTTTTATCTTATCTTTGTTTACTGATCTACGCATCTTAGATCTTATGCGTTTTGCAGGAAAGCCTTTTTCTAACTTCTGAAGCACTTGACTCAAAGGCAATACCTTGGGAGATACATCAACATTACCACCATCTTCATCATAATGATCAAATCTAGGAAGATCTTGAGCCAAACAAGGTATTGCAGGACGGGAAGGAATGTATAATGTCAAATCATCAATATGCTTAATGTAATCATTCCAAGCTGCCTCCTTTGAGAGTTTTTTCCGGTTAACAGGACAAGGAACATCTTGAAGCATGCCAAACTGTGAAGCCACACGATTGGGAAAGTAATGCTCCACACTTTCATTACCTATAAGCTCAGACACCTTGATGCATCGAGCGAAGGAGATAAAGTCATCATCAAGATTGGGACCAACAGGAACCCACATCTCTTTCTCAGGGTAAAACTGAGGAAAGTCCCAGTTTTTCAATTTTCTTGTGTAGGGACGCCACTCAAAACTGTCGATTTTCGAGTTGTCCAGAATTTGCCTTGCACCGCTGATTCTCTGTTTCAGGTCAGACCAACGACCCAATCTTGGTTCACCCTTTAGCATTGGGTTAGGTTTTGGCTGTATTTCCCTGAATCTCTCCCATGTCCAAACCTGAACCAGCTTAAACAAGGCAGTCATATCAAGTTTGACCTTAATAGGAGATTCGGTGAAAGCTTTAATGTGGTTTTTCAAAAGACTTAGCTCTGCATACAAGTGTGCAAGAACAGCTGGAGCAAGAGCAATTTTAGTACCACTTGAAATATGAACAGCAATTGGCAAAATAGCTTCATCGATATGATAATAGCGTGCTGGAAACACAAAATAGCTAAGCCACAAAACAAGGAAAGCCACATGCTCAAGCTCATCACCACTGTTCATGAATCTCTCCATCCATACTACTTGGGTTATGAACTTGGCTTTATCTGTCCTAAGATTCAGCCATTCTTTCTTCAGCGTCGCCATAATCTTCTCTCCTGAGCTATCCAGAGTCGCAAAAACCGGTGAACCCAAAACAGAGAAACCTAAAAGCATCATAACGTCTTCGAGTGTTATGCTTGCTTCACCCCAAACGAAGACGAAGGTTTTGGTTTCAGGACACCATTTCTCAGCAATACCAAGAATTAGTTCTGTATTTTTACAGATTCTGTATGTGGATGCCATAACTGCTTCGAAAATCCCAGCTTTTCTCCAAATGGGTTCGTGCAAAGCAGCCATTTTTCTAACCCAAGACCTGAAACTTGTGTTTGCAAATCTCCACCCATTAAAAGAAACACTGAAAGACAAAGTCTTTAAGTCAGGAGGAGAAAGAGCTTGAGGGGCTTCAGACCCATCAATGGAGGAAGAGGTAAGATAAGGTTTTAAAAGGTGGGGTTTTTTGCTGCTGCTAGGTGGACTGTTCTCAGTGGAAAACACCATGCTTCTTGTCTCTCTTCAACAAGATCTTCGCTCGTCTTGGGGATGGAGAGGAAGAAGAAAAAGACAACTCTCAGATTTTTGAACTCATAAATGAAGACGTAGAATGATAGATAAAAACAAAGTGTGGTTAAGGTCTTCTGAAGTTAAGGAATAAGGATAACGACGTCCTAAAGCAATTAATTAGGTTTAACCAAACCAATTCCGAGAAAATATCATTTGGCTTAACCAATTTCCGGTAACCACGTCTAGGGTCATCAACTTGTTTAATAAATGTTTAATTTTTATTATGTTTGAGAAAATAATATCAAACAATTCAAGTTCTTTTTACGAGAAATTTCAAGAGAACGTTTTGTTCTTTTCTCTCTTTTTCTTTTGGTTTAATGTTTGAAAATGAAGGCAGAGAAACTGTGTTTGCAGGTGGATGCAGGAATGGGACAGTTTCTTCTTTAAGGTAATTGAAAATATACCACAATTAAGGTCTCATCCATAAACGTAAAAATATTATTTATCTTGTCAGAATCATTTTAAAATGTTTTTTCGTTTATTTTGTGTCTTGTCAGCCAGTAAGAAGAATATATATATATATACTTTTATATTTTCTAATAATTTTTCCAAATGAGACAAACTTTAGAAAAAACAATTGACACGGAAATATAATTTGCATTTTAGAATTTTTTTTGCAAAAACTAATAGGTAAATAGCACTTTCGATTTTCTATTTTCTAAAGCACTATAGGCATTTACCAAAGTGGAATTAATTGACCTAACAGATGATCTAAAATTCTTATAAACCAAACCGTCTATGTATTCTCAAATTAAAAACGATTTGTAGAAACACAAAATCGTAATAAGATAATGTGACCTCATAGTGTCTCTGCGTCTATTATAAAAGCAGAAGTATTGATGTCTTTATAATACTAAATGTCTAAAACCATTAAACTTTGTGCCTGGTAAGTTCTCTACAGAGATCACACCAAGATTGATATGTGTGACATTGTTGTTTTGTTTCCATGAGATTAAGCAGAAACTCTACTTTTTCTGTTTTTCAATTTTCTAATCTTTGCCAAAGTCTTCTCCACCACAACTATACGTGCCTCCAGCTTCAATTTTAACTCCTTTATTGCAAGCTTTCTCAGTTTCAATCTTTCATCAATCTCTTCTTCTTTCGTAACTTCAATGTATAACCTCTTACTCCATTTCTTCTTTTCTCCATCTTCATGGACCAAACACTCTGCTTTCTTAGTTCCATTTCTTCCAATGCTTCGCATAATCGATTCGATTTATTTCATGGCTCATCATGGATCAGAGTCCCCTTCTCTGCAGTATTTTCATTTATATCAACCTCAAAATCATCACAAATTCGCCTTGTCTTGTGCTTTGCTTTGCTTGCACTTTTCATCATCCTCTTCACTCCTTTGCTCTATTTTTATCTAATCAAGCTTTTGACAAGGTTCAGAATCATCACTATCCGCTGCCACATATCTCCTAGTTCTTTTTCTAAGTTTTTCAAAACCATCTCCTCCACTTTTCTCTGCATCACTATACTTCTTCCTAGATCTGGTCCTCTGAGCAATAGACATGTTATCATCTTCTTCATCCATAGAACTTTCATCATCATCCTCATGAGCTGCGTCATCTGCACAGACTTGTAATTACTTCTCATGTTTGTCAAATTCTCACTTGTCTTGTTCATCTTCCAACCTGCATCTCTTCAGAACACAGAAACTCTGAAACTGATTTCAGCCACTAGTCTTAGTATCTCGCAGTGACAGAACCTCGATCGAGCCAAAACTGAAAACCCTAGAAGCAGCATTACATCTTCAAGCGTTATCGTTGCTTCACCCCAAGGAAAAATGAAAGATTTGGTTTGAGGACACCATTTCTCAGAAATGGAGAGAATCAGAGATGAGTTTTTAGTGATATTGTAGGGTACTTGCTTTATATGGCAAATCAAAACAAGCAAGTCTTTTCTTCCTCAACGAAATTCAAATGCTGACTGTACATCAGCGACTACAATTTTATTTCCATACCAAAATGTAATACTTTGTAAACATAACAAAATTTAATAAAGTGATTGAAATGTGAGAACACCATGGTCCATAGTAATGAACATATTTACTTACTATAAACTTTTACACATAGGCAATATATGTGTACACACTATATTATATTCTTTGGTGTCACACTTGTCATGGTTGGCGTTCAATGGCTCTCTCAACTGATTAAAGTTATATCCAAAAGACCATTCATATGAGTATATTGCACAGTAGCAGTTAATCTCTTTAATAAATCTAATACCTTAGTAGCTTTGCAAATTGTAAAACACGATTGGGGAGTTTGGAAGTTGACATATCTGACTTGTTGGGCACGTGAACTTATGCGAAAGCATTATTTATGCCGATGAGAGCCAAACTACAACTATCTCTTCTCTTTAGTATATAAAGTAGGTCAAGAATAATCGTAATATACGAGAATTGTTTATTTACTCTGGTTCTCATTTATTATATCCGTTTTTTAAATTGACCATTTGTTTCACCGTTGATACCGTTGGGCCCATACAATCCAACTACAGCCCATTTGCTATATTTAACCCGACACGTAATCAATCACCCAAACCCGGACCCGGTTAGCGCAGGATCTCCGATTTATTCGCCCTCCTCGATTTGAGGGACGAGCGTGACCTCCGTTGCACCGAGCTTCGATCCCTTCTTAACCGGTGGTTTCTCTCGCCATCTTCTCGACCGGTTAGTTCCTCGATCATCATCAATAACTCTGCGTCTCTGAATCATGGATTCTAAGCAAAAAAAAGCTTTATAACTCATTGATATTACCAAATTAAGCTCTTAGCTTCGCATTAATGGCGAGATCCAACTATAAATATTTCCTTTTTACGCCCTATGGTCACCTTATGGCTTCATCTGTTATTTATTTATTACTCTTCCCTTTTGCTAAAACTACTCTTAATATTTTAAGCTTCTGACTGATCCCCATTTTTGGTTCTCTAATTTAAGCTTCTAGATTTATATTGTTTCATTTTTAGTCATCTGCGTAATTTGCTTCCAAAAACTGTGCTGATTTGAGATCTAAGCTAGTTTTAATGTATAGTGGAATTTTTTTGGTTGTTAACTATATTGGGATATTCTCACAGTTGGACTCAACTTTACTGTTTATGGCTCATCATTTGTTTGAATCAACTACATACTAAAAATATATTTGGGCATACTCGTTTTTGGAGCTATATGTTTTGTTTGATTTTCTGTTTTTATTATGACTGATTTTGATCACATTGTTCTGCTAATTTTTTTTTTGGAGGGGCAGGGTTTTGGCATGCTGTTAAGCTTATATATACGGTTGAAATGCGTGGTGTAAGATTTGATTTGAGCTGTCAAGGCTTCAGACCAAGGCTGAGGATAGTCGGCGTTGTGATTTTAGCGGCGTGGATTGGGCTTTCGGCTTTGGTTGGTTTGCTAAAGCCTATAAAGAATGGTTGTACTATGACTTACATGTATCCCACTTACATTCCTATTTCCGTGACGGACGATGCAACTTCTGGAAGATATGGACTCTATCTTTACCATGAAGGCTGGAGGAAGATTGACTTTAAGGAGCACCTTAAGAAACTTAGTGGAGTTCCAGTTCTTTTTATCCCAGGCAATGCCGGTAGCTACAAGCAGGTAAGAATCCTCCTTTTCTTGATTTAATTTCTGAAAACTAGAAACAACCCGTTTATAGTAATATTGTATGAATTAAAAATGGTGCCATTATAAAAGCATTGAGTATGTAAAAAAATGTTAAGAGAAGTTAGGAATTCTTTAACTAGCAATTTTTCATGTGGTTGTGAAAGCCAATTGTTTCAGGAACTTCAGCATAATGTAAAATATCTTTGCTTCTGTTGGAAAATTATCTCCAGGTTTCATATACCAGGCTCCTTATAGGCCCTGTTTCTTATGTTGTTCATATAGGTCAGGTCTGTGGCAGCAGAATCTGATAGAGCATATCAGGGGGGCCCTTTTGAGCGCACATTTTACCAGGAAGCTTCTCTCTTCCACGGGGGAGATGCGGATACGGAGTCTATAGATTATGATTTTCTTAGTCAGTACCACAACAGACTAGACTGGTTTGCTGTGGATCTTGAAGGTGAACATTCTGCAATGGATGGTCGCATACTTGAGGAGCACACTGAATATGTCGTATATGCCATTCATAGGGTAGGAATTTTGATAGTTTTGCTTCATTCTCTTCATGAAATTCTTAACTAAAAGTGAAGAACCACGTTAATTAAAAATATAACTTCTGGCATAAGATACTCTCAATTTTGTTTTCAGTTTTATTTAGCACAGTTCTACAATATAACAGAGCATACTGCATTTAGTCTTCTCTTCAAGTGATTTTCTGTCTATTTTATCTCTTATTCTTATCCACTTATTTTCATCAGATTCTAGATCAATATAAGGAATCTCATGATACAAGAGAAAGAGAAGGTGCTGCTGCGTCCAGTAACTTACCACATAATGTGATATTGGTTGGCCATTCTATGGGTGGTTTTGTTGCCAGAGCTGCTGCCGTCCATCCTCGTTTGCGGAAATCAGCTGTACAAACAATTTTAACACTCTCAAGTCCACACCAGTAAGTTTTCTCCATGCTTAACAAGTTTTACTTGCCAAACAACCATGGTTAGTTTTTTATTTATCTAATTTCATCCAGGTCACCTCCTCTGGCATTGCAGCCATCCTTGGGGCATTACTTTGCTCAAGTGAACCGAGAATGGAAAAAAGGGTATGAAGTTCAAACATCCCCTGGGGGAAGTTATGTGTCTGACCCATTACTATCTGGAGTTGTTGTTGTATCCATTGCCGGTGGCTACAATGACTATCAGGTCAGAAAATATCCACCAGTACTTTGGTTTATTCTGTTGCTTGCTTCATTTTTTATGCCGTGGTGCTTTCTTTGATTGCAGTTTAGTTTCCGTGGGATGAGATTTAATTATTTTCTTAAGGCTTAAGATTTTACCTTTGGCCTCAGGTGCGATCGAAGGTAGAGGCACTTGATGGCATTGTTCCTTCAAGTCACGGCTTTATGATAAGTAGTACAAGCATGAAAAACGTGTGGCTATCAATGGAACATCAAGCTATTCTGTGGTGTAACCAATTGGTTGTTCAAGTAGGTAAAAAATCACTAGTTTGTAATCTGGAAAATGCTATGTTCAATGAAATTGAAGATTCACATGCTTTGCAGGTTTCACATACGCTTCTTAGTTTGGTGGACTCGAAAACTAGTCAGCCAATTTCTGATACTCAAAAAAGACTTCAGGTTTTGACTAGAATGCTTCAAAGTGCATTAGCTCAAAGTTTCAATGGAATGACACCCATGAAGGTCTCTCATGAGTTACCCATGTTGGCTTCAAAGGGTAATAATACCATCTCTACCCTGAACTTATGTATATCTTAGACTAGAAGTTCTCAAAGAAAGCATATAAATTCCTTGTATTAAAGAGTTATAAGCTTTTCTGATCGTCGGAGTTATTAATCTCCATCAGTACGTTTTCAAGTAATACAAATATACAAAGCTGGATGTATCTTATCCATCAAAATTTTTTGACGCAATTTTCAGTTAGGAGAACAATTTCATTAGGTGTTCATATTACTTGTGGCTACATGTATTCTCTTAACATTCTGCTGTCTATCTTTCCAGGCTCTGAATTACAACTATCTACTTGTGCCCTGGATTGGAGGGATGATGCTCTCGATAGGGATCTATACATACAAACAAGTACTGTTACGATTTTGGCAATGGACGGGAGAAGGCGCTGGTTAGACATAGAATTATTGGTCTGTGCTGATAGTATTCCCTTAGGGATGCCATTTTAAACTTGTATAACACTTAAATGTCAATAGCGATCTCCTGTGACACATTTTCTGTACAATAGGGGTCAAATGGAAAGAAGAACTTTATCTTTGTTACAAATCTGGCGCCTTGTTCGGGAGTAAGACTCCATTTGTGGCCTGAGAGGGAGAAGTCAAATTCAAAATTACCGGTTTGTGAAAGGGTTCAAGAAGTTACATCAAAGATGGTTCTCATTCCAGCAAATCCTGCACCAAAACAGGTGATATATACTGGATTCGTGTCAGCCAAAGTAATTTAGGGGATCAGTTATATCATTGCTGGATTTGTTTATTGTCTTAATGTTTATTTCCGGGGTGCATGTTGTCTTCACATTTGTAGAGGAAAGAAGATCAAATAAGCATTTTCGTTAACTAGATTTTTCTTTGTGTGTATGTTTATTAGTCGGAACCAGGGAGTCAGACCGAGCAAGCTCCCCCATCTGCAGTGCTGAAGCTGGGGCCTGAAGACATGCATGGATTCAGATTCTTGACTATCTCAGTTGCGCCTCGTGAAGTATTTTCTCACCTTGATACCTTTACTTTCTTTCAAATTATAACAGTTTTTGAATGACATAAAGCGTGTAACTGAAATAAGACCTTTTCTTGCGCAGGCCGTTTCTGGTAAACCTCCTGTAGCAGTTTCCATGGCAGTAGGGCAGTTCTTTAATCCTGAAGAAGGGTCCATGGAGGTCTCATCTCAATCAATGCTCTTATCCACTTACTGGGCAAAGGTTATCATTCCTAAAAGGAGCCACAGTCTTCCTTTGCATCTCCAGTGCTTTGAAACTAAGCTTGTGAAATCGTTGGTTAACTGATTTCAGTTTTGGATTACTTTTCTGCAGGAAATATTTTTGAAGGAGGACCATCCTCTAGCTTACAATCTATCGTTTGCTAGTAGCTTAGGTCTACTGCCCACAACGCTCTCCCTGAAAACTGCCGGATGTGGAATTAAAACTTTTGGTTTACCAGATGGCGAGACAGGAGACTTGGACAAGGATAGTAAGTATTTATAACCCTCTCTTGAATCCTAGATATCTTTCTTTTAGTAGTTTCTTTTTTCATATTTTTGGTTATTAATCTTCTAGTCAGCATGTGGCGAGATTTCTAGTTCTGTTGGATTATTATATTAGTCTTCAGTTCATAAAATTAAATAATGTCATTCCCCTATCTTTATCATCAATCTGATCTCTGTTTGCTTTTTATTGTTATTTTATTTATCCAAGTTTGTTCAATTTTCAGAGCTTTGCAAATTGCGATGTTTCCCACCTGTTGCTCTTGCCTGGGATTCTGCTTCTGGACTTCACGTTTTTCCAAATCTCTACAGTGAGACAATAGTTATTGATTCTTCACCAGCTCTTTGGAGTTCTCAGAGTTCTGAGAAAACTACCGTTATGCTACTGGTGAGAATTCTTTTAGACATAGCTAGTCTCTGTTATCCTCGCTGAAACAGAAAACTCAAATGTTTCTTACCTTTCCATGTCCTTCTACAGGTTGACCCTCATTGCTCATACACCACAAGCATTCATGTCTCTGCTCCTGCTATGTCCAGCAGATTTGTACTTCTATATGGTCCTCAGGTAGCTTTATCTCTAACCCTTTGAGCATCAGATGTATGCATTGGTATTATATCAATTATGCATGTAATAGTTGTGTGCTACATAAAACTATTACAGTGCATGGGTGTGTGTGCACGTGCCGCAAGACTTCCACTGATAATCTCTTGTTTTTTGGATACGAGATAGCTTTTTTATGAGGTATTGAATCTTCCTTCACGTGCCGTCTGATGTTGCAGATGGTTGGCTTCTCATTTGCCGTTACATTTTTTGCTTTTATGCGGCAATCAAATCAATGGGACAACAAACTATCTGTGCCACCATTGCTCTCTGCTGTAGATTACAACTTAGAAATGCCATCTCCGTTTCTGCTTCTAGCTGCTTTCCCTCTTCTAAGTTCCTTTTTGTACTCCTTCGTAATGGCTCAACCAATTCCTCCTCTCACAAGCTTCCCAGTGGTCTCGTTGATCTGCTATTTGTTGGCCAATGCCTTCATCAGTGTGTTAATTATTGTCTCCAAATTTCTCTTCCAAGCATTGGCCCTCGTCCACACTACTGTTAAGTCAAGGTAAGTGCTTGGCTTTCATCACTTTTTTTGGTTTAATGTGAAACTACTCAACTGTCCATAAATAACTGAATAAGTGTCAATGGGCATCAGGTGCCAAGTTATGGAAAGAAACTATTCTCTTGCTTTTCTTCATTGGTTTTCTGTACTTGCTTCCAGTTTCGTCTGTTTAAAGGTTTGCTATTTCGCTTCACTCCATCTCTCTCCGACTTCTTGCTTAACATGAAAGACGTATACTCTTAGTTTAGTATCTTCTTTAGCTAAGTTGTATCAGCAGAATGAGTTAGTGAGATTCTGTTTCTTGAAGCAGGCAATCCGAATTCTGAAGCTCAACGCAACAATTGTTATGACACTAGTTGCAGTTACTTTAGTGTCCTTTGTTCATCCGGCTTTGGGTCTTTTTGTACTCCTCGCTTCTGATGCCCTTTGCTGCCATAACTCTATGTGCTGGTAAGCAAGCTTTCTGTCTTTTCAATTCTTGTCACGTGAGTTAGGAATATGCCTCAAAATTACACAAAAAATAATGACGTTACTCATGAAAAACTAATGTTTCATTCAGAAAAATTCTAACTCAGAAACATAGAAAGAAAATCATGAATCAGAAACCAATGGGAGGCAATTGTAGCTGATGGTTGTTTTCATTCTTTGTTTCATGGAAGTACCATGATGGCATCGAGGAGAAAAGAATCATTTGATCAGAAAAATGAAACCGAGCATAAAACTCGACATCCCTCAAGCAGGCAGGAACCTGTATCTGGAGACACGTCTGAAAAGTCATTCGTTGGGACACAAGCAGACATCTTCAACCGCAGGCACAGCCTACTAATATTGCATCTCCTCGCAGCTTTGATGTTCGTACCCTCTCTTGCTGCTTGGTTCCAGGTATTCTTTCCACGTCCACAATAGATAATTCTTAGATTTGAAAGCCAATTGACTCTAATTCAACTAGTGAAAGTGGTTTATTATGCAGTTTACTATGCGAATCTTCTGATTTTTAATATATGCCAATACCTGAAAAAAATGGCTTGTCTGATGTTTTAATGGAATCTTCTTGCAGCGGATTGGAATGGGACAAAGCTTCCCTTGGTTTGCTGACTCGGCTCTCTGCATTGGCGTAATCTTCCACGGAATTCTGAACTCAAGACCAGAGTCAAGCATCCTATGCTCTTTCCCGTCTCTCTCGGGACACCAACTCCGTCCCCATCACATCTATCTTCTCGCCGGCTACTACTGCTTCTTCTCTGGGCTAGAGTTGGCTCCATACAAAGTGTTCTATGCCATAGCTGCTTTAGGCTATATCTCTTTGACACTTAAGATCTCACAGATGAACAACAACGACTTCCGTTTCCGTACCAAAAGCAGAATACACAGAAACTGAGTTTTACGAGCCGCATGGTGGGACATTCCCGTGAGCAGAAAATGGCGACTCGACCCTAAACGCTCGAATGAATGACCGAGATTTTATTTTCTATCGGTCAAGGTGGGTTGATTAGGGATTTTAGAAATGAAATCATGGAGAGCTTTGTTGCGGTTTCAAACTTCTCCATGTTGTTTAGTGTTGTTTTGTATTTCTCTCTTTGTTTCTGTTACAACTTGGGTTCGATTTTGTATGATTGGGGTTTAGGTATATTAGTCGACAGATTAGTTGCCCTGTTTTCATCGGATACTTAGGCGCACTGGAATTTATAAAGTTTATTTGTATCATAGCTTTCAATATATTTTTGTTAAACGGTTTTCTATTAAACTCAAAACATGGACATGAAGGGAACAAAACTGGAGGCCTTCACAAAAAATAGAAAAGTAAACGCGATTGACTTGAAAGCGACTCTTAGGGCGATCAAGTTCGGTCTTCTTTGGTTTTGCTCCGGCCGATGTCCTTTGTGTTAATTCTGTTAGTGTTTGCTCGATTTTGTAGTGACTCCGTTGTTTTAAGACATAATCTCTTATCAACGTATTTTCGAGATTTTATTTTGTTGGTTTTGTTCTTCATCGGTTTTGATTGACTTTAAAGACATGTAATACAGCCAAAATTATGGAAAAGAGAACATTTTAGAATGAAAGAGGAAACCATAGTCGTAGATATCTGCAGTTGGGTATATCGTTTTAATACCATCTTGTATGCAATGATGCCGTGAAATTACAACAACGTTGCAGATAAGTCATCAAAATTGGCTTATTGCCAATGATATATTGCTCAAAATTTGTATTCTCCTATCTATTTAGTGAGTTGTTTATTTTATGTTTATGTAAACATTTTCTAGATTAGTAAAAGACGTTAAAAAGACCAAAAAAAAGAAAAGAAATTTGGTTTCGACCTCCGAATAATAACACTGAAAACCACATAAAATCAAATTATGTTATATAGAATGTAAATTTGCAAAATAATTTTTTTTGCGATTAAATAGTTTTGTAGAATGACAGAATATAATATTAATTATCAATATATACATATATTTAAGAAATTAATAACTACTTAAATAAATTTTAATCTATTTTAACTAGTCTTTATATATTATAAAATAATATTAAATATTATTAAAGAAAATAAAATTTTAAATATTACTTAATACTTAATACTTGTGAGTATTATTTGCAAGTGATAGCCATGAAGTCGCCGAGATCCAAACACGATAAAAAAAGAGCATTCAAAGAACATATGATTTTGCGATACTCTCTAGTAATATTCTCTCCGTTTTATATTATTTATCGTTTTAAAAATTAAAATTTATTTCATATTACTTGTCGTTTTACGTTTTCAATGCAGAAGTTTGATAAATTTCTAATTTTATGTCTATTGTTTTAATGTTTGACTAATAAAATAAAATTAAATAAATATTAATTAAGGATAAAACAGAAAAATTAATTGTTTTAACAATTAATATGAAACGGAGGGAATGCCTTTTATTAACTCAAAGTATTACAAATTTCAAACCATAATTTATTCCTCTTTTTCCGTAAGGAATTAAAAATTTAAGAACACACTATTTAAAAGCTCACGGTTATATTTAAAAAAGAACACTAAGATTTTTCTCTCTCGACTAAGAACCGCCGCCGCATCATTTGCTTTACGTCTGGAGGCCAATGGCCGGTGGTTCACATAGAGCCGGCGTCGGTCTCCCTCTCCGTTTTCTTTCCTTGTTTGACCGATGAATAAGTTTCGAGGGAAGAGCTCTTGCTAAGACAACGACAGATCTGACGATTTGGGTTGAAGATGATGACGCCGATGTGACAAGTCTTTAAAAGTTGTTTCAAATGAAAATTAAACTTTAATATAATTTGAAAGTTAGTACAAAATTTTATTAGTCCAATAACACATAACTTTAAATAAATATATGAAATCATCAATTTAATAACGCATGACTTTTAATAAATATAAATATCTTTTTATAAATACTGAACCAATAATACATAATTTTAGTAGAGTATTTGTAATTTTAAGATTGAATAACACTAAAGTCTTAAAAACATATAACTCATTAAAAATCACATCACCAATAACACCTCCTAAAACATCTTTATCTCAAAAAAATTTTAAATTATAATAATAACTGTGGTTATTTGATAATTTGTTTTTATTTATTAAAAATATAAGTGACTTATCCATGAGTGGATTTTAACACATAAGATCAATAAATATCTTTATCTCAAAACTTATAAAAATTATAAATTATTAATACTAATTATTGTACTTATTTAAAATTTTGCTTTTTATTAAAAATATAAGTGACTTGTAAATCAAATGAGAGCAAAAATGTCATATATATATATATATATCTATATATATATATAAGTTAGTTGTAACAAAAAACTGAAGGATGTATTTTTCAAATTATAAAACATAAAAATGCATTTTTCAAAAAATCCCTTAAAAATAATCATGTATAAATTAAAAATTTTATTCAAGAAAAATGGGATCTGCTGGTTTATTGCTTACAATTTCATTTCTTGGTTTTGTTGTTTTTCTTCAAGTTTTGATCTTTGCATATGAAGGCGAGCCGCAATAGTAGTTTTAAATTTTGTTTGAAATTAATTCAGACATTTATTTTGTGTATTTATTGTATAATAATTTGCTTTATATAAATTGTTCGGATTAATATCTGATGATTATTGCATAATTTTGAATTTAGTTTTTGTAATTAATATATGATTATTGAAACCAATTTGATTAATTCTTCTATATTAAGTTTGTAGGAAAACTGTAAGAATTATGCTGTAGGAAATTGGTAGGAAATAATTTTCTACTAAATTTATTGTAGAAATTGGTTGGATCTTCTTCGTAGGAAATGTTTTTTTTCTGCGGATTGTTGCATAGGTAATCGATCAAAAAGTTCCTTCTAATTTCTTACCATCTTCCTATGAGATTTTCTATCAAATTTTTTTAGAAAGCAATTTTCTTCGAATTTTTTACTATTTTCAATTTTCTATGGAACATTTTTCACGAACAAATTTGGTAGAAAAACGGTAAAATAGTTTAGCTATTTTCTACGTTTTCCTACGGTATAAACCGTAAGAAATAGAGCATTTTCTTGTAGACCTGCTCTGTTTCTTCTCTCCATTTTCGTGAAAAAATGGAAATTGTCTTCTTATTATTTTGTATATTTTTAAAATTTATAATAACTAAATAAGTAAAAACCAAGGAGCGCATACAAATATAATGAAAGAAAAGAAAAGGAGTTTTATCAAAAAAGAAAAGGAAAGGAGAAAGTTCACAAAAAAGACATTTATACAGTGGTATATATAGTGTTACGATATCTTATAGAGGGAGTAACACAAAATAATGTTTTGACCAAAGACCAACAAGAAAACAAGAAGAAGAAGAGTGTTCATCGATGTCACCAGCATCGTCATCGTCGCTTACCCTCGATTTAACCTCAGACATACTCTTAAGGCTGCCTGCGGATTCTGTTGTGAGATGTCGTTACGTGTCGAAGCTTTGGTCATCAATCACCACCGACACTTTCGAAACTCGCTCCTCAGCCCGGCCAAGTCTTCTAATATTTTTCAGGAAAAAGGGCAAGTTGTTTGTTTTCTCGTTTCCTCAGCACCATAAGAATTCGAACGAGCCTCATGATTCTTATTCTCATCATGTGGATAGTTACCATATGAAATACCCTAAAGACTGTTACTTCTCGATTACCGAATCAGTCCATGCATGGCTTGATCTGCTTTCGAAAAGCAGCAAACCGAAGCAACGTCAATGGTCTTATGTTGATACCTTACGAGGGAAGGTTAGCTTGTCTTTATAGTTATAATCTCATGGACAACGATGGTGTTACATTGTGGATTTTGAAGGATCCAGAGCAACATCAATGGTCTTATAAACACTTTCCTACACCTTTTGTTCGGAGTTTGGAAAATGTTTACAAAATCAATGGTGTCACTGATGCTGGTGAGTTTAACTGTGTACCATCCAAGTTTGTTAAATCCTTTTTTATTTTATGTTTTGATCCCAAGAGAAACAGCTTGAGACAAGTCGAATTTAAAGGAATCGCGGATGAGGAATTTAGGTTTAGTAATGGACTTGGAAACGGACGTCTACGTGGGTTCTTTACTTGCCCCAATCACGTCGAAAATATCATGTCTTTGAAATATTGAAACAATTTATTCATTGTTTTCTTTTTCCTTAAAATAACACAATTTTATGTGTTTCTTTATTCAGTGTGACAGTTTTATCTTTTTACTTGTAATCTGCCAGCTTTCTCACAATTTTATCAAAGTTCTTTGTGATTTAAAAAGTAAACGATTGAATATGAATGCACAAGGGAGCACTTATGCATATACCTTATTTGAAGCCTAAGAGATTTGATCAGATTTCTAGTAGTTTTCATTGACTTAAAAGAATCATATTCAATGAACAACACTTTTTTTATACTGATTCACAAGTGAAAGAATCATATCTGTACAGTGTAATGTTTTTCAAACATTTTACGGGTCGAAATGTTGGAGCTCGATGGTCCAGTGAGAAGCTAACTGGACCAATAGATGGTCAGTAGCTAGACCTTCCCAGTCCTCAGGAGGAGCTGTTGTCAAAGAAGCTTCATGTAAATTCAACAGAAGCTCCTTCTTTAACTCCAATGGTATTCCCATAAAGTCTGCTCCATTTTCTACACTTACTTCTAGCAGCTGTAGAATATATAAACAAAGAAATAGACATTAAGATTAGGTTAATTGAAAGAGATTTAGATAGAAACACGAATCTCGGAAAGAAAAAAAAGAAGAATCTCCGTTACCTGTTGAATCCAGGCTTGACATATATCAAACAGAGTATGATCCAGGAGAAACTGTACAATAGAATGTATAGCCTCTTTTCCAATATCATTCGATAGTTGATCAAGAACGGGACCGGTTTTATCCATTAACTTGACAAGCAAAAGATCATCTCCAGTTGATAATACTTCAGCATATGCAGAATCGGTATCACCAACTCGGAGTGCATGCATCGCATTGCTCCAACAAGTCCAGACAGGGTCTCGCTCTTGTCCTCCATGGTCATCATCATCTTCGTCTACTTCTGCTTCGAGAATAGATACTCGCCTATTCCTTGATGTTCCACTGTCTTCTCCAGCCACACGTATTGCTTCAAGAGTAGCTTCATCTTTTGAAGCTTGCCATACGCTTCTAGCAGAAGGTCCTTCACCTAGTCTAATAGGTACAGAGCTTTTGTCCCAAACTCTTCTGCTGTTACCTGAGTGCTCAGTAGGACCACTGCCTCGTGTCCTTCTTGTACTGGTCTGAATGTTTCTCGAAGAAGCTCCATAGTTAGGACTATCCCATCCATCTACATCAGACCTCCATGATGCAGCCACCTTTCCTCTTGCACCTGAAGCAAACCACATTCTTGGAGTTAATAAATATCTTCCTTCAAATGGATGTAACAAGTTGCAGTTTTATAACAGCATGGATCAAGCAGTTATACTTACCTGATTGTATGGACATTTCTCTTGACATCTCTTCTACAATCCTCTCAAGACCTCTAACACGGTTCTCCAAACTTATCATACCGTCGTGCGAGCCACCCATGAAATCCTGCAATGATAAAGGAGTTACTTTTTAAGAGTGAAACTGCTTCACAGCAAATCACTATATTGATTTGATAGTGATTTGAAATCGGAACAGTACCTGCAACATATTCATTATGTGGGTTTGTTGTCTCTCCAAGTGCAATAACTGTCTCTGTAAAGGTGGCCAATTCTCTCTATTTTCAGATGCCTCCGCATGGATTACTTCAGTCTGATCTCCATCAAATGATCTCAACCGTGATTCACCTCCGTTCATTCTTTCATCAACCCATTTTTCTCTTGCAAAATCTCCAGAATGTCTTTGTTTGGGATGGACACCAGCTACTCTGCATAAACATTTTGACCTACTCCTCGATCCTGAAGTATTGGCGTCTGATTCATCCTCTGTGTTTGAGTTCGACGAATTCTTTTGCCTACAGGAGAGAATAACTTCAACTGGCATATCACCAGAACCTCTTTGTTCCAGTTTCTGGAAAAATTCTGGGTTAAGATCTTTGCCAGTCAACCGAGGTGCTTTCTTTCTCAAAATGAGCACTGCTTTCGAAATGGAATCTGAATTACTGCTCAAACCATCAGAAGAGCCTTGCATCACCGGTCCTGCTCCCTCACATGCAATTGAATCAGTTTCTCCATTCCTTTCCAACATACATTGCTCAGATGACACATCCTTCTGGTCATCAGATGTTCCAGATTCACCTTTTCCGGCAATGTTCTTCCAGACATTTAGTGCTTCAGACAAGCTCTCTCTAACAGGTTTTATCTACAAACCGAAGCAAATATAACCACTAGTCGGAATTATGCAAAAAACAAAAATGTAGGAAATAACAACGTTATTCCAGTCTAGTAGTTTCCCTTCTTAGATAATGATGATACGGATGTATATATCAAAGTAGCTTGATCAAACTATATTATCGTTTGACATGGTAGCAAAGAAAAATATGCTTAAGCAAATCCTTTCAGCCCATAGGAAATAACTGTGTACAAACATCCGCTATTGCTATCCAAACTTTATTTTCAATCGAGTTCATATACATTTGGCTCTGTTTAGTCGATTAGAACAATTAAATACAGCTATCACTACCAGCGTACACATAAGGTTCTATAGACAAGGAAAGAGAATGGAAAGAGCTTTTCTTCCCTGGACCATTAGAGTAATCTGCATTTCTTTTTCTAGTGTCAATCTTCTTTCTAACCTTAGATGTTGGCCAAGAATTCCTCTTCCAGGACAATCTCAAGAAAAACATAGCTATTGCTAACTGTTATAAGCTAAGAATGGTAAATCCCAAAAAAGTACAGAGGTGTTTCTTCAAAGACATTCATGTGACTGTAGGACTAGGAGCATGGTCTACTGAAAAGTAATGAAATTGGAGTACCTTATCGAAACGACAGTCCTCAAGAGCTGTAAGAGTGGAATCTGTTTTGTCTGCAACCAAACTGCTAGAATGGACAGCCAAGGAGATTAAGACATCAGCAGCTGCCTTACGAGTAACCCAATCCGTAGATCCAAGGCACTCATGAATGCTGTGTAGCAATGATTCCAAGCTCTGGGGTGCAATAGCTCCAACCTGCAAGAATGTCATAGCTCAAAATATGTAATCCGTAGAAAAGACACGCTATATTTGACCACCAAGCAGGTCAGAGATGAAAAGTGAAAATTAAAAAGAAAAAAAAAACTGCTTTCATGGTATCTCTCTAGTAAATGAGAGTAAAACATAGATTGTCTCCAGTCCAGTAATACATAGCAACATTTCTAAATTACACATCAAAATTCCAACATTTTGAGCATATTCCTTCACGCAGAGTGACGGAGAAGCCATTCCAATCAATCTACTATATTTCTTAGGATATAAACACAATTAGCCAGAAGTAGAGACTAAGAACAAACAAAATGTAGCTGAAGACATTCAAGCAATAAATCTCAATCCACGTAAAAAAAAAGTTAAGGCATTGATACTTTTGTAGATAAACCACAATGCACAAACCTGGGACAAGCTTCCAACAACAGGTAAGAGTGAGGCCTTAGTAATGTAATTGGGGCTATTCAAAAGCTTAGAGATTCTAGGGCACAGCTTTTGAAAAGCTGCAACAGGAGGCTCCGTTGCTGAATCCACCATCTTCCCCATACAAATTGCAGCACCAGATTGTAAACTTTTGTTCTGCTCGGCCATTGCCTCAAACAAAGGCTTAGCAAAAAGCCCCACCAACGAAGACCCAACACAGTTTCCATTTTCCTCCTTGAGAAACTGCGCAGAGAGGGAGCCAATTGCGTCACGACACGCGTCGCGTACGCCGTTATCAGCGTCCTTGAGACGCTTAACGATGTGGGAGATGATTTTAGCGAGCTGAGAAGAGGTAAGATCGGAATAAGAGAGGCAAATAAAAGAGAGGAGTCGTATAGATTCTCTTTTGACGGGAGCTTTAGGATCGGAGAAGGAATCGAAAAGACAATGGAGAAGCACCGGAAGGATTTCGGGAGAATCGGAAACGGAGACAACGACTTTCTCAAGATCCTCGACGGCGATCTGATAAGTATCGCGATCACCGAGTCTCGAGAGAGAAGTTAAGATCCTCTGTCTCAATTCCACCATTGCTGAGTGAGAGGAAACAGCGACGGAGGATCTAACGGAGAAGGAAGAAGCAATGGAAGGTTTCATTGAAGGTCTCGTAAAGGTTTTTGATCGCATTTGCAATACAATACAGATAGAAATGAAGAAGAATTACATAGAAGAAACAATGGTGAGGGAGATTTTGAGTTGTGAGTGTTAGAGACTAAAGAGCTTTGTGAGCCATTGCAATGGCTGATTTGGGAGATTTAGGGTAGATTCGATCAAACTTAATGTAGAGTTAGGATGATGATGATGATGATGATGATGATGTGAAGGAACAGGTCAGAAGGAAGAAGACGTCTGATTTTTCCGGCGACATTGCTAAAAAACTTCTGTTTGGGTTGTTTTGAGAGAGTGGAGACCACGTCTTTGCCATGTCATTCTTCTTTTCTTTTTTTGATCCAATCCGAGAAGACTAGACTTTGAATTGATGGAGAAGTTGTTTTCCTAAATATTTAGGACCGGTTATGTGTCATGGACCGGTTATTTAAGAAATATTGCTTTGAAACTATTTTTGTCTGATCAAAACAAAGAAAAACAAAAAGTATCTGAAAATCTACCGGTGGAAATTATTAATTTATTAATTTTAGATAAAAGGGAGAAAATGAGTGGATAATAAAACCACTGAATCTGTTTGCTTTGGTTGAAAGCATCAAGAAACAGCCATGGCTTCATCGTCCATCTCATTCTCATCCGCACCTTCTTTGGCCACCTCTCTCTTCTCCACCAATTCTTCCCCAAGGCTGCTCTCCTCTCGATTTCTCGGAACCCGAAACTTAAAGCTACAGATCAGACCCGCCAGACTTGGACCCTCAAACGGGTCAAGAACCACTTGCTGGTTCAAGTTCGGCAAGAACGGCGTCGATGCTGAAAATGCCGGAATCTATGGTAGTCAGTCTCGCGATGACTTCGACAGAGACGACGTTGAACAGGTTTCTCTTCTTACGAACTCAAATTGAAGTATATTTCGCCAAGAAGAGCTTTAGGCTGGATTCTGATTAATCATATCGTCTAGTTCTTCTTCACTTTGGTTCTTGAATTGCGATTTTTAATCGGAGATTCCAACTCATTTGTAGAAGTGAAGAAGCGTTAAAGAGAAGACAATCGATTGATATATATAAATGTATGTGTGCTCTTGATGTTTTTTGCAGTATTTCAACTACATGGGAATGCTTGCGGTAGAAGGTACATATTCAAAGATGGAAGCTCTTCTTAACCTAAACATTCACCCAGTCGATATCTTGTTGATGTTAGCTGCTACAGAAGGTGACAGACCTAAGATCGAGGAGCTTCTCAGAGCCGGTGCTAATTACACGGTCAAGGATGCTGATGGAAGAACCGCTATCGACAGAGCCAACAGTGAAGAGATCCGTGACTTGATCCTTGGCTATACCGCTCAAAAGGCTTGACTCTGCCTGCGCCTTGGTATTAATACACAGGAACCACGCAAGTTATGTTCTTGGGTTTTGAAATGCTAGTGCTCGCTAGAACAAACTGTCTTTCTGGGTTCCCCGGATGAGTAGATTATAAAATCCATCTTCTTCCTTTTTGTCTTTCTGGCCGGTTTCTTGTTTCTTCTTTGGGGGTTCTTCTATGGCATCTACTGCTGAGGAAGGTCCTTTCACGGGTAGAAACGCAACCTTGGTTGCTCTGCAACTTGGTTTTATTATGTCTGTGTAAACTTTTGCTGGGCTTACAGGATTTGTAGATTCATCTTCTGTTTTTTCTGAATCTTCTGTTTGGTAATCATTGTTAGTCTTGGACGAAGCTGCTTCAGTAATGGGTGTCGAACACTCTGTAGCAGTAACACCACCATTTTTGTCTGCTTCAAGCAGATGAGAAGTAGAGATATCTTCTGCAATTG
The DNA here is from genome assembly GCA_963922655.1 of Cardamine chenopodiifolia. Classification (NCBI taxonomy): domain Eukaryota; kingdom Viridiplantae; phylum Streptophyta; class Magnoliopsida; order Brassicales; family Brassicaceae; genus Cardamine; species Cardamine chenopodiifolia. The sequence continues at coordinate 17,550,619 of OZ000483.1, forward strand.
GACAATTCAATCAAAAACACAAATCTTTCAGGGAAGTAAAAAAACAGAGAATTTTCGTATCTATCGCCACACCTTAGCACTAAAACCCATCTAAAATCCAAACTCTTTAACCTTTGAGCCCTTGAAATACAAAATCCATGAAAATTTAAACAAATACAAAAGCCTACTTAGTGGATCGGTGCCAAGGACATAACTACTGTCCGGTGAACCGAATAAAAAAAACAAACAGTAATTATGTGGAGATTCTTACCTCCGACAGGAGAAACAAAGGTTTGATACTGAACTGAACAAGTCCTAGGTGTAGAATCGTCTGGGTTTTCTGAATCATCTGGTTGCAGCTCATTGTTAGTCTTCGAGAAGCTGCTTCAGCAATGAGAGTCGAACTTTCTGTGACAGTAACACCACCGTTGTCTGCTCATGCATAGGAGAAAGATCTTCTGCAAGTGGGGAAATTTAATCGAAGGAACAAATCTTTCAGTTAAGTACAAAAAAAATTGAACAAATTCTAGAACCTTGAGCCCTTTAAACTCTAAAGGCAGAATTCTAGACAAGTATGACCAAAAATAACAACCAAATAGTAATTATGTGAAGGTTCTTACCCCCGAGAGAAGAAACAGCGTTTGATACTGTACCAAAGAATCCCTAGCACAAGTACATCTTCTGAGACATTTTCCTCCATAGGTTTACTACTCTCACGATTCTGCAATTTCTCGAGTAAGACATATTTATCAGTCTTCCATACACAATCCAAAAAGGCAATGCACTCTTCATCCTTTGGATAAAACTCGCGGAACACCTGTATAGTTTCAGATAGAGAAAAACGGAGTTTACTGACATGATTATCAAACTGTGTAAGAAATCCACCAAAGAGTCCACCAGAGAAGCTTAGACCAAACTCAACCCCATCCCGTGCTATCTTAACAGACTGTTTCTTCACGGATGCAGAGGATACTGAATTGAAAACTGAAACAGCATCAAGTAATATCTGCACGAACCAAAACGATGAAGCACATTATACACACTATAGGAGAAACTGCCCAAAATGTCAGTTAGTTTCTTTGAATTAGGCAGAACAAAAAGAGAAGTTAACTTACTTGTTGAACTAAGACTCGGAGACGTGCAAGCAGCGCCAAAAATGTCACAGAAAATCCAATGAAAAATGAACGGGCAACCAGAGTGGATATCCCACTGTAGAACAATTTAGCAATGAACACAATTAGCTCTAAGACATTACACAAATAATTTAATTAATGAATCAATCAATACCTAGCTGCCTTCAAGATGGGTTCAGTCATCTGCAACAAACACAATGATCAGTCAGAATACTCAGATCTTGTTCATATGTATGATCAGAGCAACACAGAAAGGTCCATGAGAATATGGATTAGAACATACCTGAGAGAGTAAATGAAGAGCTCCAAGAAGTCGTTCCAAGATATTTGGTTTCCCAGTATGAGATTTTTTCAACTTCAAGCTGCATAAACCCCAAAACTAAGCTCCAACACCATACTCATAAAATCAGTAAAATCAACATACGAAAAGAGAAGCCTACCTCTCCAAAACATGGATTTTTTTTTGTTTATTTCCTTTCCCAGAAATAACATGAAAGCAAGATCTGAGAATCTCCTCCATGTTTGCTGTTCGTAAAAGTCTCAATTCCCTTCTCACCTGACCAATCAAAAATCGATTTTGCTAAAAAAATGAAATCCTTTTCGTTTTCTCTCACATTCTTCCAGAAACAAGAGAATATAATCGCCATGCAGATTACCTTGAGAATGTACTGGAAATAGGAGCATCTCCGATGCTGGTTCTTATTCTTGTAAACCATTCTCTCGAACACCGTTGCTCAAGTTCAAGCTGACTAAGCTGACTCTTCAGCTTCTCCTCTAGAGCTTTGACTTGTATATCATCCACGGAGTCTTCTTCTTCCAGCAAATTCGATGGATTTTTTCAATGAAAATCTGATTCTGGAAACTGCTCTAAATCGAACAAGACAAAGATTAAAGTTAGGGTTTTATGTGCTTAAACCCTTTTCAGCCTTGCAACCAAAATTTCAGTTTCGTGTAAGAAAGACCGCATTCATTTTCATCGAATGTTCGGGTTTTTTTTTTTGGGGGGTGGGGGGGGGGGGTGGGGGGTGGTCGGTTCGATTAAACCGGTTTTAGTTTGGGAAAACAACAAATAACCCAAGAACCAACAAAATTCCAAATCGAATCGATCAAAACACTAATTTAAATCGAACTTGCAGAAAGATAAATTCCAGAGTTCCGTCGATTTTCTAAAGTTTACGATACTGGATTTGAAGGAGAAGAAAGGACTAGTGCGATTTTAAATAGTTGATAAAAAGACGAATCGTGGGTCTAATTGCTAAACCACAGACATTAGGATATGCTATTGGAAGCCGGTTTGGATCTTAAGTGATACGGTACATTTCTGGTGTTATAAATGGGTTTTAATTTGGGCTTCGAGTGGAGTCCAGCCCATCACAAGCTGAGGTATAAACAGATTAACTGATCTCCTTTAAAAACTGAGTGTGGAGCCGCCTCACTTCAAATCATTTCTTCTTTTTTTATTCTTTCTTCAAGAACCTGTAGACAGAGAGAAAGTAAGACATTGTAATCGAATCATCATTATTATGACCGTTCTTATAATCTCAGATGCCTAAATCAAATTTATCCAATTGTGGTCTTTAATATTTAAATTTTAAAATTTTTGTATCTATTTGTTTTTATACTATGTTTTAGTTATCTACTTTTGTTGTTAGCAAAAAACAAAACTAGACCGAATGCACTAAAATGTTCATTTATTTATTATTTCTTTTTAGTTTTCATTTAAAAGAGTAGAATATATAAAACCACTAGCAGACTTGAATTCCAAAAGAAGACAAATAATTTAGGGAGTAAGATGTGTATTTTGTGAATTAATTATCCTGCGCCGTTTAAATCTGATTCGTTGGGTTCAGTTCATAATAAGGATTCGATGGTCCAAAATAGTTCGGTCCGCAACATATACACTTTCAAATGTGACCTCTAGTTCTGTTAATTATTGGTGCTAACACAAGTTGCAAGTTACATCGTAGTGGTCTGTTTTATAATCATCATAGATTCATAAACTAACTTAAGTTGAGTTGAATCTTATATACAAACATTAGCTATGTTATCTGTACTAATTTAGTATTTTAATCTTGTTTCTGAAATATTTAAATTCTTAAAAAGACTTTTAATAATAAACAATTGGTGCCCAAAGATATTGCGTAAGCACACTAGTGTGATGAAAGATATTGCGCAAGCACATTGTTAGAAGAGAGAACTTAAAATACATCAGTCGACAAATGTTGAATTGTTATTTTAAATAATCTGTTTGACAAACAGAATTCGAGAATCTTATAATAAATGTTGTTTTCTTTCCACTTTATACATAGTTTTTGATCATCTCATATAATTAGACTGTACAAACTATAGTTTTAGAGTATTAGAAAGAATTTATTCTTTTGATGTACGAACATATACTTCTCTTAATTGAAAACGCATCAACGGAAACAAAATATATTAACTTAAGATAGAATTAGCTTTTTCTATTATGTTTTAGATTTCTTTTCTTTTTTTGATAATTATGTTTTAGATTTATTTCTCTATTAGAAGGGAAAATATGTTTCTACTCTGAGAAATTAAATTATTAGCTTCATCTATGAAGTAAATACTAGAAACATGAGAGTAAAACAAATTTAAAATCAAATAATTATAAGAAGAAATTTGAAAAAAAAATTGAGAGAGTACATGGTTCTTACTTATTGAAATAAATCAATTGGGGTCAATGATCAAGACATGTAAATAACGTGGCAAGCAGGCGAAAATAATCTTCATTTCTATTTAAAAGCACTTAATAAATAATAAACAACGAAACGTGATGAAGGTAATAGTGAGGTTAAGGCCAATTAACAAAAGAGACGTATATAATTAATCAATGGTTAGTATATAATTAATCTATGGTTTGTATTATTGTATATATAGTTGGTCCACGATTCTTGAACCTTTTTGAGTCCGGCAGGACATTTTAGAAAAATATATATATTTAGGTTAAATAGAATAGTTTGATATAACACCTATTGTATATTTGGGGTTAAAATAGCATAGTTTGATGTAACAAATCTTTTCTTTTTTGGCTAATATCACTTTCCAAGATTTATTAATGTGAATTATCTGAGATGTGAATTTTGAAATTTTATCTTGTGAATAATATATAACTACCGATTCCTCGTAATTTTAGTGACGCAATAAATGTGTGACGTTAGACGATGCGTAAGCATGTTAAGGTGTCAAAATTTTGACCTAGATTATATTTCGATAATGATGTTAATATGTGGTTGCCACTTGCGAATATTCATAAACTACTTATCGTTTGATAGTTATCAAAAGAATTGTATATATTCAATGTATACCACTTTGTTGCTCGAAGTTAGTGATTAGTTTTTAACTATAGTGGATTCTAAAATAAATAAAAAATATTAATGTAAAATCTCTGGTTGTAAAAAGTGTTAAATTTGGGTTAAATAGGTTTATATAATAAAGAACTACTGTTTGGGAAGAATTATTATTAGACTCTCATCACAATAATAATTGGGGTTAAATAGGTTTATATAATAAAGAAATTTCCTAAACTAGATAAATAAAAATATATGTAAATATTCTTATATCATAACTACACTATTGACAATAATATCTAGGATCTTCATTCAAACACAATATTAACTCTGTTTGGGTCGATCTCAACTCAGTTTTGCTCGATGTCTCGGTCTCCCAACAAATGGTCCAAAGATATAGAAATGTAGCAATGATGATATAGACATCTATTTAACCTAATTAACCAGGGGGGGGGGGGTGAATCTATTTAACCCATAATATCTCAGGTGTTGATCATGGACTTTTAACCATTAGTATGCCATCTATTTTAAAATTCTCAGATAATCTCGATGTCAATGAGTGAAATCTTGTGGATTAATTAGATCACGGCTTAAAATATGTATCTCTTTTTCAAATGAAATCAAACATTATATATATATATATATATTCAAAGTGCATTTTTTTCTGGTTGAGTTTTATGAAGATAATATAATATAATCTGAGAAGGATTTGATTTAGCAAACTCACTTAGAGACCAACGAGAATTGTGAAACGTGCACAATCACATTATCCGCCAACCCACAAGAAGGTCGACCACTTTCCCTCTTTTTCTTGTTCTTGCACATCAAGAAACTAAACTACCATATTATAAAAAAAAAAAAAAAAACTAAACTTCCTTATGTTGAAAAAAAAAACATTTTGCGCATAAGTAGTTCTTGATGTGTAAGAGCAAGAAAAGGAGGGAAAGTGACAAATCAAGCATTAATTTTTTCCAATTTCAAACATTTTGGACAATTTTATCTTTTCATTAAACTGTTATGAAACATATGGGTTTACTATTTAACAAAATTAAACATGATTCTTCTCCGTAATATGTTAGTTTTCTACATAGGTACCTAATATCAAATGAAGTATTAATATAGGTTTTTTTTGGTTGTCAACTACAAAAGAGATCGCGTAAATTTTTTTTAACCATTATATTCTTATATGTGGACATCTAGTTTATCAAATGAATATCAATTTAACTGGCATAATCATGTGATATATTATCTTCAGGTTTTACATTATTATTTAGCACATTAAATATTGATAAATCCATTTACGAGAATGCCAAACGGATATATTTTTATAAGAAGTTTGATAAAATAGCATGTTATATTTTCATCCATTTTTTTATAAATACCAATTTGTTATTTCTAATAGCAACTTTAACATCTGTCATTTACCTAAATAAATCTTTAATGTCATGTACTTGATCAACTCTATGTTATTTAAATATGTTTTCATGGCTAGGTTTTTCTTTTGCATATAAATTTATATTATTGAGTACTTGCATTCAATTATTTATTTTTAAGCAAGATTCAAGACTATTTTAGTTTTAGTATTTTTCCTAATATTATTTAACAAAATGTATGTATATGCAAATGAAAAATACTAAAATTACATATTTTGTTTGTTTTTCTTCTTTACATATTTACTTTTTTAGAAATTATTTGACATAAAAAAAAAGTCTTAAAACTTCTTAAAATGAGAACATAATTTTTCACATGAAACGTAAAGACAAATATTTCACAAAACGCAAACACATCTCTTGTTGTGAATCTTATGACCCCGACCCGTTTGGTTTCCGTATTGAAAAAGTACATAGTATGTCTAAGATCCATAACTAGTTGGTAATATAAAACTAAAACACTTTTAAAAAGAAATAAATGACTTTAAAAAAACACAAAAAGGACAAACGGACCAAAATGTGCCACACCTCCAACTTCCATGATCTAAATCTATCACCTTACCTATATAAATGAGAGCCTATTTTATAACAAAATCATTTGCTAACAAAAGTCTCAACTTTTACTTACACATATTTCTTTTGCATATACCCCCAACACTTCAAATGGAGAACTCCGTAAATAACTGCGTGAGACAAAGAGTATTCTCCAATCACCAAATCAAAACGATAAACGAAGAAGAAGATCAAGAAGAGAGTAGTTGGATCATCTACTTTGAAGATATTGATCATGAAGATGAAATGTTAGAAACCAAAGAAGGAATAAGTCATTACTATGATAATGATTCCTCAATGATCTCAGACGCTGCATCTCCTGTCCACACAACAAAGGTTAGTCGAAAGGCTAATAACATTAATTCAAACCCTAAAAAGAGACGAATTCTTCAACAACACAAAGAAGAAGAACAACAACAAAAAGGAGAGGAAGAAGAAGATGAAGAAGATACAGCCTCTTCCCCTTCTAATAAAACCAAGGTTGGATACATATCAACGTCTCTTAATTTTTGGAATTGTTTTTTTTAATTTAGTTTTCTAACATTTTTTGTTTTGGGGTTTATTTAGGGTTTTCGTGTGTTGGATGGTGTGGAAGATAATGCAATACATGGAAAATCCATGGACAATATTACATCCGAGGTAATAAGAAACATTTCTTGCATGAAAATATAATGTTTTCCAACAAAACTAAATTTGATTTTCTAACAACAAAATTTTATATTTGCGGAATTTATAGGAAAGAGGATGCATAACAGACACAGGATCGAAGATAGATGAAGTTATGAATGAAGAGTTCTCTGCAGAATTGAAGAAGAGAGGACTTTGTGTAGTTCCTTTATCAATGTTATCTAACTTTATTGCTTGATGATCCTATTATTTTCTTTTTAATGGTTTTAACTGTTTTCATCATTTTTTTATTCTTCTGATTCTTTGATGTAAAATTGTTACTGTTATTGACAAGTAAATTGTATAGAAAATCGAATATATATTGATAGTAAATTTTTTTTTTTCATTTTTCTCTTTGATGTAAAATTGTTACTGTTATTGACAAGTAAATTGTATAGAAAATCGAATTTATATTGATTTTAATTATTTTTTCATCCTTCTGATTCTTTGATGTAAAATTGTTACTGTTATTGATAAGTAAATTGTACAGAAAATCGAATTTATATTGAAAGTAAAATACTTGGCTTTTGTTTGTCAAATTCGTGGTAGAGAATCAAAAGCGAGACAGAGCTTAAGCTTATGACAAAGCTTCTTCATACCGTTTTATTTATTAGAGTTTTGATATATACACTACTTACTATAGTCTGCACCTGAAAATACAGAGAGCTTAAGTAGATGATAAACAGAGACGAGTTTCGGTTTCTCAGGTTCTCATTTCTTTTCCTGAAGCTTCTCCAGCAACTCGGGTATCACCTCGAAAAGATCTCCAATAAGTCCATAATCAGCTACCTACAATTTCATAGCCAATCGTTTTAGCATAGTTTGGTCCTAACTTAAATTGATGGAGAAGAAGGGTTTCAAGTCAGCTTGTTACCTGGAAAATAGGTGCATCAGCGTCTTTATTAACTGCAACGATCACCTTAGAATCCTTAATTCCAGCTAAGTGTTGAATGGCTCCTGAAACACCAAATGCCATGTATAGCTCTGGTGCTACTATTTTACCTGTTTGTCCCACCTAACGATACCCACGACCCAACTCTTATTGGAGTTTCAAAGCCATTAAAATGGAAGGAATAATCAAAAGAAGATAAAAAAAATATTACCTGAAGGTCATTAGGAACATATCCAGCATCAACAGCAGCACGAGTAGCACCAACTGTACAAGTAAAAACCATTATCTAAGTGCATTCTAAAGCATATAAAATTTCCGATGAGATAGAAAGCAAATTCACTTGAGAGAAGCATATACTACTAACCTGCTCCACCAAGTTTTTCTGCAAGCTTTTCAATCATTATAAAATTCTCAACACTCTTCAAGCCCTTCCACCAGTGATCACAACGCGTGCACTTCCAAGATCAGGCCGTTCTGTATCCTGAGTTGAACGTCCCACATATCTAGATCTACTGACAAGAGTCTGCAATGAAGATTATGGAGATCTGCTTCTGTCGTATTCATTTATTCTCTGTAACAGCCATGGATTCCACCACAAAGATCAAGTCTGTTGATTTCTACAGGTACAAACATTCCTCTTATATCTCTCTCAATTTTGATGATGAATCTCGATATTGGAATTGATGCACATTCACAAGTTTGTACCTTTTATATATTTGGACAGTATGTGTTGGATTTTGCATTGTGAGCATTTGAAAATATGAATATGCCGTTGGATTATTCGGGTTCTTTGTCTTGATTATGGGTAATTACTCTTGAGCATTGTGTATTTCTCTTGTATGTACTTAGAGCTGAGTGTAATTGTGTTTTCCTTATAATGACCCTTTTGTTCTTCAGGAAAATCCCAAGAGATTTGACAGAGGCATCTCTCTCCGGTGCTGGATTATCCATTGTAGCTGCCCTTTTTGCTATGGTGTTTTTGTTTGGAATGGTAAAATCTTCTTTGCCTTATTTGCTTCTTCCACTGTTTGTCTGAAGAATAGCATTTTCCAATGCTTTCGACTAATGGTTTATCTTTCGACTGTAAGTTTCTGTTATCAATTCTCAGTCTTTTTGTTTCTGTTATCCCATTTTGCACTGCTACAATACATTGTTCGACGTTGTTGTACAATAAGTATGTCATATCCTTTGCTTAAAATTTGTTGGTAAATTTTTCCAGCACAGGTTGAATATAACGAAAACTATTACCAAAGTTCCGATTGATTCGCATTTAAGAGCCACTGGTGAGGAATTTCACTCCGCCTCTGGATTACATCTCATCAACCATGGAGATGAAGATCATGAAGAAAATAGTAGTTATGCTGCTATACCATTAACTGAGGCTACTTTTGAGAAGTTTTCACATCAGTTAGTTGGCAACTTCTTCTATATTGTGAATACTACTATGAGTACATGTCCAACGGTCTTAAGATTAACAAATGAAATTGTATTTTCTTTATGCAGTTTTCAAATTTGGACGAAATAGAGCGGAAGATTTTTTCCTGCTTCGTGGCATGTGCCTTATAGACTATGGCATCCAGGTTTTTGATGAACTGATATTATGAGACTTTCAACATCATTTCGGAAACACAGTGACTTGTTATCCAATTGAGCCATTGCTCACTAGTTTGACCTGGAAGATTAACTTCCGTGGAATGATCTCTTCTTGCTTCGAGCCTCCCTCATTTAACCATATTTATCGAGAAGAAAGAGAAGCAACTTATACAACTCCTGGAGAACGTTGTTCAGGTCATTTAATATTTTCGCTTAACGAGTGCAATTACGCCCAAGGTGTGTCATGACGAGTTGACTCGTTTCTGAACATGAGATGTTGCCAATCACCTTTCTTGAAACCATCGTCATTGCATGACAAAACCAATTCCGACGATCTCTCCGTCCGTCGTGGAGAGCGAAGCGGGAACAAAACCTGCGGGGTTTAGTTTGAATCTTGATGAAGGACGTCGATCAGAGTTTGAAGGAGATTCAGAATTTCCTCGTTTCATAACAAAATCCGACAAATAGATTTGTGTATCTTTTCTCAATTTCTCTGTTTTACGTAACGAGAACAAGACTCGAAACCGAAGAACTCTGATTCAGTTTTTAATACACATGCATCTGTGATTTGATCATTGGGCTCAATTTGGGCCGAAAATAGAAAAATCAAACTGATCTGAGGGTATTTCAGGTATTTTCTAATAACACAGATCCTGAATCTCGAATTTTCACCGTTGATGATTATATAATCTAACGGTGAGATATACTGATCCGTGTGCTTTCTTCTTATTGGTTTAGACGAATCTAAAACAGTATATAAACTTCGGGGGAAGATCAGCAGTCCATAGATCAACTCTTAAACATTCCCTCTTATCTTTTCACAGAAAAATTCAAATCAATTTCAATGGCGGGTCGGGGCAAAACTCTTGGATCTGGGGCAGTGAAGAAGGCCACAACGAAGAGTAGCAAAGCCGGTCTTCAGTTTCCGGTGGGTCGTATCGCTCGTTTTCTGAAGAAAGGCAAATACGCCGAACGTGTTGGTGCCGGAGCTCCGGTCTATCTAGCCGCCGTTCTCGAATACCTCGCCGCCGAGGTAAATCACTATCCTAAACATTGGATCTTATAGTTAAATTGTGTAACCCTAATTTTGACTAATTTCTGGAAATTTTTGGTTTAGGTTTTGGAATTGGCTGGAAACGCAGCGAGAGATAACAAGAAGACTAGGATTGTTCCGAGGCATATTCAACTTGCGGTGAGGAACGATGAAGAATTGAGCAAATTACTCGGAGATGTGACTATTGCTAATGGAGGTGTGATGCCAAACATTCACAATCTTCTTCTTCCCAAGAAGACTGGTGCTTCATCCAAACCATCTGCTGATGAAGATTAATCAATCAATTCCTCTTTCCTGTTCTTAGTTTTATGGAGCTTTTTTAAGTAATTTAGATTAGATTTTTAGGCTTTTGTCTCTTGATGATGTATGGTGAAAAAAATCTATCCTTGCGTTTTTAATTGAATGTTCATATCCTTCAATTTCTAATGAAATCAAAGTTTCAAAAAGATATAACTCAGGATTGTAAACATCGTGTTTTTTGAATGATTAAAGATTTGGGTTTTAAAATTTGTGGGTTTTGGTGACGAAGATTGGCATAAAGAATCAATTTTTGTGTTTTTTAAAAAAGTGGAAGATATTGTGAATGACATCATAAGAGGTGTATAATTGAACAAGTATGACAAATATAATAAGAGATCTGAAGGTTTGATAATGGTTGGTGGGCCAATAATGTACGACATCCATGAAAATGAAAGATCAATATATAATAGACACCGATCGATTGAGAGAGAAAGCGCGAGTCCCTACCACCATATCTCTTCCATGTTCTGTTTTTCCACACATTGTTCTCTTCCTTTCCCTTTTGAGATTTGACCCCTTTTGAGAATTAAGAATTTCAATAGCCGCCGCGTTTTGGGGATTTTGTTGTGAAGATGGTGTCTCCGGAGAATACGAACTGGCTTAGTGATTACCCTTTGATTGAAGGTTCTTTCTCTGATCAGAATCCTACTTTTCCTTGGCAGATCGATGGTTCAGCTAGTGTCAGGTATCTCAGATTATCAGATTCTGTGTTTTTCTTGGCTTTGGACTTTTGTTGTTTTAGGGTTAAGTAGTATCTGGAGAAGTTCTTATGGAGTTTGATCTTGTTGATCACTCAGATTGTTTTTACATGGTCTTGTTGTGATAGAAATTGGAATATATATCTGTATAAAACTACTGAGTACCTCAAGTATAAGGCTTTGTTTATCTCTGTTTTGTGTCAATTCCTAAAGAAGTAGAGGACTAATCTAGATCTCTGCTTCTGCTTTAGATTTTTACAAAATTTGGCTGTAGTAATCTTTGTGATTGATCCTTCCTCTTTTCTTGAATTGATCTGTTCACAGTGTTGAAGAATTTGGTGGCTTCCTTTGTGATTCAGATGTGATCAAAGAACCAGGTTCAAGGAAGAGGTAAGAAACGATATTTGGTCAAACCTGCTTTAACTATTTGTATTGAATTTTTTGCCAATGTTAATTATTGCGTTAGGATCAAATCTGAATCTTGCGCTGGTTCTAGCTCGAAAGCGTGTAGGGAGAAACAAAGACGCGACAGGCTAAATGACAAGTATTTTTTTGGTTTCTCTTCGTTTTCTTCTATCTTTTATCTTTTGAATTCTTAAATCTTTTCGTATCACGACTTTAACAATAGGTTTACGGAATTGAGTTCCATATTGGAACCTGGAAGAACACCAAAAACAGACAAGGTTGCTATTCTCAATGATGCAATTCACATGGTGAATCAAGTAAGAGACGAAGCTCAGAAATTAAAGGACTTGAATTCAACCCTCCAGGAGAAAATCAAGGAGTTGAAGGTATAAACTGAAAACTAGGCACTGTAGCCTTTGCAAGATCTTTGGATGATCTATTGATCTTATATATGCCAATATGTAGGATGAGAAGAACGAGCTGCGTGATGAGAAACAGAAGCTAAAGATTGAGAAGGATAGAGTTGAGCAGCAACTGAAAGCGATTAAGACACAGCCTCAACCTCAACCTTGTTTCTTACCAAATCCGCCGACAATCTCTCAAGCTCCTGGAAGCAAGCTTGTTCCTTTCACAACTTACCCCGGCTTTGCAATGTGGCAATTCATGCCTCCTGCTGCTGTTGATACCTCACAAGACCATGTCCTTCGTCCTCCAGTTGCTTAAAAAGCTATCTCTCTCTCTCTTGTATTGACGGTTCAGGTTTCTTCTTACGTGTTTTTTCTGATGTACTGATGATTCCCACATTCTATGATTGTAGACATAATCTTATGCAACTTGAAACTGTGGTTATCATGTAAAATGGAAATAAGCATGTACTAAAAGTATTGGTTTTTAAATCAATCTCTTTGTGCAAAAAGTTGGAAAATTTGGAAATTATGGTTTTACATATTGAGGATTATGAATTTTGGATGCTTAGTAGTAAGAAGATTCTGAGAATTGATTGACTGAAGTATTCTAATTTTCAAATTGTCAGATACACAAAACTCATAAAGCAATTACCTTTTTGCTTTATATGTGAATCTGCGAAGTGTAAACTCAATAAAAAGGGAACAACAAAGACAAAACAGAGTTTTAAAGTTTCATTGAGACGACATCTTGTTCATCACTTTCTTCAACAGACTCTCACGACCTGGTGAAGGACTTTGAATCTTTGGTTCAAGTTGTTATCTCTATATGTTCTAACTTCCCCAAAACACCCTTATGTTCACTCCTATTAACCATTTTGCCATCATCTCTCCCCAGACTGTCTCATCCTCTCTCCTCTGTCTTCTCCTCCATCCATTTTCTTCATCTTAATCTCTCTTCTTCTCACCATCTCTTCTCTGTCTTCTTCTTCGTTCATCTTCCTTAACCTAGGAATCCGACCACCTTTGCTTGTCCCCCAAAAGCTCGAAGTTGATTTTACTCCAACCAACCTTATCTTCATTATCCCAACCAAATCTCTCACTAATCTCCAACAACATTGAAACAGAGTTTGCTTCTTCTCTGTTCTTCTTTACAGAAGTCAAAGCCCTCATGCTTTCATCACTTCCATTGAGGATTTTCTCTGCAAATTCCCATTCAGTTCTATCTTTATAAACATCATCATTGAGCACTTCGTCTGCAAGCTTTGCCCAATACTCAGAATCTCCTGCACGAAGATTCTTGGAGACCCATTTGAGGTACGAAGAAGGTAAAGTACCAAGCATTTTTCCCTTGTGCTTGCCGAAGTCTATGATTGTGTCTCCGGCAGCTAGGGTTTCGATGATTTGAAGTTTTTTGATATAAGGGTTTAGGTTGATTAATGGGGAAGATTCGATTAGATGAAGAAGGAGTTCTTCTTGGTCTGAATGACGATGATGATGATGAGATTGTGAATATTGTTGTTGTTGTTGCAGAGTGGGGATTGTGGACCACCGAGAAACTCGTTGTGTCCTCAAAGAATTATTTGCTTTCATCTTTTAATTGAAACTTAGAAAAACATACTCGTCACAATTATTTTATATGTTAGTCAATTTTGTACCTAAAAAAGAAGTTTTTTTTTGCCGTGGGTAACCAAATAAGAACAAAAGCTCCAAAGATGCGAGAGTCCAAGTCGCGGCGAATTTACAATCCAAGTATAGAACTAAGAAACGAGAATATAGGCTTAGACAAAAGAGGTAATCCTCTCTCTATTTTGAATTTTGAAAGCTCTTGAGCAGCAATATTTATAATTCCAGCATTTTTTTTCTTTCAGAGTCATCGCCTTTAACCCATCAAAGACAATCATCAACGGTGTAGATCTGAGCATTTGAAGACCTTGACTACCTTGACGAAGATGTGGTGGTATATTCGGTGCTTGATGATGGCACTCACTCTCCCTCCATGCTCCTCTGCCTCGTATTTTCTATCTCTGACCAGATCTGGTTCTTCTTCGAATGATTCAATTGGCTTCCCGGTAGCGATGTGCTTTTTCTTCCAGATGCGACAAGGATCCCGTACGATGCGGCTGAGCTGAGGTGCGGTGGTGGCGAAATCTTTTGCAGTCATAGTGGATCTCGGTAGTGGCGAGGTCGACAGATTTCTTGGAAGCTCTCGGTGTGGGCGAAGTCTCTAGTGGATCCATTGCGATTCCAGCTCTCACGTCTTGGTTCTGGTTAAAAGTCATATTCCCGACCACCAGAATCACCTAGAATCTTCAGATCTAGTGGCTGGAGACCCTATCCTCAAGATTTTCCTATCTCTGTCTCTCTAGTGGCGGCATCCGGCAGGTATAGCTTCTCCTTTCCATCGGTTGGAATCGTCATTGGCGAGTGAAACTTTGCTCACCATCGCTTTTCTCGTCTTAGCCGGCTCATCATGTGGCCTCTATTCCAGCAAGCTCCCATGGGCTTTCGTGACTTTCTTTCTGGTGAGTTGTCGTGGTACCCTTACTGATGTGGCTCGACGGTCTCAAGTCCGATCTGATATTTTCCGAAGAGTCAAGTCGGCACCATGGTTCTTCATCGTGGTCTCGGAACCTCTTTCCGATGAAGCTATATCCTTTTGGTGTAACGTTTTATCGTCGCCGAGATCCCTCTTTAGTTTGCCTTCGAAACGAAAGATCCTCCTGGATGCCTCTGGATCCTCTCAGCTAAAAGCTCCGACCGAATTCTATACGGATCTGATTTGTCTTTCGACTTTGTCGCAATTATCAGCCTCGCGCAAACCACCAGACCATGAGTATCCTCTGGTTCTGGTCCAGATCTTGAAAGGATCGATCATCCGCTCTCCCCTCGCTTCATCAAATCTACTCTTGATTGATGTAGATCCCGGTTTTAGTTTTATCTCCCTCTCTCCGACAAGCTCGCCGTGATATATCTTCTCCTCAACCGCTTATGTGAATCATGTAACCGGTCGAGGGTATCAATTGGGTGGATCCATCGTTGTGGTCTCGACCAGCCACCTCGTCTCCTCCATCGTCAAATCTTGGTACTTCACTAGAGGACTTAGGCATAAGTTCAAGCGTCGATTTGAGCCTTTTTTAGATTTCATCTAGTGGGTCATGGCCCATTAAAAACATCTTGCTAAATTCTCAGCCCAACCAATTGCAATCAAGTCCTTAGTGTACAATTTAAAAGGATGTCTATTTTATCAAATTACTCCTTTAAAGAGAGTCCAATAAGATTTAATTGGCATTTTTCCAGCCCATATGAAGTCATGATAATTGACTATCTCCTTAATTATGAAGTTGGAATCGTTATGGTTTATTATGAATATTATGAAATGTCCAGCCTGCAAACTCAACTGAAGACTTCCAAGTGGGCCAAACCCTTCTCCTTGGCAGATGGGGATTTTATTGGATCATTAAGAATATTAGATCTGAAACTCATTATGTTATGTAAGACCGGGTATAGTTTGCTGGCTTTGCTTTGGAAGTAATTTTTAGTTCTGAGAGTCTCCGCCAGTTCCAACTTAGATCATTGTGGGAAACATTATCTTCACATAGTAATCCTTCCTCCTGTCGTGGACAAGAGAGAACTTTTTCACGCTCTTTCCTCTACAAGAGAGGTGTGCTTAACACAATTTTTTGGTTAAAGAAGAAAATTTATGCCCTAACCAAGGTTATGGATTATATTGTCTCTTTTGCCCCTATTATGGAGAGTAATATAGTGTTATTTTTTCTCGTTCGGAATCAATTACTTCTTCTAACTATAACTCTTACGAAGATTTTATTGTCTTTGAAATCTTTCAATATGAAGAGATTTTCGGTGTCTCTCTTCTCCATGAAGATATATGCT
This sequence comes from Cardamine chenopodiifolia, assembly GCA_963922655.1. Lineage (NCBI taxonomy): Eukaryota > Viridiplantae > Streptophyta > Magnoliopsida > Brassicales > Brassicaceae > Cardamine > Cardamine chenopodiifolia. The sequence goes on from OZ000483.1 coordinate 17,566,927, forward strand.
AAGTGGTTTGCGTTTACGACATCAAGAGTTCAAGGTGTGGTTCCCCTGTTTTGGGCATCCAAACCCCCGTTCATCTCGGATTTTGCGAGAGTTCTCTCTCTCCCCTTACTTGTGATCACCCTCTTCAAGATCGAGTGTCTCGGCATCTCAGTGCAAGTTTGGATTCTCAAAATACAACGAAATTTTCGTATTTTGTGTGGTATTGTTTCTCCCGAATGTCGACCGACAAGATTTGGTTAGCCTTGTACTACTTCGAGTGGCATATTCCATTTGCGTGTTCTGCTTCTTTAAGAATTTTTAGTTTTCGTCGTTTAGAGTTTCACTTTAGATTTATGTGGAGATCTTTTACTTTATGGTTTCTTTTCTTTGTCCGGCTTATGTGGATCGTTAAAATTGCACTAATTCGTGTATTTTATTCTCATGTAAGCATATCGATTCTCTGCCTTTTTCTAGAAAAATGTGTTTAAATTGTTAACTTAATATATAGGGTTCGACGATAAAAAAAAAAAAAGATGCGAGAGTCCAAGTAACCTTTAGCTAATAACATGAGTGTTTTGCTTCCCTTTGGACATATGTAAAAGAGAAGTTACATATAAGAGAATTCACAAAAATTGGTAATATCATCAAAGTGGCGGTATCTCCATGACTCAGATCTTCTCCGTAGAAAATGAATAAGATCAAAACAATGTTGGGAGTTAGTCACCACAAAACGTAACCTTAACTAATTTGGCTATCTTGTTTTGTATGACCAACCTTTGCCAAGTAAGATTGTGATTTAAGGTGTATATTTTCAAGGCATTGGGTGATAATATTAAGAAAGATTTTGTTAGATAACCTAAATATTACCATTTTTTAATTTTATATAATATTTTACAAAAGGTTTTTAAATGTGAAAGTAAGTACTAAAATGTTCTTATTAATTTTAAATTAATTACCATCCAAATTAATTTAAAATTTAAGTTAATCATTATCTAAAATCTTGACTAAATCTAAATAAACAATAAGGTGAAAATATGTATATAGATTTTGATTTTTTTTTCTTTAAAACAGACAATCGTTTGTAATATCTCTCACATGTTCACTTTCTTCCTTACCTTTTGTTCATGATGTAGGGTTTAGGTGAGAAATTTAGAACTATTACTTCATCATCAAATCAAAGGTTGTTGGATGTTTTGAAATCATCACTTCACCATTTCAATAGTTGATAAGAATTTAAGTATAACTAATCTATCATCTAGTATCAGGTTGTATTATATATTAAGATTAGAAAAAATGTGTTTTAGTACTGTTCAAAAAGACAGACTCTCAAGAAGACAATGATTCATGTTCTAATAAGAGTAATATGACAAGATGGTCAATGACGCAAAAGGAAAACAATGGTTACCGACTAATGTTCCAAGTCCTAATAACCCCTCTTATGACGACAATAATTGTAAAACTAGTGACTGAATAGCACCATAGTGGCACCATAGTCCATGCCACTATGGTGCTGCAAAATAATAATTGTTGACTTTTTTTCTATATGTACGAACGCAATACGTAATTAAGGGTTCGTTGTAATTCCAAAATTTGCTCACTCACTCGTAATACCCTGTCAAAGCGTTCCAAAACGTAGTCCATGCCACATTGCCACCATCATTCTGAAGCGTTTTCATCACTGTTTCCCAGTCTTCTTCTTCTTCTAGAGATGTCCGTACTTGTTTTAAGAATTGTGCAAGACTCGTCAAAGGAGGAAAAGGCATTAAAGCAGCTATTTACTTCTCCAAACGACACGACATCGGTTTAAACGAAAACAAAAGAACGACGTGACGTTCTTGTCTAAACCATAAAAACGACACGAAGGCAACTGCAGAGAAGGCCTTATCTTTCTCCAATACCCAAAACCTCTTCATACTCCTCTGTTTAAGATTTTTAAATCAGTGACTTCTTCCACTTCCACACTTCTTCAGTCTCTTTCTTTTACGAATCTTCACGTCACAGTCCCAAGAACCTATAGCTTCATTCGTCGAACAACGAATTTCGTAACGAAGTGTTCATCGAATGCAGAGCCAAAGGATCAATTCGTCAATCTCACACCTGCTCCTGAATCAATCAACACAACAAGCGCCGAGAAATTCCCAATCGAGAAACGAAGAAGATCTGAGATCATACGTGACAAAAAACAACGAGGAATCGTGAAGCCTGAGCCTCCAAATTTCGAAATTGGTTGGAAGAGAACTAAAGAGATAAACTTGGAGAAACCTAAAGGTTATGTGATAATGGATTTTTTAGAGAAACTCGAAGGTTTAATGGGGAGAGAGTTTGGATCAAAGGAGCTTTTAGCTAAAGCTGGAGAGATAGTTGCAGAGAGAGCAAGAGAAGAAGCTGAGATTTTGAGAGATGAAGGTAAAGTTGAAGAGAGAATGGTTACTGAGCTTTTTAGGGTTTTGAAATTGATGGAGATGGATTTAGCTATGGTTAAAGCTTCTGTTAAAGAAGAAACTTTGAATGAGAGGATTGAACAAGCTAAAGCAAGGTGTAGACAAGCCATTCTTGTTGCTAATTCTTTCTGATACATTTTTTGGTTTCAATTCTTCTTCTTCTTCTTCTACCTGAAAATTGAGTCGAGTCTTATGAATTTGTTTATAACCACACGAAGCTTCTTCATGTGTACAAGATCTTATTTTTTGGTTCTGTAATCATAGAAGAAGGATTGTAGATGAGATAATGTGAAGAAACAATGATTTCGATTGAAGAATTTAAACAAAGATTCATGCTTTTGGTTTTGAAAATATTGAAGAAACTTTTGGGAGGAAAAGACTTGATTAATTGAGAAATTTTACTTCCACAAATTTCATTTTCTAAGATTTTTTTTACCAATTCTCATACTTTGTTGTACACCACACAATAAAAATGCAAACTTTAAAATTATTTAACAAAAAGCTTCACAAGCAGCACAAAACAGCAACAATGGCGTCTCTCAGATTCTACAACGTAGAGATGTCATTACCATGTTTATGTCCAAACCCATCATCGCCAATTTCTCTTTCATCGTCTTCTCCGAGTTACCATCTTCTTAAAACAGCAAACAAGAGAATAGATTCATTCAGAAACTGCAGAACTCTGCGAATCAGTTGTTCATCTTTCTCTGCTGTCACTGACCAAACACAACAATCGTCTTTCAATGACGCTGAGATGAAACTCATTGACGCTTTAATAGGAATTCAAGGCCGTGGCAAATCTGCTTCTCCTAGACAGCTCAATGTATGTAAATGTTTCTCAATGACGCTGCTGTTACTAAATGTTTCTTGATTTATGTCTGATTTGAAACATTTATTTTATAGGATGTGGAAACTGCTGTGAAAGTTCTTGAAGGTTTAGAGGGTATTCCAAATCCTGTATGAATGTTTTCTTGCGACTGCTGAAATATTCTCTTGTGTTTTGTTCTTGGCTCCTTTTGATTTTTTTCTTTTGGGGTTGAAAATGTTTAGACAGATTCTGAATTAATCGAAGGTCGTTGGCGATTAATGTTCACCACAAGACCTGGAACAGCATCTCCAATCCAGGTCAGTTCTTCTTCACGCATTCATCATCATATCTCCATATTTTCTAGATGATTGTAATTTGTATGTAAAAGAAAAACAATGGAATGACTTTGTCTCTGCAGAGAACATTTACAGGAGTAGATGTGTTCACTGTGTTTCAAGATGTTTACTTGAAGACAACAAACGATCCTCGTGTTTCAAACATTGTTAAATTCTCGGACATCATTGGAGAGCTGAAAGTTGAGGTGAGCTTCTTCATTTAAGTCTTTGCATCAAAAGACTAAGAACTTTTTATACATGTTTTCTTTCATTAACAGGCAGCTGCGTCGATCAAAGATGGAAAACGGGTTCTATTCCGTTTCGATAGAGCCGCTTTTTCGTTTAAGTTCCTTCCTTTCAAAGTTCCATATCCAGTTCCTTTTAGAGTTCTTGGTGATGAAGCTAAAGGTTGGTTAGATACTACGTATTTGTCGCCTTCAGGAAACCTTAGGATTTCAAGGGGGAACAAGGTAAATGAGTTTCTTGATTCTTGAAAATGAAAATTAAAGCTTTATAGGCTTTTATCTATAAGGCGATATATCTGTAGCGCAGGGAACAACGTTTGTTCTTCAGAAAGAAACCGTACCTAGGCAGAAATTGTTAGCCATCATATCTCAAGGAAAAGGAGTATTAGAGGTAATGATGTAATGCCTTTGAGAAACCTGAAAACAAGTGGTATTTCGGTTGAAATGGAATCAATGGATCATTTAAGTTTAACAACAGGCTATCGATGAGTTTCTTGCGTCTAATTCTAATTCCGTGGAAGATGATTATGAGCTTTTAGAGGGCAGCTGGCAAATGATTTGGAGTTCACAGGTCACACTAGTTCTTTGATAACTTCAGATTTTTTCTTGAACAAGCAATTGAATCGTTTTGATAAGCGATTTGTGTTTGCAGATGTACACAGATAGTTGGATTGAAAATGCAGCAAATGGTCTTATGGGAAAACAGGTAAAACACTTTAGAAGAATGTCTTAAGTATTTTGTTGCTTCAGCTTGTTTCGTTTAGCGAAATAGAGAATTTGAATCAGATCATCGAGAAGGATGGAAGGATAAAGTTTGAAGTTAACATCATCCCGGCATTTAGATTCTCCATGAAAGGAAAATTCATGTAAGTCTCTTTGTCTTTTTAGATAGTCATTTGCTACTTTTTAATCTTTAGTTTCTTGATTTGGTTTTATGAATGATCTGTAGAAAATCAGAAGGCAGTACCTATGAATTGAAGATGGACGACGCAGCAATTATAGGCGGTCCATATGGATATCCGGTAGACTTGACAAACAATATTAAGCTTCAAATTCTGTAAGATCTCTCTATCTTCTTCTTCTTCTACATTCACAACTGTTGATGATGCATTGAGTTGGTATAAACTGAATAAACCAAATTTTGGTTCTTGCTAATACAGAGATGTTTTTTTTATTTTATGTTTGTAGCTACACAGATGAGAAGATGAGAATAAGTAGAGGATTTGATGACATTATCTTCGTGCACATCCGAGAAATTTAGCTGTGTTGTTCTATGCTCTTATTTGAATGTATAAAAAAAATTAGAATGTAAGAAACTGTCAAATGTTTTACAACAAAAGAAGGATGATCGTTAAATTTCTCTCATCAATAATTTTCTTGGATGTAACAAGAACCAGAAAAACACAAGAAACCACATGAGAATGATGATATAAGTTTTGCTACTAATGTCTAAATTAAGACAAAATTAACATAAAAGAAGTTTTTAACTTAAATTTTTTTGTTCAAGCTTGTCTTTTAATCAATCAAAATTTCACACCGAGATAAAAAGAATATCTCATTAACAAGGAAACTTACCACTAACAGCTTCTGGTGTCATTAATGACTCTGTACATTTCAATTTTTCTACCGATAAAAACTAGAAAAAAACAACAAAAAATGGAAACTGTAACATTCTAAAGATTCATTGTTAGCAAAACAACAGAGAAACATATTTTCCAGGATTTACTCCTTAAATCTCTCCTTCAAATAGTCTCCCTTTCCTCTATTTCTCTTTTGCTTCTTGCCCAAATCTCTCTTCCTCTGTTTTTTGTTTTGTTTTGCAATGGATATGGATGAGATGAGCTATGAAGCCAAGACAACGACCGAGACTTCAGGGTCAAGTGATTCTGTCTTGCACCTCACGAAACGTATGAAACCTACTTTGGCTACAACCACAAAACCTACCTTGTCCAACTCGGCGACAATGAGATACAAAGGAGTTTGTCAGCAGAAGAACGGTCATTGGGGTGCTCAGATTTACGAAGACCATCGAAGGATTTGGCTCGGAACTTTCAACTCCGCTGCTGAAGCCGCTGCGGCTTACGATAGCGCTTCCATCAAGCTCCGAAGCTTTGATGCTAACTCGCACCGAAACTTCCCTTGGTCTGATTTCACCGTCCATGAACCGGACTTTCAGGAGTGCCACACAACAGAAGCTGTGTTGAACATGATCAGAGACGGTTCTTACCAACACAAGTTCAGAGATTTTCTCAGACTCAGATCTCAGATTGTCGCGAGCATCAACATTGGATCAAAACAAGGCCGAGGAGGAGGAGGAGAACAAGAATCGAACAAGTGTTTTTCTTGCACGCAGCTTTTTCAGAAGGAATTGACACCAAGCGATGTTGGAAAACTGAATAGGCTAGTGATACCTAAGAAGTATGCAGTGAAGTATTTACCTTACATAAGCGATGAACAAAGCGAGAAAGAGATGAGTGAAGGAGGAGTAGAAGATGTGGAGGTTTTGTTTTATGACAGAGCAATGAGACAATGGAAGTTTAGGTATTGTTACTGGAGAAGTAGCCAGACCTTTGTCTTCACCAGAGGATGGAATGGTTTCGTGAAAGAGAAGAATCTCAAGGAGAAAGATGTTATCGCCTTTCACACATGCGAAGTCCCGGAAAATGTGAAGGCCTTGGAAGGTCAACAAAGCAAGAACTTCTTGGTGATTGATGTTCATCAATTTTCAAACAATGGTTTCGTGGTCCCTGAGGAAGTAGACAAAACGGCTCATGACAGTTCTGATGAAGAAATGAAAAACTCGAAGTTAGAAGATGAAGAAACCAAATCAGAGGAGAAGAAAGGAGGGTTTATGCTGTTTGGTGTTAGGATCCAATAGCTACTTTGGTTTTAGGGATTTTATTAATTACTTAATTAGAGTTTGAGTTTTGCTTTGTATTACATAGTCTCTTGATTTACAAATTTGGTGCTTTTGATTTTGATATCTAACAATAATTAAATTAATTTCTCTCTTGAATAGATAAAAGAAGAAGAATTAATAGTTGAGACAAAGCCACTTAACTGCTAAAACCTACCATGAACAAAACAAATCCTAAAGAATACATCAAGTAAATGTCACAAAATGAAACAGAAACAAGAGTTTTTAACTCTCTCTACTCTATATACTCCTCATCTTTTCAAGTTAGACTCCGCTTACATCTCCTTCGAGTTCCAGGGCCCTCGGTGTCAGGAGTATCTTCTACAACAGTTTCTTCTTGTACAACCAAACCCCGGTTTCTCGATAATTTTCTTATCGGCGTTGTCTGAGAATCTTGTGTGAAATCTGCTGATGCAGAGGGACCAGAAGAGGAAGCGACTGCAATTTCTCTGTGTGGCATTAGCTCCTCGCCCATTGGCACCACTTCAGACATCAGCTGTTTGACATAAACAAAAGAAATCAGACATCTTCAGGACATAATTTAACAAACAGGGAGAACAAACTGACATTCTATGTTACTACCTTCCAATCTTTGAAATCTAATCTGAACACAAAATGGTTATAAATGACTTCGCCTGACATCACCAGGTTTGCAGCAGGTGCGTTTCTTGGCACTGACGACAAATTAGGAGATCATATATAAGTGAAATGAATCAAATATTAAAACCGGACATAAGAAAATGGAAATGTCATCTTACAGGCAAAATGAGAACCACTTTTATCAACAATGACCTCAACTCGTCCGTCTTTGGACAAGAAAGATAGAGCGAACAAATTCTCTACTGTCTGTGCAAATGATCTCCTATTGAGAACCAAATTCTCAAGCCTCGCACGCTTCTTTTGCCGTAAGATGTTAAACATTATCGCCATATTCTTGTCTGTATCAGTTTTCTCTTCTGATTGTGTATCATCTACCTGGTGGTTTCGATAAGTACTCAAATCAGCTCGTTTGTTTCTTATCTAAGAAAAAACTACAAAACAATTGACAAGTTCCAGAGAAAGCACCACAGAAACATTGCAAATCAATCAACAGATGAGAGGTTTCAATTTCACTATGCTTTATGTACAATTAAACAGTGCACACAGCATATACAACATTGCATAACGTGTAAATGACTCTTACATGCCACTGATCAGGCTGAGATAAAAGAAACACTTAACAAATCTAGACAAGGAGTTAAAGATATAGGACTACATTTAGTACATAAGTGGAATCAATTCGATATTGCTCATAAACTCAAACAAAATGGGTCAGACAAAACATTTCTTACCTCATCTGGACGAACGCCTTCACCAGGCCTTGTACGTTTTTTGTAGGCTGCCCTTTTCTTTTGCTTCAATGCAGTGTCCATAGGTCCCAACCTGGTCGTAAAACAGGAAAAAACCCTCTGTTAAGACAGAATATGCTCCGTTGTGGCAAATCAAGTCAATGTAAAGTAGTGATTTTCAAAACTCACATTGTGGAACAACCACATGATACTAAAACTGTAGAACAGACAGCAAACCCAAGATCCTTCCACTTTACAGATGTTTCATCAGCATCAATTCCCAAAGAACCCTGACCAAACCCACTGACCAAAGCATTAACAAACTCAGCCGGAGAAACCCCATGAGAAGACTGAGACTTCACCGATGACATTAAAGTGTTTGCTATATCCAGAAGTGCCTCAGCATCTGCAATTTGCTCCCTAGGCTTCTGAACTGCAAGGAAAATTGTAACCGAACCAACTTAAGAAGACTAAACAACTTGAAAACTGAAATACACTGATAAAGAACATCTCTGATTCATAAAAGTATGTACAAAATAGCTAAATTTTCAACATTCGTGAAGTGAGACGAAATTAACAGAAACAAACTGAGGTTTAATTGCAATAATTTTCTCACATATATAGGCCTCAATTTCACTATGTTAAAAGCATTTTGATTACCTTGCTGGTGCAAGTTTTCAACTTCATTAATAATTCGGGTGAATTTGTCTGAATCAACCCTCGTCAAATCATCTTTAGAATCTGCAAACACACAGAAACATCAGAGAACTCACCAAAAAAAAACCCTAAATTAAAACGAAATAGGCGAAACCAATCAATGGAGACATAGAGGAGTGAGTAAGCGTGTGAACAAACGTACCGCTGATTTTGTTGATTAAAGCGAGATACTGAGATCTGAGAATTCTCCGATCAGAAATCCCCTGTTCTTCTTCCTGAGTCGGAGGCTCATCGGGTCGTTCGGAAGCAGCTTCGTTTTTTCTCAATTTCTCCTTTTTCACAGACCTCAACCGCTCGGGCTCGTCGTCGGCTTCCCTACTCCCACCGCTGACTTCTGATTCTCGCTTCACCGTCCTCCTCATGATGATGATGATTCCAGAATTATTCGAGAAGGATAAAAGTTTGAAGCGAAAAGAAGAAGAAAGAACAAGTGGAGGAAATTGAAAACCCTAACGGCAGAGAGAATTTGGGGATTTTTTTATATTTTTGAGGGAAAAAGAGAAAACTCAGATGATTTTCCCGCCGAGCCCAAAAACAATTAACAAAGCTTCCAATTCCAATTTATCGTGTAATTAATAATAGCTGGAAAGCCGGTTTACCTGCTATACACAATCCATAATCCGCAGGTTTTGAAGAAAATTTTATATATGCAAATTCATTCCGCAAAATAGCAGGTATAAATTAGTAAATTTGCGATCGTTCTGTTAAATTCTGTAAAACTTGCGGATAGATTGCAAATTAAAAACGAGTACTCGCAAACCCGTAAACTCGCAAATCCATAAAACAAAAACGAGTATCCAAAAATCCGCAAATCCGTTAGAACCACTTTAGATTAGATCACGACCAAATTTTTATTGGACCGAGATAAATGTTGGTCCAATAACCACAAATGTGAGCCCCGCGGGGCCCACAGTCACCATCTGCCTAATCCGCAACATTTTCTTACCCATCCCACCAGATCCGCAGAAATATGATCTCATTTTTATATCCGAATCCGCTCTGCGGCGGTAAACACCCACAAACCTACGGATAAATAACCATTTTTCCAACTCTACGTGTAAAGTACTAAATTCTTACAAAATAATTTTCGACGAATTAACTAAGAAATTAGGAAAATAATCAAATATCCGAAAAACTCATTATATATTTTTTAAAAAAAATCAAAAGATCCCATTTTGTATATATATATATATATATATATATATATATTATGGAAGTATATATAGAAAAATCAACTTAAAATTATTAAATATTTTAGATTGTGTAAAAATAATTAAAAATTTTCAATTGTTTTATTGAAAATATAAGACTCATAGAGTAAGCTTGTTACCAAAATAATTATAATAGAGTTCATACAAACTTTTTTTTTCCATCTATTACATTATTATCGTTAGATATATTTGATCTATGTTATTACGATAAAAAAAAAATTTCGAATAACGATTCACGATGCAAATTCTCTTTAACTTGCGGTTTTGCATGTACAACAACTCCATAAGGAACATGTTTTCTCTGCATTACTCGGATCTATAACGGACGGTCATGCATGTACAACATCTCATGATACAAAGAGTCTCCCCGTAACACCCGTGACCACGACATACGACTCTATTTATAGCACTCTATAATTTCTGACAAACTTTCATTAATTAACTGCAAAAAACTACATTATCTGGAGATCGAACCCCAAATTTCGTGTATAAACCTTTAAACCTTTGACCATTAGACCAAAGGTTCTTTCACAACAAACTTTAGATCTATTTAGGAATCTTGCGGGCTCTAAAAAGTTAAAGTTCAATCCGGTTTAAAAAAATGTGAACCAATATTTTTAAATCCGACCTGGATGACAAACCGGATTACCTTCCGGGTCCATGAATCGACCGCAGATTGAACCTAGTCGATCGTAAGTCAACACATTAGTAAAAATTTTAATAATTTATTGTATATAAAAAATCAAAATGCAATTCATGTCAATAATAAGTCAAAAGTAATTATAAACTGACAGAATATTTTAAATCTAAATTACATAAAATGAAAAAAATACTAAGATGTAAATCGTTAATACTGAAATAAACTAATAATGTATCACATAAACTAATATTGGTTATTGTGATCACTATTCTATTTATTTTCTTCAAGCCACATTGTAAATTGTTTATCAAAATCTAAAAAATCATAAATAACACATTTTATCCAAAATATTATATATAATAAAAAAATTAGAAAATGTAGTCAATATTTTTATACACGATCGGTTCAACAAGCAATACCAGATCACCAGGTTTGTCGGGTTTTACATGATTTCTCTAGAGTTTTACGAATTTATAATTAGCAAATCTTACCAATAATCTCGAAGTACTGTGGTGATCGACTTACTAGATCTAGTCCCAAATTGGTCGCAAAATACCGACTACTATGTGACTTCTTTTGTAGTCTTAAATTTGTGACTACGTTAAAACTGTATTATGGAGTCGTACATTAGAGACTAATTAGTGATGTACATTTGGATTGGCTGTTTGTTGATGCGACTCGTAGTCGTATATTGGAGATTTAATTGAGATTGTTGTTAGTTACAAATTTGTAACTAAATTATGACGATTCTTCGACTATCTTTAGTGTTTTGTATTTGTTTTGAAATTAAAATCTTGTCATCAAATTACATTTACATTTTATAAAATGAAAGAAACTGAAATCTTGTAACCAAAATATTATAACATGAAGTTCAAAACACCAAATCATAAACATAGGATTCAAAACATCAAGTTCAAGTTCATTGTAACAAAGACAAAGATTAAAAGGAAGGAGAAATGGATGTGGCTGGTATTGTGGCTTGTGCATTGGTTGGTTCTGTGGCTGGTGCACTGGTTGTTGCAGTCTCCGGTGCAGTCTCTGATGCAGTGGCTTGTGCAGTGGTTGGTGAAGCATGTGTCTCGACATACTCAGCAAACAAAGGATCAATGTTCTTCAAATAGCTAACAATCATCTCCAAGCTTGCGATCCGGTTTTGAGTAGTTTAAAGTTGTTCGGACATTGTTCAATGAGCAAATTGAAGTTAAGTTGTCCCTAACATTGAAGAGGAAGAGCTTCCATAATTTTGTCCATGTTTCATACCTTTGAAAATCCCTTCAAGTTGCCCAAGTCCAAAATGTTTGCCCTTCTCATCTATTTCGGTAGACTAATGAGAAATAGAAGATCCATTAGACATAGTAACACATCCAGAAACATAAACAAACTAAAGAAATATCAGAATCATAACATGAAGAAATATGTCATCCTTTTCTTCAACAGTAAGGTTCTGATGAGTTGATTGTTGGGACGAAATCTCTGAGCTATCATCGACATCCATTTCAGACAATCTCTCTTCTAACTTCTTCTCATAAACCTTAGTAACTTGTTTGGCTTTTAGATCAACAAAGGTGTCATCTGCCCTTGAATGTGTACGTACAAACACTTCTCCAAGTGAAGCCCCAATTCTTCTTCTTTTATGAGATATAGAAACATGTTATAAAACAAAACAAAAATCAATGAGAAAGAGATAAGTTGTTGTGGGTATTACCAGTTCTTGTCGAACTTGCACGTAGGATTTTTGGCCATACAAGTACTTATGAACTCGAAGACCACCACACGTTGAGTAATGGCATTATGATGCATTGGAGATCTTATCCATCACATATAGAGCATTACAAAGAAACCTTTTCCTCCCAAAGGAGTAGACCAATGCAAATTGGTATTTCACCACTTGTTTTAGCTTGACTGACAATTTCTTTCAATTTTTTCTTGGCGATCTTCAAGTATCCCTCTCTCACAAGCATAGTAATATTGGTATCCCAGTTGTACTTCTGCTACACAAAATACAAACTATTAGTATTAACTACATATTACTATGTACCAATATATCAATCAAAAGTATATAAACTATTACCGCAAATATCCTAAAATATCTCTTTTGAATGTGTACAAGCATCACGTTCCAGCTTAAGTAAGGCCCATCAAACTTTCTCATAAATATTCCAACAATCACACGAGCCAATTTCCCTTTGTTTCTATTAAACCTATGAGATGAAAACAAGTTAAAAGCTACCAGCACCAAACATTCAAAAAGATTTACTAGAATTACAATCGACTACATATATATATATATATCAAACTAGCCAATCAACTAATCTATATATCAAACCAGCTAATCAACTAACCTATATATCAAACCAGCCAATCAACACAAAGAATTGGACTCACCAGATTGTCTCAACACTAGGGATAAGGTCTTTACTCAAGCGTGGTAGATGTTCACGGCCTGAAAGTGACAACAAATTGTCTAACGTTTTGTTGATATTTTACTAAAGCCATTTCTCCTTGTTGCTCATGATTCTCTTGAGTTGACTCGATATTGTGCTTAGACGTTTTGTGGCTGTTGTGAGATGGCTCGAAGCTGTTTTTATACTGCTCCTGGTAGTAGTGAGACGATCCCTTTGTTGCGGCTGGACAGGCGGAGAGACTTGTCATGGGTCACGGTTGTGGTGAGACGACGCATGTTGTTGCGGCTGAACAGGCGGAGAGACTTGTTGTGGACGCGGTTGTGGTGAGAAGACAACACATGTTGCTACAGCTGGGCATGCAGAGAGTTCTTGAGTCTCAGAATTTACTATCGGAGCGACATTCGGTTATAGGCTACTCAGTGGATACTGCGACGGAAGAGATGAACAAGAATGAAGAGTGAGAAGAAGCTTTCTAGCCACGGAAGCCCGGCCACCTCTTCGTGTACGAGGACCGGTTGCTCTCCCTCCTCCCTAGCCCCTAGACGATTTCTCCTTTCCAGCCATGATTTCTACTATAATGGAGAGATTTGAGAGAAAATAGAGAGATTAGATAGAGAATAGGAGAGAATTAAGGAAATTTAGAAGAGACTTGATAGAGAATTGAGAGAGAATCAGTTTTTTACAGAGAAAACCCTAATCGCGCGAGTGAAAAAATGAAAGTGAAAAAATGATTAAAAAAACCTAGATCTAGGATTAATTCCCTTATATTGTTTCTAGATTATACTAAAGGAGTCACAAAGGAGTCGCAAAATAGTCATAAATGAAATATGAGGGAAAATTAACTGTCCAATATTTCGCAAAAATCCCGTCACTATTTGCGACTAACACAATGCATCACAAGCATAGTCATATGAGATAAATCGCAAAAACGTAGCATATAAGTAGGTAATTACTGACTTGTTAGTAATGACAGACAACTTAGTTATAAAGTTCTACGTTTTTTACGTCTTTGGAAGAGTCACAATCCTATTCTTATGAATTTTAAAGTTAAGAGCCTAACAAAATGAACCTATAATGTTAAAATCACTCAAATTACAAAGGTAAACAAGTTTAATCAATTTAATGAGTAAAAACATGAAATGAAAAAGAATTTAATAAATATCAAAATAATTGGTTAACATTACGTATAACACTTATGTAATGTTTAGGAAATTTATATTATTCATAGAAAAACTTAAGTTTTGTGGGTATGACAATCATTCACTATCTACACTAGTTCAAATCAGTTTAGAAACCTTAAAACTTAACATGTACACAATTATCTATTGGTAAAATTCTATACAAAGTTTTGGGAGTCGCTAAACATAAGCAGAATATCTCTAAATCGGGTGTTTATCGCAAATTAATCGTATGTATGTGGGTAATTTGTGACTGATGTGAAACCAAACTATAACTTTTTGGGTGAAGTTACAAACACATCACAAATTTGAGACTAATTTTGCGACCTAAGCTAGCGACTAAAAATATAGTATTTAATTCGTCTTAATTTGCAACCACCATGGTATCAAAATAATCTCAAATATGGAACTACTTTCCAACTCTCATATGTCGTCGTAAATTTGTGACTATTTTACCTCTAATTTTACGATAGTCGATGATTAGTCATAAAAAAATTTTAAATGTCGCTAAAATCTGTGACCATTTTTGGAGTCACAAAACGCAAGTTTTCTTGATTCTTTATATTTATAATTCGTTAAGACATAACTTCAACAAGTTTCTCAAACTGTCTCCCAGATACGGTGATATCGGTTGAAACGCGACTTTGAACACTTAGGAGAAAGCTTTCGAACATATCAAATCTTGATCAGATCTGGTTTTTAAGAGACAAAGAACTAAATCAATTCAAACCGGATATAAACGTTCTCATATGACCGAGAAGGACAAAAGATCAAGCGGGTGAGAATCCTAACACAATATCCATCGATGAAGAGAGAAAATATGCAAGCTTTAACTCAAACCACCAAAAACCAAGTTGATTTATGCAACTACAAAAGTTAGAGCAGAGTTAGAAAAACACATCTAAATCTTAAAATCCATATCTAAAAACGAGAAATCTCTCCTCGATCACTCGGAATAAAAACTACTTAGAAAAAGAACAAAAACGATTGAAAAAAAAGACGCTAAAATAGCAACGCCTACATCGCACATACGTCACAAAGACGCCATTTAACACATGCGGCCGCCAAAAAAATTAGAGTTGGGAATTCTATGCTAAATTCCCAATTAAACTTAGATCTAAGATAATAAAAATGTTTTTTTTTTGGTTACAAACTAATTCACTTTCTTTTAACAGTAATTATTCTAATGTCTCAGCTTAATAAAAATGGCAATGGGCTTTAGAATTTCATTTCAAAAATATGTATAAAAAACCAACACTAATATACAAAGAATATGCCTTTCTTTATTTATAATCAGATATTTTGAATTGTACGTCTTAAGAATATAGAGTTAAAAGAATTTCGTAATATTTACCAATAATCTATAGGTATAAAATATGAATTTTCTGAAATTTTAAATTCATGATTTCTGTTTAGATAATTTGACCATTATAATAATTTTATAAGTGGTTAATTTTTGTCTTTAAAATATATTTAAGTATTTTGGTTTTATAATATTGTTATTGTATTTTATAACTCTGTCTTTCTAATTTTTTCATTATTTTTGCGGTGTTACAAATAAAAAAGAAGAAAAAAAAAATTAATTCCATCCTTAAATAAGCTACTTTATAATCCAAACAGAATCAATTTAGTTATTCGAATTAAAAACGAATCTTGAAGGGTCTGTGACTGAGCAGTATAAATTTGATAATGGACATGTTGCTGCATTTTAGAACGCCACATTAATATGCGAATAATAGTTTAGTAATCATGTAGTACACCCTTTTTACCTAACGAACTTTTTGGGTTTAGCTGATGATTAACACTTGTAACCTTATTAAGAAGAAAACAATTATGATATCTTGGCACGTGTCTGCCCAACAAGTTAGTGCACCTTCACATGGCTGCCTAAAAGAGCAAGGAAAATAAACAACAAGACATGGTCCCCAACTATAATTGATGTAGGCAAGATTTTACCCATCTTTTTGTTTGGACAAGACTTATGGAATGTGATATATACGCTTCGTAGGGTCGATTCAGAAATAAATTGTATTATAGATTTTGTTTCAAAAATATAAAACTATATATATATATATATATCTGTAAACATTTTAATTTTAAAATTTTGATTCGTAAATATAAATAAAATTTGTTGATTTTGGTAACGTGTTCTTTGAGAATTCGGATATGAAGTTCATCTAAGACGGTGTTTTGTTTCACGACGAAGAATGAATAAAAGGGAGATTTCTATGAAATCAATTCATGGTGATTCAACAATTTATAAATTCGTCATGATTGTCTATGATTTGACTATTGTAGACATTTTAAATTGTAAACATTTCAAAAAATTTACGAATTTTGGGGGTTTGCCATTATGAATGCATTAAATGGCAAATGGCAAATGCCAATAATACAATTTATACTACATATCCCGGAAATCCCTCCCTGGCACGCACTCGCGTAAACTCTGACTTCTAGTTTCATGCACTAGAGCAACTACATCTTGCCCGAGTCTCTTCGAGCCCCTGAACCAACCCATATTTGTGAGAAAAGAGAACAAGAGATTCAAGAGAGGTCAGTTTAGTGTGAAATACAAGTGAGAACATTACCTTGACTTGTTCTTGCAGATCCTTGATGTACTGAACCGCAAGATCCAACATGTCTGCTGTGTTCGTTTGCTGCATATCAATAAAAGATAACAAATACATTGAGCAAAAAACCCCGAAAGCACGAGTATAAGAGAAGGAAGACCGATCCATCTAACCGTATCCATGTTTGGAACAAGGTCTTGCAGCTTCCTCATTCTTTCACTGATCTTGGTTCTTCTCACCTATTCGACAACATTTTGGAAAATATATATATATAATCTTTGGAGAAACTAATAAACATTACCATATGAAACTAATGTCATTGAGCAAAAATAGTAAGTAAAGGATTTACTCTCTCAGCAATGCTCCGAGGATGAGTAGCACAACCACGCTTAGCTCTGATCTTACACGGAATAGAATCTGAGAGTAACTGTTCAATATCTGATAAAGACTTTGGCAAACTCATGTGATGTGCTAAAGGAGGACGTCTACTAGCTGAATCTTCTTCCTGTTCAATCAATCTCATCAGTCAAAGCAACAGTGACAGAACATTTCTCAATATGACCTCATGATTCATACCTTGGTTTTGTATAGATCTAGACCACCAGATTGGGTTCTTGCAATAGCTGTAAGCTTAGAAGAAGCAGAACCTTCATTCCCAAACGAAGGATTAAAGCCACCAGAGAGTGTTCTAGGAGGCAATCTAGAAGAGAAACTAGCTTTAACATCAATCTCAGGGATCGTACTCATCGAAGGAAGAAGCTTGCTTCTAGGAGTAAGAGACGAAGCTTCAGTATTGCTTGTGTTCATTACATTACTACTTCCTCCAAAACCTCCCATGTTTTGCATTACAGCAGCATAAGCTGCATTTAGCAAACAAAACAGAACAAAAGATAATTACAGATTCCAACTATTTTATTCACCAATTTAGTGATTAACTTAGTCACTAGTTGCATATATCTCTAAAATCAATTGCTAATTATAGAATCCCAAATTGCTTTTAGTCCTATAAAATCTGAGGCATATTCTCAAAAGTTCACCAGAAAAAAGTTTCCAGATTAGGAAATAATTTCAAATTTAACTTTTCAAAAGGCAAAAAAAAAAATTCGAACCTGTTTCAATATCTATGGATGAAAATAATCCGGCCGGTGAGCTATTATGACGACCTAGATTATTCACTGGAGACCGATCATCTCTCTCTCTTGGTCTTTTATTCTGACCTAAATTCCTACAAACCGAAGCATATCCAACCGACTCTTCATTAGCCACTGAACTTTCACCGAGGACGACCTCCATCGCCGGAATATTTATCTCCTCCTCCTCTGTTTTCACCTCCGGAGGTTTTTTATCTGTTTCTGCACTGTTGAAACTATGGTGAAGGAAATTATCAACGTTGTTGCTTGTGTCGGTGGTTTGTAAAAAGCCAGATAAGATTCGTTCCGTTTCAGGACTAGTCGGTCGATCTAAGAACTCTTCGATTGATTCTCCGAAGCTTGAGAAATATGAAGTTGGCGCGGATTGGTAACGAATCAATCCTGAGTTTCTTTGTCTTTGATGTTGATGATCGTGAAGATGGAAGGGATGTTGCTGAAATTCTGACTCCATCTTAGTAACTTTAGAGTTCTTCTCCTCTTTTGTTATTTTCTCCGTTGAAAAAATATTTACGCCGGAAGTTTCGTCGGGAGAATTTTCCCGGCGAGAGATCTCTTGAGATTATTATATTAAATTAAGATAAAACAGAAAAGGGGAAAAAAAAAGAGGAGAAAGAGAATGTGAGGGAAGCTTATGTGAAAGAGGAGAAGAAGAAACAACAGAGGGCAGGTAGAGATTGGGGTTTATTTACGTTTTGACAAAAATACCCTTTGTGATTTCTACTTATTACGAGTGGAAATCGCGAGGCTGACACGTCTGGGCCACGTGGGGACCACACTATCTAATCTTTTCATCAATTTATATAATAAAAAAATCGTTTTTCATTGCTTGAGATTTTTTTTTAATTAGAAACAAAAATATTTTGTTTTCTTTTGGTGTAGAAACGAATAGGTTTTGTATGGAGAAATTGGTATAGTTCCAATCACTGTAAGATTCAGTAATGACTAATTTAATTAAATTATTTTACTTTCTAGCAGCTTTTGTTGTTTGTGGACTTTATCTTCTTTTTAATTAACTAATGAGTTTTAAAATGTCCGCAATTATTGACATGATTCAGAACTTTCAGAAAAATATATATATATATATATATGACTCTTATTTAAATAGAAACGACGACTATATTAAATCTGTTGACTTACAGCTATAAAAATGGCTGACAAAAAGGGACATATGTCAATATGACGCAGATTGAAATGACGGACAACTTGAAAAACAAACTTTAATATAAAAATAAAAACCGGAAAT
The DNA here is from genome assembly GCA_963922655.1 of Cardamine chenopodiifolia. Lineage (NCBI taxonomy): Eukaryota > Viridiplantae > Streptophyta > Magnoliopsida > Brassicales > Brassicaceae > Cardamine > Cardamine chenopodiifolia. Next base: position 17,586,095 of record OZ000483.1, read on the forward strand.
TATATTTTAAAATTTTATAAAATAAAAATAAAAAAGCTGGAGATTCAGACAGGTGTTGATATGCCAATATAGGGCTCCAAATTTTAGGGAACCTTTCAAGCGACTAAATCCAACTAATCACGCTCTAACACGTATGTACCTTCGCATAAAATATAGGACACGTAATGTGACTTATGTCCTTAGGTTTCTATATAATATTTAAAAGAACAAATATTATTATTGATCTACAAATTCAAATAAATACGCATTAAAAAATACTTATAATTTATATCTGTGTTCAAATTTCATTAGCTACGAAAATTCATGCGTCGTATACTCGTATTGCGTGTTTTGGAATAAGTTATTCCGAATAATTATAGTCGAATTGACAGGAATTTTCGAACTATTCCAAAATTACATATAAATACACTAATGATTATCAAACCGGTTTCAATTGGTTTCTCAGATCGTTTAATCCTGATCTCATATACCTGATTGGTTTAACCGTGACTCGAAGACAATCTTATTCAAGTTATAAAAATAAACAGTCAAAATAAGCATATATTTTTGTCGTTATACTACATTAGAAAGTTTTGACTAAATGATGATTCATGGCTCAACAGACTGAATTGGATAATGCAATGATCTGAAAATCTTAGTTTAGTTTAAAAATTATGTCCTCGTAGCTAACAAACCACGTATAAATAAAGAGTAGTACGTACAAGCAAAAAAAACAAACACGTAATATAAAACGCAAATTTTTAATATTTTTTATATTGAAACAATAATTATAAGTAATCCGATAGTGATTAATATCTCTATATTCTACAAAACTATTCGTTGATGGATTAACTTTAACTCTGAAATCATATAAATCAGTAACTTGTTATATATTATATTTCTTTATATTACTAAATCAAAGTTTTTATTTTTTATTTTTAAAAAATTTCAAACTTATCTATTTTACGATGCGAGTTCCTTAACATATAGAATCACTGAGGAGAGGCTACTAAATTATAATCGTTTCTATCATTTTTTGTAAGAAAAATTTTTGGTGTCAAGAAACTAGTATTTACTTTGGAACAAAGAAAACAATATATATCCATAAATATAAGATAAGGTTTAAAAATGTGAGAATCGAGGTGGGATACAACAGAGAAGCACAATCTCACGTGGAACTTAGGCGTGAAGATCCTCTTCCTAGAAATAGCAAGCCACCTATTTAGAATCTTTCTCTCTTACTTTTGTTTCTAAAATGCATTTGAAAGTCTTTATGGACCAGTCCCGGGGGATGAAGTCAACTTGCTACTGATTGAGCATGAAGACAATCTGCTTTGAATAAGAATGAGACATGCTAATGTGAGAAGGGAGAAACATGTACACGCGTATCACACATTAGCTTATAGCCCTCTCTTTCCTCTGGAACTGAAATTTGGGGTTTGCTCTTTTCCTGCATTTTTAGCCCCTTTAGATCAAAATTTGGAAACATAAAAATATGTATTTAGATCAAAAAATTTAATTAAAATAGGAAATCAATGTAAAAGTTAAAAAATGATTAAACAATATAGTACAAAATTTTATATACATGAAAATAGAAATATAACATTGATTGTACGTCATAATTTCTTGTTTATATACTATACAATTATTTTGCATATAGAAAAAAAAACGAAAATTTGTATTCCCCCCAACTGATTCAAGGACCGGCTCTGCAGCTCATTTGTATTTTGTTGTTCGTCACAAAGCCCAAACGAACTGAAGACAAGCAACTCAATCTAAACCCATTATGAGCCTATTCTTAAAGAGGTTTATTATATAAGGCCCAACTGAGGCCCAAAACGGTAAAGACGAACTGTTTCGTTCCCGATCGACTGAAATTCACAGTAACAAATTTCGAAGTTGTCACATTGCATCTCTCTCATCCATCGCCTTCAATAACAAAACTAGTTTCTCCCTGAGAAGACGAAAGAATGCAGTTCTTCGGTGGATCCGAGGTAAGTCCGTCACCGCCGGTTCCAACGGCGAGTGGAAACAACGCGCACATGATGTACGTATTCAACCGTAACGGTGTATGTCTTCTCTACAAAGAATGGAATCGTCCTCTTCATACGCTTAATCCTCAGCAAGATCACAAGCTCATGTTTGGTCTTCTCTTCTCTCTCAAATCACTCACCGCTAAAATGGATCCAGTCAAGTTAGATTTCTCCCTTTCCATTTTCACATCGTTTCCTTATAGATCCGTTGATAAATTTGACTCTTTGATTGGATCGATTTCGCTTGAATTTGATCTCTGCGAATTGTTTGCATCGTTTGATGATTTCGATTGATTTGGCTGATTATTTTGATTCCAAGTAATTTATGTTTGTTTGTGAGCTTTTATGATTCGTTTGATTTGCTTAGATCTTTATGCTTTCTGATTTGATTTTGATTTTGATTTTGTAGTGCGGATAAGGGGAATCTAGGGGTTCCACAGTTGCCAGGACAAGGCTGCTCATTCCATAGTTTCCGTACGAACACTTACAAGCTAAGCTTCATGGAGACTCCCTCTGGTATTAAGGTTAGCTTCATTGCTCTTAGATGTCTCAAATTTTGGTTTCAATAGGATAAAGTGTATATAATGTGGAACCTGGCTAATTATTTAGGGATTTTGAATGAATGAAAGAACTGTCTCCTGTAAAATTCAACCACAAAGTCATTATCTTAGTGTATACTTAAGGAGGCATGGAGAGTTTTAGGATATTCTATAGAAGAATATGGGAACTAGGGCGATGCTTATGAAGTAAGAATGGGTTGGCTGCTTAACAATCTTGAAGGGTACAATTGTATCCAGAAAAATGTCAAGCATGTTGTCGTGTATGAGAACTGGGAATAGTAAGTTGTTTTCTCAGAGTAAAACAATCTGAGCTGAGTTATGTCTCAAGACTCTCAACAGATATTGATATGTTTGAACAAGCTTGATGGTCATAGTTTTTGATACTATATTGTGAATCATGTGTAAATTAGGGTCAGCTGAAAAAGATCAAGTTAGGGTCTAGTCACAAATGTAATCAATAAGACTGAGCTTCTTGGTTGTGCAGTATATGGTTAGTTCTTCCCTGGCGCATGATAATTGTAGATATGGAAGCTAGATGATTCTTACAATGCCTGTGATAAGCTCCCACATTGATTATATGGGGAATTGGGGTCTTAGTTTAGTTTATAAGGTGTTGTGGGTCCACTTCCTCATAACCCAATTCTCTATCAGCCTGTCCGATTTTGTGGTTGAGAATCATAACATGATAGAAACTGAGATGAACTATTGTGATTCATTTATATGGGTATACATACACATAGATGGAGTCTTCAAGACATTTATTAGCTCAAAGCAAAATTTGCTTGCAGACCCCAATACTAAACAGACATCTAGATATGCTTTAACCCCAACATGTTTTCAATTCTTTTGCAGATTATTTTAGTAACTCATCCAAAGACGGGAGATTTACGTGAATCCCTAAAGTACATCTACAGTTTATACGTTGAGTATGTCGTAAAAAATCCTATATACAGCCCAGGATCTCCAATCAAGTAAGCTTCACTTAGATATTCCTCTGTTGCATCTTGACCATGTTCTGGATCGTAATATCTTATTGTTTCGGTTAAGTCGGGAGAGTTTCAGCAAATCGTAAACCCTGACTATGCTTCTCTGGTTTTTTAGGTCGGAGTTGTTCAACACTGCGCTTGACCAGTACGTAAGGAGCATCTCATAGTGTGTTGCATTACAGGTTTGGCCATTGGAACTTCACTGCTTAACAGAATTTTCTTTTGAACAATCTCTAAAGAGAAGAGAATTCAACCTCGAGTTCGATTTTTTTTCTCTGCAAATGTATGTTTTGTTCTATCCCTTTTTAACGCACTGTATTGGCTTTTGTTATCAAAGATGTTTATGCTTCCTCAAATCTTGAAGTGCGGTATGAAGCTCACAATTCCAACTCTCAAGTAGTCTTAGAACGTGCACATCACGTTAATAACTACTAGCCCAGAGAACTCCTCGCTAGTGCAATGATACATAACACAAGATCCAAAGTTGAAAGTTTATTCAAAATATAGTTTCTTCTCGTGGAATATCATATGTATAATGGAGAATTAATATATAACAATTAGGAAATAAATTAGAATTGGGGATTAAATTAGGAAATAAACTGCTAAAATGAGGGAAAATGTTGTCTAAAACGAAAAAATGGAAAAAAAAAATGAAGAAGGATGTACACGTTTTATGTTTACCTTATTCATTACAGGAAGGGAAGGAACATATGTATAATAGGAATAGAATTTATTAAAAAAAAACATAATTATAATAGGAATAGAATTTATAAGAGCATATATATATAAGCAACAAAGATCTCTGAATCAGAAACAAAACAATGAGAATGTATTGTGCGATGGAAGAAGAGAACAAGGTTCGATGGGGAGAGATAGATGAAGATGATAACTTATATTTCTTACTTCCAGCGAAGCAGGTGATTGGGCCTGACGAGAATGGTATTAAGAAGGTGATCGAGTACAAGTTTAACGACGAGGGCAAAAGTATTAAGAATGTTACTTACGTTTAGGGTTATGACCAAAAGATTTGCTAAGTTGTATCTACTGTTTAGAAACAAAGGCATCGCCAGAGTTGGGTAAAGCCGGTGGTGTGGTCCTGATGATCTGCAGGAATTGCGGCAAAAAAAGGAGAGCACTGGACGGCGAGATGCCCTGAGAATAATCATTCCTCGACTGATCAAGCAGAAGTATCTACGCGGATCGCACCAGCCGGTACTGACAAGGCTGCTTATTATGTCCCACCAAACAAGAGAGAAGGTGCAGACAGAAGCATTGCTGTTTCTGACATGAGGAGGAGGAACGACGAGAACTCTGTACGTATGACTAACTTGTCTGAAGACACGCATGAACAGGATTTGATGGATTTTTTCGGTTCTTTTGATGATGTGACTCGAGTCTATGTGGCCTTGGACCAGAAGACCAGAACAAGCAGAGGCTTCGGTTTTGTCAACTTCGTGAGCAGAGCAGATGCGCAGCGAGCAATCAACAAGTTGAATGGTTACGGTTATGACAATCTTATCCTTAGGGTCGAATCGGCTACTCCTAGACCCAAATAGATATGTTATCAGTTCCCTAGCCAATGCAATAAAACTAAAAATGTGTCTCTCCATAGTATAGAATAGCACATCAGCATTTTAGAGTTTTTTTTGTCTTAACATGTAATGAGATATCAACATTTTCATCATTCCACAATTGAACAACTCAGCACACACTTAAAGAAAAGTTACGCATTTTGGCATGCGTTAAAAAAACAAGTTGACTAAAGTTTCGACCATAATACTTCCATTTCATAATAGATAATTCTAATTATCTTTCCAATTTTTCTAAGTACTCCCTGAGAGCCTTAATCACCATCATCGTCTAATATACCTTCACCACCATGTTCCACCATCATGAATATTTTCCAGCCAGATATGTCTCATTCAATGTCCTGGTGGCCATACTATAGTTCTATATGATTCTTTTTGCTAGCATCCCCGTTAATTTATATATTTGGATTTTGGTTTACTACATATAGTTTGATGATGACCCTAGTTTCATGGCTTTTGGCTTTGCTCGGACTGGAGAAAGTGAATGAAGATTTAATGGGTGGTATTTCTATATTTCCTCCTTGTTTTACCAATGACACTAGTGGTAACTTCCCACCTACATTACTATAATAACTTTGATAATTTGTATGCACTTGTGTTAGAGACTTAATTAGAGCTCAAGAAATTCGTAGTGATTGGTTTGTTTGTTTTCTTTTCAAATGGTATATTTTTAGATTTGAAAAAATCAATAAAAGCGAAATAACAATATGAAAATGATATTATTTTATACATTAATGAATAAACATATTTACAAAGAATGTCATAAAAATTAATTTCCCTTTAAATTTATTTTCTAAAAATATTGTAGAAATATTTTCAGATATACCTCTTATCATAAAAAGAATTCTATAAAATTTTTATATTTTGTGTATCTAGAAAAATTAACAATAAAAATAAAATAATAATTTAAAAAGCAAACAAAATTAATGGTAAACCCTCCGAACAAGTTTTAGTAGATACCCTTAGATTTATCTCTAATCATCATAATTTGTTTTTAATATTTTTTATTTTCAGTTTCAGAATCAACAATAATAACATCATAGCTAATTAAATCGGTTTTGTCCGAATCAACAATAATAACATCGTATGTCTTTTCTAATTTCTCATTTTGAACCATATTTTTTATTGATTTTGTTTATATATATGTTCAATTATCAGTTGGTACTGCTTATGGGTTTGGACGGTTTAGTAGAACACAACACGTGAAGTGATCTTATAAGTATTAAACATTTAGACCCCTTTTCTCTTTCTTTTGCTTCCTCTAATTATTTTTCTGTCTTTTAATCTTTTGAAGGATTTTTTCACAATCAAATATTATTTTTGTCATTTTTTGTAAATGTCAATTGTCTATTTCCCCCTCTTTCTCCTTCTTTTTTTTTTTTTGTCTTCTCTCACGACTCAAAAGTATGAGTCCATGGTGGATGTTATCTCTAAACCCTTTAAAACTCAAGTGACCCCTCGAAAAAAGGAAATATTATTATAATCAATTCTTCTCGATCCATTATTCCTGATGAAAACATTATACTTTTCTGACTAAGCTTCGAATCAATATAGTCATCGTAAGTTTATTAAATCTTCAATTGATAGACGTGCTACCAAAATTCGTTTTCAATTCTTAAATTAAGAGAATCTGGGTATGTGTGTGTGTGTCTCACTTTATTCAAATTCGGCCGAACAACTCATAAAGGACAATTAAACTTATTTGCACCAAAACCTTAGAAAAGGTTTTAGCTTATAGGTGTGTTCTATAATATAGCCAAAGTTCATTTTAACCCGTGACATACGCACCTAAACGTTTTCGCCCATATTTTCAAAATACTATATATTACCAACCCGACTCTCTATATAAAACTAAAGTAGGGAAAATAATTGATCTATTGTAGGCACACATCCACATATCAAATTATCCTCTGATGTCATTTTAGCATCGTATATGATTTGATATGTTGGAAAATTATTTGAGGAAAATACAATGCCTAAAATTTAAGTGATTAACAACTGGGGATTACTGGATTAGAAAAGTCATCACGTAAGAATTATTCATTTACGACGTATACAGAAAAAAAAAGAAAAGTAAAGAAAGAATTGTATTGAAAGCCGTTGTTTAAAAGTTTTCGTTATGAAATATGTTTCAATCAATTTCACCAATTATCTATCATCTAACATATCCTAAATATCGTTTTATCGTTATGAATAGACGAATATAACCATCCACGTATAGACGACAATCCAACTCAGAAATATATGGAGCCACGGAAAACAATCATGTGAATCTCCAAAAACTTGAAATTATAAACTGCATTAGTTATAACTTATAAACTTATAAAAGCTTCAACTCGTGAACAACTTTAATTATTCTCATTCTCTCATATCTAAAGTTTCTATTTCCTCTTTCTTTAGAAAATCAAATATATTGCTAAGATATTGATCACTATTAGATGGACGTATATGCATGCCAGCAACTTTACATATGATAGAAAATATATTGCCCATCAATGTTATTTATGACTTAGAAACCAATTCCTTCATTGTGGCTTTTATCATACTTCTTTTATCTTTCTTTTTTAAAAAATGTTATTATACCTACTAGAGTATTCTCACAGTCGATTTGCAATAAACAGAAAATTATTTTCATTGCGTCGTTTAAACAATGTAATTATTAAGTACCATGCTTTACGAAATAATTCGGCCGTGTGGTTATGATTCCACGGTCCTTTTCTATTCCCTCAGTTATTTGGATTACTGATTTCTTACTGTCTTTAATGTTATACAGTAGCTTAAACTTTTGTCGATGTCTTTCTGACCTCGGTTAAAGATCACAGTATCACACTATATATATTTATTAAACTATATTACAACTTAATATATTTTTTTCTAGATTTGTTCGATCCATAATCTAATGTTTATTATTTATGAAAAGATCACATAAATATACTATTACCACTTGACTAAAAACAATCTTTGTAATATTTGACCGCTAATGGTTAATGATTTTTAGAAAGTTGAAGAAATTGAATATATGTTTCAACCAGATTCATCTAAATGTTTACCATTTGATATAAATTTGCACTCAACATAATTTTAAAAAATCCATGTCATAATTGCAAAAACATATATTTCACCTAAAAATTATTCAACCACAAAACAGAAAATGAACGATTAAATAACAAAATCATTCATCTCATTCATTTTATTTTTATTATTCAACTCATTTTTATTTATTTTATCATCATTCATTTTATTATTATTTTCTTCTAATATTATTGTTACTATTATTTTTCTTGGCTTCCGTCAGTTATTATTTTAAAACAATAATTTGTAACAATACTGGATTGAAATTTCTAAAATTTTATTATATCAGCACATTTTCGGGTTCTCGATTCTCGTTCTAACAATTATTATTTAATACACATCAAAATCAGAAAAGCTAACAGAAAAGGAAAAATTATACGTGTGTTAGATTCTCCCACGCGTGGATCAGAAATCATCAAACGGATTGTTTTCAGAACACTCGTGCGGTAACGATAACGGCGGCCTTTTCAGTTTCTCGAAATATTCCTTTATACCAAACCCACTTGCCGTTACATTTCCCGTCGATTCTCCGTCATCTCTAAGCGGAATAAACGGAGGTCTTAACACTTCCGTTAACAGGTCCCACTTCACTCCCCTGAAAAAAGCATGCTTCTTTATTTCCTCTGCGCCACGTCGGAAACCTAACCGTTTCGTCGGATCTTTCACCAGCAATCCACGGATCAGATCGTGTAAATCGGATGGTTTGCCGGTGAATTCAGGTTCCTTCATCACCACGTTTCGAAAAGTCTCCTTTTTGCTTCTTCCTTTGAACGGAGTCTTTCCGTACATCATTTCGTACGTTAAAACGCCGAGAGCCCACCAATCGACGGCGAAATCGTGACCGTCGTCGCGAATTACCTCCGGAGATATAAACTCGTCGGTTCCGACAAAGGAATTCGACCGTTCACCGGCGGAAAAACTCAGTCTCCGTCGGGTAATCGGGTTAACCCGAGCGGATTTTGTCTTCTTCTTCTTCTGCCGGGAAATTCTCAGACTTCTCTTATGACTAAGCTTCGGTTCCAGATTCGGATCCGGTTCCGGGTCGGATTGGTAAAGTTCGGGTCGGGTGGGTTTATTAAGACTACAAGAAAGATCAAAATCCGTGAGAGTCACGTGACCTGATCCTTGAAGAAGTATATTCTCAGGTTTCAAGTCTCTATAAGCGATCCCCATGGAATGAAGGTGGTCAAGTGCACAGACGATTTCAGCTAAGTAGAATTTTATAACGGTGGAACTGAAAACGCCGTCGTTTTGACGGTGACGGAGAACGTTAAGATCGCCGCCGGAGCAGTAAGGTATAGCCCAAGCTATGAATTCAGGGGATTCTGAGGAAGCTAAGAGTTGTGGGAGAAACGGGTTCGTGTTTGAGTCATCGGAGAGATGTCGGAGGATCTGAATTTCCCACCGGGCACGGCGGAGAGAAGAGGCGGAGGATTTGCCGACGAGTTTTAGAGCATAGGGAGAAGAAGCAGATGGGTCGGAAACAGAGTCGTGGACGAGGAAGACGGTTCCTGTGGCGCCTTTTCCGAGTAGCTTAAGAGCTCTGATTCTTTCGAGGTCAAGATTCGTCGCCGGTGAAAGAGAAGACGAGGATGGTCGTGTGTCCATTGAGAAAGAGAGAGAGGCAGAGAGATAAAAGGGAGGAGACGAGTGGGTCTGAAAAATTGCGTTTATGTCTTCGTGTGTCCATTTATATATATACAATTGTAATTTTGGAGTGTTTTGCTTTTCAACTTTTCAAAACTTTGTTCTTTATATTTTTTCACTACGGAATACTGAATTTTCTTTTGTTAAAAGGCTTAATACTGAAAAATTGTTGTTCGTTCAAATTTTAAGAATAATGATATATTACTGTAATTGCGAAACAAATTAATTCGCAGCAAGATAAACCACAAAAACTACTTAGAATCTATTATAATGTGAAATCATTTGCTTCTCTTTTTGTGATTTGAACATCAGATTTTTAATGTAAAAGCTCTCTTGCAACTTTACTTTGATAGAATAACGATAGATTGAACCATAACTCATTCACAAAAAATGTTTGAATCTATAATTTGGAATCTTTTGCATCTTTGAACGTTTTACTGTAAATTTTTTCTTACTTATACAATATGTTTTAACACATATATGGTGGTGGGATGATAGTATTGGTTCTATGGTTTATGGCGCTAATTCACCCCAAATTCAATTGATGTTAATTCTAAAAAATAAGCAATACATTTGATGAAAAATATTTTTCCTTCAACGATGAAAAAGTGAAAATGATCAGCAATTTTTTTTTTAAAAAATCGTTAACATTAATCTTACGATTCAAATGAATGGAACACGTGCGTAATCATAATGATTAATGCAATAGAGAGTAATGTGTCGACAAGCCAAACTGGACAGTCGCAACCACCACATTTATATGCAGTGTAAAGCTGTATTTGTTCTCTGTAAATCTACAAAGTGTTAATCTCTTGTTGTAATTAGTAACCTACTTTCATTATTTTGTGTGAATTATTTCAATTATTAAATATTCTTTACAATATACATTGTCTAATAAATGTTATCTAACTAGAGTGAGTTGTTATTGTATTGTATAATTGGTAATAAAGTGATATTCTATATACTATATATGTTGATAGATGTAACTTTTTCTTACATGTAATTTCCTAGAGGTGATTTATGAGAAAATTTAATTACGAGTAGTTAGATAGACCTACCCTAACTAAGCTAACCAATAATTATATATGTATATACTTAATTAACATGATAACTTTAAAAGGAAAATACTGTTTCTTGAACTATAATTGCGAGTTTATATGTGAAAAAGAAAAAATTTGAAGGTTAAATGATTTTAACCATCTCTATACTATTATTTGAGCAATGTTGATAGCAAATTAACCAATTGTAATGTGCTATATCCAAGAAAATAATACTAAAAATAGCATGTGATTGGTTGGAAAAACATGTGGATCTTACTCAAAATATTTTTTTATCAAATTAAAAAATTACCGTAATTCACATTAAAAATTTAATTAATAATATCAAATTCACACAACTAAAAAAATCTGTTTTCATAATTTAAAGATTACAATTTATATATTCTCTATATTAATTATAATAATATTTATTAAATATGCAAAATAAAAAAAAATTCCATATTTAAGATTTTTATGAATATGTGGATCTAAATTTTCAGATTAAAAAGTGATATCCAAGTAAAATAATCAAAATATGTTCAGTATATTTGTGTGATTAATTATTTAACATAATAAAACTAAATATATATTTTAAATACAAGAAATAAGTGATTAAATAAATATAAAATAATATGTTTATATTTAATTATATATAATTATATAAAAATTAAAAAATTATAATTCATTACCAATAATTTATGTTTATATATATATATATATATTTTTTTTTTTTTCTAATTTGATATCACATTCACCTAATATGTTATAAAGTTATATGTTTCAATTTAAAATGATGAAACAAAAAATATAAGAAGAAAACAAAATATTATATAAATAAAATTACTATGATTAATTCATATATATAATTTGACAACTTAAAATGTCATAAACTAAATGTCACATTTATATTTTATACACATCTACTATATAAAATTGTGATACATACTATGATCTGAATATAAGTTTATTTTTTATACACATAATCTTCAATTAAGTATACATTAATAATAAGTACCATATATCATATAGAGGTTATTATAATCTTTAATAACATGTGAATTGATCAAAAGTAATAATATATATATAATAATATGTTTAATTTAAGAAAAAAAATCTCCCACGTAAGGCGTAATATCCTAACTGATTCATGTACAATATTTGTTCTCTTAACACTTTGTTGTCCTTTTATTCTCCACCACGAGCATACATCAAAGATATTTTAAAAAATAAAGGCATGAGTAATTTTTACCGGTAGACGAAATAACATAACCACATTAAAGAAAAAATCATATAATTGGGAAAAAGAGTTTGGTGATGATGACGATCGAGATAAAAAAAAGATTTTGATGATAATGAAAACAAAAAGAGAAAAAGAGAGAAAAATTCCAAATCGAGATAAAGGAGTATAATATTTAAATAGAAAATATTTTATATATCTATTTTTTTTTATGGAAAGACCTCTAAGTTTCATGTATAAAATATGATTTTTGTGATCTACGATTTTAATGGAAATTCCTCGGATAAATGAAATTTTTGAAACTCTTTTGTGGCATTTTGAACAAATATGTCATATTTATATTACATGTTTATATATTAGTATTATTTTTTTAATATGTGATAATATGTAAAGTATAACAAAGATGGATCTGAGTTTGTTAAAAGTTGATCAAAAATACATAGATGATTTAGTTGGTCGTACCATAATTTTTAAAGATATTATAATTTGTATATTATTATTGTTAATACAAACTATAATGTATATACTATTATTTGAGCAATATTGAAAAAAATAATCAACTTTCATATGTTATATTACATAAAATGACATTAAGATAAATTAATTTCAAGATAAAATAAGAAAAACGATTAAGGAGTAAAAAAATTTAGAAAATATGAAGCAATCGGAAAAACACGTTGATCTAAAACAAATCGATCGAGAGAAATTTTTAACCCGGTTAAAAACATGGGCACGTGTCTTTTAAATTTGGTCAATATTTTACCACGTCTCAATATCTATCTTTTTCAACCAGATTTTTTAATTATTATTTTAATGTTATCAATAAATTTAGAATCAAAAACAACATCTACCTTTTATGTTTATCTACAATCATAAAAACTAATTATAATTACTTTATAAATAGGAGATAAGTTCTATGACAGCGTCACGGCGCAGGAGCCGTAAATGAAATATTTCATTACTTATTTCATTTAGTGTCTATTCCAATTTAAATACATATGTCACATGAGTGTTGAAGATGCGTGTATAGACAAATTAGTTCATAAACATGATTGCTGATTTAGTATTAATGCTTACTTTTTACTTAATTTCTCTATTTTACCGATGATATGGTGAGAAATCATGTTTTGAACTTTTAAAATCATATATATATATATGTATTAATCATTAAATTTTTTGAAATTAATTAGGTGATTAACCATTATATGATAAAAAAATAGCTATATGATTTTTTAAATATAGAAAACATGTCAAAACGCGTGAATCTTGGGGACTTTGATTTCGAAAAATGTTGATCCAACACAATGTAATATGTAATATTAATTAACACAACACAAAATGTATATAACAATAATAAATAAAATGGTAAAAATATAAAATAAACCTAATATAAAACAGATATTATATAGCGTGAGTTACTCTATAGAAAATTCAAATTAAAAAAAGAAGGAAGATTTTACCAAGCATTCACAAATATATTTTTGACATAGATTGTTAGTCTAGCTCACTTCAGTTAGACCGGAAGTTACGAACCAACCAATTATTGAGGAATTTTTCTGAAATGTATGTATATATATGGGTTTAAAACTTCAATTTATTGAAATAATAATTCGAGAGGTTAGTGTTTTCGTTACATGACTAGATGTATGTGGCCCAAATTTTAATAATAAACTTCTTGTCAATTAAAAAAAAACAAATTTGCAAAGAATTAATTTTCGTAGATCTCATTTAGTTCTGAACTTTTGATGGCAAATAAAATACATACAACCAAACACTGTTATGACTAGCAACTTCAAGTCCATTGGGATTCCCCTTGTTAAATTGTACTAGTTAGCAAAACTAGAATTCGAATTTACATAGATGTTTTGTATTTCGAACAAACTGTTGAATTAACATCACTGATTAAAAATTATAATTTTACCAAGCATAAATACATACAAAAAAAATTAGTGTTATTTTGTAACGATTCACAAAAGTTAGAAAATTTTATACGTAGACGGTAGAGCTCAGTTGGTTATCTTGGATCCATAGATATGTAATTAAGGATCTTAAAATCTAAAAAAGGGTTAAGATCCAAGAAAACCAAGAGATTAGAAGATGGAAACTTCCTAGTTCCTAGTATGCAAGATCGCTTCCTTCCGTACATCCGATTAATCAACCAATTAAGTCCACGAGACACGCAAGATTCTCTTGTTCTTATCCCACCATCTAATTAACATCTCTTCTTAATTATTATTATTTTCTCAAGTTGATTTCTATCTATATATATGGTTTAGTAATTGCTTTCGTTTTACTATATAGATGCTAGGGAAAGGGAGACTCGGGGCACGTGGGATGTCACCGTACGTACCATACAAATGCTAATGCTGTGCTTTCTGAATAATTGAGAGAAGTTAATATACTTTGTAAAAGAGATAACTTTAGGGCACATTCTTCTGCCTTTGCCACTACTATTCTCACTTATGAAGCATTATTACTCCCCACACACCAAAGAATTTTCTTTTAGATTAGATCTGTTGTGTTAAAATTTATATTAATATACGAGACATGGATTGTCACTATATGATTTTCAAAGTGATCAGGTACGTGAATTGGAGAATTTGATTTTCTAGTCTCAATCAAAGTCTTGTAGTATGTAGATTTTTTCTTATACGCATTAATAATATATGTTGGACTTTTATTTCTAGAAAACTAATTATCTCATATTTATATAAAGCAAGCTATATAATTCTTAAAATTCTTAAAATTACTGTTAGTGAGTTGTGAGTTGTGAGTTGTGACTTGTGACTTGTGACTTAAGTTATTAAAATTTCAGCAGTGTTTTCCCGAAAAATTTATATAGACATTTCAAAGTTTCCACCCAAGCTATCAAAAGTAATAACAAAAAAAATAAATGACAAGAAAAGCTGTTTTGGTCACGGAATGAAAGTTAAAATCATAAAACTGAAGAAAAAGAGAAAAGAGAACGGCATTACATGAATCACATTCCTCTTCTGCTTCCACCCACATTATTTATACTATTTATCGGCAAGAAGAAAAAGAGAATTCGATACTATGATGACCTTTGTGGGCCATGATTTTTTTTTTTAATTCAGAGTCCGTGGCCTCTAATTTTCTATAGCGAAATCAGATTAGACTAAGTTAAATTAATTTATTTTCAAAACATAAATATTTTTTAATATGAATCAAACTCGTGATCTCTTCTACTTTAACACACGAAAATTTACCATTATCCTACCCAACTGCAAATTGGTGCCATGATTTCTTCTACAATGATCTACCAAAACAAATTATGAGAAAATGAAGGATAGCCTAAACTTTGTTGCTAAGATGACATATTTATATGTTAATGGCACTATTAAGAGAGACAACAAAGCGAAGAAACACTAAGGTTGTAATGGGATAGTATGCATAATCAACCCCACAGAGAGTATGTAATAGTAATATGTTTTAGTGTTTAATTAGTCACTAGTAACAAAAAATTAATATATGTCTAGTGGATAATATTTTTTTTTTTTGATAACCGTCTAGTTGATCAATATTTCAGCCGATTATATACTCATTTCCGTTTAACTAAATTAGTATTAGACGTTATTTTGTCTGGCCCTATTAATATTTCTTTTTGTCAATGCCTTAATAATATTATATTTTAGAAAAACATTTTGTTTTGTTTCACAAGGATATTTTATTTTATTTGTCTATGTAAAATTTGTTTAAGATTACTAGTATACTCCTATATATTAGTTAGAATAAAAAAGAAAATAATAATGGTTAATGCTAGATGCATATGAATATATCAATGTTACAAAAATTCTTAATATGCGTGAAAGTATTAACCATATGATTTTATGAAATAAAAGGAGTATGACTTAATACTTTAATACTTATTCTAATTCGCAACAAATATCATTTTGAAAATTTTTACTCAAATATATATGTTAATTTTTTTTATCACAACTCTAACTAAATTTGCTTATCACAACTCTAACCATATATATATATATATATATATATATAGTTTTTCTTTTGTCAACAACATGCATTATACGGATTTGAATATGGATAGTGATACAATGACATCACTAAAAACAAATTATTAGATGATATATCTTGGTGTAGTATATTTATTGTTAGGATCCTACATTAGAAGCGAAATGTGATTGAGTGATATATAAGAGATTTGGATCAGATGTCAAAAAGGGGGTTTGGATCAATTCATTACTAATTTATTTTGAATTATAAGTGAATATATACAACTAATTAACATTGTATAAAAGTTTGAGTTTGACTTAAGTAAGATGGTCCAAATGGGATATATTGCTACTCCTATAATCCGATTCAATTCCACATCGGACAATAACCTATTATTTTGAGAGATGTATAGAAATCCTATATTGAAAGGAAATAAACCTTAAAATAATATATAAGAGACATGTACTAATAAATTTATTATCAATTGATTTTAAGTTAGAAATTATATAAATTTTGATTTGATGTCCATTAAATTAGGTAATTTATATCAAAATTTAATTTAAAATTCAAATGACACTTATTTCGAAGAGAAAGAAAAACAAAGATTGAATTGTAGAGAAGTGATATATTAAATTTTCAGTAGTTGTATTTCATTTACATTAGAGGCCTGAGTAAGAAACATATACAAAATGCACTTCAAAAACCATCAGAGAAATAATTACATTTTTTTCCAAAAATAACAAATATTTTGGTATACATAAATTTTAAGAAAAAGAAGTACATTTGATGACAAAAAAAGAAGAAGAAAAAGAAGTACATTTATTTAAGTGGTTAATTTTCCATTTTTGGTGATTTTACTATCAGAGTTTGTTTCCTATAGATCAATTGGAGTCGAACTCGATCTAAATGATGTTAGAAAAAATTTAGGAAAAAAAGAAAGTATACGTGCTTAAAATTCTGAAACTCTTGCATTTTCCATTTGGGTTCAATAAAAAAATTTAAGTAGAATAAGCCCATACAAAAGCCTATCTTAGCCCATTATGTAGTGAACTTGATGAGCTTGACAGAAAGCTGGATTGACTCCAAACGTACCTCCAACGTGTAAACAATTTGGGCTCACATATTACTGAGCCCAGTTATGTGAATCGTTTTGTTCGGAAGATAAATAAAGAGTTTTGTAATCGTAAACAAAACAAAAATTGTGTGGAACGCCGAACACAAATATGGAACCGGTAAGCGACCAATACATTACCTATAAACCAGGTTCTAAAACGCGGGAGTTTAGAGGCGTAGGCAACTATTTAGGTGTTTTGCCGTAGCTCTTCGAATCGTTTTAATGTTATTTGATTGAAGTAGGCAGTTTAACGAGTTGAATTCGTGTTGGATCCGAGTTACCGATTAATCGGCCGACTAATTTTTTATTAATTTTTTTTTGTATCTAAATAAAAATGCACAATAATTTTAATATATATAGCATAATATAATTAATTTTAATATTAAATAAAATAAAATAATACATAAAAGTAATATATATACATATTTGACATAATATATTTAGTTTTTAACAATAAATTAAATATATTAATATAAAAAAACTATTTTCTGATTAATCTTCGATTTATCGAATATATGCTACACTCATCCTCGTCGACCGACTAACGTCTAACAAATTTCATAACCTTGCCTATAAATTATAATCACAGTATGTTTTTAAATATATGAATAAAAATGGCCATTTCGAAATATTCATGGTTGATAACTAAAAACATTATGTTGTTATGACTTATGTGGGTTACCATTTTGCACTATTATCAGTTGAATTGGAATATAACAAATATTTTTACCGTAAAATATTCTATATATTGTAGTTGAAAAAACAAAATTAATACATATGCGAACTGGAATGAAACTGGCGAAATTAATTTTTTTTATCTATTTAACAAAAAATTAATAATTCTCATTCTGAAAATTTTCTTAGTCGAATGCAAATCAAAGATATTAATTCAAGTGTTTGTATTGCGAAATTGTGTTTTGTCCTTATCAATATATATTGTGTTTTGTATTACTTAACACGTTACCACAATTTCGCACAATTGGTAAGCATTCCAGTAAAGTTTTCTACAATCTTTTTTGTTTTGTTTTGTTAAAGAATTTTCTACAATCTAACATATAGTTGATATGTTAATGTGAAATCGATTACAAAAGAAAAAAAAAACACAATCCCACCAATATTTAAGTTACTAAGCAAATAGAAACCTTAAAAACAAACACAAACGCCAACTTAGCAGCATAGGTCAAATTTTTTTGGGGATCATTCAAATATAGTAGACGCGAAATAGAGTTACAAAGTCTATGGCAACAATGATGCGACATCATGTTTACAAAGACAAACCCTATAAACCCTATCAATTGTTCTCATAATAAGTTCAAAACCATTGCAAGAACAAATACAAAAAACAAGAATATTAAAGCTGAGATTTGGTATTATTAATTGTAAAGAAATGAAAAAAGAGGGTCATCTCGAGGCGACACGAGCACTTTCCCGGCGATTCCTCCCACCACACACTAAACACCATTGAAACTCTCCAAAGCTTTTCTTTGGATTCCCGTGAACCTCTCTCTCTCTCTCTTTTGTCCCCAAGAAATTTCCACCGGTTTTCGTGTTATTCACTTATTGCATATATATTCGTATATTTCACTAATTAAAAAAGGTTCCAGTTGTAAGAAATAATATTACGTGATAAATTGTGAAAACATGATATATACTTTCATGGCATCCCGGATTTTATTACCATTTAACTAGTTATTTATTTAAAATTAAATCCTAATATACGGAAAGATTTGAAATTTTTTTAACAAATTATTTCTACCATAATATTATAAATGATTATTCCATAGTTTTCTTTTAGTATTAGTACATATGGTCAGATCATACATATAGTTTTCAATTGAAAACATTGCAAAATGGCATAATTGTGAGAAATGAAGAAAGACATCCCAGGATTGTGAAAAATGGAGTTGTGCTGCGGACTATTGAGCTCCCATTGAGTCGATACTTTGCAAGATCTCATCTCAGTCCTCACAATGCCTTCATTTCTGTTTCTCCAAACGACGATTTATTATATGTGGAACAAAATTATGAAATTTGTTAGCCGTTAATCAGGTGGTAAAGGTGAACTTAACGTTTATCTAATAAATCAAAATTTAATTGGAGATAATTAGAGACTAGTTTATATATTAATTTATTTAATTTATTATTTAAAATTAAATATATTATGTTAAATATGTATATATATTATTTTATATATTATTTAACCAAGTCAAACTTCCCAGCAGTCAACCAAGACAGAGTGTTTCTCCCCTAAATGGAAGTATTTAATATTAAAATTAATTATATTATGTTGTATATATATATATTGAAGTTAATGTATATATATAATATTAATTTTTTTATTCGACCGATTAATCAATAACTTAAATCTAAAGTGAATTCAATTCGTTAGACCGCCTACTTCATTTAAATTAGATTGAAATAGATTGAAAAACAACTACAAAGCATCTAAGTGACTGGCTACACGCCTAAGCAGCTGCCTACAGGCTTAAGCATCCACGTTTTAGAACCTGGAGAGAACGCAACTATCATCGTCCCAAAAGGGGTACTCATTCCACGCCTCAGCTCACGTGTCTCATTGACGAAACAATCGCTTGGTTACATGGCCACAACTTTGCCCAAAAAAAAAAAAGGATTACATGGCCACAAGCAAGTTTCAAAGACTTCCTCAAACGCTGAGTTTCCACCTAGATTATTCTACGTTGAAATTCTTTATTCATTTTTCCAAAGTTTTTTCCATTCCTCTTTTTTTATATAAAGAAATTTAACATTTCTTTCTTTTGTTAAGGGGTTTTCATGAAATTTAACATTTCAACAAAACAAAAATGAAGAAAGACAGTCATGTAATGAACACCATATTGATTAGTAAATGAAAAACTTAATATAATTAATTACGAAACAGAGGAGTGTAATTTTGATCATAAAACATGCAAAATAATTAACTAAATATAAAAATTGTGAAAAGTATAAAATTTGTAATTGACAACAACCTAGATAACTTAGTGATAACTAATTTGACTGCATTGTATGCAAACGAAGTCATTTTCTTTGCTTTTGTTAAATGCATGGTTAGATATTTTGTCCAAATTAACTTTTTGTGACTGCGGAATAATTGTTTAGAATTTTGCTCATGAGACTAATAATTCTAGTGAGGCAAAAGTTGACACGACATGGAAGTAACTGAAATAAATTTACACATTAATTCTTCATTTTGTACCATTTTAGATAATTTAGTTTAAATTGGATCTACATTAGTGTTATGTTTATAAACATCCTTTATTTCATTTCGAATTTGTGCAATATTTCTAGTGTTCTATATTTCAACTGTCTCATTCCTTTTTTTTTTTTATATATATATATATATATAAAGACATCCTATGCTGAGAATTGTTTCGTTAATTTTCTTCACGGACTACCGCATTGAGAGAATATAACATATACTCTATGAATGATAATATGATATAGCACGGTTTTAATGTCAAAAATTAAATTAAATGTACAACACTTAGTTAAACGATTTGTTCGAGTAAAGTCGATAATTTCAATAAGTGGCAGTCGAATACCTAAACTTACTAAAACTGCATAACAACATTTGCGTTTAGGATTTCGTGTAGATCAACTTTGTAATGGTGGCTAAAATTAAATTGTTTCTTTGCACAAGATTTCAAGCATGAAATTCATCAAGGACATAATTGTATAATATGCTACCTAAATCATAGAAACACGAAACATAAATATTGGAGTACTATAGTGTTTCGTTATTCAGTAATCCAAGGTGATTAATTTACCTCTTTATTCTAAATATGCTTGCTTTCCAAGATTGGTTATAATTTAGGATAAAATTGGCAAGTATTGCATTTATTGCCTTAAGTCTAATTTATTTTCTCCACTTACTTTATGACGATTGTTTTTAAGATTATAGATTTACTTTTTTTTTTAGTAACGTTTAGCTTTTAAGAATATGAGACTTTTTGATAAAAATTAATTAGCGTTCTACTGATATATTGTGTTTTAGTGTTTTTAAAGATCGATTTATCATTAGTTTCATGCATTTACATATCACATTTACGTATACATTGATCATTTATAGGTTTTAGGAGTAATAAAGTAGACAAAAAAGTGATCAAAAGGAGCAAATATAACAAAAGGAGAGGACAAACTCAGCGGATTGGTGAAGCCGAGACAAACTAGCAGGGACTTAGATCGGCTTTATGCCACCAATGAGATGCAGCGGTCACGCATAGCGGTATCATACCACTTGTGGAGAATCTGTATGTTTAGCTGGAGATTTAGCAAGGATTCGTAGCGGACCGGTGGGGTGTAGCGGGCTCTTCTAAGGGCTAGGCGACACCACTAGCCTTCAGCGGCCAGACACAATGACTTCACGACACCGTTGAAGTGCTTCCAAGTTTTTATTAAATTGATTAAATTACACTAACTAGTAAGTAGATATTCTAGTCGATTATTTTTTTCCATAAGTTTGTCTTCTTTTATATTTTATCTCAAATCGATTTTAGTTATTTTTTGCTCTTATTTTTATTTGAATTTCATTTAAAAACTAAAAAAAATTATATTGCTTAGATTGAATTATCATTTGTATTTTTTTCTGTATATTGTTAGTTTCTTCGTGGTGGATTGAACCTAAAGTGCTATGCATAATTGATAGACTTAAAAAACTAATATCACCTACGATCTTTGAAATTATTTTAAAATAAATAAACCTTTTATTACTTACCATATTTGATATACAAATCATAAATGCCATAAAGAGTAAAAACTCAGAGATATGTAAAACAAGAGTATTATTACTTAAAAAAGTGTAATTTTGATTTTAATGAACTTAGCTTTTTTTCTCAACTAATGTAACTAGGATTTATAGATATGTATACAACGGTGGCACATCATATATTTCTTGCATTTAACTATAAATTAAAAGTATAAAATTTGAAAAAAATAGTGTGCACTTCACAATCATCTGTTCATATATATGTATATGGTTGTGGGAGTGTATCACTGTTTATTATTCAATCATCCATATAAACCTCAAGTACTGTAGGGTTTTGCACATCCTCTGATCCATGCATGCGTCCAAATAATAAGAAAAACTATTCGTTTAACTGGTTCAAAGCATCTACGAGGTGTAAGATTTGATAACTGATTAAAGAAAATATTGTTTCAGAATATGAGATTGTTTTAAGTTCCTTTACTACGATTTTCTAATACGCACAAATGCTTCTTCTTTTTTTCGTACAAATGTTATAACCATATATAATCTGGATCTAAATAAACTGCCCAATCCAAAGCTTTTTCGTTAACATATGTTCCTACATGATTATATATGAGAATGAGAGGCGTAAGGGAAATGTAATTGTGTCAATATATATACATAGAAAAGTGAACATATATCAAGTGGTCCTTAATTTGGTGGTAGTCTGGCAGATATTATAAGTTTTATTCAAGAAAAATAAAAAGTTTTATCCTCTTAAATTTAGTGGTAGTTTGAGAGAAAACTATTTTAATCCTCTTCTAATCTCCGGTCTAAAAAGATTAGAGACTTGGGTCTAATATTTTCCTGGTTAATAAAAAAAATACGTAACGCGATTTCTAGGGCAAGGGGCATGCATGAGACTGTCATATACATTTTCGTTATTAATTAATGTCAGTTTCTCTATGCATTTTTTTAATCAATTATGTTCATTTTTGTAGAACGCATACAACCCCTACTAATTGGAAATAGAAATGGAAAATATTTGATCGAATGAATCGACAACGTGACGGTGGAGATATTATAAGAATACGGCAGCAAAATCTGAAACGTCGCGGGAAAAAAAGAAGTAATACCCGATGACTAAAGTAAGCAAATTGCACCCTTTCTTCACTCTTCTCGACACCCATTCAACTCCTTAGATTCTTCCCAATTTCTGTAAGTTTTTTCCTTGTTTTTTCATGCAGGACCTGAGGCAGTCCTTTTTTTATATATAGAACTCGCTTTTATATTTTGTAATAATTCCAAATTATATAGGTTTATTTCATTCGAATCGAGTTACTCTTTTCCTAATCGCTCAATTTATTTTTGTCATACCTTTTTTCACTTTTGTTTTTGTTTTTTCTTTTCTTCATTAATACTTTGTTCTTCTTGTCTGATTCCTACTATGGTCTTTCACTTTTCTTTTTGGTTATGTTTGAATACAGTTATTTTTTCCTTTAAAGATCCGAACTTTGTTTGGTTATTACTTTACAGAAAATGACATCTATTTTATTTAAAAGAATTTTAATTTAGAACTATAGACTTTTAAGATGATAAAGCGTCATTGCTCTTGAACATTTTTTTTTTCGTCAAATATCATTAATTAATGGAATTATAATCATCGTTTATAATCGAGGATAAAAAAAGTCGGACAGGAATTAAATATTGACCATTGATACATAGAAGAAATACTCGATTTAGTTAAGAGGTCAGCACATTTATTTTGTGTTCTAGGATGAAAAGAAAACTTGATCCAATCAAAATGGGCTCGCCATAGGTTGATTTCCTCAATATAATATTGTAGCTGAAGATTTGTTGAGTGAGTATTCACCAGATGAATAAGATTCTTGTTATCCCCATCAAATTCAATCCGACGATATCCTAATCCCCATGATGTTTGTAGTGCCCAAAAAAGTGCAGTGGCTTCCGCTTCTTCCACCGTATGTCATCCTTGGAACTTCCCCATACCACATTGAAGCAAAATACCACTACTGTTTCGTAGTATCCAACCTAACCCCGAAGTACAATCTCCATCATGATGTGATGCATCATAATTACATTTAACCGTTCCTAACCTAGGCTTCTTCCATCTTTGGCTTTTGGGTAAATAAGAAGCATTCTCTGATACAATGTGCATCTCTTTATCCTCTCTATTAGTTATCCATTCCTTAGTATCATCAATAACATTCTCCAAGGTAACCATAGCTTCTTTTGCTTTGTTATTGAAAACCAAATCATTCCTATACTTCCAAAGTCTCCAAAGAATCCAAAAAGGTAGAATGCGGAGATGCCTCTCTATATTTGAGTTTGTATAACTGATGAGAAGAAAATGTACTTTATCCTCAACGGAGAGGTAAGGATCACAAAGAATTTGTGAGGGTAGACCGGAACCTCGCCATACCGCGATTGCATGTATACATGTCAAGAAAACATGGTTTGTCGTTTCTCTTTCTATTGTGCATCGAGGACAATTTTCATCAGCTCTGATATTTCTGCTCTGCAAATTTTCCCCCGTAGCTAGTGCCGTTGATAATAATCTCTACAAAAAATGACGTAATTTTGGAGCAATGTCCAAGTCCCATATTCCTTTAGCTAAATCAGGGTTCGCGGCCAAAGGTGGTGTCGTATCGTTAGCATTGACTAAGTTTGTAGAGGCTAACCAATAACCTGATTTAACAGTGTAACTACCATCTTTCGTATAACTCCAGATAAGTGAATCTTTAGTAGCCTGATCTGGCAGGAAAATCTTCGGTGATAAGATAATGATCTGACGGCTCAATGAACGAATTAAGTTTATCCTCATCCCAACATATATTCTCACGATCCATGAGAATATTAACCTTCATCTCCGAATCAATTGGAGCACATAATCTTGGAGCTCGTGGTGGGTTCGTTGGAAGCCATAACTCCGTACTTAAATTGGTAATTTCCCTATTACCAATCAGTACTTGCGTGCCTTGTTTCAACAGTTCAGCCCCAAACCGAAGATAACTCCACCCATAAGATGGTTGTGTGTCCTTGTTAGCTTGAAGAAAAGTACCTTCCCTAAAATACCGACCTTTTAAGACCTTGTAGACGAGACTCTCTGGGCGACGAAGTATTTTCCATACTTGATTCGCGAGAAGTGCTTGGTTAAAGTGATGAAGATCTCTGAAACCTAACCCTCCTTTTCGTTTTGGGTTCTTTATTTTATTCCACGAAACCCAGGAAATTTTCCGTCTCTCCTCCGTTGTTCTCCACAAAAATCTGGCGATCATCTTATTTATATCGGCGCAAAGTTCTATAGGGAGCTGAAAAACATTCATCGAATACATCGGCATAGCAAAAGCAACAGCCTTAATTAATACCTCTTTTCCAGCTGTGGAGAGGAACCGAGTTTGTCAACCACCAATCTTACTTTTCACCTTTTCTTTAATATATTGAAACATATCCTTTTTGCGTCGACCAAATTGTTCCGGCAATCCTAGGTACTTCCCACCTCCTCCGGAGTTAGGAATTTGTAATAATCCCATGATACTAGACCTAGTATGTTGGAAAACCTTATTCCCAAATGTGATCGATGATTTCTCCAGGTTGATACATTGACCCGAGGCTTTCTCATATTCACTAAAGATACGTAATAGTTGAGTACTATTACTATGATCTGCTTTGAGGAAAAACAAAGAATCATCGGCAAACAGAAGATGCGATAGGACCACCTCGACTGATCTGAATCCCTTGTAACCGTTTCTCACTTTGAGCTAACGTGATTAAAGAACTGAGGACATCCGCACATAGGGTAAATAAGTATGGAGATAGTGGATCTCCTTGCCGTAATCCTCGACTTGCTTGAAACTCCCCATACAGACTGCCATTAATTAACACCGAGAAAGATACCGACCTCACACAAGCCATAATCCATGTAATCCATCTACTATCAAAGCCTTTCTTGTTCATAACACCTTCTAGAAAATCCTATTCTACACGATCATAAGCCTTACTATCCGTCTTGACAGCCATATATGAACTTGATATTTTCTTTCGTACTTTAAGAGAGTGCAATACCTCATGACCGATAATCACATTATCGGTAATGAACAGGCCGGGAATGAAAGCCGCCTGATTCTCCGAAACCGTATGAGTTAAAACTTTTTTCAGTCATTGCACGAGGATCTTCGAAATTATTTTGTAAACCACGTTACATAGGCCTATCGGTCGAAAATCCTTCATAGTCTTTGGATCGCCTATTTTTGGAATTAAGCATAAGTTTGTGTGATTCCAACCTTCCGGGATTTACTCCTATTTCAAAGAAATTCTTAACTTCGGAGATGATAGCTAGTCCAACAATATCCCAATGTTGTTGAAAGAAAGAAGCGTTAAGTCCATCTGGTCCCGAAGCACGTGTTGAACCTATCGAGAACAAAGCTTTCTTAATCTCATTAGATACCAGTCATATCAACTCCTTATTCATATCGGCTGAAACAACAACTTGCATATTCTTTAAAACTGATGTAAGGTCACTAGAGGACGAACTAGTGAATAGATCACTAAAAAATCGTGTAGCTTCATCCGCAATATTCTGTGAGCCATATATCTCGCTTCCGTCCATCCCATTAATCATAGAGATATGGTTCCTTGCAAATTTGTTTTTGGCCGACGCATGAAAAAACTTTGTGTTTCGATCTCCGCATTTAACCATTGATTTCGGCTTTTAAGTTTCCAATAGATTTCTTCATCTCGATAAGCTTGTAGAAGATCATCCCTTAAATCCCGGATCTTCGCTGTAGATGTAAAGCCATCAGTATGAGCCTTATCAATACACTTCGTAAGCTCTTTAATTCGTTTGGCCGAGTTGATATTTTGGTGTTGTTTCCACGAAGAAAGCTCACGGCGGCAACTCCTTATTTGGTCAAGAACTGTATTATTTTCGTCCATCACATTAAAGTCCCAGCCTTGTTTCACAACATCACCAATCCCCGGTAACTTTCCAAGTAGTATATCATATCGGAAAAATTTTCGTCCAATCTCCGTTGTTCATTGAATCGAGATGATTGCTGGACGGTGATCGGACCCAACCATTTCCAAATATCGAACACGAGATGCTGGAAAAAGAGAAGTCCATTCCTTGTTCGCCATCACTCTATCTAACCATGATTCAATAGTGTAGTTTTGTCTTCGACCAAGCCAAGTCATATTATTTCCGGAATAAGGAATGTCACGAACTTGGCAAGTAGTAACCATGTTCCGAAAATTAACAAGACTCCAAGGTTCTCTTGGGTTTCCACCTTTCTTTTCACATGCATTTAGCACTTCGTTAAAGTCGCCACACATAAGCCATGGGCCTTTGCGATTTAACGCTATTCGGTCCAGCTTTTCCCTTAGGATATGTCTAAGTTTACGAATAGGGTAACCATAAATGCACGAGAGATAATATGAAACATCTTTATTGATAATCTTACAATCGATAAGACGTTCATTAATATCATAGAAAGTAATAGAAACACACTTCTTCCACAACAAGGCAATACCACCACTAATCCCTCGAGGTGAAACACACTTAACATAGTCAAAACCTAATAGTACTGCAACATCATGAACCACATCATCATAATTCTTTGTCTCGATCAAGAAGAGTAAGTCTGGGGAGTAAGTGTTCATGATCCCCTTAAGACGTCGAACCGCCAGGTTACCCTTCAAACCTTGGCAGTTCCAAAACATTGTATTCATCCCGACCCCGGTGGCTTATGGTCCACCGAACCTTTAGCGGATGTGAAGTTGAACTCCGTCCCTGCTCCCTTGTTCCGGATCCACTTGCTTCGCCAGACGAATTATACACCCAATTACGTATCTCTTTGCATTCAAAGATTCTCCTTCTCCTATTAACGACTTGTTCATGAATATCATCCAAGCCGAAGGAGACACACATGTCATAACAGGCCACCGGATGTAGAGTCTCCAGTATCGGAGCATTGTCTTTAGCCTTCCTCTTCTTTGAGTTTGGTTGATCGACATTGTCTTGCCCATCGGTATTTTCAGGATTTACAAATGATTCAGGACCATCATTTGTTTGGTTCTCCTCCTTCCTTTCAAAAGGTGTTTCGTCCGAGTCATCATCATCATTGTCATCAGGTTCCGCAGTATCTTCTTCATCCTTAGACGGACAGATAAACATATCGTGTGTCATTACACCACATGAAGTGCAGAAATTCCGAAGCTTCTCAACCGGAATTTTAAAACGATATGTTCGTCTCCAAACTTAACTAGTCGCTTGAAGAACAAAGGTGATTCAACATTCCACCATAGTCGAACACGTACGTAATCAACCAAGACAACACCCTCACCATGGAAATCCGTTCCCATAAAATCCCCCAAATTCCTGCCGATAGACGTCACCATCGTCAGAGTAAGAAACTTCAATGGTATGCCTCTGATTTGGACCCAAAACGGAATCCTCAGTAACTCAGCATCTGTTTGCAGGGGTGTCCAACAATGGAGAGTAAGCATCCACTCATTAAAAGACCATGGCCCCTTCGTAGAATGGATAACATCAATTCCTCCGACGAAAACAGAAACTGGATCTTCCGGTTTTCGACGATTCGTCCCGAGACTTCATCGCCAACACCCCATAACTGCGGCAAGGCTCCCAACATCGCACGAAGGTTCTGTTTCTGTGAGTTCACCGGAGTCGCAATAAGACTAAAATTGTGTCTTCAGCACCGCTTCTTCGCAGACATCAAACGGAAGTTTGATGACATCATTGTCAAGCCCCAAGGAGATTTCTTGCATCTTCTTCCTCATCGAAGCACTCATTATCTATTTGGACATTTTTCTATTTATAGTAGTATCATGTGCATGGTTAATTATTTTCTGATATTTGTAGCATATAGTTTCAGTAGTAGCTTGTCAAGGATACTTATTAATCTAGTAATTGATTTTCTGGTTCTTTAAAATGCTAAACATGCATTTTGGCTTCTTACCTATTCTTAGAAATGGGAAAAAAAACTCGAATTTGGAATACTGAACCTGAACCGAATCTGAATCCGAAATCCGAAATCCGAAATCCAAAATCCAAAACGACAAAATATCCGAATGGATTTTAAACTTTTATATCATAAAAACTAAATTTAAACCGAATCAAAAACCGAATGGGTATCTAAAATACAACTATATACCCAAAAAATATTAATTATATTTAGATTTGATATAATCTAATTATCTAAAATTATAATTATAAACTCAAAATATCAATTATATTAAGATTATAATAACCAAAATACTCAAAATAAACGAATATCTCCAAATATTTAGTTATATTTTGTGAAAAATTAACCAAAATTTATCTAAATTTAACAAAACTTCTGATCAACTTCAAATTTATTCAGATAATTTTTGATATTTTCGGATATTTTGGGTAAAATCTATTAAATTCAGATATAATATATTCGAAAATATTCAAACCGATTTGTATCCAAATTTTTTTTGAATTTTTACATATAACAATTTTTAGACTTAAACCGACATTAAAATTTTATAAATATTTATACGGATATAAAATTTCTATACCTAAAAAATTTGAATTCGAACAGTTTTTATCTAAAATCGGATCCAAATACGCGAACGTCCATGCTTACCTATTCTCAGTCAAACTCATCGTTTTTTAATCTTAAATTTAGGAATTGGGAAAAAGTTATCAATTTAGGGGGGAAATTTCGTAAATGGCAACAGGTGATTCCTTTTCTTTGTCTGTTATTTCACTTAAATCTTCTAAAATAATATGAATCGTATGACCACTTTTTCCTTACATATTACAATCATATGATCAGTTGATCACTGTTACATTATTTCGTTATTTGATTATTATCCTTAGATTCTAGGAGCATTAATTATTTCAGAGGCAGCAGTCTGAACTCTGAGTAAGTTCAGTTTGGAAGAAAGCAAAAAAAGGAAACTTATTTTTAGACATTCTTATAATATAGACATCGTTCGCTAAAACTGACCCTTTTCATACAGATTTAAGATACATATATATAAGTAAATGTAAAAGAAGTGAGAAAGATTTATGTTCCCTTATATTTAAAGGAAAATAAGATTTCTTTGAAGCAGACCTATTATATTCGTGTGCGCCTTAACCTTCTTTTGTTTTTTTCTGGAAATGGAAAATTACATGTACAAACAACATATTTGTGTTAAGCTACATCGTTTAGCATAGATATTTGTTCCTTTTAGTCTTCATAATTTTAAAAATATAAATATTTAATAAGAAATACATAGAAGCTAGATATGAACATGTTTTCTCAACTCATTGATCTTTCCTCACTACTTTTCGATATATATAGAGATACAAATGTCCAATGGTTCTCATAGGTAGTCAATAGTTTTTTAAATAATGTGATTCTTATTTGTTTCAAACGTTTGTTTGTGCGTTTGCATTCTAATAAACCATTGTAACTATGATCGTTATGTTTTAATTTAATCAGAAGTGATAGAATGTATTATCTGTCCAAACCAAATACTTATATTCTGTCTTGGTAAACATTAAAGTTTCCTTTTATTGAGATGGCTAACAACTTATTCTAATTTGGAATCCTATATAATAATATATGCATCGATCTAATTTTTTTCCAGTTTTTAAATGTGCATTATTGGATACCTATATATATAATATTTTAAATGTATATATTTATAATAAGTTATATATAGGTAATAATTGATCTTATGGAGTATAATATTATGGTTGTAACTAATATTATAAATTTAGTACCAACGATTAATACTATAATTATCTTCACATGGGAACTCGTTTTCTTTTCTTGTTGAAGAGTGTTTAGTGTTAAATATTGACTGATTCTCTCTTACGGTGAATGTAGATAAAAGGAGTAATATATTTATTATTTACACAGATAATAATAGGAACGGTGTTATGGATGACACAAATGGCATGCGACTAAACAAAGGGCTGGCTCCTAGCACTATACAACCTTCTAGTGTGCATAGGACACAAGTAATTAATTATAACTTTAACATTTAAATATTAAGTTATATTTATTTTAATTATTTAATTTAATATCACTAAACAACATCTCTCTTTGACGGGTGCGAAATCCAATTAATCGGTCAACATATTTTTACTCGGGAATATCAAAACAAAATCCCACCCCATTTCTTTTTTCATTTTCTAATTTCCTTTTACAGGAGAAAAATATAATAAAATTATATTCTTCTAATTAAACATTTATAATTAGTTATTCGAAAATAAAGATATTTTACTTTCGTTCCTCACTCATATTCAAATTATTTTGAACTAAGAGTGACTTTTACTCTTTCTAAATGTGCTTTGCTAGTATTTAATTAATTCTAATAGAATATTGCATGTCCGTACACACATGCAGAAGATGAGTGAACTCGGGGATCTACAAATATACTATCATTTAAGAGACTTAAAACCCAACAATTAAAAATTTTAACACAAAAATAATGTTATAATTTTAAAAACATCAAATCAAATATAATAGTTATAAATGCGCTAAATATTATTTTTATTTTAGACACTATTTTTTATTGAGCCTACCCTGTTTAAAAAGAACGATCGACCCAATTGTTGTTTTATGTATGTTATCTTTGCTTCGTTTCAATGAGATTGCATGTATGTTTACACGTAGACGTATACGAATACGAATACGTAGCCGTGCGCGTACACATGTATATGGATGTGTAAGTACATGTGTATGTAAAAGATGAGAGAGAGAGTGGTCAATGGTAAGAGAGTAAGAGATGATTTGTAGAGTGTGGGAATGCTGGGCTTTGGGGAGTCATTAATCCCATTAAACGAGGGACGTGAGTTCCAATAACACAAGTGGGGTAATTTAGAGAGAGTGATTTTAATTTTGTTTGGTTTTAGTACTCATAATAAGTAATCTTGTTATTTTTTGTTGCCAGCAAAAAAGTAATGAAATTGTTTTTAGGGTTTGATTTTTTCCAGTTGGCAGCGTATATTTTGTCTTACTTAAGACACTCGTGTCCCTATTTATTGCAATATCATATACAGATACAGTCAAACGTATGTATTTACAAGATGAAGTGTAATAGTATATATTTGAATTAATTTTAGTCACTTTTTTGTGCCAACATTAATTTAAAGTCACTTCAATGTATTATTTTATATATAATAATAATAATATGTGGTTCTGCATAACACTTAATAAAATTCTAGTATATATTCTACTACACTTCTATCTATAAATATATACTAATGGCAACATTTTATGATTAAAAAAATGAGATTACGTACAGCAATCCTTAATATGATTAAAAAGAAAATTAAAGCGAGCCATGTAATAGGTTCAACTTTAAAACCTGTTTAGCTTCCTAAAAATTATCGTTAAGACTATAACACATACCTTCTTCTTCTTTGTTTAAAACCCTCCGAGTTATTGAAGAGAGAGATAGAGTTTTTAGAGAGAGAAAATATAAGGTAGAGATTGTGTTGCAAAACAAGATCTCTTTTTAATCCTTGATAAGTAAGCTCTCTTCATCATAACATTTCTCTTCACTAAATTTGCGATTTTTAGATCTCTTTCTTTATCTTTTAATACGTCTCTAATCAATTTCTGTTTGTTCTCAATTCCTATCATTGCAGATCATATATATCAAAGTGATTTAAGATTTGATTCCAAAAAGAAAAGAAAAATGAATTCCAACAACTGGCTTGCATTTCCTCTATCACCAACTCACTCGTCTTTGCCTCCTCACATTCACTCTTCACAGACCTCTCACTTCAATCTCGGCTTGGTCAACGACAATATCGACAATCCTTTTCAAAACCAAGGTATATAAACACACACATATGTGTATATATTTATATATATATTTGTTCATATTAAAGGCCTGGTGCAATTCTTTCACTAAACGTATATTTGTTATGTTAACAATACTTTTTAAAAACCTAAAGGTCCAAATTTATTTGCATACACTAGTTGCACATGTTTTTTTTTTGATAATATTTGTAGTTACACATGTTTAAAGATGGTTCTATTCAGATTCTTTGTTTTGTATGTTTTGTTAGAATGGAATATGATTAATCCACACGGTGGTGGAGGCGGCGAAGGTGAGGCTCCAAAAGTGGCTGATTTCTTAGGAGTGAGCAAATCGGAGAATCATCAACCCGACCACAACCTCGTACCTTACAACGACATTCATCAAACCAACGACTCAGATTACTACTTCCAAACCAATAGCTTGTTACCTACAGTTGTTACATGTGCCTCTAACGCTCCTAATAACTATGAGCTTCAAGAGAGTGCTCACAGTTTGCAATCTCTCACTCTTTCCATGGGAAGTACTGGAGCCGCCGCCGCAGCAGCAGCCACCAATAAAGTCTCGCCGGGTGAGACCAGAGCCGATAACAGTAGCAGCGCTACTAACACAAGTGGAGGAGCCATCGCTGAGGCTACATCGAGACGGACCTTGGAAACTTTTGGACAACGGACTTCTATCTATCGGGGCGTTACAAGGTCTTAATGAAATCGACTTTTAAAGATGTCTCATTCTTTTCTAATAACGAAATAGGTATATAAAATATGTTATCGTTGTTTTTGGGGGTATTATATAGACATAGATGGACCGGTAGATACGAAGCTCATCTTTGGGATAATAGCTGTAGAAGAGAAGGACAATCAAGGAAAGGAAGACAAGGTAATTAAGTAGTCATATTTTTGACAAATCACTTAATTCGTTTCCTCTTCTGGTTTTGTCTAATTATTTGGACTTGGACAAATTATTTTCCTTGTCACCTTGAATTCTTGAATTTGGACTAATTATGTAATTCTTTAATTTGGACTAATTATTTTCCTCGTCATTCTTATGGTCTTGCTGTTTGAATCTTGGACTTCTTCCGAAATCTATACAGTCTACTTAGGTGAGTATACATGATTTTGTTTTGTTTTTTAATTGTTATCGATTATGTTTTGATTTAAATTAAATTAAACTTAAGATTGCTTGGTTTAATCGATCGGATTTTAAACTCAGGTGGGTATGACAAAGAAGAGAAAGCAGCAAGGGCATATGATCTAGCTGCACTTAAATATTGGGGTCCCTCTACCACTACCAACTTTCCGGTACGTTATTTGCAAATTTTTATGAATATAAGTATGTTTCTAATTTTCGACCAAAAAATAAAAGGGTGTTTTTAGTTTTAATAATGGTTGATAATATCGTTGTTTCAATTTTTTTTTCCGCATATTTTAGATAACTAACTACGAGAAGGAAGTAGAGGAGATGAAACACATGACGAGACAAGAGTTCGTGGCTGCTATACGAAGGTTCTTTTCCCTTAATTAATTTGGTCTTCAAGAGACCTTGACTGTATAACTTCATATTGTAGATTTGTAATGACATGCAGTTTTATAATCAAAGAACATCGTAATCGATTACAGGAAAAGTAGCGGATTCTCGCGTGGTGCATCCATGTATCGTGGAGTAACAAGGCATCATCAACATGGAAGATGGCAAGCAAGGATCGGTCGAGTTGCCGGAAACAAAGATCTCTACTTGGGAACGTTCAGTAAGCATAAAACCTACTTCATATATATAATCAATAAATCATATGATCGCTATATAATATATATACTAGATTTGGAGATTAATTATATAATATTTCTAAAATATAAGGATTTAAATTCATGTGCATATTCAATTTTGTATAAACGTATTAAATAGACTGTTATGCTTATATTTAAATGTTTTTCTCAGGCACGGAGGAAGAAGCAGCAGAAGCATACGACATAGCTGCGATAAAGTTTCGAGGTTTAAACGCGGTTACAAACTTTGAGATAAACCGTTACGACGTGAAAGCCATCCTAGAGAGCAACACACTTCCTATAGGAGGTGGTGCGGCTAAACGGCTCAAAGAAGCTCAAGCTTTAGAATCATCAAGAAAACGTGAGGAAATGATAGCCCTCGGCTCAAATTTCCATCAGTATGGTGCTGCGAGTGGCTCGAGCTCTGTTGCTTCGAGCTCTAGGCTTCAGCTTCAACCTTACCCACTAAGCATTCAACAACCTTTAGAGCATCTTCATCATCATCAACCTTTACTTACTCTACAGAACAACAACGATATCTCTCAGTATAATACTAACGCTTATGATTCCTATAGTTACATTGATCAGACGCAGCTTCATCTTAACCAACAACAAACCAACAATTACTTGCAGTCTTCTAGTCACAACTCGCAGCTCTACAATGCTTATCTTCAGAGGAACCCTGCCTTGCTTCACGGATTTGTCTCTGATAATAACAACACTTCAGGGTTTCTTGGAAACAATGGGATTGGTATTGGGTCAAGCTCGACCGTTGGATCATCGGCTGAGGAAGAGTTTCCGGCCGTTAAAGTAGATTACGATATGCCTCCTTCTGGTGGAGCCATTGGGTATGGAGGATGGAATGGTGGAGAGTCTGTTCAGGGATCGAATCAAGGAGGTGTTTTCACAATGTGGAATGAATAAAAGATGATTTATGTGTTTCTTGTCAGGCAAGTTAGGGCTTGGAATAATTAGCTATTTTATTTCCTTGTTTTGCAAGCAATAGGATCGGCTGGAGTCTTCTTGATTAGCAGAGGATTCAGGTTTTTTTCATATTGACCGCGAATATGATAAATTTGTAGACGGCGGTTAAGAGAGTCCTCGAGGGTTAGTTTTTTTATGGGTACAGCAATAGTTTAAGATAAGAAAGTACCCAAATTTTGTTTAAAAGCTAATCCATCTGACTAATTTCTCAAATTTTCAATTCGTTTATAATTAAAGATTTATCTTTCCTCTGTTTTTATTCCCTTAGACCTATTTCTGTTTAAGTATGCATATTAGCTTTCGTTGTTATACTTGTTTTTAGCTTTCTTTAGTCCGTGCTCTGCACACAACTTTTGCTCATTACTAAAAAAATTATTTTCGAATATCAAAGGCCTCAACAAACTCAAACCGCAAATGTTAGAATTCCACACTGGAAGTTAGAAAAGATCAATATTAGTACAAAAGAGATATACCAATCTATTCATTGTTAACTGGTTTTAAGTTAAAAGTTTATTAACTTTCATATGGTATGAGAGTTTTGTTTGTTAACCCAAATACAATAGTTCATAAAAAGGTTTATTTACCGATTCTAGAGTAGAATTCGGTATGATAGGATTCCACATTGAAAATTGAAAAGGACCAACAATAATATAAAAGAAAATATGGACCAATGCATTTATTGTCAATTAATTTTGATTTGGAAGACCCGTTAATCTTGATAGCAAAATGAACATAAATCTCGGGACACAAAACATAGACCTCTTTTGGGAGGAGTTTTATAAACACACATCAGTGAGGAGAATGTTGCGGAGATCGTCAACTATGTGTTCCATGGCTACAAGTACGATAACAACTATGAAGCATTTGAATGTGGAATGATACGGGTAGTTTGAGACCCGTCTTTATCTATCACTACCTATTACAAGTCGGAGCAAATGGTGATTATGGTGTTTATTACCACTGAGAGCAAGACTTATATTTCACTATCGCATTCGTATATGGAAAGAATACTTACAAGATACTACTACTTTGGAACTGATTTTGTGCAGCTTCCTACACTCCTGCAAGTACCAAACCTCGATCATTTTTGGGATTTTAATCAAACCTTATATTCACAAGAGCATTTTTCTATGAGAAATTATCCTTTACCATTTCAAGGTATGGCTGTTTTGCATGTTTGTTTCTCAACATGCAAAAAAAACATTTGGGTGGTTATTTTTCTTTTTTTTCTCAACTTAGTGGTAGATCCTGACGAATCTCATATATAGTAATTTTTTGTTACTTAACTTTTTTTGAAACAGGCTTTTATCTTAGCCAAAACTCAATTTTTGCAAACATCGCAAAACATCTTGCTCCACAATAGCTAGAGATTTGATGATAAGAGAAGCTTAAGCAAGAAGAAGACAAGAGATTTGATCATAAATTGGTATCTATAATATGTTAATTTTTTCTTCCTTTATATACATAGCTGTTCAAAAAAAAAAAACTTTCGAAATAGAGAGATTAATTTTAAATAAGAATTCAAGTTATTTTCAGGCCCGGTCCTACTACAACCCTCTATGAAAATACAATTTTTTCCCTCTAAAATACAATTACCAACTTTCCTAACGAAATTTTTGGATAAAAAAATGGCCAAAAAACTATTTA
This sequence comes from Cardamine chenopodiifolia, assembly GCA_963922655.1. Taxonomy (NCBI): domain Eukaryota; kingdom Viridiplantae; phylum Streptophyta; class Magnoliopsida; order Brassicales; family Brassicaceae; genus Cardamine; species Cardamine chenopodiifolia. The sequence goes on from OZ000483.1 coordinate 17,623,250, forward strand.
TAGTTTGACTCTGATTATATTCTATCTGAGTAAAAACTTACATTTTGCAAAAGTCGCTACAATTCTCACTTCATGATAGCTAGAGATACCGAGATAAGAAAAAGTAAAAGAAAAATCAAGCAATAAAAAATGATCTGATCATATAGATACCAATTATAATATGTTAATTTTTGTTTTTTTTGTATATTAATAGAACTCTATTTTTAAATAAGAATTCACAAACATTTAAAAAATAATAATCATATTAAAAAAATCTAGATATATATTGTACTCTAGATATTAAGCAAAAGAGCTAATGTCATTTTCAAACTATTGGTAAATTTTTTGAAAAAATGTAGTGTCTAGTTCCGTTTCAAAAAAGTGAGTTAACATTTGGAAGAAGCACAATAATTTTTTGCCAGATTAAACGTACTGAAAATTTTGAAATGTTGAAAGAAAACAAAATCAACAAAAGAAGCCAATTAGATACGTACACGTCATAGCCGACTTGAGCACAAACGGTGAGAAATGAAAATATAAACGTCGCCCCAAAAAAATCAATAGAAGCCAAAAAAAAAAAAGCCTAAAAGCCGACCTTTTTTCTCTCCTCTATCTCTCAGCTTCTGCTGGATCTCTCCAGCAGACACGATCTTCTTCTGAGAGATTCGTAGGGTAAGGGAGTTTCTCTTCTTCTCTATCTTCATTTTGTGTTTATTTCAGTTTTGGGTTTCGATTTCAATTTTGATTTTCCCCTTTCTGTTAAGAGGTTTTGTTCTGTCGACTTATGTTGTGGGTTTTGTCTCTTTTTTTTTTATTAGGGACCGATCGATCAAGGCTTCTCGGGGAAACAGGTGAATTAGCTTTTGGTATTTGATTTCTAGTTTTTATATAGGGTTCAATTGTAACCTAAAAAACGATTTTTGAGTTTCTGGGTATTTTCATGGTTCTCAACTGTTTAATGATTTGATTGCTGAGTAATATTTGCATGTGGGTTTTGTGTGTTTTTGGAATTTGAAATGAATTGTTATTTAAAAATTGTAACTTTTTGTTCTGATTTAAAAGGCTAATTCTGATCATTTTCATTTCTGTGAAGAGATTGCAGTGTTGGTTGGAAGTGAGATTAGCTATGTGGGTTTTGTATGCTTTTGGAATTTAAAATGAATTGCTATGGGAAGTTAAAATTTGATCTTGTTCTGTTATAAAGTGTTAATCTTTAACATTTCATTTCTGTTAGGAAAGGTTATGTTGGATAGGAATGAGCTTTGGCTATGTGGGTTTTGTATTGAACTCTGAATTTAATATCTATGGAAGTTCTAACTTTTATGGTAGATAGACGTCTAATTTCTAACATTTCATTTCTGTTAAGAAAGGTTGTGTTGGATAGAAATGAGATTAGCTTTATGGGTTTTGTATGTTTTGAATAGATAGCTATGGAAGTTCTAACTTTTATGGTAGATATAAATGGCTAATTTTTAACATTTCATTTCTGTGAAGAAAGGTAGTGTTGATTGGAAATGAGATTTAGCTGCTCTGCTGTTTATAAATGATTCGTGTACGCTTCTATTTATTTAATATCAGCTGTGCTTTTGAAGAATTAGCTGCAAGGTAACCTATATATTGCACTTCTGTGAGATAGCTTATGTATGGAAGCCATGTTTTAGTAGGCTTTGTTTGGACTTTTAGGTTCTAGCGTTTGCATAAAAATGGTTCTAGGCTTCCGTCTGTTCTCTTCCTTTTACGCATTTGAGATCTTGAACCATAGGAAAGGGCTCATAGGTAGTTTGGTTGTAGACTATGAACATCATGTGTAAGGTATGTGAGAGGTTATTTCACGAAAAGAATATGTTCATCTGCTTGCGTTTTTTTCAATGATTTTCTAAGGCAACTGATGGGCTTATTATGCGTATTCATAGTGAATCTGTCGAGAATTGTGTTTATCTTTCTACCTTACTGACACTAAGGATGACTGATACTAAGTGCAGAAATGGACCACGACAAGACAGGATGCCAAAGCCCACCGGAAGGTCCTAAGCTGTGTATCAACAACTGTGGTTTCTTCGGAAGCGCTGCCACAATGAACATGTGTTCGAAGTGTCACAAGGCTATCTTGTTTCAACAGGAACAAGGGGCTAAGTTTGCGTCAGCGGTGTCTGGAACATCATCATCCAGCAATATCATGAAAAAAACCCTTACTACTGCATTGGTCGATGTTGAAACCAAATCCATTGAGCCTGTGACTGTCTCTGTACAGCCGTCCTCTGTCCAAGTCGATGCAGAGGTAGTAACTCCAGAAGCAAAACCAAAGGAAGGACCAAGCCGATGCACTACTTGTAATAAGCGGGTTGGCTTAACTGGATTCAAATGTCGCTGTGGTAATCTCTTCTGCGGGACACACCGCTATGCAGACATACATAACTGCTCCTTCAATTACCATGCTGCTGCGCAAGAAGCTATAGCTAAAGCAAACCCAGTTGTGAAAGCAGATAAGCTTGATAAAATCTGAAATTTCTTAAGTAAAACTTCTCTGATTTCAGGTACACCAGTGTTTCCTTCCTCCTGTCTGTGTCTGGTTCAAGTATCTCTCATGTTTAAAAAGGTTTTATATAAGGTTGAATGAAAGCGTGCTTGATCTTTAGCTTCTTCCATCTCTCTGCAATATTTGTGGTGTGAAACTTTATATTATCTTGTGTTTGCAAAGCAGAGATATGTGCTCTTAAAAATATATGCTTTGATGTGTTTCTCTTTAATATTATTTTTGAGCACTCTGTTTATGTTTCCTGTTTGGTCTGTATCATAACTGAGAGACTCATAACTGAGATAGTCTCTGTAGCTTCATGAAGCTTATTTAAAGGCTTATGTTTGTCCTTCAATGGAGGTTTTAGGTCTTACGTTGATTCCTTTTCATTTCTCTGGTTCGCTGAGAGTTATGTAACTCTGCAAAGTCACCAATCTTAACATTTTGGTCGATGAGCACTCAAGAGTTCGCTTCTCTCGGTTTTGATTACGAACGTGTCTAGAACCGGATAAACCGGTTAAACTTTACTGGAATCTTCCAAAACCAGTCATCCGAAAACTATTAATTTGTTTGCACTCTATTCATCATTCTTAGAGCATCTCCAATCGATGAAATGACACTATTTTAGTGTAGTTTTATCACTAAAGATTTCTCCATATCCAACCACATCATCAAATATCACAATAAAAGAAAAAATTATCTATTATTAAAAAGAATACTATATATTATTGTACTATTAAACTAAAAATTGTTTTTACTATTTAATAATTTGATAAAAATTATTATTCCTCTAATTAATCAAAAAATTAAGATAATACTAAATCAGTAAACTAAAAAACGAAAAAGATAAAATATAGATTATTAATTCTCATAATTCCATATTACATTTTTTCAGTTCAGAGTTATGAACAATTTAAACAAATAATAGAGCAAAATGAAAAGCTTATCAAATCTATTACTAAATGTTTTTATAAAAAAATGAAATTTAAAAAATTAAAAGCTTATCAAATCTATTACTAAATGCTTTTATGAAAAAAATAAAATTTAAAAACAGAAGATCGAAATAGCAAAAATGAAATAAAAGCATAAAATAATGCTTGCGGATTTGAATTCTGCAACTCATCTACGTGTATTGAAATAACAAAAAAAAATTTTTGAAAGAAAAAACTCAAACTAACCCGGTATAAAGAATACAGTGAAAGTTTCCAATACCAATATCATGAATCTTAATATCGAACATTTAATGTTTTAGTTAAAGTTTATTGTGTAATATTAACTTTATTATATATATTAATTTTGATAATTTTACATATTTAATATTCAATAAGTTTTGATATTTTTACATATTAATATTTATTTTATTAAATTTAAAAACATATAATAATAATATATTTAATTTTAATTTTAAAACTTAATTATATTCTTAATAATAATAAAAAGTATATTTTATCTAATATAGTTTAAAACTCTTAATTATAATCTATAATAGTATTAATATATATCATGCGGCTATAGTGTAACACTGTAACAAAATCCAAAATTCAAAATCACACTAAAATGGCGGTCAAGTCTACCGTGCCATTGGAGAAATAAAGCATATAATTTTACGTTATAATAACGTCCGGTTGGACTTGGCCTTAATCCTAGTATTAGGAACGGAGAAAATAACATTACAATGATAAACTTTTAGTACAGATACAAATACTGTTCGATCTATAAACTCACGTTCCTACAACGATTTTAGCCTTAGAACTATTATTAAAAAAAAAAAAGTTTAGTTTTACTAAAGTTCTAGAGAAAAAGTTTAAGCAAAATTTGTTTAATATATAAAAAATATGGATCAATCCACTACTTATTGTCAATTTATTTTGAGTTAAAATCTCATAATGTAACATGGTATCAGAGTTTCGATCTACACGTTGTCCAGCCCGATCGACAATCAGTCTGACCTAAATTTGCTTCACTGATCTTTATCCAAAAATACCAAAATCTATAATAGAAAAATCATAATCTCGAGAGGGCGTATTGGAAATAATGTCTTACACAATAAATTGAAAATAAATCATGAGTAACATATAAATGATATGAACCAATCCATCTCATTGGCAATTGGTTTCGATATGAAAAACTTGGCAATTGGTTTCGATATGAAAAACCATAATCTAACACTCCTAACCTGTTCTCCAGTCCAAAGACACATAACATCGATGCAAACGCAGAGAAATTCAAAGCCAAATCACTACGTTACAGTACTGAGTCTGACATAACTGAGTCAATTAACTTTTTAAGAAGAGCCGAAAAGAAAACTCCATAGATATCGCAGAACGACATGAACGCTACCAAAGAAAAGTTGTAGCCAAGACCAATTCATTACCGACCTGTTTTAAGTTCTAACACATTATTTCAGAGAGTAAACTAAAAATTCCAATAGATTTGAGCTTTTCCACATCAAAGAAAAAGATATCACAATCGAGGTTCTTGAATTGGACAAGAAGATCCTTGCTTTCGCGTGGGAGCCTAATGATCAAAGGTTTGCCGTGATTTACGGTGACCAACCAAAGCCAGATGTCAGTTTATATTCGATGCATGCAAGGAAGGGTTTCGAAGGTAGCTCCCTTGAAAGCTAAACAAGCCAATGCCCTCTTTTGGTCGCCCAAAGGGAAGTGCATAGTTCTCGCCGGATCGAATGGCCAACTTGAGTTTTTCAACGTGGATGAGCTTCAGATTATGGCCACAGTTGAACAATTGATGGCCACCGATATCAAGTGGGACCCAACTGGAAGGTAAGGTATATATCCATGCAAGGGACACCCACCATGTTTTTCTTCTTTTTAAAGGTTGCAAAAAGAGTGATGTGTGTGTTTTTATTCTCTTTTTTTTTTTCTTGAGATATGTTGGAACCGCGGTGACATCAGCCCAGGAGACGCACAATAATGGGTTTTAATCTGAAGGAAACTGCTTTACCGGATATTGAAGGAGGATCCTCTCTTCCAAGTATGTACCAAAATAGTTTCTAATACCATAGGGCAAAATAAACCCTTTAACAAAAAAAAAATATCATAGGGCAAAAATATGGAGTGGCTCATATCTTTTAAATTCTTAATGGTTACAGTTGGATTGGCGCCCGACGCAGAGGCATGCCTATGCGAGGAGAAAAAAGACAATCGCTTTAGGCCTTAAATATCAAGTAAGTTTTAGGATCCCAATTTTTTAAAATTATATTTATTATATTAGTTAAATATGCATTTTAGTGTTATATATTTTCGAGTTTAAATTTTATTTCATATATTCAAAATAGTATTAATTATTTTTAATATCTTACAAATTTTATTTTAAAGTTTAGTATTTTTATCGATTAAAGTAGTCTTCACTAAAAAATAGATTATAAAATAGTAGAAAATTATTTTTTATAGCTTAATAAAACAATTACAAAATTTATCTTTATAAAATAAAATTAGTGTTTATTATTTTTAATTTATTACAAAAATATATTAAATTTTAGTTACAAAACATATTTTACCACAAAAAAATATATAACCGTATTTTTTATTCGCCTTAAATTTTTAAAACTCTAGGCACGACTGTGGCTTGACGGAAAGAGAAAACAGTAGAAGAGTAGAAAATAGTAACGAAAATAGTATCTAACTAGCATACATATTTGCGGATAGGCAAATGTGGTTATGGTTAAGAAACATAGCTCGCTATAATTACTAGAATTTAAGTAAATAAAGCAAGGATTATGATAAATTGTCAACTAATTAAGTGCTGATATTTTATGTCGATTTTTCTATATATATATATATATTTGTGTTGGACGCACGCTAAAAGCATACTATTAGTGACGGAAGATATTGTCGCCAACGGACAATAATAATGAATTACTGATGAAACTCATATAGTTGCAGATCAATCGTTGTTGAGTTAGTGATGGCCTTAAAAATGTCAGTAATTAATTATTCGTCGTTGTTAAGTTAGCGACTAACATGCAAGGCTGGCTCAAGATTATTATAAGTCCTAGGACAACAAAAATATTTTTGCAGAATAAATAGTGTTAGCAAAAGTGTATCATTTCAGGCGTTGGTAAATTGTTACCAGATAACAAAGTCTCAATACTCTAAAAACCCCATAGATATTTGACATAATCTGAAGAGATTCACATACAACCATAGTATGCCTTTGAAATTCAACCATAAAATTTCAGAGAAAACCAATCGATCTCCTAACTCCTCAAAACTTCCGTTTTCCATATCGCATCCAAAAGGATTTGCGAAATATAACAATTTCTTGTAAAATTCCGTACAGATGCAGACATGTCTTAAAAATAATATTAGTATAAAATGTTATTTTCTTATTATTTAAAACATTGATGCTGAATACATAGACATCAAATGAAACTCTTATTTTGCTACAATATTTTGTAACATATTTTACCACCAAATTAGACTGATGACGTACCTTTCACGGTTTAGTACATATGACACAAAACAGAAAAGCCATTTACATAAACATTCGTTAATTTTAGGGAAAAGGTACGTAAAAGAATTTTACTATTGTCTCCAATATTTTCTCGTAAACCAAATCCCATCCTTTCTGGCAATCCATGAACGTAGTTGACCACATGGAGGATACTTGGCTCGACGATATACTTCAATATCGAAATAAGACTTTGGTCTAGTCCCGTGACTAAGAAGACAATACCATTTTAAATCATGGAACATCTGATTATTACCCTTGAATTCAATGACATAAAAAGGATCTTTGAAATTCATTTCGTGAAACCTTGTAGGTGTTCTGTCTATGCATCTATTTCGGCATGCAATGTTGAGAATAATACCAGGGCCGATTTCGTTATGATTACTACATGATTCTTTTTGCAAGCTTCATATATTACAAAACACATAGTAGTAATTACTAACATAAAAATTATGAGACGATCCATTTTTGGGATCTCTGATAACTTTTGTAGTTATAAAGGCATCAACATGCAGTATTTATAAGTTTTTTTGTGTGGAAAATACTTTTTCTTTATTTAGTAAAGACTTTTTATGACATGTTCCAAATTTAAAAATAAACATAAACCAAGAAAACCTCTGGGAGAGTAGAATTTAGTATCAAAAAAGTATGGTTTGCCGATAAGATCAAACCAAATGAATAACACTTACAAATTATAGATGATCTTTTTTTTCTTACATCAGCTATTACGAGACTCATCTCCCATAACTTAATCCCCATATCTTCTCCCTGCGGTTATAAATAACCAAGATAAGTGCAGAACTGAGTATTATACACAGGCCCGACCCATAACATAGGCTAATGAGCAATGGTGTAGGACATGTGATATTTAGAGGGCATATTTTAAATTAAAAATTTTAGGCATTTTGTATAATTTTTTTATTATAGGTTTTGTTTTATAAAAACACGATTAGTTGGCTCTCTTTTAACAATGTTAATGAGTTTTTACTTTAAAAATATTAATTAAATGGATTGAATTATTAAAATTTTCTCATTTAGAATTTTTTTATTAATATTAATTTATGATTTTTATTATTGAAATTTTCTCATTTAGAATTTTTTTTTTAAACCCTAAACAGCGATAAGGGCATGAATTTTTTTTTATTTGCTTAGGGTATTGGAAAACGTTGGATCAGCCCTGATTATACAGGATAATACGACTATTTGTAGTCCGTAGTCGAACTCTACTTGATTTTAAACCACTTTACTAAAAACCTTCCGAAGAAATACTATAAATGATCATAAAAATTAAACCAAATTAAAGCCTAAGATATAAAAAATCTAGAAAATATATTATTTTAGCAGTATAATTTTAACAGTAAAATATGTTGCAATATATATATATATATATATATAAATTTTTACATTAAATCAAAATCAATATACAAATTGGCTAGTGCATCTGAGATCTCATTCATGGTCTTTGTATCCCACTACAAAATAGCTAGGAGTATAAATTTTTTTATGAATATATAAAACTTGAAAAACAAGTCTAGACTATAAATTAGAATTTCAAATCCATGTCACTTAAAGAGAAGATAAAGTTATGCAAAATACATCAATACTCACTGCACTAAAAACTTCAACATTAGTCACTTGTGACCTTTTGCACTTGGTTCCAAGAAATATGAAAACGCATATCCAAAAATAAAAAAATATATCTGCAACAGTTATGTAATATGTAAATATTGAAAAGTCAGTGTACCTAATCACAAATCAAAGATAATGTTTTCTTTGTTACAACTTATAGATCTGCTATAACTGATTTGGTAGCAAAAGCTCAATATTTTGAGATATTGTTTGAAGAAATGATGAATCATGAATGTACAATCTAATGCCAAACTGTCAAATATTTTTAAAATGTGTAAAGTGAACCTTTTTTGTGAAAAAAATAGACTCAAAGGAAAGTTAGAAGGCTACATAATGACAATTGAAATTTCACAAAATCAAATTTGATGGTTATTCGAGATTAAAAAAACATTTAAAAGTATAAAATCTATACTTAAATTTCACAATGAAATTAGGTTGTTGAGTAGACAAAGACTAAATGATCAATCTAGATAAACAATTTAACTGTTACTAACAAAAACAATTACAGTATGTAAAGGAATAAGACAAGGTAAAATCTCTGGCTTAAACAGAGGTTTCTGTAGTCCTAGGCAGAAATAAGCTGTTCTTGTAGAGGTTTCTTGGCAGGAGTTGAACGATGTGACTCAGACGATTGAATCAGTAGTTGCATTGTTATAGATGCAATCACCAAGAAGAACACAAACAAAAAAATGATCTTCCACGAGGCCACCATGGAGGGCCATTGGATTAGCTTGAAAGCACCAAATATAAGTAGACGTAACGAAATGATGACCACCTGTTTCCAACAACATTACCAGGTTTCATAAGAGAAACAATTTAATAGCATTTTGCGGTAATCCAATGTGTGATGTTTCTTACGATCAATGGTTTGATTGGCCGGTTGATTTGGTGAACGTCCAAGTCACTGAACACGTCTTTTGTGAAGTATTTCTTAAGTTGAGCATCCTGATTAAAGAAGTAAGCACTGAGTAAGCAATGTAGAGATTTTAGCTTTGATGAGTAGAATATTGTTGGTGAACCTTGGTGATAAATAGATCTTGGCACCATTGTGCAATCCCATCATCGGTTTTTGGCAACTCGCTCATTTTGTGACGTCGCATCTGCAAATTCACCTTCAAGAAAGAAGAAACAAAGAGATTTTGAAAAGTGGGCATAGACTTTTATGTTAAGAAAAAAAAGAAACAATGGAATCTTTTATACGACAGATGATTGTCCACTGAACATCCTAAGCAGAGTTGGTGTAGGCTGATTGTTTTGAACGGTTAAGGTACAATCATAAATCGCAGGGACAAATGATCCTATGTGAGACACCGCAGAAAAAAATCCCTGATTTTGCATATATATGTAAATCCAATGAAGTAAAGCTTATAGTAACCGAAGAAGTAAGTGTTTTTTTGGTTGAAACTCATCTTTGTACAAGGAATCAAGACATTTAGAGGAGACGGTAAGCTTCTTATAGAGGCATAATCTTGAGCAGAAGCAGCTAAAAGCTTCTCTTGAGTAAACGAGTTCCTTCAACGAATAGAGCCAACAAAAAAAGACGTTTCAAGCACATAAAACATGATCAAGTTTAAGCACAAGAGAGAAACAGAGCAAAATTAACCTTGAGGGTATTCTCATCCTTAGCCCAGTTTCTTTCCAAGAAGATGTAATCAGAAAACCACATTGACCAACCTATGATCTGTTAAAGACTTGTAGTGTTTGAGTAAAATATAACAAACTAAAAAACGACAAAGGTTCAGACAAAAGATAGAGAAACTCACTAGAAGATACTTGGCTTCTTTTTTCATGATGGCTCGAGAGCTTCCAAGACAACCTGCACGCTGTTAGAATTTTGTTCAATCAGAGACAGAGATTAATAGATTTCCTCAAATTAATCTATTAATATTCAATTTTATTCTGCACAATAATATTCAATCAGAGACAGAGATTTCCTCAAATTTAAAGAATCAATAGAATTTTTGTTTCAGAAAAAGATAGAAACACCTGAGCCATGACCCATCCAGTAAGCCAACCGATGTCACTTCGATGATTGCATAAAAGAAGTGCATGGAATTCAAATACTTGAGACTTAAGTCGCATAAAGCTCAGAAATCATCGTTTTACCAATTAACTCTACTGTCTCAGCATCAGCGTATAAATTGATCTGCAGGAACAAGATATATCACATATATTAGACTTCGACACCTCTGTTTAGACAAGATTCATGAAATTACAAACCTTTATACAAGCCCACCAATCAATCAGCCATATGAGCTGTAACCAAAATAATTCCGCATAGGTTTTGTTGATTCTTCTATACACATTTCTTGAGAATGGACGAACAATGATAAAGAACACAAACTGGAAACACAGAAAAACGTTTCCAAAACCTTTAACTGGTTGAAATTTCAATTATAACAGACATCTAAAGAACACAAAATGTTTCAGCTCTGTCTCTTTCTTCCATGGAGAAGACAATGAAGATGAATTTTCATATCAAAGTTAAAATTCGAGATTTTGATAAACACAAATGTATGACCTGAATGATGTTGATGATGAGGCCTTAGACCAAGAAGAGAACACCAACAGGGATAAAGACAAGAGCCGCAGGGATCACCATGTCTGAGAGGGATAAGGAACAACACAAAGCAGCAGAAGAATATGACAAATTGTTGGAGAAGATACCAACAGAAAATGACTGTTATTTCTTTCTTTTTGGGGAATTAGAGAAATGAGAATTAAGGAACATAATTGTTGTTTCGATGCAAGAGCGTTTTTCAAGCTCTATTTTAAGCCCTTGAAGCATTTCTCTCTCTCTTACTATATTTTAGTTGCCAAATATATGGAGACATGCGCGCATGTAAAGCTCTCTCATAAAGTAGAATAAAATGTAATTAACTCATATCTCATAAGGGGATCAACTATTAAGTAATTTTATTTAACAGTACCCCTTATGTATAATACAACATTCCCATCAAAATCCTGAAGCTCCTAGTGGTATGTCTTATGTTGTTATCGCCTCTCAGCTCAAGCTTCAGATCTACAGAGTTTGTGGGTGATACCTGAGTACAGAACCATTTCTTGTATTGCGTCTCTTATGCACTCACCAGCTTTTCTTCTGCACTGGCTTCTCCTGGATCAGCCTCCACAGATGACGTAACTGGCATCGTCTTGATTTTGACGGGTTTCTCGAGTTTGATTTTGTCTTCATTTGCTGCGAGCTCAAGGGCTTTTGCACAGACAGGGAAACACTGATCGTCCCATGACTCCAGAATTACGCCTGAACCAATGCAAGTGGTTCCCTTGTAAAACGCTGCAAACTGTCCAGCAGCTAGACCTTGATCGTCTTCGTTTAGGTGTACAACCGCAACATCTCCTCCTGCTTCCATTTCAAAACTGCAGCTGTAGAAGCCAGGCCCATGTCGGACCTATAAAAGCCGCTCTCAACTTATCAATGCCAAGTAAACTATCATGTGTAGAGAGTAATTGATCATATTCTTTACCTTGCAACAGAGCTCGCTGATGTTGCCTGACGGTTTCCCACTAAGCCATCTTAAGGAGCCAACACGGAAAATCCGCCTCCTCTTGTCGATTGAGTAATAATTTCTTGAGACAAACACCACATTGTTCTTGGTGTCTTTTTCAACAACATACCTGCACATGGATAAAGGGAGCATGATCAAAGTTAAAAAACTAAAAACTAAAAGAATTTACACTCATCATGTAATGAGAAGTTAAGCCAGATTGGTTTCTCAACACTGATGAAGCGTTCATAATCAGAACCAGAAGCTGCTTTTAATGATCATATGAGCAAATTCCGGGTATCACAACTAATGACTGAAATAGCTACAATCAGTTAAGAAACATACCAAGGCCCACCCGGTAAACGCAAGCCTTGGCGTTGTCCAATTGTGTAAAACCAAAATCCCCGATGGTAACCAAGAAAATCCCCAGTTTCGGCTTCCAATATAATTCCTTCCATCTCTCCTATGTGTCTTCCAACAAAATCGCTGAACTTTATCTATTATATAAAACCATATTCATATGTTTCAGACTTGCACTAGGTAAATTGTTGTAAACCAGAAGGACAAACAAGATAGTCTACCTTTCCAAGGAAACATATTCCTTGCGAATCCTTTCTATCTTTATTTGGCAAATCGAATTGTCTGGCTAGTTTGCGAACTTCTTCCTATACATCAGACCAAAGGCAAACAAGTATGACAATCATCACTAAGAATCAAAATGTTTTCATTATTGATTTTTTTAGTACGTTTCAGAATAGAGGCATGGGACCAAAATCTCTCACAACTTTGCAAAGATAAGAACTTCCTCGAGTACCTTCTTTACACATCCAAGAGGGAAAAGCAGTCGCTTAAGCTGGGTTTGAGAAAGATGTGAGAGGAAGTAAGTCTGATCCTTCACCTGAAAATTTGAAAATATACAGACTTTAAATGGTAGAGGTATTGAAAATAAAAGCAATGTACCTAAGAAGCATTAGTAGCGTACAACAGTAGGAATAATGCAAGCAATAAACCCAACAAGTGATGTTCTCTCTAATACAGCAAAGATATGCTGATTAGAAACTAACCTACAGATTAAGTCAAGAGAGTTTTACTGGAGTAAGTACCATGTCTTGTGATAGTTCCAAAACAGATGATGAATCATTTTGGTTAGCAGGAGGATGGATCACTTTAGCATAATGACCTGAAGCTATGTAGTCATACTCCATATCACTGATTGCATCCATGAATGCACCTGAGAATTAAGGTCAATATATAGTTGATTAGTCACAATAGCATACACACTTCAACCGAAAGAAGAAGTCTTTCTTCTTTAACAGAAGAGCTTACCAAACTTAATTCTTGTATTACATAAAACATCTGGATTAGGTGTACGTCCACAACGGTACTCCTCAATAATGTAGGACACCTGATTCATTGTTGGAAACATGAAAACAAAATCCAATCAGAACCTCAGCTAAAAGAAACCACTTTTGAGCATTTCCAAACAGAAGCAACACGAAGAAAGAACTTACAACTCTTTCCCAATATTCATCTGTTAAATGCACAACCTCCAAAGGAACATCAACCTGTAAAACAGCACCACTAGAAGCAGTAAACATCGTCCCTTCATTGTTAATTATAAAAGAATGAAACTTTTGAAACCAGCAAGAATCAACAATTCTTGAAGATAATCATAGGCTTTATCAAGAACAAATACCTGCTCACAAACATGTTTTGCATACTTCAAATCATCTTCCCAAGGGCACTGATTCCAGAAATTCTCAAAACCTTCCTACAGAAAATAGAACATCACAACCCAAATTCTAGAAATGGCCATAAACAGTAAGGAGAAATCATCAAAGTCAAAACTCACTCACACACATTCAAAATCCAATTTTCATCAAAATCTATAAAAATCAAGATATGTTTATGGTTCCAATTGTGATGTAAATACAGTGGCAAAAGCGTGAATATTCATAGCGAAGAAGAAGCACACCTGAAACCAGATTTTGAGATAGAAAGCTGTACAAGAGTGACCAGCGGCGTGGAGGAGACGGAGAGCGACACTGCTATCAACGCCGCCACTGAGGAGTATAGCGACACGAAGAGACTTCTCAGGAATGGAACAGGAGAGGTACTGATCAACGAGAGAGGCATTGCGACTGTAGTTACGGCCCGAGGAAAGGAGAGGTGTAATTGGATTAGACGATTGAGGAGACGGCAAGTGAGAGGAAGAGGAGGAGGAGAAGAATGAGGGGAAAACGCGGAAGGAAATTGAGAAAGAAGAAAGAGGAAGGCGAAAGAGCTGTGGTGAAGGAGAGAGGAAGGGTTTGGCGACGGCGGAGATCATCGGGATTCGCCGGCGATTAAAGCAGAACGGTTTATCTTATCTGCTCTGTTTTGGTTTTCTAAATACTCGAAAAAATTACTACTTGATATAACATTTGTCTGTTATTTATTGGTTTCTTTTGCAATCTTTTTTAATTATATTTTACTTGTTAATTTTTAAAAACAATACAGTTATTTGAAGTATCACCTTATACACCAATGGCATACTCTTATTTATGAATTCTTTTATTAAATAAATTATATATTTTTAATAAAAATATTTAAAATCCACATTAGGTTTTTTGACTCAAATCTTTTCAGTTTTCAGGAAGTGTAGTCGAACTTCTCTGCTCAAAGATCCTGTAGTGGTATCCCCATCTGACAATTTAACATAATTGTTTTAAAGATACAAAGTCGGTGGATAAAATTCGATAGATAAAAATATTATCCACGGATGCAAAAGCGGTAGAAAACAATTTTTTTTCGGAAACAAGTCTATAAAAAGAAAACACACCGAACATAAATTACAACTCAAAAAGTTAAATGTCACTAAAATAAAAACTTGAAACTAAAACATAACAAAAATCCGATTTAAATGAAAAATACTGTTAATAGCTTCCAACTCACATTAAACTTATAAATTTTGCCTTTTTCCTAAAGTTCTTAATTTTAAAAGAGACGTACTGAGAAAGTCGTGAACCGACAAAAAACCCGAAAACATATATTCTCCTCTCGTAATGTAAAGTTTATTTTGCAGATTATGGGTTTCTTATGTTCATAAACCTGTAAGGTAGAACTTTGATAGGCTCTAGTGATGTAAAGTTCAGATCATAGGTTCCTTATGCAGCCAGGATGCGACTCTGAAACTTTTTGATAAGCTCATAGAATATATTCATTTTAATATATGTCAAATCTAGTAATTTTTAAAATTATCATGTACCACTAAATTATTCAAGTTCATTCAACCTGACATCTATATATGTGTGTGTGTGATGAAACCAATCCCATTGTAAATAGCATATATAAAGTTTACTTTATTTGGAAATAGACATTTGCATTTTAAATCATTATTCATAAAATTAATATCTTTGAGAAACTTATTTTACATTTTACTCTTGCATAATTACTTTTCAATTATTATTATTTATTATTTCCTTTTAAGAGGTCTTATTTTGATACAGGTAAAAGAGTTTTTTTTTTTGCTACGTAGCAATCATGTACCACTAAATTATTAAGGTCATGACAAAATATATTTGTTTTTGTTTAGAAAATTAAATATGATGAAAAAATCCCAGTTACATTATTAGCATACATACAGTTTATTTTTACTCAGAAGAATCTATTACTCCCTCTGTTCCATTATATTATATGTTTTAAAGAAAAAAAACTTATTTCATTTTATTTTATTTTTCCAAAATTTTATGCAGTTATTAAACCATTAATCTGTAGTATTTTTTACCATTGGTTAAATTGTTTAAATTAAATAATAAATTATGTTTTCAATGTAGAAAAGAACAAAATAAATATAATTTAGTGTAATGTATTAAATCTTGTGTTTTTAGCTAAAACATCTAATAATTTGAGAATACATTTTAAATAATTCTTCACAAATTTAATACTTTTAGTAAAAAAAATCTTTTCATTTTTACTTTTGTTCTTCTGCAGTTATTATTATCTTTCAGAGAGGCCTTATATATATATATAGACATATAGTACATAGTGTATTCATATAATTTATAAACCGGTTTATGTGTCACATCCAGTTATAAATATAATCTTTCTTTTCATCTTAAACATAATGGTATCGGTGAAGCTTCCATGGGAATTAGTGGAAGACATCTTATGTAGGGTTCCACCTCAATCTCTGACAAGAGGTTTGTCAACAACCACTTGGTTCGAGCCCAACCACAATTCATCTTCCGAACCAATTCTAAGATTTATCCGGTAACCATCAATGTCAATGGTCCATAGATAGAGGTACATGAGTTAACCTCAGCCAGTCCTGGGTTGGAACGTGAGATGCCAATATGGCCATACGACATAGTTATTGTGATGGCATAATTTTTTGTATTACCTGGCAGTTTAAAGGGTCGTGGTTCGGAAACCCTGCTTGAGACAAACTAGATGGTTCGCATCCAAATATCATAATTTTATTTTTGGATTTTTAATTTAATTTAAAATTAAAATTTTATTTGTATTTTAAATTTTTAAAAATTAAACAAATTACGAATCCGTTGAAAATATGTCGAAAATCGTCAGAAACAATTCTATTGCAAATCCGTCCGAAATAACTACCGTTGGAATTCTATCAAATATGTCAGTTTAACTGTTAACACTACCGATGGATGTCCGAAAAATATCCAACGAACATTATCCGACAGATTACCGGAAAGCTAAAACCGACGGATATCAAACGGATATTTGACCGTCAGGCATCTGTGGAAAATCCGTCGAAATAACCAAATGCTTTTCTACGCGTGTTTTATTTTTGACGCTCTAGATCAAACAGTCAAATATGTTAAAAATCTGTCAGAAACAACAATTTTCAGCGTGTTCGGACAAATTTAATTGTTTGTTCGCGATTGTTTTCTTGTAGTATACTGTGAAATCTTATTACATCAAGTGCTAGTGGGATTGTGATTATGAAATGATTCATGTATGTTGCATTGTAGGTTGTTGGACAAACAAAATATTAAAGTTGTTCTTTTCACTATCATCATCATGAATGTTAGTTTATATAGCAGTCGCCAAAAGAGCACCTTGACGATGCCAAAAGTCAAATGTGATAATAATCACGTTGACCAGATTAGTTAAATTCGTGGATTCGTCTGTTGTTCCCTCCTAGGCCGGTTCGTGGTATGTAACACAACCACTAGACAAGTCATAAACATAGCCGAAACGAGCTTTGATTATGATGATTATATGTACTTGGGTTACGACCCAAACAATGATCAGTACAAGGTATTGCGCCTGAAGACATGCCCTGGACCTTATTCACCGATTGAACATATATAGTGTATGCATGGTGGGAAGTCAACGATATTTAGACTCATGGAGGCCCATCAAAAGCAGTATCATTTATTATAATTGTAAGCATAATGGAGTATGCATTGATGGGGTTGTGTAATTACGGAGCTATCTTGAAACCATTGAGTAATCGTACGAAGCTATACGAAGGATGCTTCAAACGATAGTTGATTTTTAAGAAAAATACTTGGTTGTGCCCACGTGTTTTTTTTTTATAATGTTATAGTGCATGTCAAATTTGTTTCCTAACAATCAAATCTCATCTTTGAACTTTTTTCTATATATCTTTGTTTTTTAGATTTCGGCCTACTAACACTCATTTAGTCACTCAGTTCCAATTTTTTTTTATAATTTTTCATCAATTGATCTTTTCATATATTATTTTTTCTTAAATTTTTAAAATGTATCTATTCTTAAAATTTTATTTTCTCCTACTAATTTTAAATCTACTCTGAAAAGTAATGTTGATCTATATTTTAAAAATTTATTTATTTACGTTTATAGAATAGTAATATGTGATAAGATTAATCACTATATATATTTCTTAAAATAAATAAAAAGTATGGTTGTTCACGCTTTGTAGAATTTTATACTATATAAATTGATTTTCAATATATCAATCCAATTGATTTTCATTATAAAACTGATAATCTTAAACATACTTTTTGTTAAAATTCAAATAGATATGAATTAGTTGAACATTTTCAATATACCTTAATATATAGTAAAAATTATTTTGCTTACGTGAACATTCTAAGATCAACTTGTGTCTTTTTATAGTTCGTTAAACTCTCTTTTATTTTTAACTATTATTTGTCTCATCATTAACTGTCTGTGTAATGGTCATTAATTGCTGTATTTAAGTAATGCTCATAAGATTTTTAAGAAAATAATGGTCATTATGGTGGAATTAATAGCATAATTGTTCTTAATTAGAAAAACATAAAAATAAGAAATATTATTTGATGACACAATAATGTGTACACATGAGAAAACTCTGTTATTATATATTTATGATTATCATGGGGAAAATATATTCCCTTATTCTTCATTTATAAATAAATATCATTTTAAGATTGATTTTTTGTTTTAGATTAGTGTCGTTTTAGAATTTAATGGAAATATTTTATAAATTTTACAGTTTTATCTTTACTGTTTAATATATTAACCAATAAAAATCTAGAATATATTAATTAGGAGTAAAATATAAAATTTAATTATTATTTTAATATGTGTGAAAAATCTAGAATGACACTTATTTATAGAAGGTAAAAGTTCACCCATCTTCAATACTCTGAAAATGATGTGTGAGAGAGAATTATATTCAGGGATACACCAAAAAGATTTGTGGAACTAAGAAAACATTGATTTTTTTGTTAAAAAGTAAAACATCTTTAAGAGCAAGTTTTGGTCGAGATTAGCCTTAAACAATACTTCATCCATTTCGCAAAGAGTGACATTCTACAGTTGACTTTTAAAAAAAAAAAGAATGTCATTTTATATTTTTAATGCAAATTTTAAAACTAATTTCTAAATTTACCCTTCATTCAAATATAAAAACATTTGTATTTATGGCATTATTATTTAGTTATGGGTATATTAAATAGGAAATATTTTTATTTTTAAATAATTTCTTATTTTGTAAGAAATGTATCAAACAACACATTTCATGAAACAGAGTGAGTACATGGTAATCTAATTAATGGTCAAAAAGGCAGATATGGAGTTATAAGGCTAATTAATGGTCTTCGACCTGATAAGAGCATATGGATTCATGAGAAACGCACATATTCATGAATTATATTTTAATATAAACTGACTATATAATCAAATTTTAAAATATTTTTCAAAGGTTTTCATTTGAGAATTTCTTCCCACTTCTCCCTTCTTTTTTATTATAATTATTTTTCATCATGAGAGGTTCACCTTAAATACTCCCACTAAAAATGTTTTAATGAGGCTATAGAGATAAATAAAGTTTCTTTGACGTGTACTGCCCTTTGGTTACTAAGTATGTTTGCTTCACTACTCCCATAAATTCGCTGTTGAAAATGCATACTTGATTGTTGTTGACAACAAGCTTTAAACCTGGTGCTTATGATTTCCAATTTTCCAGTGTAGCTTCTAATTGTTTGAATTTGCAAGACAACTTTTGGGAAATGGGAGACACAGGTCCCTGCGACCTTGTACTAAGATACATTACAATCATTATCTTGCATTAATAAACAAGTGTTAGAAATAGAATCCAAAACCATAAGTAAAACCAAAAATCTTTTTATTAAAATTGAAATAACGATAACGTAATAAAAACAAAGTAAAACCTCCCAAAAAAATTATATTCTCTCTCGACTTAATTCGATTAAAACCTCATAAATTAATTTTCTCTAACTTGGATGAGTCTCACAAACAAAACATAATCCTAATTTATAATAAAACATAAAAAGTAAAATTCGATGCGAAAAGAAAATAAAAAAATAGAAATTCTAAATAATTTTCTAAATCACCAAATAGAAAGATTTGTATCAACAAGAAAAATCACACGGGTATTGAAAATATGGAATCATGTCTTCTTTCAAGTACAAACTTACTTTGTCCTTTTTGTGATTTACATCTTCTTGAAAGAGAAACTAACATTTAACATTTGTAGATGTTCTTGTAGGAGATTAAGGATCAAAATGTGGCACAACTCTTGTGGTATTCTAAGACCATCGACTTCTTAGTACTGTTCATATTCTTTTTTAAAAGACAATTGGTCTGGATTGTCTCTTTCTATCTTTAAGCATTTGTTTATTTTGGTTTTGTTTCTAGTAGGAGATAGGCTATGCATATACCACTGAGTGTCAATGAACTTTGGTGATTGGGAAAGAGCTAACCATATGTTGAGGTTGCTCATACTTCTACAAGTAAAATTTATATATTTTTTTCTTTTCTTATATGTTGGTTGCTGAAATTTTCAGTTTTTTTTCTTGTGAAAGCAGTGTGTTGTTGAAGTTTCAAAAGATTGAGTATGTTCACATATTGATTTTTGTTTTTTTAACTATGTTAACACATTTTGACTACAAGAAAGCATACTAATAAATTCGTTGTTACAGTTGGTTAGATGTGCACATATTTTGTACATGTCTCTAACACATACAAAAAATTAAAATGGATATCTAACACTAAAAAGTTACAAACTAAACGTTGAATCATCAACCAAATTGTTTAAATGTGTCTAAATCATCGACCAAATTCCTAAAATTTAAACGCTAAATAATTTTACATTTGAAATATTTTTCTACAAATTCAAATAGTTATATATTTGTGTTAAGAGTTGGCAAATTTCTCTTCCATTTTAGGATTTTGCTCTTCAACTTGGTCTATCAAATTAAATTTTATGGTTTAAACATCCAATGGCTCACTAGATTTCAGTTATTTTCACTTCCAAACTCTTTAATTCTATTTATTTTAGTTTTTTTCCATAAAATCTAACACTTAAAAATGACTTAGGGTTTATTTAGTTTTTGTAAATATATTCAAGTTGCAGTTTAATAATTATTTTCTGAATGATTAGCATATATTGCAATTTTACATTATTCATTAAAATTCTAAGAAATCGCAAAACTAAATCTCTCAACATCATCATAACTTTTCGATTTTTTGTTCTTTGGTAAGTGAAGTTATCCATAACCAAACTTCCAGTGATAGAAATCTGTCTATAACTAAATTTATCTTCTTCAAATTTCTTGAAGCTCAATCGTTCTACGAAGTTTGGTTATCTGGTTTTTGTGGAACCTCTAGGTTTCTGGGCAAACACAAGAGTCAACACTTAATCCAAGTTAGACTTAATGATGTTACTGTCATCAATAGCTTAAGGTCTAAGATACATGTAATATGTGATTTAAGCTTTGAAACTTTAACCAAAAAAATAAACCATCTTTTTTTCTTCCAACAATATATATTTTTAAGTTATTATGTTGAATTAAATAATTTTGAAAAATAATTTGCTACCATATTAAAACCCTTTAAAAAATATTTGTTACTTTATTGACTTTAATGAATATATATTTTATTAATTTAAATTTAAATTTTAAAATATTATTTATCTCGAACAACAACAAAAACAAATTCATCTGATGTCAAAAGAAAATTCATCAAATCGCTCTTGCGACAGTCAGTTCTTTTTTAAAAATTATCTTCCAAATATAAGAAAAAAAATTGTAAAGAATATTTTAAAATAATTACCTAATGGAATACAATTCTAAATTTCCACCGCAGACAGAAATACAAAAATCTAACTTAAACTATATACACATATATAGGCTATAGCTCAGGATATCAGGTACATACGGGAAAGGTTATTTCTGATTAATATATATCTTTTCTAAACTCAATTAATTAAGTATCTTATTAGTGACTGTAGTGCATAACCTGGGAGGGTAGATACAACAAATATTGTTTAGAATACGTGTATATTCTAAAAAGAAAACGTTAAATACAATTAACTTAAATGTTTTCATATCATATTCAAAAAATATTAAAGCAATTTTTGAATATTTAAACAAATTTCATCAAATCAAACAACTAAAACAATAATTTACAGTTAAGGAGTAAGTACAATCAAATTCTCTAATAAATCCTTTTGATCTTTTCTAAACTCAATTAAGATAGAGCATAACCTGGGAAGGTATATACAAGAAACATTGTTTAGAAAACGTGTATCTTCTAGAAAGAAATCATTTTCGTTAAATACAAGTAACTTAAATGTTTGCATATCACATTCAAAAAAAAATTATTTAAAACAATTTTTAAATATTAAACAAATTTCATCAAATCTAACAACTAAAAAAACAATTTACAAGCAATTCATTCATTTTGGCGAAAGATTTTCAATATATATTAGATTGTTAACACTACACAATTGTATAATCGTAACCAAAAAATATATATACATGACTAAAATGATGAACCTCATTTCTGTCGATTTAGTTTACCAATACAGTCATTATGCGAAAGTCGAAGTAATAGTCAAGGTTCACGATTTTTTTTATTTACTAAATTACATTTTTTCCCCTTGAAAAAGAAACAAAATTCTCTATATGTTCTCCAATCAAGAACTTAAAACACGTTCCACCTTCCATCGAAACACATCAGCTTAGTCTCAACAATTTATTTTTCAAAATCCTTTTTTTTTCCTACTCCTTGATTTTTTGTTGTTGTCAACATTCCTACTTCTTGATTGATTCCATCGTGTCATTTCATTCAAATTCATTGAATCCAAAACCCTTTTTCAAAGGCAAAATTAACTCATTTAATTTTCCAAAATCCAAACGTAAGTGTAACATTCGCCAAATTGCTTGAAAACAAAAAGCTGATGTTTCAGATTTGCTGGGAAATTGTTTCGTAAAAAATAGAAAAAAGAAAAGAGACATTATTGACCTCTCTAGGTTCAGAAAAAAATATGGTTCTTCTTCTTACGTTACATGTTTCTTTTTATTTTTTAGTTACATGTTTCTTTCTTCGTTCATAATCACCTTTTAAAATTCTTACACATTTTCGATTGACCGTTGACAAGTGTTTCTTTTTAAAGGTGTTTCTTTTTCTTTATTTGAAGAGGAGAGAAAAGTTTCAGCCTTTGATCCAAGCTAACTTGTTCTTAGTCTTAGAACAAAATCTGGAATCCTCTAGGTTTCTGGACGAGTTTGACTTAAAGTCATCAAAATTTTGAAATCTAAGGTAATTGTAATGTGTGATTAGCCTTCACACCACTTTGGAACCGCTTTATACGTTGAAAATTGAAATAAATGTCTTTTTATTTTTCTACCTAAGCCTAATCTTCTTCTATAGCACACTTTGCTACAGCACACTACGCTTCTGTACATCTAATTAAATGTCACCTACCTAACAGAGAATCAATTACTTTGCTAGATTCTGCGTACAGATTCATTTATGTACTTGTGAAGCTCAGAAACTTCAGAAACCCTCTTAATGATGATGTCTGAAGATGCCTACAACACTGATTTTCCAAGAAACCCTCTTTGCATCTTCTTTACTGATTTCAAGTAAACATTTTTTTGGTACAATAATTCTGTTTGTGTTCATGAATCAAGAAGAAGAAACTTGAAAATTTGTTTCTTCTTTTTGATGTATCAGATCAGCTTTGAAACTTGATGAGCTTGGTTTAGAGATAGCACGAATAGCTTTACCTGCAGCACTTGCTTTAACAGCTGATCCTATTGCATCTCTAGTTGATACAGCCTTCATAGGCCAAATTGGTAACAACAACAAATCTTTTATTTGCTTATTTTTGTTTTGAAAATGGAATCATCGGTTTGATCTTCGATAGGTTCTTGTTTTGGTGATGATTTACAGGTCCTGTAGAGCTTGCTGCAGTTGGAGTTTCAATTGCTTTGTTCAACCAAGTTTCAAGAATCGCGATCTTCCCACTCGTTAGCATCACAACTTCCTTTGTAGCAGAGGAAGATGCTTGTAGTTCTCAGCAAAACACAGTCCAAGATCATAAAGAATGTATTGAAACTGGTACTAACAATACCAATGAGGAAACTCAAGAATTGATTCCTGAAAACAATAAAGGTTATATGTTCTTGGCAACATCATCACTTCTCTGTTTATTTGATTTTTGGTAGTAATAATCACTAGTTGGTTCATGTTTATTTCAGATTCTTTATCAGATGAATCGAAAACCGGTTGCAGTATCTTTAGTGTTAGTAAATCTCCAGTCAAGAAAAGAAACATACCATCAGCTTCATCTGCTTTAATCATTGGAGGCTTTCTTGGCCTCTTTCAAGTTGTGTTTCTTATATCCGCAGCGAAACCTCTCTTGAGTTTCATGGGAGTTAAACACGTAAAGAATCGATCTTTTGGACTCTATGAAATGATGTTATTATGAGACTGAAAATATCTTAAGCATGGTTTGAATTTTACAGGATTCTCCAATGTTGAGACCTGCTCAAAGATATCTATCACTAAGATCACTTGGTGCACCTGCTGTTCTTCTTTCACTCGCGGCACAAGGTGTTTTCCGCGGATTTAAAGACACGACAACTCCGTTATATGCTACTGGTAACGCCATTTATATATAATATGACCAAAATCCTTGAAACAGAACAAAGCTGATGATCCATTTTTCTGTTTTAATCTCTTTTTGTAGTGATTGGAGATGTCACAAACATAATACTCGACCCGATTTTTATATTTGTTTTTCGCCTAGGTGTAATAGGAGCAGCCACTGCTCATGTTATATCCCAGTAAGTTTAATTTCACATGTGAAGTTTGAATACTCTCAAAATGACCTCTAATTTAATTTACTAGCAGTTAATTTCTATGTTCATTTTCAGATACCTTATGTGTGGAATACTCTTGTGGAAACTGATGGGCCAAGTTGATATTTTCAACATGAGTACCAAACATCTTCAATTCTCTAGATTCATGAAAAATGGTATTGCAAAATACTTTGAAAACTTTCAACGTGTTCATAGTGAACTCTCGGAAAAATAACACCATTTGGTTTCTCTCTCTCAGGCTTTCTTTTACTAATGAGAGTAATAGCAGTAACATTCTGTGTAACTCTTTCCGCGTCACTGGCTGCACGAGAAGGATCAACTTCCATGGCAGCTTTCCAAGTTTGCTTGCAGGTTTGGTTAGCTACTTCACTTCTTGCAGATGGGTATGCTGTAGCTGGCCAGGTTTTTAGCTCATGATCTCTCTATTCATCGCATCTTTTTCCGATTAACCGCATGGTTTGAAGTTTTAACAAATGGTTCTATCTTTAAGGCAATACTGGCGAGCGCGTTTGCTAAAAAAGACTACAAAAGAGCAGCAGCTACCGCCTCTCGTGTACTGCAGGTACAAACAAACAATCGAGGCCATAATGTCTACTTATGCTTATAAAGATTAACTTCTCGATCAATTTGAAACTTAAGGACTAAATATTGTACAGTTGGGACTGGTTCTCGGGTTTCTACTCGCGGTTATACTTGGAGTAGGATTACATTTTGGAGCAAGAGTATTTACAAAAGATGATAAAGTCTTACACCTCATTAGCATAGGACTTCCGGTAATTAATTAACTTACCCTTGAATCCATAATCAAACCAAGATTTATGTCATATAACATTGAGGCTAAAATAGGTTCTTGTATTCTAAAGTTTGTGGCAGGGACACAACCAATCAATGCCTTAGCATTTGTGTTCGATGGTGTTAACTTTGGAGCATCCGATTTCGGTTACGCTGCAGCTTCATTAATATTGGTGGCTATAGTTAGCATTTTGTGTTTGATCTTTCTCTCATCGACTCATGGGTTTATTGGACTTTGGTTTGGTCTTACTATCTACATGAGTCTTAGAGCAGCCGTTGGATTCTGGCGGTAAAAACCTATGAAACTTTCTGTTTCTTGTTGTTAAAAAGGTAAAAACTTTTTTGTAACTTTTAGTTAATAACAGAATGTGAATGTGACTGTAACAGGATTGGGACAGGAACAGGACCTTGGTCTTTTCTTAGGAGCTGAAGAAGGAATTTTAAAGGGAAGAGCATGTTTCAATTGTTCTTAAACCTTTTTATTCTAATGAGGTTGTAATTGAATAAAATACCAATAATATGAATCTGGAGAGGCAGATAATTCTATGCGGTTTACTGTTAATCTTGTAAATATTAATGTTGGATCCAAAAGTAAAGGTCACTAGTCCAATTTTTTCGTATGGTTTTACTTCAAAAAAAAAAAGAAATTATCTACGACTCACGTGAACATATTACCATAGTTATAATCAAATTAATACAAATCAGTAGATCAGATACATATTCTGATTTTATTATAGAGTTTTAGTTCGTGAAATATATAAATGGATAGAAATACATATCAACTAGTTTTGGATTGGTTGGAGTGAGACAGTTTTGGTTTCGATTCAGGTTCATATTTTTCAGACACTTTATGTTACATAAGTTTCAAAATGGATTATTTATAAGAATATATTGTTCTTGAAAAAAAGAGTTAGAAAAAAAACAAGAGTTAGAAATTAAATGAATTTTTCTTTTTCTCAGTTTGGTTTCAGATAAATACAGTATCTGGACAAATATTAGTTTAACAGCATTGATCGTCCATGTATAAAAAAATAATAAATCCACGTTGTAAAAAAGAGTAAATATCGTAAAATTGGATCTGAATATGATCTCTAATAAATTTCTGAAAACAAAAAAATCTCATTCTCAGTAATGAAGGGCCTCCTATGTTTAGAAAATCTCTTCTTTAACATGATTGGCTAATACTCTCTCTCAAGTCTCAATTATTTAGTTTCAAAAAACAAAATAAAAATCCAATCTTTATTAAAGGAAACAAAAAAAAAGTTGAAACCTTTACGGAATTCCTCTGCCATTCTCTTCCAATCTAAGAAGCTCCATTACCCTTTTCCGATTTCCCCACTTACCGGAGAAACTAAATCTCCGCCATGCCTACCACCTCCTCCTCCGCCGCATCTTCTTCTTCCTCCGGTAATCTTCAAGCTGATGTATTCTCTCGTCTCGCTTCCTCTGACCCTGAAGTCAAGCTTAAGGCCCTTCGTGAGGTCAAAAACCAGATTATCGGAAATCGTACCAAAAAGCTCTCTTTCCTTAAACTTGGAGCTATTCCCGCCATAGCTTCAGCTCTCTCCGATGCAGATGATTCGGATAAATGTAATAACATCCTTGTGCAATCTGCGGCGGCGCTTGGGAGTTTCGCTTGTGGGTTTGAAGCCGGAGTTCAAGCTGTTCTTGACGCCGGAGTTTTCCCTCATCTTCTTCGTCTCCTTACTCATCCAGACGAGAAGGTGAAATTTTGAAAATTTATTGACTTTTTTATTATTATTAAAGTCTAATTGATTTTTCCCCAAATTTTAATCCAGATTTGAAATGACATTAGAATTACTATGGGGACTCTCTCAAGAAGCATAAAACGATTTAGATTTACTCTGTTTGGTCTTTGTAGTTTAGGAATTGTGCTTAAAGTTTTCATCTTTGAATTGTCTGCATCTGAGGAGTTAAAGTATTAACCTTTGGAACTTTGTTGATCCTCTCAGCTTTGGTTTTATTTGGGTAGATTCTACTCTTTTCCTTGTTGCTTCTCTTTTACTATTTGATCTTTCTAGTTTAGGATTTGGGATCAAAGTTTCCACCTTTGAGTTGGCTGCATCCGAGGAATTAAAGCATTGACCTTCGGAACTATGTTGATCCTCTCAACTTTGAATTAGGTTTTATTTGAGTGGATTCTTCTCTTGTGTTGCTTTCTTATTGCGGCAGCAAGAAAGCATTTTGTTTGGATATAACAGCAATGTCTTCTTTTATATTCATTTTTCAGGTAGTAGATGCGGGAGCTCGTTCACTTAGAATGATATTTCAATCTAATCAAGCTCCAAAGTACGACTTCCTTCAAGAAAAAAACATGGAGTTTCTTTTCTCGTTGTTAAATAGCGAGAATGAGAACGTTAGTGGGCTTGGTGCGAGTATTATTGCTCATGCCTGTGGAACAAGTGTAGAGCAAAACGTTCTCTGCGAAGCTGGTGTCTTGGAGAAGCTTGTTATCCTTCTTGATGGTTCTCTAAGCCAAAGAGAAGCTTGTCTTGAATCTTTAGCCACGGTTTTGAAGAATAACCCTGAAGTTGTTTCGGACTTTGTTGGACTTGAGTCTGGGAGATATTTCAGTTATGTAACTGAGTTAACAAAGGATAGGTATCCAAGGACGAGGCTGCTTTCTTGTCTCTGCTTAGTTGTTATATACAACACTTCTCCGTCTTATTTCCTAAACATGGGAACCAAATCAAGATTGATAACTACTCTACTTGAGCTTCTTAACGACCCTGGTCAATCTGGAGATGCTGCTGCGTTGGGTTTATCTTGTCTGATTGCGGACAAAGAGGATTTACAAAAGTTAGCTTATGAGGCCAATGCAATCAAGAATATTGTTGACATCTTAAAGAGTGGTAGTGAGCTCCAGCCTAAACGTCTTCAGGGTTTGTTTTTGTCTCTAGCGGAATTATGCTCGAAGCTGGAGGATTGCAGGTGTAGCTTCCTGTCATTGCAGGTGCGTTTCCACACGCCGTTTTCTGATTGGATATTCGGTAGTTTAGCATTTACTTTGTATATGCGCTAAATTGGTTTTGTCTTATTTGTCCTTCTACTAGGTGTTAGACTTGCTGATTGATGCGCTAAGACACAAAAGTGCTGATATAAGAACTGCAGCATGCATTTGCTTTAGAAACGCTGCTCGATCAGTCAAGGTTTGTTAACATTATACATCTCGGATGCTATTAGTATTTTTCAGCTGCTTTCTATTTAGTGGTAAGCCGCCTGAGACATGTCATTTAGAATTTGAGTGCAGGACGTTTCACCAGCGATCATGTTATGCTTCCTTTGGTTCAGTTATTGCATGATCCATGTTCCTCTGTCCAGGTACCTAGTCACATAAGATGCCGCATTGACTTAGTTTCTGATCTGATTTTTTTTTCTTTAGATGCAAATGACAGAACCAGTTTGAATGATACATTTACCGTATATCGTTTAACAGGTTGCAGTTATTGGTGCTCTAAGCAATATAGTATTGGATTTTTCATCACCTAAGTCAACATTTATAGAGTATGGAGGACTAAAACAGCTTATTGAGTTGTCAAAATCAATGGATCCAAACGCTCGGTGTAGCGCTTTATGGGCTTTAAGGAACCTCATGTTCCTTGCCGATAATAAACGTAAAGAACTCTTCTATTCAGATGTCAAGGCTCAAGGATTTGCTTGTCTCATCAGTGGTAAATTATTCGACTGAATCCTCATATGATTCATCTTGATGAAAATTTTTGTCAAATAACGACAAACGAACTTATTCCCCTCAGATCCTGAGCCCCCAGTACAAGAGCAAGCTTTGGCCCTCCTCCGTAATCTTGTTGACGGATGTATCAGGTCTATCGAGTTTGTGTTTGATGAAGATGGTCTTATCTTAGATGCTATTGGTAGGCAATTGAGGAAAGATCCACAAGCTCAAATGGCAATACAGGTGACAAAAATGAGAAACTTTACCCTATCAATAGATTAAAAAAACCGCTAATATAAATATTTTTCTTTCGTCAGGGAATGTATGTGCTCACGAATGTAGCGAGTGGGACTGAGTTACATAAAGAAGCAGTCATGCAGCAACTGTTTCCTCAAGCAAAATCAGGATCAGAAAACTTCGTGCTTAAGTTTTTGCAGAGCGATGAGAGCCAGTTACGGTCAGCAACAATCTGGACAATCATAAATCTCACTAGTCCTTCAAGTATTGGTGCATTTGATCGGCATGTGAAATTGCGGAATGCGGGTATCATTCCACAGTTAAAGAACATGGTTAACGACGCTTGCCTCGATGTTAAGGTCATAAAGGATCAAACTTTAATATTGACCTTTTACCTTACCTTGTTTACTCTATTACTTATTATTGACTTAACTATGTTCTTTCAATCTCTTTTGCTTTGCAGATTCGCATCAGAACCGTATTGGGCCAGTCCATGTCTTTTGGCGATAATTAGCAACACACAGAGATTGATTTTTCACAATCCCACAGATTATACATTGAACATATCAGTAGTGAGTTAGTTTTGATTCAGTTTACAGCATGTAGCCAAAGAGAGACAGAGCCTTGTGTTTATTATGATCATGATCATTGATTGTTCTCTCCAGTTCCAGACACATCTATCATTCAACAGGTACTTTA
Source organism: Cardamine chenopodiifolia (assembly GCA_963922655.1). Taxonomy (NCBI): domain Eukaryota; kingdom Viridiplantae; phylum Streptophyta; class Magnoliopsida; order Brassicales; family Brassicaceae; genus Cardamine; species Cardamine chenopodiifolia. Next base: position 17,653,391 of record OZ000483.1, read on the forward strand.
CTTTCTCAGGCTTTGTTCTTCTCGTTTCTGGTCTGGAACCGTCTTAACCAGACACTTGATCAGAGCATAATGTTATGATTTATTACCATATTTGTTTCTTTGATCAGAACAGGATTAAGAGATTTTATTTATTTCTGATTAACAAAAAACAGTGTTTTTTGTTTGATTATGTGTGCAGGTGAAAGCAGTGAGAAAGAGTTGTACTATTACATGTGCCACAGGTGGATTTAGATCCACCACATTTTTGTTTTTTGGTTTTGAAAGAACTTAAATTGTTTTGTAACATCTCTGAGTATCAAAAACATCCGAGTTTTGTATCAATAATTTTTATTTTTTTGTGCCGACAATATCAATAAATTATGGTAGTGTCCCAATTTAATCTCCTATTTTGACATTTTGACAGTCAAATGACGCACGATCTATTCACTTTCGTGACGACAAAAATTGGTTTGCTATAAATAATGTAATACTTTCACATTAAACCAAAATGATGAATAAGCGATATTCTATTGCTGGTTTGAGACGTTTCAAATGTCTTTAACTAACGAAGTGACTAGAATTGGCGACGTAAGCGGTATGAGAAAAGCAAATAGAATAAATTTGTTGTTTATTTTATTTTCGTTTTCTTTATCAAACATTTGTGTCCTATTTTCTGTTTTCTGTAATAAAGAACTATTTCTTATACTGCACCGCTTTAAAACTCTCGTCGTTAAGCGGACAAATTGGTAGAGAGACGTTTAGATATAATTAATTACTAAACGTCAAACAAAATTTATTATTTTTAATTAAAAGAGTGAGGTTGAGTTTGGATGCATTGCTATGTGATTGGTGGTGGGCAACCACTGACCCTTAGATTATCCAACCACCGGATGAATAGTTTATAAATTATTTAAAACCAATAAGAATTTGAAAAAACTATCTATGTGATATGTCTGTCTTTTATGTAATACTATATGGCCTTTGCGAATCTAACTCGCCGTTTGTATACAGTGAATCCTATGTTATCTGAATCCTATGTTATCGATCCCATGACAGGATCCAACCTCGACTACTGTCTACTTTCTAACAATTCTAACCAAACTGCAAAACACTAAATTTGGTGTGTTTTCATCTCTAGTAAAACTCCATATTTCACACTAATTTTTTTTAGTGTTTTGTGAACAGTGTCACGTCAAATATAATGTGATACTGTTTATAAAATACTAAAAATAATATTATTTTATTTATGTTTTCATTTAGTAATATTATTAAAATGTTGTTTATCAGTTAAAAATTAAATAAACGATCAATATTTCTGAAATTTTAACTTGCATAAAATATCTAAATTAATACATAAATAAATTAAAATTACACAAATACATATTAAAGTTCAATTAAACAATGAAAATATAAAATTACAAAACTAAAACCAAACAAACATAAATATAAATACAACAAAAAAACTTTTAAGGACATAATAAATTTAAACAATAATATAATATAATAATAATTAGTATTAATCAAACTATTAAAAATAAAGATAAATCTTAAATTTAATAATATAATAATAGAAAATATTATTTTTGGTGTGAGATTTGGTGTTGTGGTTGAAGATGAGAAAAAAATGAAACACCAAAACACCAAATTTAATGTAGATTTAGTGTTATGGTTGGAATTGCTCTTAGAAATTTAGGCTTTTCTTTTTATATAAGATTTCTGCCGTATGAAAGAAATAATAATAGTGAAGCTATTCACTGTCACCTCCATTTTATAAGTTTTTTCTTTTGGTAAACAGATTTTAAACAATTTGCTGAGAATCTCAACTAAACCCAAAAAGGGTTAGTTGGGTAATTGAAAGAATATTGTTAGTTGGAGTGTAGAAAACCCATGCATATATGATAGATGCATTGAATTTGAATGTCATCCCACGTGATTTATAATACATGAAAGTTTTGAGTTCATTATATTTTATTAACTCTGCCTGTATTCTGAGTTCTTTCTCTCTCTTTTCTTGAGAAAGAATCTTAAGCCTAAATAGAAAATAAGCTGTACATAACTATACAGTTTACGTAACAATTATATGTACTTCTTTATATATATAAAAGAAGCAATTATATACACTACCTAATACTTCCAAGAAATAGTGTCTTTGAAGAGAAAATTTCTTTCTTTCTTTTTTTGTTTTTTAAAAGGAAAATATCTTAATCATCATATGTGAGACTCTTGTCTTGGGACTTTTAGTTAAATGTGAGACTCTTGTCTTGTTTTAGTGAATTATTACATGCATGTTTAAATATTTTAAGCTGTGGATATAATTGAATTTATTATTATAAATAGTATATGCATGTGACAGCATATGAGTTATATACAATATAAACGTAAACAATGCTATTATTCACATTTAATTAACTTTTTCACATCCATTTATACCACTAACAATATTATTACAGCAAAAGTGAGTAAATCAACTATCGTCTTTGTGTTTGTGTTTTACCGCAAACTTAAAATATGCATTTGAAACAACCACACAACTAAAACCCCTTTAAAAAAAAAACAACAACAGCTCAACTAACTAATTTCTTTGGTAATTTGATACCATCTTTTTAAACGAGAAAAGGGTTTTATTCTTTGATATATTCATCTAGATTCTTGTTTATTTTATTCTTTTAGCTTATTATGGACCAACAAATAGGATAATACTTTAAAAAACAACTGTTGGCGATAGTATTTTATTAGGAACCGAAAAATTCATATTTATTTAATTATATAAATAAAATCTCTTATAAAAATGGATGGAACCATGTAAAATTATATGGTGATAAAATAAAATTTTAAAACGACTGTGAAATGACGAGATAATCATTAAAAAAAATATTCTATCCAAAAACAAATGACGAGGTAATCGTAAAAAAATATTATTTTATAATATATTTTCTTCTATGAATATTTAAACTAAAAGAAAGAAAATAAAGCGTACCCATTTCACACTTCACAGTGACTTACGTACATGCATTGATCCTCCACCAAAAAGAAACCCTTTTTCTTTAGTTTTCCAAATACTAAGCAATTCTCTTCTTTCTTTTTTTAACTTACCTTTTTCTTTCTTGGCTTTTTCTTCTCTTCTGATAGAAACTTTTTCCAGTCAAAATTTAAGAACTTTAAAGTAAAACTTCCACTAACGTTTTATACACACTTCTCATGTATAGATTCACATTCACCCATTTCCTCTTCTCTCTCTATTTCTCTCTTCTCTTCCTTCTTATGTTGGTCTAAGATAATGGCATCAAAAGGAAAGAAACCAATAAAAAGAACAACTACAAGAAAGAGAAGAAGAAGCCATCTCAAGAACTCATCTCCTCCATGTAGTATCACTAGTGACGTCACTTCAACGTCATCGCCATCTACTTCACCTACATCAACCGCCACGCCATGTTCGATTCCAGAAAGTGGATGTTGTACTCCAAAATCTAAGAAGTCACGAATACCGGAGATGCTGACGTGTCCGCCTGCGCCAAAGAAGCAAAAGCTGGCGCAAAACTGTGCTTTGAGGAGGAGACAAATCGCGTTCTTTGCTCCTCCTGATGTAGAGCTCTTATTCGTTTTAGCACTTGGTCAACAAATCAATAAATAAGTTAAGTTTATAATTAGGGTTTTGTGATTATTATCATGGTATGATACTTATCTCAAGTTTCTAGTTTGATTCAAAATACAATAATGTTGAAAGTATATTATAGAGAGTGTAGTGTGATGTTTTGCTTCTTTTTTATTCTTCTTATTTTGCTTTTCCCCCTCTTTGGTTCTTTACTAGTTTTTGGATAATTTTGAATTAGGTGGATTTGAATGTATGGTAGGGTATAATTAATCAAATACCCTATCTCTTTTTTATTTAATTATTTTGTATTTTTTTTTTGGTTTTCTGTAATTGATTGGTGCTCGCTAACATTTCAGGCTTGTTAGCTTTGCAATTTGTTGTTGTATTTTAGTTTGAGTTCATTACGAGTTGGATTACTGTTTTTACATACTTTATTGTTTTTTCCTCGTTAATTTATTCGTAATCTCATCAAAGAAGAAATTCTATAAGAAGTACTTCTGAATCACCAGTGTTATTAGAGTGATGAGCTCAAATTCAAAACTGTTTATCCGAGTTCAAAATATGTTAAGTTCGATAAGGAAAAAAGTTTATAAAGCAAAAAAATAGTGGATGCAGAATAATATGTATACAAAAGTTTTGGATGTAATCCAAAGCTATAAAAAGATTCAACTGTTTCTAGTTGGATTTAAATAAAGTTTATAAAAGTTGAGAAATTACTGCGCAAATATATTTGGAAATTAAAGAAATTACCTTATTTGATCTGTAATTATAAAAAAAATGAATTTAGTAAGTAAAAAGGGAGACGAAGGATATGTTTAACAAAGGCATGGCCACAGTGTCGGGGCTGACGATAACATATTCGTTGGGAATCCAATGAAAGGACTCGTGCGGCTTTTTTAATCATTTTTCTTTTTCTTTTTTTCCTCCCACTTCCTTTTTAAGAACAAAATTAATAATTATAAGTTACAACGAATGTATAAAACTACATCTATAAATAGAGTAGCTAAGAAGACGACACAACCTCTATCTACGTAATTTAATCATTCAATTTCCCATCATTTATTTCTTTTGGAATTATTGCTATGTATAAATGACTTCAATAATGTGGATAAATCATAACATGATGTACGTATATCTCATGATTGAAATTAGAATCTTACACCTCTCCGTGTGTACTATTTATTCGTTTCTAGGTCAATTAATTGATAGGTCACTTGAGAGTGTACAACATAGATGGGAGAATCTGAAAAGAACAAAAAAAACTGTAAATGTTTTGCATGCTAAAAAGTTTTGAAAACTTCTACTTCTATTTTTTATCGTTTTAAAAGTCAATCTGATATAGAAAATTGTAATTCATATTTTGGTTCAGTGGTTTGAACATCTGATACAATTATCAAGTTGGAAAAATAAAGTAAATCTGATATATACGTTTTAACTTTTTATATAGTATAGATGTAGCTTTGTAACAGGTGGTAAATAATATAATCATAAAACAAATCAGATCTTGAACATCTTCTGATTCCTAGATAAATTCTATTTAACTCGTAACTAGTATTTCTGTTGTTTTAGTTGTTAATTACCCCCATGTTTTACAGTATCAACTAATAAGTACAAACACTTAATCTGTACACAAAACATGTAGTCCATTAACATATTACAAATCAATCAAAGGTAACTTTTAACCCAAAATAATATTTTTACAAAATATAAAACATAAAACTTCAAACATATTTACTGCGTATCTAGAGAAGACTTTTACTCCCAAGTCATAAGCCCCAAGTGTTCTATACGAAGGCTCATATAGTTAAGGTTGCCTTATCAAATCATACTTAACGAAGTTTTTCGATTGGTTATAATATTTTTTAAATCATCTATACTATTAATTGGGAAGTATTTTATATAAAAAACTTTAAAATGTAAAATATTACATACAATTTTATTGATATAATTGCAATGTAAGAATAATAATAAATCTTTTGTATGCAATTTTGTCAAAGTATTTAATGAGATTTTCATAAATTTTATAGTTACCAAAATATTTTAAAATCTTCTAATCCAATTAATAATTTTTAAAAATGATTTCTAATTAATTATGAATTTAAATACGATTTTTTTTATTACTATATTCACATTAATTATTTTGATTTTTGAAGATTTTGTTAAGATTTCTACTCTCATATTTTAATCCTATTTTTGTAAAAAGTTTAAATCATTACATAATTAATATAATAATTAAAAACTTAGATTTTTTGGCATTTAATGTGATTTAAAATTTCTTAAACGGATATATATTCTTCGATCGATGAAAAAAATAAATGTGATCTGAACATCCTATATCGGTTAAATATTTTTGGTTGTGGTGGTTCAAAACATATTATATATATGACTAAAAGAATCCAAATATGGATGAGAAGGAAATTTGATTTAATAAACATTTAAATTTAAAAGTTTTTATTCAGTTTAATGCAGTTTTTAATTGAACCATTTAGTTATACATGATATAATAAATTTTAAAATTTTAAAATATTAGAAATATATTTAAATTTTATAAAAATTTAAAATATAAAAAACCTAAAATAGTAAGAATATACTTAAAATTTATGAAAATTTAAAATATTCTAAATATAAAAATTTTAACTTTATGAAGGAGTATGTTTTTAACTTATTTTTAATTTATAAAAAATAAGATGTTAATAATTTTAATGTCAACAACTATTTATATAGTTTAAAAAAAAAACATTGATCGAGTATATGAATATGATTTCAACGGATTCAATATTTTATCATTCATATTTGAATCAAGATCAAAATATTATATTCTAATTTTTACAATGGTTAGGACGAGACATGTCAGATAAAGACGGGTCATGATGGATCTTAGATCAAATTTTTAACCATTGAAATAATTAATATTGGACTAAATCAAACTGTTATATTTTTTTGAATAATATAAAATATATACATAACACCACGTTTAAATCAAGATCTAATATTTTTTATCAAGATTTAAATCAAGATGTAGATTTTCAAATATTTTAATTTTTACAATAGATTATTACGGTTCATGACAGATCTTAAATTGAATTTATAATAATTGATATAGGGCTAAATCAAATTATTATAAACTTTTTGAATAACATAAAAATATACACATAACACCACTTAACTTTACCAGCCAAATCATGTTATAATCTAAACTATCAAACAAAATTTATCTATAAACATAATATCGCATGTACGTACGGATTTTGAATTAAGTTTTTTTTCTTAATTTTTAAATTTAATTTTCTATTATAATTTATAACTACAAACCACCAAAGTTATCCAAAAAACAAAAATTATGCACTAAATTATTTATAAAACTTAAAACATAATTTTACGATTATTATGTTAAATTTATAATATATTTATATATTATAGTTTCCTAACACAACAAAATAATATAGTTCACTGACATTATTTTAAAATTTATACAAAAAATTTTTATAAACATTTTTCTGCAGTATGTACGTAGTTAGCAGTTAAGTAGTTAAACATACGTACATATAGGTGGGGATACTCTAAACAAATACTAATTACTCGGTACTTTCGTATATTCATGCAAGGAAGATCTCGCACGTGTACATGTTATAACACACGTACAAACAAAAACACAAATTAGCTAAAGCTAAAAAATCTCCTTGGAATGAGGATTTGATTTGAGTCCATCAATTTCTTTTGGTTTACTCTTTATATCATTTTTGTCTTTGTATAATTATTAATTAATTAGATGTCGTACCAAAATTAGTTGTACTTAAAGTAAAGTATTTAATACTTGCTAAGATAATCAACAAATCAAAGATAAAGCTTATCGTACGTTTATGTCAAAGCTGATTTAACCTTTTACGAATCCTAGGTTGCACTATCCCCCACAAACAAACACACATGTTGGATACATATACATATTCATTCTATGGGCTGTAATATGACACGTAGGTTACCCATTAAGGCCCATTCCAATAGAATCAATTTAATTTATTTTTATTTTTTTGGCCGTTATGTTCGCTCACTTTGTCGTCGACCAAGCACGATCCATCTCCGGCGTTGCTATGTCTTCGACCAGGCAGAATCAGATCGTTGAGCACGTCGCCCTTTTCAAGCTCAAGGAAGACGGCACTACTTCCGGCAAGATAAACTCCATGATCAACGGCCTCAACGAACTTGTCACACTCGATCAGGTGGTACACCTCTTCTCCGGTCCTATCTACCAGCTTAGATCCACCTCCACCTTCACTCACGTCCTTCATAGCTGTTACAGATCCAAGGAAGATCTCAACGCTTACGCTATACATCCCGATCACGTATGCATCGTCAAGGAAGCTGAATCGATCAGAGAACACGTTATGGCCCCTGATTGGATTCCCGATCAAGTTCCCGGAAAGATTCGTGATTATCTTGATGCTACCATTGATGTTGAGTTCGTGGTGCCGTCTTCTTCACAAACCTTCTAAGAACTCCAATTTCATATTTTCTTGATCGCTGTATTTGAATAAGAGATGCCACAACCCTCCGATACTACATTAAATAAATATCGAGACACAAGGAGAATATAAAAACTAAGGCCTTTTCTTTGTGATATACTCCTTGAGACAAATCCAAGGCATTAGCAGAGTTCTTAGGAGTGGACGATCAAGCCTCAAGTGTAGAGAGTAAGAACTATGCATCATATATCATCCACACAGGAAGAGACTGCAATCAAAGTTTTTAGAGGATCAAAATTTGTGTGAAAAACATAGAAGAATGCTAAGCTATAGTTCTGAGGCTTTCCTATAGATACATTCAAATCTACTAAAAAAAACCAAATATGTACCATTTAAATCATATCAAGCAGGGAATATAACTGATCAACCAAAGCAGGGATTAACTAAAATTGACAACGATGAGTCTTGCTTCTTCCGTAGCTGTAAGAATAGTAAAAATTTAAGATATAAGAAGACAGCACATGCGTATTCTTAGTGCCATGAACACGTTCTTTATATTCTGCAACAGATATGTGGATTTTATCTTCATTCCAAGAAGAAGAAATTTCAGGCCAGGTGGTAGAGAATTTACTGCTGCTGCAGTTTTGGTGTTCAAACAAAAATGTGATTATGTGAGCATGATAATGTCAGATACTTGGTCAACAGCAGGACGACGGTTAACGTTTGATGCATCAGGCCTCCATAACCATAATCTTTCTTTAAGGTCTCCGTAAAGGCGATTTTCTCAGCATCAGAATCCCCAACTATCAGACCTCCAATAACTTCAAAACCTTTTGGTAACAACTACATACTTTGAAGCAACAAATAATGGGCTTTTGGTTGAAGCCCAAGTTTGGCCCAACTTTTGTATTTTTGTTCTTTTTTCTGCGTCGACTATTATATCTCTCACAACCTTACGCCGCCAAGAAATATAAGTGTCTGTCTGTGTATCTTTCCCCTACCGAATATAATTTTTTCTTGCAATGTTCTCTATCCAGATATTTTAAAGATCCCCATCTTTGAAATTCGAGTCACACTGCTTGTATTTGTGAGAATTGGATTGTTATTGGTTGAACTGAAGCGGTTTGTATCTTTGAAAAGACTTAAGAAACGGTGCCGTTTTAGAAGACATAAGAAATTCTATCTGACTTGCTCCTGATTTTAACAGAGATAATTTAAAGTGGAGAATCATGGCGGCAGCGAAAGGAAGCGATAGGAAAAGCGAAGGAGCTTTGGATGAAGAGAATCTAGTCTATGAAACGACCAAAGGTATAAAACCCATCAAGAGTTTCGATGACATGAGAATGAATGATAAAGTTCTTCGTGGCGTTTACGACTACGGTTTCAAGAAACCATCTGAGATTCAGCAGAGAGCTGTGATTTCAATTCTCAAAGAACGCGATGTTATAGCTCAGGCTCAGTCCGGTACTGGTAAAACCTCTGTAATGTAATTAAGATGTGGAACTTTAAAGACTGCAAGATCTGTTTTTTACGCTTTATTAATCGACTTGGTATTATATGGTCAACAATGTTAACAAAAGCGCGAGGTGATAAGCTAATAGTGACCTAGTTCCTAGAACGACTAAACATTATAAATATGATATTATAGATAAACAATTATACTAAACTATGTTTAATAAAAATAAAAATATTAAATTATAAACAAAAATTAGACAAAAACAATTATTTAATTCATAACAAATAACAAAGAAACGTTTATACTATGTATACAAAGGTAAAACTTATAAATTCAAATCTATGTAATTAAAAATTGGAAAAATATACTAAAATGAGATCATATGTGATTTTAGGTGGTCGAAGCGGTTATTTAAGCGTCGCCTGAACGTCTAACGCCTAAACCAAGTCTAGGCGACCATCTAAATTGTTTTTTAGAACACTGATGGTCAATGCTTCTGCTTTGTAATTAGGATGAGGAACACTTACTTAAGGCTGAAATTTCTGTTTTACATTTTACTAATCCATTTCATATTACACGGTTAATGAAGCTAGCTTGTGATTACTGAGGGAATTTTACTTTCAAGGCTGCAAGATCTGTTTTTTACGCTTTCTAATCAACTTGGTATTACATGGTCAATGATTTTACTTTGTTATTAGGTTGTGGAAGGCTTGGTTTTAAATAGCAGTAAATGATGCTATCTGATGGGATACCGTATTTTAAATGATGCAGTACAATTGTGTGAAGCATTTTAGAAAAACCAGCATGATGAAAAACAAAAGCAAATAAAAAAACAGTGGCTAAGAAACTGAGTTCCATCTGTTTTAGATATTCAGAAACTGAATTATAGTGATCCAGAAAAGAATTGGAATGCTGAAAAAGTAAGGAAAACTATTTGATTCTGAGGATGCCGAGATCATATACTTTCCATCCGAGTCCGACTAAGCCATGACTTGTTGGGATGGCATTACAATAAATTGGATCTATATTCGGTGAAATAAGCATATTGGCTCGCAACACATAAATTGGATCACTTTTATGAGCCTATTCCGATAGCTTATGTATTACATGATGATTTGTTTGGATCGGATGTTCATTAATGAACATATTGGTGGCATAGGAAATATCAATTCAATTGCAATTTACGATTGGTGATATTTAAAAACTGTTTGAAAAAGTACTAGTATACACCATATAAAGTACAAATACTATATAGTAGTAAAAGATTAAAAAATTTGAGTTATTTTTGAATCTTCAATAAACAATATATACTCAATTCATATTAAATGTAGTTTTAGAGTTTAAAATTTGATTTATTATAAATATTGTTTTGTGTTTCCAATGCATTTTTTTGATAAAATTCATAAAATTATCTCTATTATTTTAATGTAATAACCAACGAAAACATGTATTTTATATTAATAAAGGATAAAAGACACACCTTTATTATTTTTTAAAATCTTTACACTACAAATAAATTTTTAATGTAATAACCAATGAAAACATGTATTTTATATTAGTAAAGGATAAAATACACAAATTTATTATTATTTTTAAATCTTTACACTACAAATAAATTGAAACAGAAGAGGAAGTATTCAAATAGACTATGAAAAAACATGACTCGAGTAAACAACCACTAGTCGTTGACAAAAACAAAAACAAAACAAAACAGCCACTAGTCACTATATATTTATTACGGATATCGGAAAAATAAAAATAAGATCCAATGAGGTTCTTGGTAGTGGCAGAGTTGTAATAAAAATGGCAAAGAAGAAAGAGGAAGCAGCGGTTTCATCACGAACAACAACACAGCTTTTATTTGAAAATGGCTCCACTTCACGAGGCTCCTTCTCTCTCTCGCCGTAGGCTTTACTCGAGAAGCAGACCCAAGATCTTTAATTTCGGATTATATATACATCAATGCAACACATTGGACAAACACACAATTTAAAATTACGAACAAATTCGACCATCTTTGAATTGATGATGCGCTTGATTTCTTCAAGGTTGTCTCTTTTCTTCTCTACTTTCGAGTGATTCTTTTCTCTATTTCGCAACGGTAACAAAAGGGCTTCTTTTTTTCAAAACCCGACAGTGAAAGATCAAAGCTTTCTTCTTCTGACAATCATCATCAGAAGAGATAAAGACAAAGACAAAGACAGAGACTTTCGCTGCATTTTTTGTTAAAGTCGGCGGTAAAAAATGGAGAGAAGAAACGATGCGACAATGGTGATGAAGAAATCGAAGTGGCAGTATCCGCTAGTGGGCCATCCGACGCCGAGGATTCTTCAGTTGCCACGTAGGCATAATGTTCGACGAAATGCCGCAAAGGTGAAGACAACATCACCTTCTTCGTCGTCTCAGAAGGATCGGAGAGTGAAATTGGAGGTTCTGTTTCATCAAGAGAGGAGTTTTGATCGAGGGACATCGATTGTGATGGTGAATGATGGTGGTGACGTGGAGGAAGAAGGAAGGAGAAGAGGGAAAGTTGCAGACGGGAGAGAGATTGGTGGGTTGTCTTCTTCTGCGGTTGATGAAGTTGAGGAAGCTACGTGGAGGTTTCAGGCGGAGATGTTGAGATCAGAGTGTAATTTGTTAAGAATCGAAAAGGAGATTGCTTTGAAGAAGATGGAGAGGAGGAAGAAGCGAATGGAGCGGACACTGAGATCTGCTGTTCTTACTCTTCTCTCTGTAAGTCAAATCTGATTGGTTTGTGTGTTGTGTTTGTGAACTGTAAGCGTTTGAGTTTAAAGATGTTCTTTGTTTGATATAGGGGAAACAGAGAATCTCAGAAAGGAAGAAAGAGAGCAATGTTCTGGAAGATGAGATTAGCTATTTGGTTGAGAAACTTAATGAGTTAAAGTCTCCAAAGGTTAAGGACATGGAAGCTAGAAATTGCAGACATAATTTCGACAGGCCAGCTTCTGTTTTAAGAAGAGAACTGGAGAAGTTCGATGAAGGAGTTTCCGAAGATGTTTGTGTCAAAGGGATTCAGAAAATGGCAGAAGCTAGCTTCTTGGTCCATCATAACTCTCCAGCTGATCAAAATGTTCTTAGGAACCATAATGGAAATGTGAATGCCAACAATCCATTGTAAAATGGCTGAGTCTTTTTGCATGATTTTGATTTTGATGTTCTTGCTGCAGATAGATACATTGAGTAGTAAAATGGAGGCGTTATCGAAAGGGGTTTTGTTGGAAAGAATGGAGAAAGAATATGGTGCGAGCTCTGTCTCCAAATGCATCGGTCCTCAAGATGCATCTGTACAAGACATGTATAATAAGGTAAATTTGTGAAAAAGCATTCTCTATATATTGAGCTCAAATGTAGTTTGTGAAGATAATTTTTTACCTTTTTTGGCAGGCAACTAAAGCGCATGAGGAAAAGAAAGACTGTTCTAGACACTGCAAAGCAGTTATGAGGAAGATCGCGGAAGAAGTGAGAGCAGAAGCAGAGCAATGGTCACAAATGCAAGAAATGTTGAATCAAGTGAGAAAAGAAATGGAGGAACTTCAATCTTGTCGTGATTTCTGGCAAAACCGCGCTCTTGAATCAGATTCCAAGATACAAAATCTACATTCCTCAGTAAGATAGAAATTAAACACCATATCATAAGTCGGAGACTTTAGCACATGTTGAAATGGTTGTTCATGAATCTGTTTTAGGTTGAAGGATGGCAAAGAAAGGCGTTATCAGCAGAGACAAAGTTGAAAAACATACAAAAAGAGGTTTGCCGATTACAGGAAGAGATCAAGAGATTGAGGAAGGAAGATAAGTTAGAACCAGAGAAGAACAAATTGCCATCAGAGTCAGAGAAGAGGGTATTGATTTGTAGGTTAAAAGAAAACCGACATAGCAACAATGGAGATTGGTCCAAGTACAGTGAAGGAAGAACAACAAAATCTTCAAGCTCAAGAACGACTTTAAGGGAAATTAAGAACGGTTCAGTCACAGCAAGGCAAAGAAACCCTAATATCATGAAAATGTAACCTTTTGTTACTTACAAAATAACATAATTTTTTCTGATTTTCTTTCTCTGGTTAATAAATTTGCGAATTTAGATTATGAAAAACTTGGTTTGACCATGATAAAGTATGGATTTTTATTAAAAAATTTACGGACGAGATTAAGAAGAGGAGTCACATACAAAATTACCGCAAAAAACTCTTAACGAACTCTCCCAAAAATGGCGCGCTTAAAACCCAAAAAAAAAAACAGAAGAAATAAAAAAGTAGAAAAGCTAAGGATATCTCACTTTTGAAGATTTCAACCACAGAAAAGAGAAATATTTTGAGAAAAATCTGAAAGAAGAATGAGCATCGAAGAAGAGAAGACGGTGTGTGTGACAGGAGCTTCAGGTTACATTGCTTCATGGATCGTCAAGCTTCTCCTTCTCCGTGGCTACACTGTTAAAGCCTCTGTTCGTGATCCAAGTTCGTCTCTCTTTTCTCTATTCAATCTCTTCCAAATCTATATATCTAAACCTAATATATTAGGTTTAGATAGAAGATTCATGTGTCGAGATTTCTTTTTTTTCTTAATGAAATTTGTAGGGATGAAAAATGATTAGAGATCCTTAGATTTAGTAATTGTTATATGATTCAAGATTCATAGATTCGCTCTCTCTCTGTCTGTGGTTTCAATGGAACAGATGATCCGAGGAAAACAGAGCATTTACTTGCATTGGAAGGAGCAGAGGAAAGGCTTAAATTGTTCAAAGCAAACTTGTTAGAAGAAGGTTCTTTCGATTCAGCCATCGATGGCTGCGAAGGAGTTTTCCACACCGCATCGCCATTCTATCATGACGTCAAGGACCCTCAGGTCTCTCTCTTTCTCATTTAGCGCAATCTCTTGTTATCAAATCTTCCATTGATTTGTGTTTTTTTTTTTTTTGCAGGCTGAGTTACTTGATCCGGCAGTGAAAGGAACAATCAATGTTCTAAGCTCTTGTTTGAAGACTTCCTCTGTTAAGAGAGTCGTTTTAACTTCATCTATAGCTGCTGTTGCTTTCAATGGAATGCATCGAACACCCGAAACCATAGTTGATGAGTCTTGGTTCGCCGATCCTGACTATTGCAGAGCTTCTAAGGTAAATCAAAATAACTTCTGGTTACGTGATCTTTAAGTTATCACTCTGTTTTTGCTGAAACACTGTGTTTTCATTTTTCAAAAGCTATGGTATGTTCTCTCGAAGACATTAGCTGAAAACGCAGCGTGGAAATTCGCAAAAGAGAACGATTTACAGCTAGTTTCGATAAATCCAGCTATGGTGATTGGTCCTCTCTTACAGCCAACGCTCAACACTAGTGCTGCTGCAGTGCTAAGCTTGATCAAAGGTAAGAAAAACACAGAGCATTGGTTTGATGTAGACACTTACTAAGGTGAACAATGATTTACATTTTCAGGAGCACAAACGTTTCCTAATGCGACATTCGGGTGGGTAAACGTTAAAGATGTTGCAACCGCTCATATTCAAGCGTTTGAGAATCCAGCTGCTAATGGAAGATACTGTTTAGTGGAGAGAGTTGCTCATTACTCTGAAGTTGTTAACATTTTACATGATCTTTACCCTGATTTTCAACTCCCTGAGAGGTAAGTTTTTTTGTTTGTTTTAATGTCTAAGAAACAGAGTAAAACAGAGTCTCTGTGTTACCTTATTGATAAAAAACAAAGCTCTTTGAAATGAATTCGTTGAAAATTTGTTGCAGATGTGTAGATGAAAATATATATATTCCAACATATAAAGTGTCTAAAGAGAAAGCAGAGTCTCTTGGGGTTGAGTTTGTGCCATTGGAGGTTAGCATTAAGGAGACTGTAGAGAGTCTGAGAGACAAAGGGTTCATCAGATTCTGAAAACAAAACTCAAACTAGAACCAGACTTGGATCTGTTTGTGTTTCAGTCCCATGTTTTTTTTATAAATTTTTTTGTGTGTTTTCTTGTCTTTAATTCAATATGATGTGTTGGCTATGATATTGTGAACATTTTTTTTCATCATTTTGGAGTGATGGAATTAAACTATTTTCTCATTGGAATTTGTATTTGCAGGAAGATTCCTTTTTGAAGTGGTTACAGTATAATATAGCCAATAGTCAAATTAATTACCTTTATCTTTTGCTTTTAGCAAAAGTTATTAGGTCTACATATATTTAAAATTTTGTTTTACGTAGTAGTTGACATTTCTTAGATTCGTACCACTCACTATATTTTTAATTGTAAGTTGTGATAACAATTCACTCAAATGGAATTTGACACATGGTGATAAATGTACTAAAAGTAGTTGAGTAGAGTTGATGATAACATTTTATTCACATCAAAAGCTAACCTTGTGTATAATTGCCAAATTAGTGATGTTTAATGTCAACCATAACTATTTACCTCATCATCCCTTTACTCTTTAGTCTTTACACAAACGATATGATTAGTAACATTTCTGAAATCATAAAATAGTAAAAGATTTAAAATATATATCCCATAAAAATGCTAAATTTGTTAACTATAATATAAAGTATTTATATATGTGTATATATATAATATATGTATATAAATACAATTTAATCAAATAAAGAAAATGGAAAATGGAGAAGAGATGAAAAGGAGTTAATGGGGAGGAAAATGTAATTTTTTTCTTGTTATTTATTCTTATTACTTTTATTGTGTTGTATTATCAAACAAATGGTTACATATTTATAATGGAAGAGGAAGAATGAGAGATTGACACATATACGATGATAAGAATACATAAAATGACATGAATACATAAAATGACATATGTGTGATAATAAAGATAAGAAATTGACAAGTGTACGGTGTTGTGGTAATATGATGGATAATCATTTTTTTTACATGTGTTTTTAATCCTTTCCCTTAAATATACATCACTAATAACATATTGCATATTGTTTTATATAAAAATTTATTGGATAAAATTATGACAATAGAAAAAGAGTGTAGTGAACGAAATCTATATCTGGAAAAGATATGTATAATTTTTTTATTTATAGATTTCATAGATGAGGCATTATAATGCTATGAGAATATTTTCTGAATGTTGTAGTAGGAAGCACCTTTGTTAAGAGATTTGTTGCGTTGTCACTTGAATGAATATACTGAATATCAGCTTTCTTATTCTTCTCGAGTTAAGTGTAAGAGAAAAATCTTGGGGGGGATATACTTTGTTCTATCGTTCTTGATAAAACCTTCTTATTTTGGGTGACACGTGCAACATCATCTCCGTATACTCTTGTTAGCTCTTTATTGGTGGTTACTATACTTACTTCTTATATATGATGAATCATATATATGAGCCATATGCATTCTCTACATGCTTCATGAAGCATGCTGAATTCTGCATAATTTGATGAAGTGGGACCAACGTTTGTTCTTATGAATGTCATACGATTGTAGTTCCTCCAAAAGTGAAAACGTATCTTGAAGATAACAGAAGATATTTTTTTTATTCATTCCAATATATATGGATGAGTTGTATTCTGAAAAGATGCTAGTAGCAAATTCTATATATGGTCGGGTATAAGTTGTAAGATACATAAGATCATCGACTGTATTCAATAAGGTCCTTCGGGAGTAAGTACTTCCTTGTTATATTGACAAGGTCTGAATGGATTCTTCTAAACATTCGGAGGTCCATTGACCATTAGAGTACTCAATGATTTGTTTTATCCATAATAAATCATTATAAGATCCTTTGATATAATTTGAATGATGCATAAATATTTCATTTTGGATATGCTCTATTTAGAGCCTAAGACAATCTTTGCAAAATCTTTTATTTTGAAATTTTCTTTCATATGAGTTCTTGCATCATCATTCTCATTTTGAGTTTGAATTATGTTTAGATCATCAATATACAACAATGATCAAGAATCCATATGAAGATTTTTTTATAAAGATGCAAGGGTATATTTCATTCTTTATATACCTTTTATTTGACAAATACTCACTTAAGAGATTATGTGTCTGGATTAATTAAATCCATTAAGTGGTCGATGTAATTTGATCACACACATCCTCTTTGCAAGGTTTTAATATAATATCTCTTTGCTAGATGTTCAATTGGAATACCTCAAGACAATTTTGTCTTTCCAAAGTTTTTTTTATTCCAAATTACTCATTTAGGGTTTTGATGATGTTCTAAATTATGTTTAAAAGCTCTCCAGAACATAATTATGATATCATAATTTCTTTTAGGGATTAAGCCATTTAGACATTTTCTTATGAGGCGCAATTCAAATCGCTCATACAACATCAAAAATTATTTATCCGGTATTTTAACAAAAATTGGCCTGACATACCATTGTGTTTTTACATCATAATACCATTTGATGCTTTAACTATATCTCCAAAATTTCTCGTTTTTCATATGAGTTTAACATAGACTGGACTGCATTTTTTACTTATTGACCAATATTATTTCTCTCTACACTCATCACATAAAAGAGATTCGTGATCCTCATTAATCATACCGCGTGTGCTTTATCATTTATATTGTCAACAATCATTTTGTCTTTGATTCTATATTTTCCGTAATGACATGGTTAATCGAGATCTCTTAATCATTATCAATGATTTCATTCAGGTACCTAATTATATATTAACCATATCAACGGTCTCTTGTTTCTCTCTAGGAGTCTAATCCTCTTATCTATAATTATTTGCTCTCTTTTCAAAGATTTTCTTTACTTATAGAGCCAAAATAGTCTATCACGTTTCTTACGTGTCTTAGACTTAATCTTTCATGGACATATAAGGAGCATTTTCAGCTGGAATATGATAATGAATTATCTTCTGAACTTTATGTTCATATTTATTCTTTCTAGGATCAATAATGATAACTCATTTCATGAAATCTCATCCATCAGGTACTTGATTTGCAATACATCATAATTGTGATCTTTTGAATTTTGAATTTCAAGTTCACAATCATTTATTCAAGGATTCAAACTATTCAATTCTTTATAATGACGAGAGATAAATTATCATAAAATGATGATATGCAAATCTTTCAATGATCACATATCTAAATGATAGCTTGTTATTAAAGGGGAAATTTATTTCCAACAATATATATTTTATTCTCTTTGAATGTCACTTTTATTCGGTGTAGTAGAGCATTCATAATATATATATATATATATATATATATATATATATCACACACCCATAAAGTTCCAAATGATAAATCTTTTATCTCCAACCATAGATCATTCATGGGAGAAATATTTCTTATAACTTGTTAGCTTTATTTGTAAAATTATTTCTGTATGTAAAACTGTATGTTTCATGCCAACACATGAGGATTAAATTCACCATAAATCGTTTTGTAATCCCTTGGATTTTTTTCATGGACAATTCATTAAAGCTCATTTTTGAATGTGGACACCATCTTATGGATCCTCCACTTTATTTTAATCTACATAAAATAAGTGATAAATTTTAGGATGCAAACTCACCAAAATTAACAAACTTTAGGATGTAAACTTACCAAAATTACCAACTTAATGTCGATGTGGGTTCTTTAATTATCCCCATCGAGATCATGATTCTTCTAATACATTCATGTCGAACTGAATCCCACTATGATCAATAACATATCCAACTTGAGTCACGTATTTATTTTGGATACTTTTAATTTTTGATGTGAGACTCTTAATGTCCCTTCTTAAAATGATGGTTCTTCTTATCCATTCATCTTGGACCGATTCATACTTTTAGATCGGCTATATTTGTGAGTATGATTTGGGGATTGAGTTTGTTTAACCAAAAATGGTGATTTGGCTAAAAACCATATGATTCATGAGGCATAGCGTACATTAGAATCAAGATGAAGACATAATCTTCCACTCTGTATATAATATATAATTTCAAATGAAATATAACATAAATTTAAATAACTTTAATATAAATTTAAATAACTTTAATATAAATTAAAGGTTACCTTTGATGTATCATTGGTAAAGATGTGAGACTTGAAAGAGAAATTTATGGCTATTAAGCATAAATTTTTAATGATCTTTGATATCATTGTTGCTTAACCAGGGTGACATAAACAATTTTGTTATGCTTGTCTCCATTGTAGTCAAACATTTGATATTATATTTATTTAATTTTTGGACGTTTTATTAAAGACTCAACCATGCCAACTGTCTTTAAATTCTTGTGAAATGAATTCACCACCATTATCAAGCATGAATGATGAATTTTTTATGACAAAATCAGAAAATTGTGCATTTAACTTGTTTTATTTGGCAAATGAATCTTGCAAAAACTGTATTTTGTGTTGTCTACAGACATGCACATACTGGCAGCTCAGTTGGGGGGGACGAGAAGGGTGATGTTTCGGGGTCCAATTCTGTATCCCCTCGTGTCTTAATAAATATGGGTCCCAATTTTTTAATATATATATATATATAAAGTTTAGATTGAAAAGGGTCAAAAAAGTATTTTTATGTATATTTTTTTCATTATAAAATTACAAAAATATTACTCATAAAATTTTAAAAGAAAAATTTTTAGTAAAGAACCTTAAAAATAAAAATTAAGGGTCCAAAATTTTTTTTTGCCTAGGATTCATATAAATATTGAGTCGGCCTTGCATGCACATATAACCATCTACAAAATGTATTAATCAATATCATAAATATCAAAATGACTGGCATATAGAAAGAATGTATCTACATATATCACCATGTATTCTCTCTAAGAATACTAGCGATTCATTTCCAATTGTTTGCTCGTGATGACCGATTTATGAGTTTTTCTTAGAGCGTGCATCACATGAAAACTCATCATATTGAAATTTTTTATGGTTTTCAATGAATGACTATTAGAATTTTTGGACAAATTTGTATCATGACTGAATCAAAATGGTCAAGTCTTTTATTCAAAATTTTAAATGTATGAGTAAACTTTGTAACATATGATGTGATCATACATATCTTTGTGCAATAAAATGCGGAGGATATCATTGAGAAATTCTTCTAATATATGTTTCCTCTTTGTTGTGATGCAAATATATCCAATGACATTCTTATTTATACTTTTTATATGATTATTATCGATTATAATAATGCAAAAAAATAAAATTTCGAGACTTTTGGAGAATATAAGACATCATCGATTATAAAATGTATCCCTTATGAAGTGGAAAGACTAGCTCATCTCCAATTACTTTTGCACTATCTAATATTATATTGACACGTGCCTCATAAATTCTCAAAAATAAGAATATTTTTATTTAGAGAAATATTTTAATGTTTTTAAACTTGATATAACACATATAATTATTATTTAAAATAAATTGATTACCTAAACATAGAAATTAATAAAATATTTTAAGAGTCATATTTTTTCTCTATATAAGAATTAAAAACTTGGCTTTCATATATTCATACATGCATCATTTTTTATTTGATCAAGGAGGAGGTAGAGCCTGCCATATGTAATAATCAATTTGAAAATAATACATAACTTTTTATTTTATTGTAAAAGAAGTAGAACCTACCATATATTACGATCAATTGGAAAAAGACATATTTTTTTATTTTATCGTAAAAGAAGTAAAAACTACCATATATCACGATTAATCCGGATAAGGTATAGTTTCATGATGTCTATAATATTTACGTTATATAAGCATAAATTTATGATTTATGTGTACTTTAATTCGTTAGATTTGAAATAAAGAAAACATCGTGCTTTCAAAAATGAATCGAGAGCTTAATTGTTATAAATTATAATATCAATATTTATATATATGTATAATATATATATATATATATATGAGTGTATAATTTAATTAAATAAAGAAAATGGGAAATGGAGAATAAATGAAGCGTTATCAAACAAATGGTTACATATTTATAGTGGAAGAGGAAGAATGAGAGATTGATATATATGATGATGCAAATACACAAAATGACATGACAAGTGTATGGTATTGTGGCAATGTGATGGATAATCACATTTTGTACATGTGTTTTTCACAAAATTCACTATAGAATTCTGCTCAAAAACAAAAAATATGAATTTTGAGATTTATTTTTTATTCAACCAATAATATGATCTTTCTGTGTTGTAAGTTTTATTTACTCATGGAGAAGCTCAAAAAGAGGATGATTCAGATGATCCAGTTGTTATCATCCTTAACTTGTGTTTCCTCCGACCATGTTTGCTGCACATGTTCCCACACAAAATCTTCCTCTTCCTGCAAATTCCAATATATTTTTAATCCTCAAGAAACAGAATCTACTCCTTATACTAATAGTACATTGAGCCCTCTTAATCATCTCTTACCTTTAAGATGAATTTGACAGTTGTTGTGCAGCATTTCCTCTCATCCCCTAAAATATCAACGATTAAGGAAGATAATTAGTTAATTTAACTAATATGGGGTTTGTGTGAGTAAAGATGTTGATGTTTTTATTACCAGTTTGCTCCCATTTATCAAGCTTTACTATCCAAGTCCCTGGAGTAGTGTCTTTTGCCAAGACCTGATCTGTCCAAACTCGAAACTTCTTCCCTTTCTTGTCTCCATGATACTTCCCAAGCTCATCAATGGTGTCTCTGAGAGACTTTTGAGCACCAGATGGATGAACAAAGACACCAGCAGGATGCTGAAGTGGTTTGACAAAGAACAAAATAATAATCAAGTCCCTTCGATCGATACAGTAAGATATGTAGATAAAGAGAGAAACAAATTTATACTCACACATGAAGCTTTGAGGCTTGCTGTGTATGTCTCACAGTTCTCAACCTCACCTCGTCTCCATCTCTCATAGAACAAGAAAAACTTCACAACCTCATGACCAGGGTTCACATTATCCGCCTTGCACTTTAAGAAGTCAGAAACATCTCTTGGGGAAAGGTTTGGACCAAGCTTAAAATGACCAATGGATTGTAGAATCGCACCCGCACACCGCTCACTCGCGTGGATTATGTTTAAATTGTCTTTCGCATTTTCAGCATGCCACTCCAACAACTCTTCTTGAGCATTGCTTACCTATCAAACATAAAAGAAGATTAAAACATAGAAACAGAAGAATCAAAAACGATCAGACCGCGAAAAAGACCAACCATGACACCATACACATTAGGAATGGTAAATAGTTCAGTATCGTTCCCAGAGTCTCCACAAGCAAGTGTGTTAATAGGAAGCTTTCCTTCAGTCTTGAGCTTCTTTAGTAGATAAGCAAGAGCTTGTCCCTTTCCTCCACCTTTTGGTAGAACATCAAAAGCCTTACCTCCACTGAAAATAATTTTGATTTCCAACTGAAAGTATAACACAAAACAAGATTCTAAAGTAACAAACAAAGATCACAAGAGATAAGGCAAAAGTTATTAATCTTACCCCACGTTTCTCCAACCGTTGAGTTAGCTCTTTAGTCACTGCCTTAACGTTACTCTTGTCAATGAAGAAGGTAAGCTTGTGTGGCCTCTGTTCTGTTCCACTCTGCATTCAATAATAATCACACTCTTGTCATTTAAATCCCTGGCAGTATATGGTGAGATAGAGAAACTTTGTAATGTTAACCTGAAGAGTTAACTCAGGGAACTTGCTGGTTTCTTCTTCGACGATTCTTCGGTCCCATTTATGATTCATGATTTCAATCCAATTATCATCAGTAATCATGGAGTTACCATAAGCTATCTCAGTTCCTACAGATGTAACGATTACATCAGGTGTTAATAAAGGTTTTTCTTTCCTTAGTTTTTTATACTTTTCTTGTGTTCTTCCTGTTGAGAAAACAAGAAGTGAATCGTGACGATACGCGTCTTCCCATAATGAATTGAATCTCAATAGAGAGAGATTCTCAGGATCATGATGATCAACCTGAAATGAAAAAAACAAAAACGTGTAACACATCAATTAATCAAACCGTTGTTCTTAACAAAAGAATCAAGATTTAGAGCAAAACAGAGTCGGTAGTTGCGTTTTACCATTGTATCATCAAGATCTGAAACTATCATTAGACGAGGAGAAGATGTTAACCGCTCCATGATTACAAATCAGCGTCTTGAAGATTGATTTAAAGTCAATCTAAGATTACATAAAGAAGTATATATTAGATCATCCGAGTCCTAAAATTAGGGTTTATATGTCAGAGGCGATCGAAGGAAACGATTCTGCCTAAAGATTACAATATGTTTCGGTTCTTATGATCTAAAACGTTTACGATTAGATTCAGCTGATTAATCTGTGTAAAGGTTCCCACTTTACGAGGGATTTGAGATTGAGACAAACCTGAGGAATGCGAAATAACGATTGGTGTAAGAAGAGAATCGAAGAAGATTTGTTTGGGATGTATGAGTTTGTGAGAGGATTTGAGTGTCTGAGTGCAAACGCAGCGCAGAGCGAGGGAAGAACAAGTCAACCTTTTCCTCAGATTTATTTAAAATTTTTATTTTGTTTTGTTTCCACAAAAATATTATTTTTGTTTAATTAATAGAATATTTTTTAGATTTAGAGTGAATTGGTTTATTTGATAAAGATTATTCTATTAAAATTAGGATGGTGGAAATAGTAAGGAAGAACATAATACTAACTAAAGCGAATTGGTAGAACAACAATATATTGTTTGAATATGTCATACATGAATATGACACAATGACACGTATCTATAGACTATAGAATACATTACGTAAATGATTATTTTGGTCTATATATTATCTATCATCTTTAACATCTCTATTCAATAAGAAATTTTGATGTCTTCTCCAATATTTCTTTCTTCAGTCTTTTTCATGAAAAGTTGATTAGATTTCTTCTCATTCGCAATCACCCGTTTTAAAAATTTCAAATCATATTATATGTCGAGATTTAATTTCCAAGGTGTGCTTCTAATTACAAGTGATGTGTACGTTCCATAAGAAACCTTTAAATAATTGTTTTCAGATCCTAACCAAATCCGGATCCAGTAAATTTGGTGACTTAGTCATTACACCAATGTGTATTATTTTAAAATCCACCAATTATAAATTTTGAAAATTTTGAAAACAGTTCAGTAAAATCCGGAAAAACTTAAGCCGGTATGTATTAAAATAGCAATTAAAATTTTTTATTTTTTTATTATATATAATATTTTAGGGAAAGTGTATTGTTTATGATTTTGATAAAAATTTTATTATGTCAAAAATAAACGGAATAGTGATAAAAATAACTAATATTAGTTGATGTGATGTATTATTAGTTTATTTATTTACATTTTAATATATTTTATTTTATTTTATTTAAATTTAGACCGTTTTCAAAATCACTTTATAATTATTTTGATATATTATTAAAACATTAATTGCATTGTTTTTCTTCTGTATACAATAAAATATAAAATATTTACCAATATGTTGATTCGCGATCGATTTGAATCAATCCACGGTCAACCTACTAACTCGGTGATTCGGAAGGTAAATCGGTTTGCCATCCGAATCGGTTTAAAAACATTGCTTATAAATCATATGTTTTCATTTTCGCATTTTATTTTGTTTATTTCTATTCCAAACAAACAAATATTTCCTTTAGGCATCTGCTTTTTCTTCTTCTTCAAACTAGCCTCCAACAATCACTCCGCAATAGTAATAACTCCAATCCAACGGCACATGTTCAAGCGCAATGCTTCGTTACTTTCAATTTTATCATCATCAATAGTCAATCTCAAGACCTCAATTTCGTTTTAGGGGCGTATAGAAAGATCTAGAATATTCTAAATACTATTGTTAATACTCTGTAATTATGATATAATAAGATTCACATATATATATATATTTATATAGTTTAGGAAATCTCTTTAGTATATAAATATATGTAACATAAATCATTATTTTTATGAGAACAATATATAATTTTTTTACCAAATATTTTATTTTGATTAAAAAAAATTTTATGTAAAATTTATAGATTACTGGATCGAATAACGTTTGAAACGAAATTAATATTATATATTATGATTTCGAGATTAGAGGGATTACTGATTTTGGTCAATAAAATAAAAAATTTTGAAACAAGGTATCAATTCTTCGTCTCAATTGGATGCTTTTTTTACAGCTAGCTTGCTTTGGTAACTTGGCTTACTCACAAGACGCTATACCGGAAGGCAATATGGACTTAATGTAAATTATGTTTATCTCTGGTTAGGTCATCGCAAGCGGATTAAGTAATCCTTTAGTTTACAGCCACTAATTTATTTTATGTTTCATAAGGTCACCAATCACTATTAGTGATAATGGATATATTTTAAGAGGCACAAAAAACAATTTCACTAAAAATATTGTTTTATAAAATATTTAATATAGTTTTACATGATTTTAAAATTAATATTGTTTTAAATTTTGAATAATAGAAAAAGGAAAAAAAAAAAATTTTATTTGGACCGTCATTTTTAATGGACCAATCTATCTCTGACTTATGGTAGGAATGGAAAAACAAAAATTATAGAGACCTTATCCACTGCACAGCCTACACACGAGTTAATAGACAACGTATTATTGGGTTCCGAGACATATTACCACTGAAAAAAGAGTAAGACATTCAATAGCAATCTCCGGGGCCTCGAGGTCAAATTATGGGTATCATGGTCTGGCACATCCTGCAGATTTGCCTTAGGTTGATGATGATGGCTATTATGTGTTTTAACTTAAATGTTGTATTAATTTGTAGATTGTTAAAGCATGATTAGTGGTAGTTTTAAGATGAATCTCTCACAATTTTTTTTTTAAAAAGGATAAAAAGAATGAGAAAATGAGAACATTTGAGCCCATGGGGAACTTCAACATCTGTTTTATCATTGATTAGTTCAATTCTTTTTAAAATTTAAAATTTAATTATATAATCACTTTATATTAAAATATTAATTTTTGTTTTGTTTTAAGACTATATAAGATTTTCATGGATACAAATGCTCTTAGTTAAAATTTTCCTTTTTTAAATAATATCAACCCAAGAAAACAAAAGTATCAACTATTGATTGCCTATGATCATTGCTTAGCAAGTTAGCATTAACTATTGTACTAATTAAAATAACCTCATCCACGACCTCTTAATTCTGACATTTTCACACAAATTAAAAAATATGTAATTATACAATTAAATAATTAAATAATGGTATATTAAATGAGGCAAATTTGTATAATTTCATATTTTTTTAATTTGTGTGAAAATGTCAGAATTAAGAGGTCGTGGATGAGGTTATTTTAATTAGTACAATAGTTAATGCTAACTTGCTAAGCAATGATATCGCACATCATCTTCAACAAGCTCTTGGTAAGGTTGACGATTTTGATGATCCTAAACCCACTACGACTTAATTTAACAATTAATAAAATATTTAGATAATTAATCACACAATTTGGACCAGGCTTTGTTTGGAAATTTTGTGAATGCTCAAGGATCCAATTTTAAATACGTAGTATCCGAATTTGTTATCTGTGTAATGTCTGTTTTGTTTGCATCGCATTTACAGTTTCGATGTATGGGTCACGTATAATAAATTGAATGTTATTTAACTACGTCGTTATTACACTTCCAGAAATATGTCGAACCGCTCCACCTCCTCTGTCTATATATAGAATCCTCCTCTCTTCATTTGATTCATCAATTTTTTCACAAAAAAAAAAAAACTTAGCAATTTTTCTCTTTGTTCTCTCACACAAAAACGTAAATTTTGAAAGTATAGCGTAGATTTTATTTTCGTAGATTCTACATTTTGAGTGTAGCAAATTCGATCTCTAGGAGATTGTATTTTGGAATTGTGAATTGTAAAAAAGCCAGCACATTGAAAATGATTTTAAAAATTAATGAAATAAATTGTATCTCGCATCCAAGATATTCAATTTTCTAAAAAAATTCATCTCAAAATTCTTTTCTTAGTTTATTTATTTATTTGCAATTTTATTTTGGATTTTTGCGGTCTTACGGTTTCAACCATTACTGGTTATGGATAATGGATTAACCGGTAAATTCATAAGTATCGAGACCAGAATCATCCCGATTTACGACGTTAATTATCATTACAGTATTAAAAAGGTGTGATGTATATATATATCGAATCTGTGGTTTAGGAGAGATTCAATAATCACTTTCATCGGTTACGATCGAGTTAACTGGTAAATATGTACAAGTAAGTAAGGTAGGAGAAAAGTGGACCACTCAAAAAGTAAACAATAGGAAAATGGATGATGAATCTCTGTTTCCCCAATTACCAAAACTTTGAGAAGAAAGTAAAGAAACAATCAAATGATGAAAATGAACCAAATTATTAACTATTAATTTTTGAGTTGAAATATACAAATTTATATTATGTTTCATGCAATTGTTAACAACTAGACATGAGCAATTGATTTAATTCCTTATAAATCTTAAGGAATCTCAAAAAAAAAAAATTGGAAGCTAGCAACTGACCCCATATTAACCAACTTAGATCTACCCCTACCCGGTCCCTAACATTAGGTGACATTTAAAAGTATATAACTAATGTGACCAAAGATATTTTAAGGAAAAAAATTATTTAAATATTAATAAATTTTAGTTGATTTTTTTGCTATTTCTATACTTTCTAGATTATCTTAACAAATCTTCTTTACAAATGATACAATTTCTACATTCTATAAAGGCAATCACATATACCATTATCTTCAACAAATTTCTGTAACAATAGTCACAACAAGTAAAAAATAATTGAAGAAATTATCAATGAAGTTTGTTTTTATTGTGTTGTTAGTTATTACATTCGGTAAATGTTTTATTTTTTTATGTATGAACTTTTAAAAAAACTTCTGCATACAAATTTTATGTTCATAACAACAAATTATGTTTTTTATACAGTAATGTGTATCGTAACAGTTCAAAACGTTGAAACAGAACGTTTATTATCTGAGAAAACTCCTCAGAATGTAGTGCATCAAGAAACTCTGCTTCAAGACCTGCAAGTTATGAAACCACAAGGAGTTTACTGCGACAACGGGTGTGAATTGGTATGTTTTCCCGATCCTTCTCAATGTCGTTGTATATGCTAATTATTCATATATATCCTCTCGTTTAATTGAATAAATACAATATATTTTCATTATAATAAAATTTATTTGACATTTATTAAGTACATTAATCATTGCTTTCGGGAGTTGTATGGAAAAAACAATATATTTATACATATCAGATATTTGAATATTACTGGTATTTTGTTTATTCAACTCTTTTTTTTGTTTCAATCAAAAATTTGAATTATTCGTTAGTAATAATTTTAAATAAAATTTCTGATAAGAAAAACATTGTTGGATTGTTATACAAGTCTAGAGAGATTAGCCAGATAGTAAAATGTCAGGATCACCTCCTAATTTATATAATAAAAATAGTTCTTTGAGTAGCATAAAATATCACACATTATTGGATCGAAAATATTTATGTCGGATGAATCAACGCTAATAGGGCTAATTATTTACAAACCTTAAGGATTTTTAATAGTTTTAAATTCTTAACAAATTTTTTTAATCAATCACACTTTGAAGACTTAGAAAAAAGTCTAATTGCATGTTTCACTTTATTATAATGTATATTTTAAAAGTTCCAATAATGAGGCTTTTTAGGCTGTAGAAAATAAAATAAAAAACTGAAGTTATGTGACAATTGTTTCAAATAATTTTTATTTTATTTTATAAATTAAACAAAAAATAATTCAAAATAAATAATAAATTATAGTAAATTAATAGCACGTAATACATCAAATAAATTTTCTTCCGAATGTTTTGTTTTGTTGATGTATATATATTGTTTTAATATTTTCATAACAAAATATATTCTGCATATTAAACAAAATATCTGAATTGATTTCAATAATTAAAAACCTTATAAATACAAAATTAACTTCTGCATTTTAAGACAAAAAAAAGTTCACAAACAATTTTCATCTAAATATTTTATCTTTGTAACTTGTTATGCTTTACATACACAATTTTGTGATATTTATTGATAAATAAAGTAATGAATTTTAACATTAAAAATAAAATAAATAACGAGTAATTGTTGGATTGTATCTTAAAAAAACTGATTCTATCTTTTAGCTTATTTCTTGAATATGTGTTATGGAGCAATATAATCATGACAACAGAGGTGGTCATTTTAGTGATGTGTAGAAATAAAATATTATTCAGAATTTTAACGATCTATTTGGAGGTAATTTGAATTGAAAACATGTAAAACACTATTTTAATTGTTTGAACCACATTTAGTATAATATTTATTTTTATTATCTGAAAGCTCACACATTCACCCAAATTTTATTCAGTTTGTCTTAACTTTTGTTTAAAATTTCAGTTACAGAACCAAATATAAGTTTTCGTATTTTGTTCCCTAAATTTTTATTATTAATAAATTTTATTATGTATTTATATCATCATTTCGATTTGAATATTGTATAATTTTATATATAACAGTTTTTATAGTTTTGTTAGTAATTAAATTTTAAAAATATTTAAAGTCATTGTTTTTATAATAAAATTATTTAGAGCAAAAATCTATAGTAATAGTCCTAACTAATCGGCCCAATGTTAATGTATTTTTGAATGAGTTTCCGATAAAGAAGAAGAATACAAAATCCATATGTGGCAATTGCTGTGTGACACAAGACTTAACACATGATGATGCAGTGTTTTTGGTACGTGTGTCGCTTTTCAAAGATTAGTGAAGACAGAATTTAAACATGTTTTGGAGATATTAGTTGGAGTCAATCATAAAGGGAAAAATACTCATAAAGATATTTGGAAGTTGTAATGGCATATATATATTGGAATTTGATATGGAAAAAAAAGTCAAAAAGGAAAATCTTTAAAAACTCAACTAAAAGATTTAGTTTGAAGATGTTTATTCTTCAAATGATACAAAAAGTTGCAGCTGATTTGAGGAAAATAAAAAACATATTTTAATGGAATTTCAACTGCCAATAAACATCTTTAAAATCGAAACTAGTAGAGAATTATTTAGGTGGATTTTTAAACGTTCAATGCTTTTCATTTTTCAAGTTTCATTCGGTTAGCTCAATGTTTTTGGCTAGCATCAAATCATAAAAAGTTAAACACATGAAAACAAACAATCCGTACCCTAGTTTTTATTGGGCCTAACAAAGCCCAAATTAGGCCCAAAAGTCTCTCGATTCTTTTGTATATCTCTGTTCCTGTTTCTTACCAAATCTACCGAGTCCCACAAAAATCTCTTTTGCATCAGAAGAAACTTTTGTTCCAATGGATTCTCCTCAATCAAATTCCAAAATCGAAGAACCAGAACTAAATCCCATAGGCGAAGAAGTAGAAGTTTCAATTTCGTTTCCCGACGAACCTACCGGAACCACTCTTCCCTCTGAACTTGATGAGGAACCAATCGATACTGATTTGGAGATATTAGATGTACCTAAGGATTCTGATCCACCAGTATCCGATGTGAGAATTGAATCCGACTCATTCTCTGAAGAAGCTCCAACTGCTTCTTCCTCCGATAACCCTAAATCTCCAAAACCAGAAACCGCCGCTGACCAAAACGGTAGCGCAATGGAAGAAGATGAAGGAGACGAAAAGGAAGATGATCCACCGCTTAAGAAACAGAAGCAGATAGCTTCTCTTACTTCAGTCGCTGTGAAGGAAGAGGTGGAAGCAATGGTTGTGGAGGAAGCAGCGACTCCGGTTGCGAATGCGGCTAAAAAATCGAAATCGAAGAAGAAGAACAACAATGTTTGGGTGACGAAGAGCACACGCAAAGGGAAGAAAAAGAGCAAAACCAATTTGCCGAATTCAGCATCTGTAGAAGATAAGGTATTTATAAGTCCAGTTCCTAGGTTTCCTGATAAGGGAGACGACATGCCTGACTTGGAAGTTTGTCTTTCTAAAGTATACAAAGCTGAGAAAGTTGAGGTAAGTGAAGATAGACTTACTGCAGGAAGTAGTAAAGGGTATAGAATGGTGAGAGCTACAAGAGGAGTTGTAGAAGGAGCTTGGTACTTTGAGATTAAAGTTGTGAGCTTGGGTGAGACTGGTCATACACGACTCGGGTGGTCAACTGATAAAGGGGATTTACAGGCTCCGGTAGGGTACGATGGGAATAGTTTTGGGTTTAGGGACATTGATGGATGTAAGATACATAAGGCTTTAAGGGAGAAGTATGCTGAGGAAGGGTACAAGGAAGGTGATGTTATTGGATTCTACATAAATCTGCCTGATGGTGAATCTTTTGCTCCAAAGCCTCCTCATTATGTGTGGTATAAAGGGCAAAGATATGTATGTGCACCTGAGGTTAAAGAGGAGCCTCCTAAAGTTGTTCCAGGTATGCTCTGTCGTTAAGTTCACGCTTTTCTGGGGTTTTTTTTCTCTGTTTTTAGTTAGTCGCATGTGTTTAAGTGGACTATAATGCGTATGAATGCTGTTATTTGTGACGGTAGAGGGTTTATCTTGTTTTGGTAGAGAATAGATATGTGGTCAACATTCTTATAGATAGTAGGGATTATTGATCACGATTCACATGGTTAAATGCTGAAATTTCGTTTTTGCTACCCTCACATGTATTGTGTAAATGGTTAACGAATGCCTTTCCTTCTGATGTAGGCAGTGAAATATCGTTCTTCAAAAATGGTGTGTGTCAGGGAATTGCCTTCAAAGATATTTTTGGTGGTCGTTACTACCCTGCTGCTTCTATGTACACTCTCCCTGACCAGTCAAATTGTGTTGTGAAGTTCAATTTTGGCCCTGAATTTGAATTTTTCCCTGAGGATTTTGGTGGGCGTGCAACCCCGAGGCCTGTTTGCGAGGTTCCTTATCATGGATTTAATGGTAGACTGGAAAATAATGGTTCTGATGATATGAAGAGTTAGGCAGAATCTGCAGGCGGTATGTTTGACACTTTAACATAGTTTTCCAAAACTAGATATTGGTTCAGATTTGGCTGAGTTTAGTTGCTACAGTCATAGGGTAGCAAATGAACAAATGAGTTCTGTATCTACTCTGAAAAAAATCAGACTGGTTTTTCTGATTTCAGATTTCGATCTTCTTCTTGTTGGATTAGCCATATTCGTCAAAAGTTATTGATCGTTTGTTGTTTTTTCCCCTTCATATGTAACTGTTCTGGGAGTCTATATCTGGCTTTTCCAATGTTGAAAATTTGACATTTTTACTTGGTATTACAATTTTAAAGTTTGAAGCATCTTGTTGATTGTTCTTTATCTTTCTGCAACAGACACCTTAAGGAGGTTGCTTTATTAGTTTTGATTCTGTTTCAAGTCCGTTATGTGACACAAAAGGAGATTTCATGGAACTTATGATCAAAGTAAATTAGACTTCCACAGCTCAAGACTCTACAATAGGTCAGATCTGACTCTTAACGTCAAATATGACTGGTGGAAACTTTTCCTCCTATTCATGTGCTGCACAGCTTTTAAGATTTGCTTCGGCTTAGCCCGAGCTATCAAGCAAGGACTATTCTTCTACTGTCAGGTAACAAATTTCCATATTGGCTCCATCTGAAGCTGTGTTAGCAACGGAACTATCTTATTTGATTTATTTATTTTCTGTGGTCCGCTGATATACTCTCTCTAAGAGATATGTGCATGCATCTCCTCTAATCTGAGAACGTAGTGATGCTTATCTGGTGAATGTCCATTTCGCATGCTAAACAGATCTCATTAGTCAGAATGATGATATCTCTTTTTCTCTTACGTATTAGGCTACAAATAGTTTATCAAGTTTGGAGAAACTAACATCTGACATATTGAAATATATGGACTTCTAGCATAAGGTTAGCGAGCAATATGTCTATCTTCCATTCACGGAAATTGCATCCTGCTGCATATGCTTCTAATGTAGTGGAGAGTTAAGTCCTTCCTGAGAAGAGAGAGCATGATGAACGTGGTATCGGTTGGAGGGGAAAGGTGCCATTCTCCTGAAAGAAGGCCTTTTCTGGATATGGCTCAGAGTTCTCTTTGTGTAAAACATGTGAATAATTGGGAAAACCTTTTCCCGAAACTTGAGGATGGCGAAGAAGCAAATCCTATACGCAATGAGAATCATCACGACAACAACTAGATCCAACCACTTTGAACTTGCTGGATTTATGCCTAGAATGGTTTCAAGAATGAGCTCCCCTTTCATTTTTGGTACCAAAGGTAATGGAGAATCATACTCGATCCCGGTCATCTCATTCTTGAATGCTCCCTGCAAATTTTCAGGTGTGCTCATTTAAGTTATCTATTTTCCAATATAATCTGCATCTTAAAGTTGTGATAACCTGGTTACCTGTAGTGCCCATGCACCATAGTTTATGTAGGACACCGGGTATCGCCAGAACACTATAGGTAAGTCAGGGAACAGTCGGAAAAACCCCGCACTCAACACCATAACTCCCTATGACATGAAGAATATAGCGGTTTTTTCAATTTAGAATAGTCTTAGGAGATTATATAAGAAAGCTTTTAGGTGACAGAGAGACATAGACTGTTCTTACAATGTAACCAGCTCCCAGCATGACTCCCATCAAGAAGTTAGGAACTACTGAAGCTATCATCATCATGCAACTCTCCACAGTTGCAATTGCAGTGATGAGATCGAGACAGTTATAGAAGAAATGAGAAGCTCCGGATTGGAACTTCACCATGTAGTTAACGATTGAGGTAGTAGAGAGGCACATAAGGATTATGAAAGGTAACGAGGAGAGGAAATTTGACATAGTATATACCGCAACCCCATAGTGGCCATTGAGCCTTTCCCGAGAAAACACCTGTTTTTAGGAGTGCTAAAACGTAAGATAGTTTGTAGGGGGAAGCAAGAGAATTTTCTTGTTTAGCTCTTTACCTTCATTTCTTCAATGAAGGATTGGAAACCTCCTATTGACATGAATGTCATAAAGCCTGCCATAAATCCGCCACAAGCTGCAGTATTCATGACATTTGTGTGGTTTCTCCCTACGTTGAAAAAGACTGACCCGACCGATATGGCTAACACTACGTAGACTACAATCCGTAGCCAGTAGTATCCCAAATCTCTAGACATGTTGATGAAAGATCGCTGAGTAAGTATTCTAAGTTGTTTCCACCAGTTTGTTTGACTCCCATTGTTCCTTTCAGTGACAAGTCCCTTCTGTTGCATGAGGTTTAAAATGTGCTTATTAGACTCTCATTATGTGAAACATTTGTAGTTCTAAGAGAGATATTAACTATAACTTACTATTGATGTTATCTCTTGGATTCTTGCTCTTGAAGCTGCTGCGTATTCTGAACACTTGAATTTTCTGACGAGTATTGTTCTAATTTCTGCTGTTGGTATATCATCCAGAGGATCTAATGTGTTTGAAGTTTCATTTAGTTGGTAAATAGAGAAAGAAGAATCCTGCAGAGGTAAATGCTCGAGTTCAAGAGATTGAGAGTAATGTAAGCTCATGGAAACAAAAAGGGCAGAAGAAGACTAACATGGATTCTTCGAGATTCAACCAAAGTCGCTGTGACATCGTCGAAATCTGAATTAACACAGCGAAGGAAGTGATCAGATGGATTTCTTCTGCTCGGACATGGAAAACCCGCTTCACCAAAGAACTGCAAAGTCCAACCAACAACCACACAGATGAGAATGATGGTATGTATATACACTCTTGCCAATGCTCTATCTTATTATTACCTTTGTTGCAGATTTTGATTCTCCAAAGTAAACTGTTTCTCCTCCAGACAGCAGTAGCAGGTCATCAAAGAGAGCGAAAACCTCACCACTCGGCTGATGGATTGAAGAAATAACAGTTTTGCCACTGCTTGCAATGTTTCTGAGAATCTCAACTACAAAGAAAGCTGAGGCACTGTCCAATCCACTGGTGGGTTCGTCTAGGAAAAGGAGACTTGGTTTAGTTAAGACCTCGAGCGCAATACTGAGGCGTTTCTTCTCTCCTCCGCTTATTCCACGCAAATGCCAGTTTCCAATGGTCCTGTCTGAACATTCTTGCAGACCCATCTCAGTGATTGTAGCTTCAACAATGTCACTGATATTTTCTCTTGTAAGCTTTGATGGAAACCTGAGATGGGCTGAGTAAGCTATGGATTCTCTCACTGTCAAAGTTCCTAGCAACACATCTTCTTGTGTCACATAAGCCTGAGAGTTTTTCAAAAGTTTCAGAATAAAAAAACATTTATGATTTAGGTTTTTAGGACATGAATTAGAGTTTGATTGTGTAAAGAGGATAGATTTGCTTACAGAAGCACCAAAGTCAAGCCTTTTGTTCTTGCCATTGACAAGAACTTTGCCACTCATCACAAAATTTCCTGCTAATCTTCCTGCAACCTCACCAAGTAACTTATTAATCAAAATCACACTCTTGATGATACATAAAACATTATACTTCATGTTTTGAATAATCTTCTTGAGATTTAAAGAATTATAAAAATAAACATAAAGTTCTTCTTAATCCAGTTGTTATAGGTGGTTTGGAGCCCAACTAGTCACCAAACCGGGTTGATCAGCTCCAGGTTTATGCGGTTTAGTGTTTAACAGTTTACTCGAGATTCTAATTCGGTTTTACTGTTTAAAACCGTAACGAAAATTGGATCGTGCAACTCTTAACTTTTTTTGTCAGGTTGTTGGTGATTGGTAATTTTTTATTTTTTTTTGAACAAACGGTGATTCGTAGTTGGTTACATTTAAAATCATAAGTTACTGCTGCATAATTTCTTTATACGGTATTGGGTTACAGAAATGTTGCTATCAATCTATTCAATATTAAATGTACGAAAATGTAAGTTTTTAAATGAAAATGAAACTATTCCAAACTGCAACTATGCTTCACTTTTAATTAGTTGTCCTACAATAAATAGCTATGAATGAAAGTGGCAGCTAGAATCCATAAATATAAAGGTATAAATTATCTATGTATGTATCCTCGTGTATATAGAATTTTAGATATAAATACAGCACTGTTTTCAATATTATAAATCTGTTGTTTATATGTATTATATATATATATATATATATGTAACATCGTAAACAAAAAAATAGGGGTTGGTCAAAGCTATAGAAGGGTTGAGAGGAACTTCAATTAATGTTTAAATTTCACCAAAAATGGGATACACTAGTATATTAGGTTTAATTTTTGTTTGTTAAAGAATATATTTAGTTTTAATAAACAAATCAAGTATTGCTTCTGATGGCATACGAAATTTACCGGTTAATAACCAAATATCCCTGG
Organism: Cardamine chenopodiifolia; assembly: GCA_963922655.1. NCBI lineage: Eukaryota > Viridiplantae > Streptophyta > Magnoliopsida > Brassicales > Brassicaceae > Cardamine > Cardamine chenopodiifolia. Next base: position 17,690,117 of record OZ000483.1, read on the forward strand.
TCAAATAGAACACACACAGAAACATTATATATACAACAAATTAATAGTGACTTTTACGGATGACAAAAATCCTTATCTTATTAAAGGATAAAAAATAATTAAATACAACTTAAAAATAACCGATCAAACAAAATTTAAAATGTTGTGAACATTTTTTAACAGTAGAATTCAATTTTCTGCTTTACCAAAAGTGAAACAATTTTTACATATACATGAAATTCTTTTTATGATTTATGAACATAGAATTATATATATATATATATATATATATATGCACTATGAGTATTCGCCCTGAACTTCCTTAACAAAAAAAAATAGAAATTTCTTTGGACAAATCATATTATTAATTTTTTTTAAAGCATTTACAGTTCAACATTGTTATCGTAAGATATAGAGTATATAGAACACTTTACTAAACACTATGCTTAAGCCGAAGACAACAAAATAAACGGCTTCAAGCCTTCAACGCAAAGGTTCGAAGTAGTGGGGAAGTAACATCCTTCAATGTTGGTTTCAAAGCTAAATGTAGTTGGTCGCTACTTGCTCTTATTTCTTATGCTCATTCAATGGAGTCTCTTCTAAGGTTTTTCTTAAGTTGTAATTTATCTTCTCAAGTGTGTCTGTGTGTGTGTGTGTGAAATAGAGAGAGATGGGGAGGGAGAGAGACAGGTTGACCTGCTAAGGCATCAAGAAGCGTAGATTTACCAGAACCAGAAGGACCCATAACCGCTAAGATCCTACTTGGCTCACCACAACCATTCACTCCGTTCAATAATCTCTTTGTTGCTCCTTCACCGAAGTTTGGTATCACCACCGTTAGATCTTCCCACGCCACATACATCGCCACCTTATCACCACCGTGCTCGACCTCCTCCGGAGTAGCCATATATATTGAAACTGCTAGGTAGTAGACAAATAAAGGGTTTTAGACTTGTTGTAGCTTAGGGTCTTTTGGGAGAGAAGGGTGTCATGTGTGTAAATGGTTTGTGGTCATGTTTGTAAATTTAAAGTGGTGTGGTGAATATATTAATTAGGATGGCCCAGTTGGTTTAAACCAATTTGAGTCAAACCAAAACCGTACCAAGAAAAGTGATTTGAAAAAAACCTGATCGAAGAAGCAATAATAAATCGATTCGGTTTTATATTTTTGTATATATATCTTGATAAATTGTAACTGAAAAAGGAATTAACCGTAAAAATTCCGAACTAAAATTCATACTACTAAATGATATTGGTTTCTATCTATTTTATATACAGAAAAAAAAATCCAAAACCATGCTAAACAAAAAACTGGATTAAGCAAGTGTAAAGATATATAGGCAGATAAGAGTTTATACATGCAGATATATATATACATATATATACTTTCTCATCGTAAGTACATTAGCATGCATGCATAGAAGGCATGTGACAGAATAATTGACGTTTGATGTTATATTCATTTACTACTTGGACCCATTAGGTACCATATAAATCGATCGAGGGCTAAAGACATGCGAATGAAATGAAATTTATGGTTTTCGTTTCACGATTTTAGGAAACATGTCACTTTCGTGTGTATATATATATATATATATATATATATATCACGTACTTTGCAATTCATTTATTTTTTGGCAACCACAGATTTTTTTTAATCTAAATGTTTCTTTAAATTTGTCCCAATATATATATATATTAAAATTTTGGAAATGCCTTTGTTTATGTTTTATAATTTGAAAAATACACTTTTCTATTTTAAAAAAATAAAATAAATAATAATTAACTAAATAATTTTCACAAAATAAAAATTAAATAAACTGTTGTTTGGAGATAAAATAAATCTTTATTCTATGCACAAAGTTAGTATCGAATGTTATCATAAATTAGATTTCAAAATCATATCTAATATTATTTGAACAAAAATATATAATATATAATTTATGGATTCTAATAATTTTAAGATTTTCATTAGAGAGTCCTCGTATATTTTGGAAAATTGAACAGATCAAAATTAAATATGGTTAAGAACAATATCATTGAAATCTCATGAGATTATATAAGGACCAAACTGATGAAATTAAAAGTCATTAATTGGAGACATTTAATTCAAATCAGGATAAAGTGTCATATGACATATAAAAGAATATAGTTTGTTAAAGAAAACAAAATAAAAGAAAAGAGTATATTTTTCAAATTACAAAACATAAGGATATTTTTCAAAAAATCCCTGTATATATACATTTTTGATAAAAGGCTTATGTTGATAATATCTATTGCGGACTTACAATGTACAAATTTTATCTTTACAAAAGTAATGTCGCCTAACATATGTTGAGCTGAATAGATGCTCCTAATGGATTTGAAATTTCATGTGGTTTGAAAGACGTGTTTTCAAGTGCTACTAATACACTTTACAAAATTGGAATCTTATAAAATTGTTGGAGAATTAATGAATTGCATATTTTTCTAATACTTATGTGGCTGTTCTAAATTTAATGAATATATATTTTTGAAGTTATTGAATTTATGGTTAGAAAAAAATTATGAGAATAAAATCACTATTCAAATAATGATCTGTAGACATATGTTATTTATTTAACAAAAAAATCATTTTTGTCCTTTTGCCATTTTCTCTTATAACTTACCTTTAAATTAATAATATTAAAGACAAACGGCCGAAAATTACTAACTAAAACGTCCGAAAAAGAGTTTATTTGCTAACGAGGTTAATTTGCTATTTACCTTTTGTTTTTGGGTAATATTAATTTTGGAGTAAGTATCTTAAATTTAAATAATATTAATATTTAATTTGAATCATTATTTAAAAGTATTTTCTCTTCAGCAGTCAACTTTTTTATGCATCCGCTCGTTTTAAATAGTTTGTCTTTTTAAAACGTTATGTTTTAGAGAATGAATATCTTAAACGCACATGACCTGCTTCATCTTAAAGTGCCTTAACTCCACCGTATACAAAATTGATTACCAGCCAACATCAATCTATAACCAAAAGTCCTACTGAAGTATTTACTAATCTCTAATTAGATGTTTTTAAAACTTAAAAAGAGGCTGCCATTTATTCCCAACTGATTTATAAAACCTTGTTACTACTATATAACCGTTTAAAACCTCGTTACTGGAGTTCATTATTAACCACATATTCTAGAGAAAAACAATTAATAGTATTGCTTTTTTTTTGTTAAAGAACAATTAATGTTGCTTAATTAAGGTATACTTAGCCCCATAATGACGTATTTTTCTAACCATTTGTTGTTATGTGTTTAAATAATAGTCCATCCGTTTTAAAATAAGTATTGTTTTAACTTAATTTTTTTTTTAGAATAAATATCGTTTTAGATTTTCAAAACAAATACTTGATAAAAATTACATTTTTATCCCTCTATTCTAATGCATTAACCAATAAGAAAATTTATACAATATATTAATGAAGGGTAGAAAAAATTTAATTTGTAAAAACTTTAAAAGATACTTATTTTAAAACATATGGAATATATTGTTTAGTGCCAATCAACACATACACATTTTAAAATACAAATATTTACAGCGTTGAATATTTTCTTAAATTGTACGAACAAAAGTTAAAGCTACAGTCAGTGTGACTAAATATTAATTTCTGCTGTCAACATAAGTCATTAATGCGGTAACCTAACCATAGGTTGTTATATAAACTTATTAAATGACTTCTTCCTTCTATGGTTCTAAACCTATTCCCATATATATGGCTATATCATAACTTTAATCGATTTTTTATAGTCCATAATATTAATGTCACTGGTGAAACAATGGTCCATAATATTAATGTCACTGGTGAAACAAAAAGAGTAAAACTCGAGAAGAAATTTTTTTTTATCAAAAAAAAGTAAAAAAAAATTATTGGATCGAGACGAATGACGCCGAAGGTTTTTTTTATAGGAAATAAGAATATGCAGAAATTGAACCAAGTTTTATCTGGCATTATTCGTTTTCAGTGAATAATGGTCTAAAATACGGCTTGTACGATTGTAAATATGATATATATACACTCTACAATATAAAGTCTTATTGTATGTTGTACAATAAGCTTGTGCGGTCAAAATATTACAGCCGTATATATGCCGTATAAACGGTGTATATATGATACGACATATGTTGTTTTCTGTATTTTTTAAATATTTTTTAACAAAACTACGTAATTTTATTTTACTTAAATAAGTTAACTTAAAAAAGTAATTAGAAAATAACCTACTTAATCAATCTCAAAAAAATAAATTCTAATATGAATATTTGGTCTTTTACTTTTTAATTTTTCATTCACCATTTTTTTCCATTTCAGATATCCTTTAATATTTTGATTTTTTATGCACTAATGCTGTGTTTTTTTCTTTAAACTTTTGTTTTTGTTGTTTTTATTTTTGTTTTTTGCTTTAAACTTTTGTTTTTGTTGTTTTTATTTTTGTCGGGTTCTTTGTATAGTCTGTAACTGATTTTTAGAAATAAATTTGTATGATTTTTAAATATGAGCATGCTCTATTCGTATATAGTGTTATTGTTTGTTAGAATTTAGATATAAAATAGAAAAAGAAAATGTATACTTTGTTAATTTAGACATGTTGGAGTTAGAACTAAAGCTGCAAATAGTTGACTTAAATTAACAAGTTGAAAGAGTTGAATGAGCATTCACTAATATTTTACCATTTGAGATGAATAAGTTCTCAAAAGGTTTTTAATTATTTTGTTCAACTCATTCATTTTAATGCAAACATTTACAGCCTAAGTGTCTTGATGATTAGTTTGTAATAACTAAAAAGTGTAATGATAATTCATTTTCGCTGGTGTAGTTTTAAGATTGTATAAGTGTCTTCACTTTTATAGTTTGTGATATTGTTGTACATAAACAATTAATTATAATATATATATATATATATATATATATTTACAAAAAAAATATTCACTGTATAATCTCCGCATAAACGGCCGTTACGTTTATATGCTATACAGTTTATATGCTATATAGTGGCTCGCCGTACGTATTTTACAATATTGCTCTTGAGTTACTTTCATATGTACAAAACTATATTGCGTCGAAAATGAAAATATATCATCAGAAAGAAAAAATTTGAACCAAAAAAATATTAAACCAAACAGTATAAGGTTTAGTTTCAATTTCCAATACTTTCATAACTATTAAATTTTCTAAAATTAGAAAACTGTATAGACAGATTAAAATATATATATCTGACGTTTTATTTTAATTTTTTAATTTACTTATATCGGTCAAAATTGTGTGAAATTTTTTTTGCAGTCCAAACGATTACATTCAGAGAGTTTTGGGTTTGACTATAAAAATTAATATTATATTTTGAGGAATGTTCCGTTTTTCTTCAATCTTTTGAATGAGATTGGTTTATTTTGTACTTTTCAAAAAAAATAGTATTTTAAAAATTTCTCATATTTTTAATCATCAGATCAACCGTTTAACTCACACCTCTTATATTGTAAAATTGTATTCTCTAACCAGTCAAGAAGTCATATTTTAATTAATATGCGGTCAAAAAAATATTCTATCCGTGCGTAAATAATTGATTAAGGGTTCTTGATCAAATGATTTATCCATTTAAAGTTCTTCCAGAAAAACATCTTATGCAAACCATGTTTTGTTTTTGCTAAGCCATGTTTGCTTCCACGACTTTTCAACTATTATAGAAAAATATACAGTTTACATTAATAAAAAATACGAGATTTTTTTATAAAGGATACGGAAAATTCATTGATTAATAGACTCTGTCAATAGAATGAAGGCACGAGGAACAAAGAATGCAAACACAAAATGTTGTCTAAGTAAAGCTTCTTTTGGTTAGAAGAGATGAACGTAAACATTCTGTACGACTTACTATATACATATATATATATATATATATATTTGGTAAAATGACCCGAAACCTTCGTTATATTTATTACATTTCAAGTTTTCAACCGTGAACTGCGTATTTCTGACACCTTAATTTAATTCAACTATCTACATTGTAAGTCGTTTTTTCTTACCTCCTACTTTCTTAGTTGTTTTGAACCCCAAAAAGAAAAAGAAAAAAAACACTTGTTTGTTGAAAGTTGTGGTCCAAAATTGCGATGCGACCAGATTTTTGATATGGGCTTAGGCCCATTTTTGTTATGACAGTAGAGTTTCGGGAAATTGGACCCAGTGGCACTCGCTTGCTTCAACTGATCCTTTAAATAAAACCGACCAGCAGATTACGCAATCCGTTTTTCTTAATTTACTTGTTCAGATGGTAATGATTATGCATGCATTAGTTTAGAGTCTAATTTTCTTGTTATAGTAGACAAAATGAATTGAAACGCGTTTTTTACAATGTAGCGCATAATTGTACTATTTATTATTACGGGACAGCATATTATCATTTAACTAACCATTGTTATAAACTTATATACATGAAAATAAATTCAATATTTTTATAGATACAATCAATAAAGCCGTGTTATAAGTTATATCTCCAAAACATTTTGATTACTTTTCTTATCAAGAAACATTTTGATTACTTATTAACAAAAGAAACATTTTGATTACTTTCTATCATTTGCTAACAAAAACCAAACAGTTTATCCAAGAAAATCTTAAATTATAAAATTTCAAAAAACTTTCCTAAATTTTTTATACTTTAGTAGAAAATTTTCGTGATTGTTCCGTGACTTTTTTCAAATTAGCCATAAAAAAAGCAAAAAAAAAGTCACAGAAGAAAAAAACATAACGATAATGGCTTTTTCTTTGGCTACTTAGCCCCGATTGTGACGAAAGTATTAAAATTGCGACGACTTAGCACATATAAACTAGCTCATAGTCACATTCAAGAACTTTGTCAAAACCGTGGCTATATAGCCACTGAACCATTAGTCAAATCTTTTTATAAAAAAAAACATGACAATTTTTACTTAGACAACGCCGACCGTCGTCACTCACGAGCCTCCGGCTTGACTCCACCGGGTAAGTCTGCTTCTTCTCTTTCTCCAGAAGTTGTTTCATCTCTTCCTTCTCTAAATCGCTATGGCTCTGTTTTCTGAAATTTGTGTTTGATTTTGCTCTACCATGCTTAATTTTGTGATAACTCTCTTTCATTTTAGTTGGGTTATGGTTAATTTGATATTGGGTTGAAAATTCGGTTTGGTCTAGGGTTTGGAGTTGGGGTTAGGGTTGTTTGTTTTTCTACAATTAGGATAGCTTGACTGAGGATGGTTTAAAAGAGAAGTTCATTGTTAGACCTTATGAAGTCGGAAGTAACAAAGCACCACCGTTGATACCATTGCTAATTTTTGCAGGTTTAGGATTTGTTGTTTGTGGTTTGATTTTTTTAATTATTGGCTTTAAAAACTGGACATGTAAACCGTTTTTGTTTGTTTTCCTCTTTTTCGTATAATAAAACCGACAAAGTGTTGCAGGTTTTGGTCTTTATTTGTAATCTTTTGCAGGTATTGCGGAACTTGTTTGTCTCTGTCTTTTATTTGGTGTTTTCTTGATGTTGTTTGTTTTGTAGTCTTCAAACTGACCAAACGAGTAGTCATGTGTTTTTTATGTTACACGTCTGAGTCACAATGTGTCCTAAGTAATCCCAGGTTTGATCATAATCCAATTTGTGGCTCCGAGAATCCAACTTCTTCTTCAACTGTTATTGACAGTTTCTTGAGTTCAAACTGTTTCATCACATCATATTTTTCTGCTTTTTAGTTTGTTTATGTTCTGCTCAATATGTTTTGGATTATCTGCTCCGTTTGTTGCAAATTAGTCATTTAAATTGTTTTGTTTCCAGTGATGGACCAGACAATGCCATCAAGGACTTCAGCTGCAGGTCCTTCCATGCCACCATGTGCTACTGGATCTAGAAGAGCAGCATCTTCTGCTGCAAACAACTACACTCAGATGACCCTCAAAGCATTACTGAATGCTCCCTCTAGAGAATCCCAACCACACCTCCATCCAAGGAAACTCAACGGCGCTTTATGGTAAGTTTTCAAATGAATGTATAGTCTTCTCTGTTTATACATCTATAAATTGAATGTATAATTTTTTCTCTCTCTCTGATTTTGCTTGTTCTTATCTCAGGTTCGGTGTAGACCCAAAGGTCCGCAAATTCATCCGAACAGCATGGAAAGCCTACTACATGGGACCATGGTGTAGCTAGAAAAAAGTTCCTAAGGAAAGAAAAGAAAAATGGTGGCAAAGTGGTAAGTGTTTGTTTTCCCTAATTTAACTTTGTTTACTAACTTGCAACTACTTATTTTTTTCCTTTTCTTTTTTGTAGCAAAACTACTATTGGGAAGATCGCTTTAAGGTTAGGGTGTACTTTCTCTGGAAACTTCATACACGGACTTCAATTGGTCAAAAATTTTACAGGATGAAGAGGAAGAATCAGAAGCTTAAGTTCATGAGCGATGATCATTGGACCATCCTTCTGGAGGAATGGGCAACAGAACCAGCACTGAAGAAGAGCAAAGCAGCTGCAGAATCAAGAAAATCTGATCCTCGTGGCAAAGGGATGCACAAGCATTGTGCAGGTCCTCAAAATTTTTTACAAATTGAACATGATATAGTAATGGTTTCACTTGTCTCTCTATATTAGTATTTAATCTGTCATATTTATACTTGATTTTGCAAGGCTTAGTAGAATGATATAAGTTTTTTGGTTATGTATGAATGAATCTTTTGTAAAACTTTTGGTAATGTATGATATTGGATTTTAGGTTATCAGATTTTGCAATTTCAATTTCAGGTTTTAGGTTCTAGAATCTTTTTTTTTTTTTTTGGCAAATAGATGATTAGCCACAAAAAAACATTCGTGTCAATACTCTGGCTAAATGACTTGGCCACGATTTAGTCACTACCAAGAATGTGGCCACTATAGCCATGATATATACGTGGCTAAAACGTGGTTATAAAGCCACACTTTTTTTTTGTGATGATTCTGTAGCCATGATTTTTTGTCACATTCCATGGCTATTTCGGATATACTCACGAAAATTAGATATTAACCACGAAAATTTTCGTTGCTATACGGTTTTTTTATTAGTGTATAAACTCCAGTTTCGACAATATATAAAAATGAAAAAATGAATTTAAGAAAGCTTTCAACAGATCATTATCTTTTAATTCGTTTTAATTTTATTCTTTTACTCTCTATTTACTCACACAAAATTGTACATAGAAACCTTTGATCCACACATCTTACTCTGAATTTATCGTATAAATAAAGATAAACTAAATTTTCTTAATAACGTGGACAAGTATTTTTATAACAATACCAGTAATTCATGTACATGTTATAAAAAATTATCATTCGTAATATCATTCAATTGGTATGAATATATGATTATAAGTTCGTATTCTTCCTTAAAATAGGGTTTGAACGTTCGCAATTTAAGATTCGATACTTGTTATTTGTCAGTGAAACAAGTCATAGTTTACTTATGGAGCGATGGTTGCAGCATTCACGAATAATATAAGTTATTGTAGTGTAAGCTAAATAATAATGGACAAGTCCAACCATTTTTTTATTAGTGATTACAACCCATCCCAGAGATATATACTTACAAAAAAAAAATCCATTCTATATAATATACATTTGCATATTGCGAAGTAACATATATCATCGCGAAGATATGTACAACAGTACATGTATATATCGTGTAAAGCAATGTACGTTTTATACATGTATAAGAGGGATATGATGCATGTAAACCTCAAAGTGCCTATAAGGCTATAAGGGATGATTTCAGTTTTTGAATAGATTTATATTCTTCTCATTGAAAACAAGACAGCGAGGTGGAGAATAATTAAAAATCAATGCAAACATACGTAACGAGTTTACTTAAATCTCCATGCAAGTCCCATGCACTCAAACCCTTGTATATAAACCCCCGGCAAGTTCATCATCAAATCATCCCTACAAAAACAAAAGCCCATCAAAGCAAGGTGGCAAAAAAATAGAAAGCATATATAGAAAACGAAATTCAAATTAATCTCTCAACCATGTCGATTCCCAAAGCTCACATTACTCTGTAGCCATCCTTGTCGTTCTCTTTGTCATTTCCAATAGCCAAAATGTGTGCAATCCAGAATGCAAGGCTAAAGAACCTTTCAACTGCGACAATACTCTTACATTCAACCGAACTGGATTTGCCAAGAATTTAACTTTTGGTGCAGCTACTTCTGCATACCATGTATACATATATATTTCTGGATATATGGAAGTCAATTTAAAGCTAGCTATAACATATTTTCATATAATTTTTACAGTATATATATCCAGTATGATCATTTTATTCATTTGTTTTATCGGAAAGTCATCGGAATTTGTGTTTTTCAACCGATTTCCGACCAAAATGATGGTGGTCAGGATACTGACAGTTTCTTGTAGTGTAGTACATATCATTTTATGTTGCAATTAATATTCATTCATATATATTTAACCAATACCAATCTATATGTGTTTATAATTAATAAATCTTGCATGTGATAAACTTTCAGGAGTTGCTGATTTTGGAAACTTAGCCCTTGCAAATGCTTTTGCCGAGAATGGACGAATTCAAAATCATTGCAGCCATCTTTCTTGTCTCAAATGCGCCATCGCGTGAGTTATAATTCAATTCGTGTTTTATTTGATAGCTTCTTCTGAGCTAGAATTATAAATATTAAATACATCATCTTTCTATAATCTTAAATATATTATAGGGATGGATGCAACGTAGGAGGATACATTACGTGGTCACTGATGGACAAGTACGAAATTGGAAATGGTTACACTCTCTGATTTGGTATGAATTGGGTCAACTTCACTAATCCTGCTGATCGAATACAAAAAGATTCTGGCAAATGGTTCTCTAAGTTCGTCTCAAAAATATAAGGCGAAGCCAAGGATATAAATCATCAAATCAATGTGTCCAACCTCCATTCTTGCTAGTAACTAGTTTACTATACGTCTTTTATTTTATTTTGACTAATTAAATGTGTTGTGTATCTTGGAAAACATTGTTGTAATAATCGAACCTTAATTAATTCTGGGCCAATTCATAAATAAATACAAATGTGTATGAAGCTTGTATTCTTCTTCTTCTTCTATATACTCTTGCTTATTACTATAACATCTAAAGAAAAGCTATAAAGTGCTCTAATGTTACATCATTAATCTTCAAGAGTAACGTCATTGCATTCAAGAGTAACGTCATTGCATCATTAAGCTCGTCTGCATAACAAAATCTTCAAACTAAGAAAGTAAATATGTAATTCAAGAGTAACGTCATTGCATTCTATTTTGTTTTGGTATCGCTCTCTGCAATTATATATACGTAGTATTCAGATTATCATGTTTATTCTCCAAAAATAAAAATGCTGAATCATAGAAACATATGCTGTTACATATTGGTAAAGATAGAAACTATTGTATGTGCAAAACAAATAAAAGAAACAAAGTGTATACACAAATATAGATATAGTCATTAATTGATTGGAGAGGTAAGACCTTCTTGAGAAGAAAGTGAACGAAGAGGTTGGTGTCTCCTTGAAGATATTGAAGATAGAGAGGGGACTTTCCTGAAAGATGGTCTTTTGTTGAGACTCTTCATTGTTCGCTTTGCTTGTAAAGCTCTTAAAGCCGGCTCTGCTCTCTCCTTAAGCTTCAAGACTATAAAGAAGAGAATGCGATAACACACAAGGATCAACACGACGGCTGCTAAGTCCCACCACTTTGAATGTGTGACTTCCACTCCGAATATCTTTTTTATCACTTCCTCTCCTTTCATCTTTGGTTCTCCCGCAAACATAGGCTCAAACTCTAAACCAAGAAAATCGTTCTTGTATGCTCCCTGCAATGGTTCATATGACCCATAAACTTATTAAGTATAATATGCATCTTATACCGGATTCGAACTTTTTCTGAGTCATATTTTTATATGGAACTAATGGGCTATGATACAAAGATTCATGAGTAGCCAGAATTGACAATGAAGAGTAATGTTCATGACTCTTATATAACTGATTTGTACCATATTCATTTCAGTGTGAACTTCACAATACTTACATGCTAAACGGTTCAATAATTGTGTGTAATGGTTCTTGAGAATAGGGCAAAGAGAGTACCTGAATTGCCCAAGAACCGTAACTCATGTAGGAAATCGGGTAGCGCCAGAAAACCTTTGGAATATCAGGAAGCAGACGGAAGAATCCAGAAGTCATCATAATGATTCCCTGTAAAAAACAAGAACACCGTTTAGATTCTAAACCTTCAAACTCCATTATGGGATTGTAAAGAAGAAACAAAAAAAAACAGAGGATCTTGATACAGAGGTAAAGGTGTTGCTTACAATGATTCCAGCTCCTGTGATGAGACCCATCAAGAAATTTGGAACAATAGAAGCCACAACCATCATGAGACTCTCAATGGTTGAGACAGAGAAGAATATGTTGAGACAGAAAAAAGCATAATGCGAGAACCCGGGACGGTATTTCACCATGTTGTAAGTAATACTCGCTGTGATGAGCGCAATCGCTACCAAGAACGGGAAAGAAGAGATGTAATTTGATATGATATAAACTGAAACGCCGTAGTAACCACTCAATCTCTCTTTATAGAACACTTTCATCTCTTCAATGAAAGAAGGAAACCCTCCAATGGACATGAAAGTCATGAAACCGGTAACGAATCCACCACAAGAAACCCGAGCCAAGATCGATGTGTAACTATGTCCTACATCATAAAAGATTGTCCCAACACAGAACGATACCACAATGTAGATCACAATTCTTGACCAGTAATATCCAATATCGCGGGACATGTTCACAAATGATCTCTTTGTCAAAGTTCTTAGCTGTTTAAACCAGCTTGCTTCACTTCCCTTTCTTATTTCCATCTTATGATGTTCTTCCTGTAAAAAGAAACCCAAAAACACAGAACTTATAAATTTCCAGTAAACACATCTGGATTCTTGAATGAATGGTACAGAGAAAAGTTTGCTTACAATGCTAGCTAATTCACGAATCCGAGATTTTGCAGATTTCGCATAGGTTGAACGACGGTAATTCTCAACAAGCCTAGCTTTAATCTCAGATGTTGATAGATTCATCAAAGGATCTGATGTAGCTGGAACATCCTGCAGTAAAGATAAATTCTTGATTACATTTTCGCAGTGTTCTTGACAAAGTTTCAAGATTTAGATGTCTCACCCGCATTCTCTGAGATCCTTTGAGTGTAGCTGTAACAGTATCAAAATCCGAGTTTATACATCTTAGGAAATGATCAGAAGGATTCCGTTTCTTCGGGCAAGGAAAACCCGCTTCAGCAAAGAACTGAATACAAAAAACACACACAAAAAGTTAACATTACCGATCAGTCAATCCGCAAAAACCGCGATCTTGAAAACCAAGAAAGATCTCATTTTTACCTCAACAGCAAACTTGGTTTCACCAAAATAAACAGTCTCACCACCAGACAGCAAGAAAAGATCATCAAAGAGAGCAAAAACCTCGCTACTAGGCTGATGAATCGATGAAACAACGGTTCTACCGCCATCTCGAGCAATGTTCCTAAGTGCTTGAATCACAAAGAAAGCAGAAGCACTGTCTAAACCACTTGTTGGTTCATCAAGAAACAGAATTTGCGGTCGCGTTAAGATCTCTAAGGCAACACATAGACGTTTCTTCTCGCCGCCACTCACTCCTCTAGATTGCCAATTACCTATGACTCTGTCTGCACAATCTTGAAGACCAAGCTCTATGATTGTTCCTTCAACAATGTCGTTGACTTCTTCTTTGGTCAAATTACTTGGAAGCCTTAGATGAGCTGAGTATGTTAGTGTCTCTCTCACCGTTAGTGTTCCCATCACAACGTCCTCTTGTGTTACATAAGCCTATTCAAAATAGTGTAAAAAATAAAAAAATAAAAAAAAGACAAAAAACTTTAAATTAAATATGGATGTTAATTTTGATTATTAATTAATTATACTTACGACGAGGCCGTAGTCTAGTTTTGCCTTCTTTCCGTTTAATAGAAGATTACCGGTCATAATCACGTTTCTTGCGAGTCTACCTAAAAATATGGAAAAATTAAATTAAAATTCGATTTGAGATCTTATTTCTGTATATATATCTTTTACACGAAAATGATCAATTAGACATCAGAATTATGAGTGACTTAAAAGTTAAACCTAAAATTAGCTAAGGACAATGATATAACTTTAACTTTTATAAATACATAAGTGAAACATTTCCAATTCACAGAAACAAAACAAAAATCAGTAATAAATAGAAAAATTAATAAGACTAAAAAATGAGTGAGTAAACTTGGTAATAATATTTATTTATTACTGCTAAATCAAATATTTCTCACTCGCTGTTACCAATAAGAAAACGAACCTGCGAGAGAATCAAGAAGCGTGGACTTGCCGGATCCGGAAGGACCCATAATAGCCATGATCCGACCCGGTTCAGCATACCCGTTTAGTCCATGGAGCAATCTTCGAGTCGGACCATCACTAAAATTTGGTAAAACAACATTCAAATCTTCCCAAGCCAAGTATGCTCCACAGCTAATCTCCGGCGGCGGCGGACGCCGGCCATTGATCGTACTCTCTAATTCCATTTTGTGTTTGATCTCGAAGAAGAACAAAGCTTACTTAGAAAGAAAGAGAGAGAGACACAGAAACTTTTTGTTCTTCTTCTAGGTTTATTTTATTGGTTGGAGAGTGAATTATAAAGATAGATATTAATCTTTGTAGGTCTAAGATTTTCTTAGGTGATAGCAACAATCAACTAATTACATTTAATGGGTGCTTTGAATATGATAAACACACATATATATATATATAAACGTATATATTATAGTTTTTTTGCTCATTAAATGTGAGAGAAAGAGAGTTGTGAAGGTGGTCTTAATATTATACAATCGTCCATGTGAAGTAAGTAACCACCCACTTATTGACATATGTATGTATGAATTTTTATATGTGTAATATACTTTTACGTATGTCGGTTCTTGCCAATTAATGTTCATTCCTAACAAGAAATTTCGCCACGGAAAGCAAATGAAATTTTACCGTATGATTATTTTCGATGAGATGTCTTCTTTTGCTTTGAAACCAATAGGCACCAAAAAATCATATTGGGATTGCTATTAATATAAGGGACTGATAATGATAGTTAATTTGATAAAATTATCGTTTTCTTTTTGTTTCTGATAATGGGTGTTCTTTAAAATTGTCGTTTGTTCACACATAAATACTTGTAGGTTAACTATCTTTTAGTATAGAAAAGTGATATTTTGATCAATGAAGAATTGCTAGATTAGACTAGTTCCTATATTATTAATTGCGATAATGTTAATATAGTATGGAAAATAATATATGGTTGAAAATGTTAAACTAAGAGAATTGATAATGAATTTGATAAATTAAAATAGAAGGAGAAAAGCTCACAATAAGTACTGTTCACAGTTCACAGGTGTTAAATGAATAGGGAAAGAAATTAAATGTATGGTAGTTGGCACCGATATAGTTCTTTGTATTATGCCTCATTTATAATCTTCATGAGTTATGGTTACCTCTAGTTAGGTGTAAGTGTAACCATATTTTAAAGCATTATTTAGTATTTAACCCAAACCTAAGTTATGCACCTATTACTTACTAATCGTATATAATAGAGTATTTGATTTCTTGGTTTCTTCAGATGAAACCAAAAAAAAACTGAGAGTAAACAAAGTAGATACATTTTACAAAGTTTTGGTAGTACAGATTACAGTTGGACTTCTTAATACAGAAAAGCGAAAAAAGATTTCCAGAAAAGTAAGAGAAACCCAGATTCTATATTTCAACTGAATATAAGGTATGGTCTTATCAAACCCTAAGCCTTTGGCACAATTCTAATGTAAAAGCAGAACTTACATAACTGTTCCAACGGTTTGCAATTAAAAATGCAAGCCGGTACAAAAGAAAATTGGCTATATATTTTTTTCTTTACGGAAATCAGTTAGATTATAATTAAGTTTATTTGAATGAAACATTTTATTTTATTATATGGCGTATTAATATATATATATATACATAAAACACAATTAATGTGTTTTATGTATATCCATATTTTTTTGGTACGACTTAATCATCCATATTTTTTTTTCTCCAAAACAAAGCATTAAAACAGATCTCATGACTCATGGTGTTAAAACGCAACACTACATAACCCTACATAACCCAAAAAAAATATATGTCAAACACTCTGCAACTTATATCCGTACCTTACAGATAGATAGAGAATCCAAAATACTGAGAGATATGGAGACGACTCTCTAGGAAACTAAATCATACAATCAGTAACGTCTTCTTGGGCTTCGTGAACGTTGCGATCTCCCAGACCTACAAAAACCCAATGATCAATGGATGATGAATAATGCCAACAATAAAGGTTAAAATATTTAAAATGTCACAGGTGATTCATCAGAATAAAGACACAGAAAAGTTCGATAAGTGCTTCAGACAATACAGTACTTTGTCAACAGTTAAAAGATTCGACAGACGGAATCTAGTATACAACTCGAAATTATAAGACTACGCTTGATTAATTATTAACAACGTTTTGATATTTTGAACACTCATGGTACTTGGTTATAAGGGAAGAAACAGACGAGATATTAGAATACAAACCTCAGGTTCTTTCTCCTGTAAGATCCAACACTGGGTCCATTGCTGAAAGCCCAATCAACACTAACATTCTGTGTTAGAAGCTCAGCACCATTCATTGCTGAAATAGCCTTCTGTGCTTCTTCACTCTTCTCATATTCTATCAATGCATAGCCCTGACCAAAAAGACAAAGTGAAGTGCGCAAAATTAACACAAAAGTATGTAAAGAAGAGTGACATCTGGGATAGAAAAAAAGTATTGCAGTTTACACAATACTACATCTATCATAACAACAATGTAGTTGAAAATTTTAGCTTATCATTTTTGGCTCTCAATTTACGATACTCAGCATTACATTAATTAACAAATAAAGTAAGCTAAAAAGGAGTATCATCCAAGGACAAAACAATAGTGCATTATATACAGAATATCACATCAGTAAAGTCCATCATGACAGCAATCTAACATAGCAAAAAAGTAGCTTGACTAAAGCAAACCAAAGACTGTTCAAAAACATCATCAAAGACCCACTAGAAACAAAGGAAAAACTCCATACCTTGACAAAACCAGTACGGCGATCGAGATTGAGATGTAGATTCTTTATCTCCCCAAAATCACCAAAAGCATTCGATAAATCATCCTCTTGTGCTTCCTCATGAACTCCAGTGACCAAAATAATCCATCCCTCAATAGCTACACAAATAAACACAAAAAATAAAACCATCCACAACAGTTCTAAATCTTGATCACCATCGAGTCATAATCAATATATAATATAAAGGTCAAGAATACAAAAGTATGCATCTCTTTCTCCCTACAAACATTTTGATACTAACTATTGCTCGAAGAAACTATGTTCAGTCCTCACAGACTTAGTCAGTTTAGCTAGAATCGTTACAGTTGAAGTATTTACTCAGGGGATGTAAAGGTTACAAACTAATTCTAAGCCAATCTAATAATAAAAACTTCTTAAATCCCAGACACACGGGTTTTTGAGAAACCCTAGAACAGATTACTGACACAAATCAATCAAACGGCGTAAAGAATCAGCAAGCACACATTACAAACATGTAACTAGAAAGTGTTAAATAGGGAGGGATTGAGAAAAATTTACATCGCTGTGGGCCAGGACCACCATCGGAATCGAGTGATTCGAAATAGCGTGAGGAAAGGCGGCGCTGACGATCTGAATCTTTCTCTTCGCGAAATCCACGGCCTTTGGTTTTCCTCTGAGCTGCTGATTCGCCATTTGTTCCGGCAATAGCCGACCTAAGCCTTGTATGTCCCGCGCGTGGAGAAACATCAGCGGCGTCAACTGCTGTACCATCTTCATCCATTAGGTCATCCTCCTCCGGCTCGAAATCGACTGCTTCTGATTCTATGTTCGCCATAACTTCCGCCGCCGTAGCTTCCGATCGATCTCTTCCCGTTCGCTACACACCTCTTAGCTTTTTTTTTCCTGTGTTTTAGGGACGGAGTATTCTTCTATCTAGATATTTCTTTCAGTGGTTTATAGGAATATATTGGGCCTTAACTGGGCCTTCTAGGGCTTTTCCCTTTTTTTCCCCACGTTAGGCTTTTACCTGAAGCCTTTGATAAACTCCTCTTGTCAATGTTAAATAATCTTTAATCTCATGCCTATAGAAAGACATAAAATAATAGGTGGAATGTGAGTCATATGACCCGTGCATAGAAAAGGGTTCATTTATGTTGAAACATAATTTACGGTAACTAAATTATTATTACCATTAAGAACCTAAATAGTGATTTATTGCAATTATGAATGACATTTTTGAAATCATTTTAAAAATGCAAAACTTCAATAAAAGGAAATAAGTTAATTCAAAGACATATATCCAATGATTTTACCCCTATCACTTTTACTAAGGAAACCCTTGATCGAAAATATAAGTGTAAAAAAAACCCGTTATATATATGTATTATATATTTTAAAATATTTGTTAAATATCATTCATAATTGTTCATGCAGAGTTTTGGGTTTTTCACTTTTTTTTTTCTAATGATTCCAACGTGAGATCTTTATCATAATTTTCAGTGAGGAATTAAACCGTTGCGAGAAGAGTATCATATCTAAAATAAAATAAAATGACCAAAGAGCCACTAGAACACTTACATGGCATCTTCCGATGAGATTTTAACGCTCACATCGATTATCAGAGGAGCTCGAGTTGATTATTTTTAAGTTTTGTAATCAGAAAGGATCGTTTCGACAATTTGGTGGATGATTATGCCAATTATAACTTCTTCTTGACCCTTTTTACGTTATTATTGACTTGGTTGGTAAATCTAGTTCACGTCATAGAAGCATGATAATTTCTATGCAATGGTATATTTTGAACATTATAATCGTTCTCACACATATTTATTCTTCTTTTAACAATTCTAAGGCGCTAAATGTTTTACGCGTTAGGATGCGAACCTTCAGATGCTGTTGAAAGTTTCTATAATTTCTCTTGTGTTTCTCGATGTACATACAGTCCTCTATATATATATATATAGACTACTTGGTTACAATTCAAAATAGATCTTCCTACAATATTGGAGAAGAGATCTAAACAGAGAGGATTGGTTTAAGAATATTCTATATTCTTTCACCTTTTCGCAATGAAAGCGATAGAATTTCTGACGGTTAATCTGTTCCTAAATTTTCTAAAAAATGTTGATGTTAAGCCTTTCATGAAGATGTCTACGTAATGTAGAGCTGAGGGAATATGTATCATCTTAACTTGCCCAATATCAAAACAAAATGAAAATTAATCTCAATGTATTTGGTTTGCTGATGCTGAACTGGGTTAGTGGATAATGAATATTCTATATTCTTTCAGCTGTTGATGCAAAAGACTCATGGCCATAAACTATGTTTGACCTCATTATTGATGTGTCATGAACTGAGTCGATTATTACTTTTTTTTCCTTCTAAATGCTTTATTAATGAACAAAATTTTTACGATATACTACAATTTACAAACGTTAATTTGTTTAGGTTTTATACAAAAACAACCTATATATATATATACATATACCACTCGAGATTGAATCATAACATACCTTTATAAGAATCTTTTTAGGCATTCATGATGCCAAATTATTTTATCACTTAAGAATTAAGATACTACAATCATATTATGGTATTTATACACTTCACAGTAGAGACTGGTCCTAGTGATCATCAATATATTATCCGTGTACATATAATCATTTTAGTCGAATTTTGCTTTCGAATTCCTCATCCTCTCTTTTTTTAAACATTTGTTGGAGCTCATTTTGAGAATAACAATATTTCTTTTACAAAATATAGAACTTGAGGAAACAGATGAAGGAAGAAAGCACTAAGTTTTTATCAAAAAAAAAAACACTAAGTTAATACACTCCTTAGTTGGTCTCGTCGTTTAGTCTGATAGCCATTGACCATAAATAAACTTTCGTCATTTAGTTGTCTGATTCTGTTGACTAATATAAGCTCTAGACGACAGTTATTTAACAACATACGTGTCCTCGTAGCAATCTCTGCCGTTAACATAAATATCTAAAGATAGTTTAATGGCTAGGATCTGGAAATGAGTAATTGAAGCCTGTACACACTCGTTTAGAGTAGCATAAAAATATATAAATGAGTAATTAATGTCACGCGCGGACTTTGGTGTGACGGGGAAAACAACAGCTGTCTGACAAAAATTTCTTTATGGATGGACATCGTTGATATGCCACGACGAGCCCTACTAAAAATAGTATACTTCACACCATTTTTTGTTTTGTTTATTTTCCTTAATTTTCTGGTAATAGAAAAAAAAAACCCATTGTATTGTATCGCAGACCAAAAAGAAGATTATATTTTTAAAAATATTGTTGAAAAGCCTAATATTACTATGACTCATGACAAGTCTAAAAAGTAAAAACCCATGTTATAGAAAATTTAAGCAAGTAGTTTCATATAAATCTAGATAATTGTCACTCTTTTTCTTCTCTTTATATAACATCAATATAATAATTATTTAGTTTGGTGTTTTAGATTAGCCTTTTCCTCTTTTATTATTCACTGCACTTAAATAACAATTTTGAGCTATCTTATCGTTTATCTTATTAAGTGTTTAAGAGCAAGAATCCACTTGTTTTGGTTTAATTAACATGAAATCAAAGCTAAATGTTGTTAGCATGTTACTAACACAACTAGTACTACATTGTACACATTCGTTTTTGTCACCGCTAATATGCCTCCACGTATGTCCAAGAGTGTATTGCTAGCTCTACTTTTACAATTCAGTTTTGAGTTAAGTGGTTATACTTATGAGAAAACACTACTAGCAATCTAAATATAGATCAAATGGTCTCATATGATTCTGAAGAACAAGTGATATCATGTCCATAGCGAAATAAGAATTTGTCTATATCTCGAGTCGTCAAATTTGCACGGGATATTAAAACATGCACAAAATTTTTATGTGTTTTGGGTTTCATATCATGAAATTTCATATAAATATATTCCTTATATGAAAATAATTAATGTAAATTAAGGAATTGTTACTTTGATATCAATTTTGAAAGCAACTCTTCTATTTCCCCTATTATGATATCAATTTGAGAATCATTTTAGTTTAGTGTTCTTGATTTAGTATTTTCCACTTTTAGTTCATTTAACTTTTTTCTACGAAAAATATTTTATTTTAAATAGTCAATCCACTTCCACACTACCATTTACCAAAAGATATTGATGGATAACAAGAAACAAAATAGTTCCGCGTAATTAACAAAAGTCATGGTAACGAATCAATAAATAAATGATTGTGAAATGAAAACAAAAACACACAACTCGAATTTAATTAAAACATAACACAATCCAATAGAATCTGGAAAAAATAAACTAAAAATGCCAAATATGTTTCTTTGTCTTCATTGCTCAAAGAGATACTTGAATATCTAGAATCGTCTCGAAAACATAATATCACACCAAACTCAAATCTTTTCCATATCTCGGATGACCACTTCAGACGAGTTTAGATCTTTGTATTTCTTTAAGAATATTTTAATCTCTCAAATTTAGATGAGTTTTTGATCATCTCGAAATCTTAAATTTTCTAAATTCGAAATCTTATACTGTTTGGTTCAGTTAGTTTAGGCACTTAAATATAATATTTGCTATTGTAGATAATGAATTGTTCTTTGGACGATTTAAAAAGTCCTCTAACCAATTAACGTTATAAACAAAACATGAGAGAACAATGAAAAAATGATTATAATTTCCGCTATAGTCCCGCCCGTTCTTTAAAAACCCTAAACTCGATTACAAATCGTTAAAAACCCAAAATGAGAGAACATAAAAGAAGTTAGGTTCTTTTCGTTTTTAAAATTAATGCGTTTTTACAAAGACAGAATCATAACAACTATCCAAAATAAACATACATTTATGATTTAACGCAAACCCAAAATGTGAAAAAAAACTCATTTAGCCACACACACCAGTCCAGAGGACAAAAGCCTTTGCCTTTTCTCTTCGTCTTCACCATCTTCTGGGGAAACACAAAAACAAAATTCAAACTTTCCGGCCATGGATCCCGGCGACCCAACTTCCACAATCTTTGCAAAGATTAGAACTCTGGAACCAGAATACGCTCCTAAAATCATTGGCTATTTACTGTTGCAAGACATGGAACAGATAGATTTGTTTCGAATTGCTTTTGGCCCTGCCACTCTCTTACAAAATTTCTGTAGAAAAGCTAAGTCCGATTTGGGTCTTTGTTCGAACGGTTTACATCCTAGTCCTAGACCCATCAATATCCATCACCAGCCATCGTCTCAGTCTTCCCCAAGAAATGAGTTCTTTGACTTCTCGAGAAACCCTAACCCTTTGTCTCCTTCTCCTTCCTTTACTTCTCCTACACTCAGAGATAACCCTAACTTCAATTCTAGCCCTTTTCGTGACGGTTCATCTCTTTTCGCCTCTTCTTCCGGCGATGAGCAACAAATGAGTAATCACTTTCAATTCCTCAACAATGAGGATCCATTTGCTAATTTGCACAAGAGAAGTTTCTCTACAGATGATGCTGGTCTTGAGTCAGAGGAACCAGGGTTTGGAGGAGGACCCGGTTATCATCGGTTTCCACAAGGCGGTTTAGTTGATGAGTTTGTTTCATCTGGTGGTGTTGGTTCACCAAGTGAGAGGGATTACGTTTCTTTACAGAGAGAGGAGATGATGAAGATGAAGTTAGCTCAGCAACAGAGAATGGCTGCTGCTCAGTTCATGGCAGCTCGTCGCTCTCCAATGTCACATATGTAAGTGTGGGAATTTTTGTTTGCTTTCTCTCTGGATATGTTTGGTTAGTAAAGACTTAGACTTTACAAAGCAAGTTTTAAACTTTGGTGTTGGTTTGTTCTGTTGTTTTTGTATCAAGAAAATTTGAGCTCTGAGGCTTGGTTTTGCTTATGGTGATTGTTTCTTGCAGAAAAGAATCAGGACAATTTGGAGAAGAAGGTGGTTACTATTATAGTCCAAGCAGGCATAGAGAGGCTGCAGTCTCTAAACAAATTTACTTGACATTTCAATCTGAAAGCTCCTTCACTGATGAAGACGTCTCAGATTATTTCAGGTAATATATCTATAGAATCGGGTTATCTATGTGAGGAAGGCTCTGTTTAGTGTTTACTTGTGGATTAGGGATTCATGTTTCTTGTTTGCTTTGACAATTATGGTTTTTTTTTTGAATGTGTAGCAACTTTGGACCAGTAGAAGATGTAAGGATTCCATATCAACAGGAACGGATGTATGGGTTTGTCACTTTGGCTAAAGCTGAAACCGTGAGAACCATATTGGCTCGAGGAAACCCTCATTTCATCTGTGACTGGCGTGTGCTCGTTAAACCATACAAAGATAAAGGAAAAATCCTTCAACAGTAATGCTCTATCCCTCGTTTTTATTATTCCTCAAGTTCTTTTTCGTTTCTTGGCTTCGCTTTCTTATTTTAGTTTGGTCTTTGGTGAAACAATAGCAAGAGGCAACAGCAGCAACTACAACAGGTAATGGAGAGAGGGAACTATTCTCCTTCTTCAAGTCCTTCTGGAATGGACTCAAGGGATCTATATGATTGTCGCATAGGTTAGTTTCAATTTGTTAAAAAGATTTAAGAGAACTTAGTTGTTGTTTCCTTTTTACGGAGATAGTAACTCTTCATTCTCTTTTCGTTACCAGGACCGAGGATGTTTTCAAACAAGACACGAGAGATGCAGCGAAGAAAAACCGACCAAGCTGATTTACTACAAGCCATAGAACTAGAATTCCAAAGAAGAAGGTTGTTGAATCTGCAATTGCCTGACATGAAGAATGATTCTATTCATCATCACCAGCGTAGTCCTTCTATGGGTTCTCCTGCTCATTTGCCACCTCAATTCAATCATAGTCTTCTATTTCAATCAGAAAACAACATCGAAGAAACCAATGAAGGTTGGTGTTGCCCTCTCTGTGTAAGCTTTCTTTTTTGGGTCTTTATTCATTCTTTTCCTCTCTTGTTATCTATTGGGCAGGCGATAGTAATAGAGGCGAGAAACATCGTCAGCTAGTAGCAAACAGCAACGAAGAACGTGGTTACAGTAAAGATTTCTACAAAAGGTAAGTGATAGAATTAAGCCTTTAAAATGTTCTTGTACCAAAATAGGCTACTTTAGTTCTTACAGAGGGTTTATTTATCATTGCTCAAGGCAAGAGACAAGTCTGGAGAATGCTCTTCCTGATAGCTTGTTTGGCTCCCCTAAAAAATACAGCGAAACCCTCCAAACCGAGTCTGATACGGAGCAAAATAAGGAAGCCTCATCAGATTAATCAGCCTAGGAATGGGTATGTTCAAGCATCTCCCTATATCTCGACATTTTATCTCAATAGTCATCTTACAAGATTGACCCAAACTTTCCCAGGCTCACAATAGGCAGAAAAAAACAAGTAATGAGTGAAAGGTGAGCAATTTCTGCCATGAAGCAACCTGAAACTCCTTTAAAAACCGTTACTTTTACCTAACTCTCTAATTCGTTTTTGTTTGTTTGTTAATTGCAGTATGGTGTACTGTAGACTGATAACAGAAGGAAGTAGAAGAGAAAAATTGTGTCTACATATAGAAAAGCTAAGAGGTTTTAACATGGAACACAAAATAAAAGGTTAAAGAGATCAGTTTCAGGATAACATGTCATCTACAGATAGGATTTTACTACTAACTTCGACAACATATCGATACTGAGATATCAACACACATGTAGGTTTCCTTTTTTTTTTTGGGTAATTTCTTTGTACCCTCTTTTAATATCGGATTTCAAGTCCTGGTTTGGGACAAAAGTTGCATCTTTTACTTACCATGACTGTATACAATGCATTTGTTTTTGTTTATTGGAGCTCTGTTGTAGACAAGGGTACGCATAAAGTTTCAGAAAAGTTCAAACTTTACATTGAAGGTTGAAATTTGGTGATCAAAAACTATATATCTAGATTAGATTGAAATTTAGTTTGATTAATTCAAAATAGTTGTGTAAATTTTTGTTTATTTTTATTCAAAACCGAATCATGCTAAACTTTTGATCACTGAACCAATTTGATTAAAAAGTTTAATATTTTTCACATTGAATACGAATCAGAAGAAAAATCAAAGTAAAACCGAAACAGACACTTTGGACAACATTTCTTTCTATTCATGCGCCCGAATCTTTGTTTTTGGTTTGACTATCTAATTTTAAATGGTAGATGGAAAAAAATCAAAACTTATCTATTTCTAATATCAGAAGAAAAAAATTCTACACTCAAAAATTATACATTTTTATTCCAGTGCCAATATCTATGTTTATGGTTTTACTATCCAATTTCAAATGCTAGAGGGAAAAAAAAACTTGTCCACTTCATCTTCTACATGTCTAAAAAGAAAACTAAAAAAAAAACCATTTTCATATTCTTCTCCTTTGATGGATTCAAGTAACGAAAAATACAACGAGGGCCTATGGAACCTCTATTGAGGGAGGTGTAGCTAAGCTACCTCATCAGCGTTTCTCCTTTTCTTCAGATCTAGGGGATGAAATTGATAGGGATTCTTTTAGTGGGTTTTGGTCTACAAATGATAATTTCAAAACATGGGCAAAGAAAATGTAAACTTTGCATGAACCCATTTGGAGGAAAGCTGGAATTCATGAAGCAGTCAAGACATCGACTTACAAAATCCGTAAAGATCAATCTTTGGTTCTTCCTCTTGTAGAGAAATGGTGTCGTGAAACCAAATCATTTGTCTTCTTTGGGGTGAAGCAACGATAACGCTAGAGGATGTAAAAGTGCTTCTAGAGCTTTCTGTTTTGGGTTCTCCAGTGTTTGTTCTTTTAGAAAGCTTGGAGATGAGAGATTCCTTGGAAAAACTGCAAAAAGAAACTCGAGAAATTAGGATAAAGGATAAGGAACTGAGGCAAGGATCATGGATTTCGAGTTTCGTGGGCAGAGGTGATCAGCTGGATCATGAAGCTTTTCTGGTATTGTGGCTTTCATTTTTCGTTTCTTCTGGTATTTCGAGACATGTGTTCTAGATAGTTGTTCGTTTAGCTAGAGGTGTAAGGATTGCTTTTTTGGTATTGGAATGATTGATGTATCGTAACTGTGCTGATTGGATCTTGAATCGGACGATCTCACGCTCAATCACTCAATCTCTCGTTTGTGAAGTATGAACAAGAAATGAAAACAAGACACAAGCAATTTTACGAGTTCGGAGTTTTCTCCTACGTCTCGCCAAAAGTATTCCGGAATCCACTAGATCTTAACTCTAACTCGAACTCTCTCTTGTTTCTGTTATCACTCTACAATGGAAGCTCTCTCTCTTCTTGATACAACTCTTTCTCTCTCCAAGAACACGAAAATACAGAGATAAAATAAAGAAGAAGCTAAACGTAACAACTTTATCTTCTTACTTCCCACGTGTTGCTTCACGTGACCTGGGTTGACCTTTTGGTCAAAGTCGAAACCCTCTATTTCTCTTAGAGGCTTCATCACACTTTAGAGTATTCTTCACATAGACTAAGGACACCGTTCTTTAACTCTCCACCTTGTCCTTAGTAGCTTGATCTAGTCTTTCTTGGACTCCACTTCCGGATCATGAGCAAACCCACTCATCTGTTTTACCACCTGAATAAACACATTCAACTTTTGTCTTCACCTGAGTAAATCGACTCAGCTTGATTTTGGAGCTAAAGCTCCATCTTAGTTCTCTGTAATTCTCAGCAACTCCAGAGCATTTTGAAGCTTGCTGATAGGTATAACCTTCGTAAAAATATCGGTAAGATTATAGGCTGTAGGAATCTTAATAACTTGTAAAACTCCATCACTTATCAAGTCTCTGATAAAATGAAACTTTACAGCTATGTGGTTAGTTCTTTCATGACAAACAACATTCTTAACAAGTGATATTGCATTTTGTGAATCGCAAAAGACACAAACAATTTTATAAGTTCGGAGTTTCCTCCTTTTTTGTTTTTAACTTTGGACATTCGGGTTAAAAATCCCGCACAAAGTTCAAACTTGAAAAATCCCACGAAATTTTATGAAAAATCTCGTTTTCTACCTCTATATTTCAGTACTTTTTTTTTGTCAACACCTGTATATTTCAGTAATTTGAATAGTTTTATTTTTTTCATTACAGTGTCACATATTTCAATCTTTTTTAAGTCTTTGGTTAACGCCCCGATATTTATGATAACCAATGCTTCTACTCCTACATTCCAAGAAATTGTATCTTTTTACTACTGTCAGATGGGTGCACACTTTTTAGAGACTTAGGAAACACCCCGATACTTTTGAGAATCTCCTTGTTAGCTTTATATTCCAAGAAAATGCATTTTTTACCATTGCAGTGTATATTTCTAAACACGAAAACCCGATCGGGTTGTATCCGAACCCAAACTCGAAACCCAATTGTCCACCTCTATCCACAGTCAAGAGAACCAAAAAAGAGGGAATAAACACCAATCTGTTTGTAAAGCTTTAGCACGATCGATAATGTTTACCTGAACAACAAGAGTGCATCTAGGTTCAGCTAAGATATTCCGAGTGTGAAACTGTGAATAGCCAATGGTGAAAATGAAAATATTGGGTCTGGAAACAACAAAAAAATGGAAGTTGAATCCGCCGTCAAACACGTAAACTAAACGTACAAAGAGACACAGTAAAAGGAAAAGGCTTGCGCCCCACTGGATCAGGTGAAAAGTCTACCAAAGATCCAAACGGATACCCTCCTCTGCGAATGTGCATTTTAGACATCACTGTGCATAGATGAGCAAATTTTTCCTTCACAAAC
This sequence comes from Cardamine chenopodiifolia, assembly GCA_963922655.1. NCBI lineage: Eukaryota > Viridiplantae > Streptophyta > Magnoliopsida > Brassicales > Brassicaceae > Cardamine > Cardamine chenopodiifolia. The sequence goes on from OZ000483.1 coordinate 17,718,077, forward strand.
ACATAAAGAACCAGTTCAAATTAATTGAAAAAGCTCAATAAATGACAACTCTTTGCATGACATACAGAGATCTTATGCACAAGTTCAAGTTTTTCATCAATTGAAAGCTCGATACTTTACAAGTCATAAAACTAGTGTCTTTAACTGAATCGATAGACAATTAAGACAAAAACACAATCCTATTATCAAATTCGTAAGTCTTGAGAGCAATTTGATAAAGTAGTTTACCTGAGACAAAGAGAATATATCCGCAGGAAAGAAACCAAACCCACTCTTATCTTCGTTTTCACTTGATGCCTCATCGTTGTGAAATAGAGCATGTAGACGAAGAAGCCCCTGATTTGATCCTTCCCTGAGTCTCAGTTTGGTGATTCGCTTGGCTTGCGAATTGCAGAGCCAACAAGAAGACGAAGACAGAGCAGGTGGATATGGATTGAAGAAAGCCTTCGTGTTTGGTAAATTGGAAACGTATACTGAAGTAAAGATGCCAGCATCCATGGCAGAGAAACAAGATCCCTTGAAAAAAATCCCAACTGTTTTTAGATTCCCCTTACTTAAAATGTCTCTTAAAAGAAGATCTTTTTTTTTGTCATCAAAAAGAGGATCTTTTTTGAGTTGAACATTAGGGTTTTCGGTTTAATTCGGTTTGGGTATTTTAGGTTTGAGAAATTTGGGTTATTGGAATTTAAACCAAAGTTAATGCGGAGAAGGAAGAGGAAGAAGAGGTTAATAGACACAAGGTTAAGGTTAATGAAAATTTTCAAGGACCTGAAACTTGAAACTGCAAACTTAAAGAAATACAGAGACTTGATAAAAAATTTAACTTGTTTTTGCTTAACACGCAAAAACCACACATAAATGATAAACCACACATAAATGATAAGAGCTTTCAGTATAGAGTTTAAAAAAGGTCTTAACATAATAATGCCAAACAGAAGAAAACATCATCATACATCATCACAAAGAGGTAGAGAGAGACTTGAAACGATAACATACTTAACCAGAGGATCCTTTCTTGAAATGGAGTGAGTAAGTAACTCAGAGCATGCAATCAGTTCTTGCCGGAAGCCTCCTGAAGAAGTTAAGAGGAACCGATGGGTGCTTGTTTCTTAGCCTCGGATGTCTAAGCACATACAAGCCAATGAGAAAAGCCACAGCCTGAAAGGGAGTTACATATAGGACCACTGCAGCTATCAGACAGAACAGAACGAAGAGTGCAGTGGCACGCGGGTCACGCCAGCTTAGCAATGACTGGAATCTCTCTCCTTGAGTTGCAAGATCACCAACAACTGTCTGAATCCTACCAGCAATACTCCTGAGTCTGTCATATCTCATCCTGATGATGTCTGATGGTCGGGAGGTAGGAAAAGTGTCAAACTCCTCGTCGAGCTCATCAGGGTGTGCTGAGTCAGCGTGCGAGAGACGTGTGTCCATGTGTGGAGGATGTCTTGGCCTCCAACGATAGTACCATACTCCAATCAAGAAGAGGTACAGGAAAATGGTGGGCAAGATGAGCTCGGGATAGATAACAAGGATGGTGAACAAAATGTGGATCAAAACCGTTGTTATTGGATTCTTCCATATGCAGATCTGTTCAAACCATTTCCCTACCGCGATTAACCCGCTCATAACTCCCATTATCCTGAAGAAATTCGCCTTGCTTCTACGCATACTCCACATGTGAGATCCTACATCAAGCATATACTCAACAACTTCTTTCCTCAGCGGTGGCTCTGCTCGTGTTAGCCTTGTTGACACAATCTGAGTCGCTTGATGCCTCAAGTTATCGAGCTGGCTAACCGTGAGGGGATGGAGGTAGTGCATCTTCGGTAAGAGAGGTATAGAATACATATACATCATGTTGAGCAATGAAGAGCAAGTATACCTCACAGCTAAGTGAATCTCTCCCATTTTCTTGACTCCATTAGGATGTAGCACCAAAAGAGGATATGAATGTGTGTAGACACGATCAGTTTCGAGCGTAGAGAGCCTTATTCTCACCTTCCCAATTCTTAAATCCTTTCCTCCTCCATTGTTCTTGTCAGCACCGTGTAGATGGCAGTTATCGAACACACCAACAGTAACTACAGTACACGGATCGAAAACCTCCCAAGTATATTGCTCGTTCCATCTTGGGGTAAAACTATCAATGATTGTCCGAGTTCTGATCCATTTCTGCCCATACTTTGCCACACAATAAGCATCTGTGGCTCCCCTACCACCTTCTTTAGCTTTCATAGGCATTAAGCCTGCCGCATTCAAGATCCCTAGCTCAAGCACACCGATGTTAGGCTTCCATAGTTGCTTTGCAGTTGGTCTAAGATCACTACTGTAATGCGTAGACTCATCAAGCACATGATAGCCTCCTTCCAAACAAATCCTCATGTGAATCTTGCTGGCGAATTTGATCTCTTTCTTCTCTCCTCCTTCCATTATAACATGCTTCTCGAGGTTAAACCACCTGCTGTTCACGGGTCTATGATCAAACCTTTTGTCCAAATACTGCAATGGAACCCCGCATCTCCCCAAGACTTCATCTTTGTTTGGTGCAACTCTATCTTCTACACTTAGAATCAAAGGCTCTTCAAACGGCTCAGCTACAACAAACATTAAATCCTCATTCCACATTGGATTAATACTCCTGCTTTGTGACACTCTAGTCCTCAATGCCTGATTTCCCATTATCACTTTCACAAAAACTTCAGGATACCTCCCTTTATCACTGGGTATCAAATCCTGAGCTTCAATTACATTAACCCTAAGATACCAAAGCTTAGGAGAGAGATAAACCTTAGACCTGATGTTGGCTAAAGCATCAGTTCCACTAACAGTAGCAGCATCAGAGTGCCAAGCTTCAGAGAAAGCTTCATCAGCTTGAGTACCAAACCAAACAGCTAACATAAGCTCTCCTTTCACTTTTTGGCCTTTCCCATCATCTAATCTATACCATTGAGGAGCTAAAGGACTATCAGGAGGCACTCTTTTAGGTATCTCATTCAAATCAAACACAATACGACCAATCAAATCATCTTTAAGTAAATCTTTATCCTTAACAATAGCTTCAAGAAAAGAAGCTTGAACCCTATCTTTAGAAAAGGCGAAAACTTGGTTCCACTCAGGATTAGATTTCTTCTCGAAATGTCTTGTGGTTCCTCTGTAGTTACCAAGCTTAACTTCAACGTAAGGGTCACAGCTACCAGTTAAGTCTTTAGCAGGTAAATCTTTGGCTTTTACGACACGGACATAGAGATACTGCATTTGCTCGACCAGGTCGTAAGTGCTTGTGAGCTTATCTCCGGTGACTTTGCCTCCACCAAGATGAGGTTTAGTCTCCTTCAAAGAGAAATCTTCAGGAGGTGGTCTCTGCATCTTTGAAACTAACAAAGATTTGATTTTCAGTGAGTGGGTTTCAAAAACACTAGATCTAAGTTAGATCTTCAAAAAAAAAACCCAAAAAATAATTTAAAACAACCGCCAAAAGAATCTCAGAATCTCCTTAAGCATTAAACCCAAAAAAGAAGAAGTAAAAATCTACTTCATCTTCTTCCTCGTAAACTCAGAGGGATCAATACTGGAAAAGTTTTGGAGAAAGAGAAAGACGACTTGTAATGACTAATGAAGGAAAAGGAAACTCATTGAATAGAGAGATTTTTGTCTTCTTCTTTTTTTTGCTTTTTGAGTTTTTTTGTTTTAAAGAAAATTTAAATTCATCTTCATAAATCACTGTAACGCCTGGAAATTTTATTTCAAAAATGAACTACATAGTGGATTTTTTAATATCTTTTTAACTATATAAAAAATATGAATATAACTTTCTCATGCATTTAATACCCTAACATTATTTTAATAGATTATATATAATTTACAATTATAACAAAATATTTTTGAATTCATTTAAAGAACATTTATAAGAGATCTATGCGTATAACATCATGAATTTTTTTTCCTTTTGCTTCTTTTTTGTCCTTTTTCAGTTTTCCTTTTAAAATTTTAAATTCATCTTAATAAATCACTGTAACATCATGAATTTATTTTAAAATAAACTACATAACATTTTTGTAAATACATTAAATACTTTAACATTATTTTAAAAAGATTATAACAAATTTTACAAGATATTTTTGAATCCATTTAAAGAACATTTAAGAGACCTAAGCTTATGAGTTAAAATGTTAAACGAGAACCGACGCCGTTAAGCTTTTTTTTCTGGGGATGGAGTTCTTTTCCTCCAAGCGTCCGGCGACGGAGTCTGTACAGTTCCGTCTTCTATGTCCCGCTTCAAGGACTGGTGCTATAATCGGAAAAGGCGGCTCTGTCATTCGTCACCTTCAATCTGTTACCGGTTCCAAAATCCGCGTCATCGATGATATTCCTGTTCATTCCGAAGAGCGTGTAGTGTTGATAATCGCACCGAACGGAAGAAAAGATCAATCGAAGAAGGAAGAGTCGAATCTGTGTGATTCGGAGAACCCTAGCTCAGAGGAGACGAAGCAAGAGAAAGGGAGCGAGTGTCCGGGGACGAGTGGTGGAGATGACGAGGAAGCGCCGTCGTCAGGACATATGACTTTGGTTAGGGTTTTGGAGAGAATTGTGTTTGGTGATGATGCTGCTTCTGGAGACGGTGATGAATTGAGTAAAGCTGAGAGTGAGGGTTTATGTAGGATGATTGTTAGAGGTAATCAAGTTGATTTCTTGATGAGTCAAGGAGGGAAGATGATGCATAAGATTAGAGAAGATAGTGGAGCTACTGTTAGGATTGCATCCACTGATCAGATTCCTCCTTGTGCTTTCCCAGGAGATGTTGTGATTCAGGTAAACCTGAAGTTGGTTTCCTGTATATATTTGTGTAATTCAATTTAGAGTTTGTGGCTGATTGAGTATGTTTTTGTTGAAGATAACTGGAAAGTTCTCGACTGTAAAGAATGCGCTTTTGTTGATTACGAATTGTCTACAAGAGAGTGGTGCACCTCCAACTTGGGATGAGTGTCCATTTCCGCAGCCCGGTTATCCGCCTGATTATCATTCTATGGACTATCATCAATGGGATCATCCTCCTCCTAATCCAATGCCTGAAGATGTTGGACCTTTTAACAGACCGGTTGTTGAAGAGGAGGTCGTGTTCAGGCTGTTATGCCCGGCTGATAAAGTTGGAAGCTTGATAGGGAAAGGTGGAGCTGTGGTTCGAGCTCTGCAAAACGAAACCGGTGCATCAATCAAAGTTTTGGATCCAACTCATGATATAGACGAGCGGATTGTTGTGATATCAGCACGAGAGGTATGTTGATTCGATCCAAGGAGCTTGGTTGGTTTACGGATATCATAGACTTTGTGTCTCATTGGTTTACTTCCTGGCTGTACGTTGTTGTAGAACTTGGAGAGAAGGCATTCTCTAGCTCAGGATGCTGTGATGCGTGTGCATAATAGAATCGTTGAGATTGGATTTGAACATAGTGCTGCTGTTGTTGCCCGCCTTCTAGTACATTCTACTTATGTCGGACGTCTATTGGGTAAACAGGGTCATGTAATAAGTGAAATGAGGAGAGCAACTGGTGCTAGCATCAGTGTCTTTCCAAAAGATAAAGCTACAAAGTATGAACCTCAACATGAGGAGATCGTGCAGGTAATCAGATATAACATGACACCTAGCTCGATAAGTTTTTCAACTCAGCAGGTTTTTGTAATGGACAACATTTTTCTGCATTGGCAGGTTATTGGCAATTTGAAGACTGTTCAAGATGCTTTGTTCCAAATAACTAGTAGGATTCGGGAAGCAATGTTTCCTGGAAGACTTCCATTTCAAGGAATGGGTGGTCCACCTCCACCGTTCATGGGTCCGTATCCAGAACCGCCTCCTCCATTTGGACCGAGACAATATCCAACTTCTCCAGATCGTTACCATTCTCCAGTAGGATCATTCCATGGTATTTGATCAATTCCCAACCCATGATAACCAGTTGATACATGCATCTATCTGAGTTCTTAGTAATCTACTTATTACATATGATACAGAGAGGCATTGTCATGGTCCGGGATTTGACAGGCCACCTTCCCCAATGTCTTGGACCCCACAGGTATGTGTAATCAATGTGTAGGATAGTTTCTTTACAGCTCATATGATCGTTACCCCTTTATCTGTCATGTCCTTTTTTCTAATTTACCATTTCTCAATTGCCAGCCGGTTATCGATGGCCATCCCGGTGGTATGGTTCCTCCTGATGTGAACCATGGGTTTGCTTTGAGAAATGAGCCCATTGGCAGGTATCACTTTCCCGTCACCGTCTTTGTATGCTTTAAACTAAACGAGTTTGGAGTCCCAGGAACTGTATCGAAGCAAGTTTAGCCACTAATTTCATATTATTGTCTTTTGGTTATGGTGTTGGCAGCGAGAATCTACCAATGACAAGCGCAAATGTGGAGATAGTGGTTCCTCAAGCATACTTGGGCCATGTCTATGGTGAGAACTGCAGTAACCTGAATTACATCAAGCAGGTGAGTTACCAATAATAGTTGAGCAGAGAAGCCTTTTGAAAGGCTGCATCTGATTACAGTTTGTAAACCGAAACAAACAGGTATCAGGAGCGAATGTGGTTGTGCATGATCCAAAGGCAGGGACTACAGAAGGACTGGTGGTTGTCTCAGGTACATCAGATCAAGCTCACTTTGCTCAGAGCCTTCTTCATGCTTTCATTCTCTGTGGTCAATCTTGATTGCTCTCATTTGCAAAGTGTTTAAAATCATAATATGGTAGTCAAGTAAGAAGCTCTTCTACAAATTAAAAAAAAAACAGGAGAAACAGTATAGTTCTTCTTCTAATTGCTGTGGAAAAACTTTGTCCATCTGTTCTGTATCTGTTACCGAAACTTATACAACAATGTGCATCAAACTTTGTTGTATTATAAAATCAAATTCCATTTGAGCAGAAATTATCTTCTAACCCTTAGTCTGATGACCAAACCTCCTCTGGCGTAGTGTTATAGCTGGCTTATGCTGACCATTTCGTGCCACGATCTTAAGTGGATGAGCTTCTGTGTTGAAAACCCATTCTTCTAATGAAATAACCGATGAAGGCGAAAAGAGAAGATAGAGATACTTAAGAGTCTCAGCTAAGAAGAAGCTTTGCATCTTGTTGTCTCTAGCACCTGTATTGACCTGAAAATAAAGAAGGAAACGTTAATAATGATGCTAGTTTTTGAAAGATGGAAATGGGTTTTCGATAATAAGAAAACTTACATCCTTTAAGCCTACATATCCAGATTCTACACGAGAGTTCTTCTCAAATGCTTCAAATATGTTCCATCCCTACTCTTGATATGTCTTGTTCCCAGTTAATCGCCAGAGGTAAAAGAGCGATTCAACTGTTTCTGGCCTTAAAATGTTCCAAGATGTTCTAACACTCATGTCCTGAAACAATCATGTGTTTGTGGATATGACCAAACCAACCAACTAACTTACAGTTTACAAGCCAATGCGCAAAATAAACCTGTAATTTACTAACCTGCCCTGCATTGAAGAAATAGTTCTCTCCAGCGAGTTTCGTTGGTGTCAATTGGTAAAAGTTACAACAAGTCCAGGCAAGCTGCAGTAAAGTGGGGAAAACAGAAATAAGCAGACAGCAGAAACTTTACTAAAAGCTCTAAATACATTTGAGATTTTAATGTACCTCTCCAGCGAGTGCAATAAACTTTTTTTCTTCCTCAGGGCCATAACCTGAAGCTCCTAAAGCCAACATTCCAGGAGCAAAGCATGCCAACTCATCCATCTGAATATAATTGAGAAAAAGACAATGTCAAACCCGCAAAGCTCTTGCCATAAACTCGGTGAATCTAGATAAATAGATTTTACCTTATCGATCAAATTATTTCCGTTCTTCTCACATATATATATGTAAATGATGAAGGTGTTGATTTCTTGATCAAGCTTAACAAACCTTTCATTGATTTCTCCCACATTTCTCTGATTAATTGCATTAAGAAAGACTCAGTCTTTATCATTTTTGCTAATATCGAAATAGTTGGGTACATATATATATATATTGCTCCCTTTTTCACACCAAACTAGGATAACAAATATCTATTGAACAAACTCAAAATTAGTATCTTACCTTCTGCTGATATTTTGGGTCCCCTGTCCTCTGGGAAAGGGCAATAAACTCGAGCTGCTCAGTGCCGGAATCTGCAAGAATACTGTCTCCCTAGTACACCAGAAAAATGTAACACTAAAACTGACAGACCACATGTACTCAGTGAAAGATATCTAAACCCGACCACACTTGATACTCATTCCAATGAGACACAGTATGTGATTGCTAGTGAAATAAAATATAGTTAGTCACGAAACTATAGTTACCATCAATTCTAAAAGCAACACCTGTTTAAAGTCTAGGCCTCAAACAAGAATGTTAACTGTTAAGTAAAGAGAAACCAGAAGATTCTGAGCCCAGATCTAAGTTTATAACACAGGCTGAAGCATCTAAGAAAGTGGATAGAACTTGGTTTTAAGCCATCAGTATCCTCTAAGGAGTCCTTTAGAAACATAATCCGGAACCTAGGTCAACTAGAGAAGAAGAGCACACAGTTGCCGGATCAGATGGCCATTATCTTAGGAAACGAATAAGATTTGCACCATTGTTAAAGGCTTTGAAAACATCTATACGAATAAATATTATCGTGTTCTCAAGATGACAATACAGCAAACAGGCAATTAAGTAATCTAAGACTCACCCCCGCTCCCCATGAAGGATTGTGAGCATTTGAGCTTCTCAAGTTGATAATATTGTAAGGTATACCCGTTGGAGTGTTCCATGCAGGCAATAATCTGTCTGCAATATCCTTAGCCTTTTCAAGGAACATTTTGTCCCCAGAAAGATCATACGCACTGAGAAGTCCGCCTACAACTCTGAAAACAAATAAAGCGAAAGAACATAAGCAGATGCGATATATCAGTTCCACATCTTATGTCAATCAGGAACCAACTAATAAAATGAACTGACTCTTCCTATAATAGATACAGAAAACAATCACAGTAAACCTGTTAAAGCAACCTTATGGTTGTCTCAAACATACTGGCGCCATAATCCTTGTCAAAATCCAATGAGCTTGCAACCCACCTGCAAATAAAAGACAATAGGCAAATGACGATTGGCAAAAATGAACATTTATTAATGGGACGAAAACAATTATTTGACTCAGAAAAAAGATGCATAATCGTGAAGAGCCTGCAATTACTCACTCTCTGGCTTTTTGAAATTGCTCATCTAGACCCATTATATAGAGTGTATCTAAAGAATCTACCATAGTTGCTCCAAGGCCACCAAAGCTATCAGTGCCATCTTTTGTCCGAGGCTGACAATGAAAAACGAAAGAAACAAGAATAGCTTCAGATTAAAAGATTTCTTGCAGAGTGCAAGAAGAAAATAATCTTGAAACTAAAACAATCCAATACTTGCAGGCCTATGGAAAGTATGGTAACTTCAGATAATCTCATAGCAAAAGGCTCAACACAATATTGAAAGAGTACTTTTGATTCGTAAAGCCCATTGTCACCAGATTAAGTATTAGAAAGGGTAAAATTGATTTGGAAAATAGTTTTATACCTGAAGCTCATCTTTTCCCCATGCATACTTTTCATATGAGCTCCAAGCATGGATCATTGCCTCTTTTACTTTCTGCCTTCGCTGGACTTCAACTGGATCTTCTGGGGCCTTCTTCAGAGTTTTCAAAGGTTTATTGCCAGCGCCTTTAAGCTCTTCTAACTAGCAGGAAATATAGTTAGTTAGCTACATAGTAGAAAGATAGTACAAACCCCATAGTCCACAAGATTCAGTAGGTCTTAAGTTACTCAGTGTCCATCTAATACTAAATAGGCCTCAACATATACATCTCCAAAAAATGAAGCCTCCTCTGATAATGCATACGTATCAAAGAAAATCACAGTGCAACACCGAAAGATGGAAAAAGACGGAAACATGGTCCTGAGGTAACCAAAGAAATCATTGGAGTCTAGAGTGGAATATATAATATGTTACCATCTGCTCCAACCATGAAACTTCTTCATTTAACTTATAAACTTCAACCTGCAACACAGTAACAAAATTGTTAGAAAGAAACAGTACAGGACAAGTGAGAAATGATCGCAAGAGAATCATTCACTTCCTTTAAACAAAAATATCCTCATTCTTATTACTTTTGGTCATATAGTTTCTTAAGAAGGAATTGATGAAACGAGCCACAAAGTATCAATTACAGCTCTTTTCTAGCAAATAAGACAACGTCTTTCTTACTTCTAAACCTGAAGCTATGAAGGCAATTAAATCATTCCAAGCCTAAACCATAAGCTATAACACTAGAACTATATCCTAGGCAGAGATTCAGAGTCTACTTAGATTCCATGAGACAAAACATACCTTGTGTTCTCGCGAAAGATTTATACGATCCCAGACAACCATAGAAACAGAGACGAAGACGATGAAAAGCAAAGCCAAACGCCTCGGTCTTCTAAGATAATACGCTGGATTCAAATATTTCCATAGCCCATAACCACTAATCGATCTACTTCTCGCCATCTCTCACCCACTCAACAAAAACAGAGACGAATTGAGAAATCAGAGTCCATGAAACAGAGAAAGACAAAAAGCATAAAGCTTTCAAATTCGGATCCACTGATCTAAAAGAGTAGAGCACAGAGAGAGGAAAGAGATGTTCTTTTCTCAAAGAACCAAAGTCATAGATCCGATTTAAGTCTTAGTAGAAAGAAGACGAAGAAAGAAAGAAACGGACCAAAATCTCATATACATTTAGGAGGGAAAAAAAGCTTAGATACATCCCTTCTCATTCCTTTCCTTTTCTTACTAAAATATTAAAATTATGATTTTATTTTAATAAAATCTGATTATCTATCAAATCAGGTTATATACTTATAATTTACCAAAAATATATTTTATCAAAAATATATGATAGTTTAGATGGTTTAAAGTTTTAACGAACCTTTAAAATTCGAATTGGTAGAACTGACACAGTTGGTTTTTGAGATAGTTTGATAGAAAGAAGTACAACTAAACTGTTAAAAATGATATGAAAAAATTTTAATATCTCATATGGTAATCACTCTCGCACAAAAATCGAAATGTATTGAGATTATTTTAAAACTTTGGAGTGTATACGAGAATTTGATCCGAATGAAACTTTAACACACAAAATAAAACTATTTATTTATTTATTTCTCCGCCACTTTTCTTTGTTTAGTTTTTTGTTATTAAAATAATAAATTGTCTCTTTAGCCCCCACTGATTCCTTTCACCGCTCCCTCTCTCTCTTTTCTTCGATTTCTCTTTCCCCGGTTTCAATCTTTCCGTTTTCGTCTCTATCGCTTCGCCGGTGGTCCATTCGTTGGTCTTTGTTCGTATTTTTGGAGCGTTCTTACATATCGTTGGAGCTTGCAATTGTCATCTTCACCGTTTGTTGTCGCGTTATTTGGTTTATCGTTGGGTCTTCGACATCGTCATTTCTTCTATTTTGGTATTTACTCCCACGAATAGGTACCTCTCCCGAACTCTTAATTAGGTTTCGTGTGTTGAAATGAGAAAGCTATCTCAAGATTTTGGGGTGTCTTTGTTGCAGGGTTTGCTTTGTTTCTTAGGGCTTTTTGATTACAGAATTGGTATGATATGGTCTGTGTTAGTCTTTAAGCGTGTAAAGCTAGAATTTTTGGGTTTGATCTGATTGATGTAATTAGGTTCTGTTGCTCGCTAATTCGAACTTGTTCAAAAGTTTGTTTCTTTTATTGTTCAAAATTAGATTGTTACTTGAGATTATGTCCAAAAATCGGATCGTTTCATGTATTTTGTGTTATAGAAGATGGTCCCTTTCTACACTGACTCTTATTAAAGCTTGAAGTTTTTGTCAATCTCTTGAAGACAAACATTTATCCTTGAATCGTGTGCTTATTTGCTTTAACTCTTCTAGGTATTTATATGTGAAATTTTTAGTCTTTTAATGTAAATTTGTTTCCCTTTCACATTATCAGCTAGGTAAATTGATGAAAAGAAACCATGGAAGACCTTCATGGAAGCAATGCTCGAATGCATATTGGAGAAGCTCAAGATCCAATGCATGTGCAATATGAACATCATGCTTTGCATCACATCCACAATGGAAGCGGTATGGTTGATGATCATGCTGATGGTGGCAATGCTGGTGGGATGAGTGAGGGATTGGAAACCGACATTCCTTCTCACCCTGGAAATATAACTGACCATCGTGGTGAAGTGGTCGACCGTGGTAGTGAACAAGGAGATCAATTGACATTGTCTTTTCAGGGCCAAGTCTACGTTTTTGACAATGTCTTGCCTGAAAAGGTGAATTGAGTTGTTACTGAGTTGGTTATTTGATTGTCTCGTTATATTTTAGAACTATTTTGACTATAAGTGACACTGCAGCATGTGGTTGAAGGATCTAGTTGTTTTGTGTTTTCCACTTAATGATTCTAATGTGTGAATGCCTCTTGCTTTCTTTTCATTATCTGCTGCAGGTTCAAGCTGTGCTTCTATTATTGGGTGGACGTGAATTGCCTCAGGCAGCTCCTACAGGTCTAGGATCATCTTATCAGAACAATAGAGTATTGGTAATAAAAGATTTGATACCCTTTTTTGGAGATAAGTTCACTTCCTTGGTGCTTTGCTGACTAATCAGTGAAACAGGGTTTACCTGGTACTCCTCAAAGGTTTAGTATCCCACAGCGGTTAGCCTCTTTGGTCAGATTTCGAGAGAAACGAAAAGGGAGGAATTTTGATAAGAAGATCCGATATACAGTCCGAAAGGAGGTAGCTTTGAGGTACATTTATATCTAATCAACAACTTGGTGTCTAGTTATACATCTTTTGAGATTGCTCTCTCGTAATTAGAGTTTGCACCTTGATTGCTTTCGTTTGTTCCGGTTTGCAGGATGCAACGCAATAAAGGTCAGTTCACATCTGCCAAGTCAAACAATGATGAAGCTGCATCTGCTGGATCTAGCTGGGGGTCGAATCAAACCTGGGCTATAGAAGGTAGCGAGGCTCAGAATCAAGAGATCTCGTAAGTTGATAAATGCTTTGTATTAAACTGCAAGTTATTTGACTTAGTTATTAACCTGAACCACCTTTACGTAGAGATTATGGGTTTGGGTTTGCTAAGTGTTTTATGAAGTTGCTTTTACTTCCAGAAACGTTGTAGAACTCTTAAACTTGTCGATGGTTCGATATCAAAATATAAGCTTGCATATGTAATGGGTATCATAGGTATCTGCTTTATTTTTTGGTAACACTGAAGGTTCAGTACAGACATTTTTTTATTTAAAAGCTCTCCCATGCCTGCAGCAAAATGTCTGCTGGGATAAATGATTGGTTAGACTGGTTGTAATGAACTGATCCTTTTCCTTGAACAGAGAAAAATTATATTTGAAGAGGATAATAACTTTATAATAGACACGTGTCCTTTAAGTCTCTGTAGATGATAAATATTTCTTCTTGGCATAGCCATACTGTAGTTGGTTAAGAACATATCTGATTTTTCTTCCTTCGAATGGTTCTGGAACCTGTAAGATGTCGACACTGTCGAATCAACGAGAAGGCAACTCCAATGATGCGGCGTGGACCTGAAGGGCCAAGAACACTTTGCAATGCATGTGGACTTATGTGGGCAAACAAGGCAAGCTAATTCTTGCTTTTTAATTAATCAACTCTCTCTATCTTGCTCATTTGTAGCACTTTTGATTAGTTTATTGGTCTGTCTAAATGACACATTTATAATTTCAGGGTGCTCTGAGAGACTTATCCAAAGGCGCTCCTCAAACAGCCCAAAATCTTCCTTTAAATAAGAGTGAGGTAAGCAACATCAAATTTTGACCAAACAATTTGTTGTGCTGAAATGAATTTCATTTCGACTCTGTGAAACTTATGCACATCTAATCTTATCTTTGCAGGATGCAAATCTTGAGGCTGATCAAATGATGATAGCAGTGGCCAATAACATAAGCGACTCACAATGAGAACACGTTTGCTCTTGCCATTACAAGCAAGAGAAGATCTCAATAGAGTTTGATTGCTTCAGGTGCGGTAACTTTATAATTTCCTTTGTAAGAATCTTAGTCGATTTAGATTAGCCGGATTTGATATATAATGATGTAATCCGGCTGATAATGCTCTGTGATGTTTGTTTTTTGTTTTTAAATGATTCAAAATGCTTCATAGACTGTTGTTGCATTGGTCCATACTCTGATGTAATGTTGCAGTCTGTGTTTTTACTGTTATAAAGAAAACTAACTTATTTAAGATCTCACCAAAAGAGTGTCTCCTAATGGCCAGGGTTTGGAGACTTTAGCCCATGTGAAGTAGTGAACCAAGTTCAGTGCCTCAGGCTTCTCTAAGTCAAACTTAGTCCACTGAAAAACAATAAAGGGCTTGTAATATTATGGCCAAAGAAAATTGCCAAAAAAGGAGAAAACAAAAAAATCTTTCAGTGTGACTGCTTCTTTGTTTTCAATAGCATAAAAGAATTTTACATAGAATTTTGCCTAAAGACTTTTTGGTATCCCAATTGTTTAAAGATATTTTAGATTCCATACTTGTTTTCAACTTAAAGGAAAAAGCTCATTTTTTTTGCAATTTCTTTTCTAGAGACATTTCAGGAATGATCTCATCTTATCATGAAAATCTCCTCATATTTTCATTATTAAAATAATAGATTTGACTTTTTAGTATACCAGTCAGAACTTTAGAGTTTCAATGTCATCATATATAACATTTCAATTTTCTTAGCTTACATTACACAGTTATTGGTCAATTTATGAGCTAAGCTTTGAGAATATATTTACACTGTTATATTAAAGGGGTATACCAAGGATATTCTTATAATCTTTGTGGACAAAGATCATTATTTCAAATAATTATTTTTTTACTCCAAATAATTGTTATGGGGAAATAAAAGATCTTTTGATGATTTGATTTTCGGTTTTTGTAGCGTCAAAGTTTGATTTTCTTTTTCTTACTCAAATTCACTTGTTTTTTTTTTCTTTTTTCTCTTTTCTTTTTTGAACAAAGATAAAAAGAAGATCTTTTTGGTTGTCTTGTTAACTTCATGGGCAACACGCAAAGAAGAGACCTCCGACGAGCCCTATTACTCTGAACTCAATAATTCTTATCTTCTTCGCATTTCTCTTTCTTTCCGAGTTTACAAAGAGAATACCAAATCCCAATTTTCCGGGACAAAGAAAAAGGTTTCTCCTTTTTGGGAATCTTTTGGTTTTACTTGCATGCTCTAAAGTCTCTGAAAAAATGCAATCATTGCATCGTTTCTTCTCTCGCCTCATTCATTCCCCAAGAAAGTGTTACAGCAGATAAAGTGTCGGCGTCTCACTTCACTTATTCTCCCTATTCGACGAGAAAAACGATGGATTTGTTGATACTCATCGGAGTTTCAGTTCTCTTATCCGTTCCAACCCTCAGTTATGAGGGTTTTTCTCTACCAACTGTTCAAATAAAGGTTTTGCTGTGCGATGTTCTGTTTCGCTCGATAGGGATACAACCTTAATTGAATCTTACTCCCCTCACCGGAGTATGTTTTCTTTTCATTGACCTAAAGTTTTCAATTTTGTATAGTCTCCTAAAGTTTTCAGTTTTGCAGTAGTGTGCTTTATTGGTTACATTGAGGGATACTTAGTTTGGAGAATGTTTTTTGTGTTTGCTCGTATACAGATTTCTTCACTCTGGCGAAACAAGTGAAGAGAATTGAGATCAATGATCAACACAGGTAAATGCTCTTTAGTGTTTTTCCTGTAATGTGAGTAGTATCATCGTGTGACACTTTGTGTAGGTTTGGTTTAAGTAGTTAACATAGCTTGGAAAGTTGATTTCTTCTATCAAATTCCCGTTAGCTAATTTTTTTTTTGTTTACTGGTTGTTTGGGTTCTCCAAAAGTGGAAATTTTATCTGTTTTTGTATCTTCATGAAGATTCATTCTGGTATCTTTTTTTTTGGTAAAATATGGTGTTAGCTAGCTTTTGTTTTGGGTTAAGTTTCCTAGCCTTTGCTGTGGTTTAATACTTTCTGTTGCTTGGTGACATATAATGATCCCTAAGTTCATTGAGTGAGTGATACGATTTAAGAGTTTTGTGTTTTGGTTTTATTTTGGTTTAATGGTTTCTTTTTAGTATTGGGTTTTGGGAGTGTTCCTTTTAACATTAGGATTAAGGTTTTGGTATTTTTCCTTTTAGTTATGATTAAGTCGGTTTGTATGAGGATCTATATAAAGACCTCTTATAATCAATAAGAAACTCAACGTCCAAGAATTAACCTTAATCTCCAAGAGAGACTAGGGTTAAAAGGAAGCTTAGCTTAAATCTTTCTTGTCTCTTACCTTTAACAAATGTTCCTATTACGAGTTGGAAGACGAAATCTTTGGCTCGTATCAGTGAGCCAATGGATTTCATGAGAAAAAAAATTCTTCCATGTACCTGGCGTCTCTCTATTAGTGAAGTCCTCTAGCTATATCCTTATTCAGTGTTTTCCCTGAGTTGTGTTTTTGTGAACATCTTGCAGTCAAAGAGCTGTCACTACTGCACTATGGTGCAACTTCCTCGTGTTTTCGCTCAAGTTTGGGGTATGGTGGACAAGTTCTAGCCATGTCATAATGGCTGAAGCAGTTCACTCTGTCGCTGATTTTGCTAACCAGGTTTGTTACTGATGGGGTTGCTGGTGTTTTTTTTTTGCTTTTGCCTCCAGTTTAATGTATTGACTATTGGCTGCAGAGAAACTAATACATTTTGATGTTGTAGGCGTTTCTTGCTTATGGGCTCAGTAGCTCAAGGCGTGCACCAGATGCACTTCATCTGTGAGTCTCCAATAACTGTGTATACTCTATGGTAGGATAGGACAGTTTTCTCTTGTTTGAATAAATTCTTAGACCAACGGTTTCACTTTGCTCAGCTATGGCTACTCAAAAGAAAGATTTGTATGGTCCTTGATATCTGCTGTTGGCATCTTTTGCCTTGGGTCTGGTGCTACCATAGTTAATGGAGTACACCATCAAATTTCAGAAATTTTGACGTAGCTAATCATAATACTTAACTGATAGTAGATCAGATCGTTCATCAGCTAAAAGGACACACTATAAGATAAAGGCTGCAAAGAGAGGAGATGATTTTGCAATGCTCAAGATTATGTCAAACTACGGTATGCAATGCCAAGTTCTACTTCTGGATTTGTCATAGTTTGTTTATGTTCCAAGCTTGAAGCTTGTTGCAGGTGAGGAAGTTGTCACGGCTTTAGGAAGCGAAGTAGACCGGTTAGAGAAAGAGATCCAAGAGCTTGTTGCAGGTGAGGAAGTTGTCACGGCTTTAGGAAGCGAAGTAGACCGGTTAGAGAAAGAGATCCAAGAGCTTGTTGCAGGTGAGGAAGTTGTCACGGCTTTAGGAAGCGAAGTAGACCGGTTAGAGAAAGAGATCCAAGAGCTTGTCCCTGGAATCCAACACGTTGACATCGAAGCACACAGTCCCACAGACCCATCTCTATGATCTGAAAAAACTCTTTATTCAAAGTCAGATTATCGATAGAATCTCATGGCTTCAAGAAAGGAAGCCACAAGTATGGTTGTAGTAAAAGCATCCCCTCTTGGAGAAATAGAAAGAGTGTTATTTCAGGTGGTGGTCGGGCAAAATTGCAGATGGATTCTTCTCTATCTTGTTTCTCATGTAGAAGACTTCAAACAAGTATCATGGGTATGACTTTGAAATTCTATGCACAAAAAAAAAGCTTTTTACTTGTAGAAACATTGAGATGAGTTGAAAAAAGAAACATTGAGATGTAATTCAGATCCATATTATTTAATATGTACACGAAACTGGTGTTTTGGTCTTTGGTATTCAGTATCAGCTTTTTGCGTAGTCAAGCTGAAGAAAAAAACGAAATAATAAAGAAAATCAACTAAAAACCAAGTTGATTTATACGTTGCGACTTGCGAGCACAACAAAATGATATCCACCACCACCAGAGAAGTTGACTTTGAACAATCTGTAATGCTCTTTGTTATTTGGCAATGGTGTTTTGTAAGAAACGATAATAAACAAGTCGCATTCTAGGCGATGATGGCAGTGACAGGCCCGAGGGATCTCGTTTTATAAGTTCCTTTGTTGTGAGTCAAATGCACAAAAATCAAACATTTAGAAACTTTTTTGAACTTGTATCCATTGTTCTAACAATTTTTACCAAACTTTTTCTATGCAAGTTCGACAAAACCAAATCCGCCCTTGGCAAAGGAGGATTTGGTGTGACCAAGTAGTAGCTGTAAAGATCCTAAACCGATCATCCATCTATGACACTTAACAGTTTACCGCAGAGGTAATTTTTAGATACAAAATGAAAACTATTGTTCCTTATAGTAAGGCCTTATATTTGCATTTGAGCTTACATTTTTTTTTTTAAATGAGTCATAATCAACATCTTGAGCAATCAGGTTCACGAGTTTTTAACAGAGAAACTTGGTAATGTCCTTAGCTGGGAAAGCAGACTAAAAGTCTCTGTTGAAGTAGCAGAATTAGAAGCTTTTGGGCTATATAGATCCTCACCAACCGACCCTCAAACACAAGCTTCGAAGAAGCTATATTTAAATCTTTTCCTCACAACATTTAATGTTACGTCCTATGGGAAAGGCCTATGAAATAATGTATAGGGAAAGAATGTTATTAATTGATGCATTTGATTGTTGCATACCGAATGAATCGTTTAGGTTGTTAAATTCATTTCTCTGTCAACAATCATTTAGTATGCATCAATTAACAATCACTTATATGTCGGTATGTTATTCAGTATGAAACTGAATCGCAATAACGCATTATACAGAAAAAATAATTTAGATAAGTTTTATAAACATTGTACTTCACAATCCGGCTGTCGCAATGATGATTTTATACTTTTATCTAAAAAGAACATAGAAAGTAAAAAAAAAGAACAAAAAAATAGAAATTAAGAAACAATAAACAACAGAAAAAAATAATAAAGGAAAAATACATCATTTCTATTTATTAATATTTAATCATTAAAAATATAGTAAAAGTATATAAAAATTAATGTATATAATATTAAAACCCTAACTATTAGCATGAGTCTTCACTCTTGAAGCCTGAGTTTTGGATAATAATAATAGTTAGGGTTTTAATATTTACATACATTAATTTTTTCTCTTTTATTAAAACTAACTTACACCCACCTGCGGTGTCTTAGTCAGTTTTACTACATTTGTTTCTTTCTTTTTTTTCATGACTAAATATTAATAAAGAAATTGTGAATTTTCTTAATTATTTTTTTATAGTTGTTTTTTTTTGTTTCTTACTTTCTATGTTTTTTTGTTTTGTTTTTTACTTGGTTTTTTTAGGTAAAACTACAAAATCATTGTTAGTATCGTTGGAGGGGTGTAAATACAATGTTTATAAAAATTATCTAAGTTAATTTTTTGTATATAGCATTATTGTATTTCAGTTTCTGAATGACATATTACATATAAATGATGGTTAATTGATGCATTTGATTGTTGTAATACTAAATGATTTTTGATAAATAAATTAATCTAACAACCTAAACAATTCATTTAGTATGCAATAATCGCATATATGCATCAAATAATAGTTCATTCATGCCCAACAGAACGTACATTTGTAGGTCTTTCCCGTACATTCATTCATAGGTTGTTAGATTCATTCATTTATCAACAATCATATTTAGTATGCAACAGTTAAAATGCATTAACCACTTATATGCATCAAACAAATATCATTCATGCCAGGGGAACGTACATTAATGGGCCTTTCCAATACATTATTTTATTTTATGGGCTTTTCCAATGCAATATTTTATGGGCCTTAGACCCGCGGCATAATCTCATGTATTATGTGGCCCAGACCCTCAAGCAACATATGGTATTCCGGTCCCCGGTGGCACCATAGTTTTCTATAAGCAAACTACTTTCATACAAATGCATGCTTAATTATAATCTACACTTCATGATGTTCATTCCTTTATTCTTTGGTTCATTCGTTTATGTCACATCGGTATTTCCAACAACCTAAGCCCTGTTCGTTTGGCAGTCTTAGATAAGTCTTAGATTCCTACAGCTGCGGCCAAACAATTTTTATTTATTAGCTGCGATTTTCTGCGGCCAAACACTGCAAGAAATGTAAATCGTTGCGTCAGAAATTTTTAGCCGCTGAAAAAATTTGACAATGCGTCTGATACTGTTGTGTTTGGTACTGTTGCGGCTGCGGCTAATTTCTGTTCGTTTAACTGCCGTACGAGCCTGCGACTTTCGCTGCGATCAAATACGAACAAGAATCGCAGCGTTTGGCCGCAGATCGCAAGCTGCAGCCGCGTACGGGTGTCAAACGAACATGCCCCTAACATCAAATAATCCTAATCCAGGTCTAAGCTTGCGCATCCTAGTATAGACTATTTCTCTCTCGCCATGTTCATCACCCTTGATTATCCAAAAACTTTTACCTTGTTCATCTTAGTTTCTGTTGTAACTCTCAATTATCTAGTCTTTGCTGATTTTACCGATTTTATTTCGTTTTCTCTCTAAGTTTTGGCAATGTTTGATTAGTGAACATGACTCGCTGTATCCTCTATGTCCCTCCTTCTGACACCCGACCATGGTTATAAAATAAATAGGATGCAAATGCTACGAGCCAATAGATTCATATTGTAACTTCAAGAGTTTTCTTTCCTAAACAAGACAACCCCAATGAGAATACTTGACTAATATCGAATTGGTATCGAGCTAAACTTATCAATTAACAACTGGAAAAAAAACTGGTAACTAGGTTGGCTTACACTTTGTGAGAAAACCCTTTCATGGATTTTGGCTTCATGATCACTTTGGCAAAACATTTCCCTCATAAGTTCCATCAGAAAAGTTCAGCAGAAGCATGAATACGCCAAGTGGTTCTTCTTTGAGATGTAGGGAGAGATGTAATTAGTGGAGAGACCAGATGTTCCTGAGATCTCGGCTGGAAAAAAGACTTGAGGCTTGCCTAAAGCTATCCTTTTTCCAACTGTATTGGCGTAAAACAGACCGGGAATGGCTGGCACAAATACATCACTCCTTGAACTTATGTAGAAGTCAATAACATTTTCATATTCAGAATTTTCTAATTCAAGGTACTTTGATTTCTTATCCGATGGCATAATCGACTCCTGCCATTTTTCAGAAAAAAGAATAAGATAAGCAAACAGGTGAAAACTTCAGAGACTAAAGAATGGAGGGTTATACACACCTTAGTAAAGGTTTTCGGGAAAATGTCCTTCAGAATATTGAGGCTGCTGTCCCATCTTGGCTGAGTCAGATATATAGTTGTATCGCTGTCAAATCCAAGCTTCCTCAAGAACAAAGCGATCTCTTGTGAGTTGTAACAGGTTTTGGATCTCATTGCACCTGTTTCATGGCAATTTTTCTTTTCAAGTATCTCAACCCTCAAGTCTATGGCTATGAAATGGCCACCGGTTTTCTTGCTATGTGTCTTCAGCAGCTGAATCATCGACTCAACCAATTCATTCACTCCTGATTGCAATTCCAAGGAACCAAACATTGCCAAACAAGAGACAGGGTCGGTTTCAGCATCCTGCGAAGATTTCCTCAAATTCACGGAAGGGAAATAGGTTGTAACTCTTATGTTCCCTTTTGATTTGAAGATGGGATCAATATGTTCCTTGATGTAATCTTCTGCAACTCGGGTAGGAACCTTAACAATGGCGATATCTCTTAGAGATACGTGGCTTGGCAATTTTTTTACAACTTTGACAACGCTTTCCAAGCTTTTAATGAGTTTATCCACATTATAGATATCTTCAAAGTTCCTGGTCTGGTCAAGCGTTTCGAATTTGTTCATAAACCTTAAAGAACCAAACAATTTTGGACTAAAACCAAAATGTTTCTGAAAACACAAAAATCACTGACATTTCATCACCAGGTTTGCTTCCTCTTATGTCAGGAAGCACAAGAGTTGCTCCAAGATGCTTTGCCACCATCACAGCATCAGTAATCTAATCAAGATGACAAAAATTAAACAACATGAGACATCAAGGATAGAAGAGAACATATCTAAAGGGAAATCAGATTGAGATCATAGATTTGAATCTTTAAAG
Organism: Cardamine chenopodiifolia; assembly: GCA_963922655.1. Lineage (NCBI taxonomy): Eukaryota > Viridiplantae > Streptophyta > Magnoliopsida > Brassicales > Brassicaceae > Cardamine > Cardamine chenopodiifolia. The sequence continues at coordinate 17,740,239 of OZ000483.1, forward strand.
TTAATATAAAGAATACCTGAGAAACATGGTATTCAGGACCATTCGTTAAGGAGAATGTAACATAGCCCTTCGATGATACCGCTTCATCTGCAACACCAGGAACATTAACACAAACGAAAACCAAAAATCGGAGAGAAGACCGAAAACAAAAGTAATATGAGAAACAAAGTCAGGGAACATACCAGATTGAGATGTTGACCAACAAGGTTTAAGTTCATGACTATCCTCCATCCAAGGCCCTTTATTATTCCCTTCAATGGCTCTAACAAGTCCATCTTCAACCGCTACTTTTGATCCCTGGAATTCAATATCATGTGCATCTCCTTGAACTTTATCCTGTAAGACCACAAAACACAAAGAACAAAAAAAGAACTTAAGAGGAGCATTTTGATTGATTGTAGCTATCAGTAGAAACAAAAAGCTCGAAGTTTCACAATCGAATCAATCGTTGCCCCAAAGTCTCAGTCTTTATGATCAATACAATCCAAATTCGATCCAAAATGAATAAAATTGGGAATTTCTTTGAAGAAAACCTAACTAATCTGAAGGACCGTATAAACTAAGGACTGCTTCTCAGAGAAGGATCCACCAGAAAAACCGATAAGAACCCAATTTGAATTTAGCTGTCACTATCGCATAAGAGCAGAGAGACATGTAGGTTTTAATACCTGAACAGCATCAAAGTAATCTCTATGAAGCATTTGTCCGAGCATCACAAACATGGTAATTGTGAGAATTCCAGCCACCACTTGCCTCAAATCCACACCCATTTCCTTCTTCTCCTTACACTTCCCCTTCTCTCTCTAATGGATTTGGAAGGGTTTCACGGAAATTGAGGAGAGTATTAGGAGTGGTTTATAAACCAAAAAAAATAAAGAAAAAGAGAAGATTTTCACAAATCTGAGTCCCCTTTTGATTTTGTCAAAAACACACTTTCTCTTTTTTATTAAATTTGGGTGTTTATTGTCAGTGTTCTCTCAAGTCTACTTTGCCTCTGCCTTGCGCTCTATCTAATAGACTAAACACAGCCACCGATACTCACGCCGTTAATTTTGGTTTTTAACCCAACAGGAAGGTTTAGTTTTAACCGGATTCGTACCGATTTATATTTTACTTAAAACCGTATTTATGTCTAACTGTTACTACTTACCAAATAGTGGTTTCGATTATAAAAAAAAAACTATAAAAGTCACATTTTTATTATTTTCCTTAATTTATTTGCCCTCTTCTATAAATTAATTAATTTTATCACCTTTTAGTTTTAACATCTTTTATTAGTAAAAAGTATTTGCATAATTATCAAATAAACAATTTTTTAATCTATATATATATATATACATAAAATTACATTCTTTTCTTCTTCTATCACATCATCATTCACCACGTCAACCACTTAAATATATTTTTTAAATCAAAATATAAATTATAATATTCATCAAATATATAAAAATAATTATAACCAACAAAAAATAAATTAAAAAAATTATGGAAAACAACGTCAATTATATTTTCAAATAACAACACTTTACTATATATAAATTATCACCAACTACCTACAAACTTATACATAATTATAATAATAATTAAAACTAATTCATCAAATGCAAATATGATAATATTAATAAAAATAAATAAACAAAATGTATTAACAACAAAGTAAAATAAGATAAAAGTAAAACTAAAAAAAAAAAAAAAAAAAAGGAACAAAACTTAATCATCTATGAATAATATTCACTTAAAATTCTTATAATCATAATATTAATTATCATTGTATCATCAAATAAAAAAAATGATAAAACTAACAAATAAATAAATTAAAATTAATTATAGAAACAACAACGCAGTAAAATCAAAATAAAGAATAACAATACTTAATTATATAGAAATTCTCAACAACCACCTAAATACTTATAACATTAATTAAAACTAATTCATCAAACACAAATATGATAATATCAATAAAAAGATTTTAAAAATCTTATTAACAATAAAGTAAAATAAAATAAAAGTGAAATTAAAAAAAAAACAAAAACAAAAAGAATAATAGCTAATAATCTATAAATAATACTCACGTCCTACTAAAATAAATTTTAAAAAACTATATTAACACAAAGCAAATAAGATAAAAGTGAAACTAAGTTGCTTTATCAATAGAATCAAGTGCTGAAATGCCACTTTTGGAGAAAACATGTTTTGAAATATCATCGTAATGTTATTTAACTAAAGTAAAAGTCCAGAAAACCTAAGTCTAAACACAATATTACTAACCCAACCACAAATATCTGATCCAAACCAATTGATTTAACCCGATCCACATTATTTTCGGATCTTATCAATTTCTTTTAGAGTTTTAAATTAAACTGTAAAAAAATTGAAAAAAAACTTCTTCATCTTCTCTCTCTTCCCTGAAACAAAACCGCAAAGTCCAAGTGAGAATCCATTGATCGATCCGACAAACCCTCTTGTCGGAATCCGAAACCTCCGATTCCGACCAAATCGAGTCCATCCATCTCTGCCGCCGTGAATCTAGGCTTCAAACCCTTGCGTCAGAATCCTTGCGTCGGAACCCCAAATCCGGTGTACTCCTCCATTCCACCAATCGCCGCCACTCTCCGTAAGAGTTGTCTTCCACCCCGTGTTCTTACCTTTACTTCATTGGAATTAAAATATCGTTCAAATAAGTGAGTGTTTTGATTGAGTGAATGATTAAATTTGATGGATTCAATGGTTTTTTGTTGTCTTTACACTTTTTGGAACTTTGATGAGGCTGGAGGTGAGAAAGAAAAGAAAGGACATGAAGAGAAAAAAAGAAAAAAAAAAGAGAAAAGAAAGACAATGGACCTGTAGTTGAAACTTGGAAGAAGCGAACAAGGCAATCGTTAAGGTTGCTAAGGACACCATATGTAGCCGAGCAGAAGCGACCAAGAAAGGAGTAGTATCATTGAAGAGAACAATATGTTGTTTATTATGTATTTGACTACATCGTATTTCAGTATTTGGTACAACATCGTATTTCAGTATTTGGACAACTGCTTTCACTATTTGGTACAACTGGTATAACTGCGTACATCTGCTTTTAATATTTGGTCCAAATTTTTAGTACAACAGCGAAATTTTACAATGAAACATAACAATTTAGTGTCTTACAAACAAACAAAAAAATACACAACAGTTGGCAAACCATAAACTAAATCATATCTCTAGTAGCAAGTTCCTCCCTTAGCTTATCAATCTCGCCGTCTTTCTAGAGTAATTGCGCCGTCTTTCTGGAGTAATTTCTCCTTAAGTCGCGATTGTCGACCTAAATACAATCAATCGTAAGCTAAATCGGTGAAAAACGTCGATCTCTCAGCTCTGTTTCAACTTTCACCTCTCTCTCTCTAAACCCAGAAAACTCTCTCTCTTCTTTCTCTTTCTAACTCTTTCGGCTCAGATTGAATACAAAGTGAGAGAGAAAGTCATTTAAATAAATTTTAATTGTGAAAGTGAAAAAATGTGGGCCCACAATTTATTAATTGTGAAAGTGGAAAAGGTTCCCATTGTTTACTAAACGTCTGGGTCCACAATTTCCAAATAGTCGATAGAATATTATTAATAATTGGAGTGATATAAACATAGTTGTCCCTAAGTGTACAGTTGGACTTTCTTCTTCATAGTTGTACAAATGCTTATTTGGAGTTTTTTTAGTTGGACTTTGACGTAAAATGATTTTTTGTAGTTGGACACATAATTTTAAGTTTGTAAATATAAGTTTGGAGGTTTTCATCATAAAAGTTACATGAAATATTTATTTCACCTATTTTTCAGCATTAAAGGGTGACAAACATACAAGAATCTCCTTATACTATAAGGAGTTATTATGCCAAAACAACATTATTTGTTACGAAAATAATAAATTATGTTGTCCTGATTTTAAATTGTTTCTTCATAATTCAAGATGTTTTTTTTAATCTTTATAAACGTACTTTAATTTTTTCAAATTTATCGAACATAATTAAGAGAATTAGACATGTTCTTAGTTGTACCTAGTTGAACTTAGTTGTACCTAGTTGAACTTAGTTGTACAAATCCGAGAAATCCAAATAAAAACACAAATACAAACACTCAAATTAATTTTTCTCATCAGGTTGCAACCACCTCTCCAAGTTTATGTCATGGTTATCCTTGTTATTGTTCATCCTTAACCTTTTTGAGCGACGATCTCCGGTGGATGGAAACCGCTTTTCTTGATTTCTTCTTGATCTTTTGGTGTACTCCGGTGGTAAGGCGAACAATTCTTGAATTTCATTATGAATTGTCCACTTAGACTCATGTGGCACTACATAAATCGTCATGTAATAGGAATTGTCCCATTTGTCCCATTTACCAGTTGTCCTATTTGTACCAGTTGTATCATTTGTCCTATGTCTGCAGATTTCCTGAACTACATTCTAATTAACCTGAGATTCAACTCGATTCAACATAATTAAACAGCTACATTCGACAAATTAGCAATGCAAATACATAATCGTCCTATTACTAACCAAATGTGCTTATCCAAACATGCAATTTTAATATCAAATCCCTAAATTTATAAAATTCCTAAATACCCAAACTGAATTACAGAGACGGAAGTGGCGATGACAGACAAAAATGACTAGCTCCAGCGGCAGGCAGCGGACGGCGGACGGTGGGCGGACATGCAAAGAAGAGAGCTCGGCGAAGAAAAGGGTTCGGAGCACAAAACGAGAGAAAGAAGAGGCTTCGAAGGAGAAAGAAGAAGATGATCTCAAATGCCACTCAAAAATTTCATTAAGAATAATTTGGGATTATCACATTTTGGATGACACCCAGATCATTTTGTGATATGTGAGATTATTTTTTTTGGAAAAAGTGGCATTTGAAAACATCGCTCTTATCAATATGAGTTGAGTAGTTGACCAAAGTAAATCTCTGTCGGTCTAATCATCTCTCCGCCGGAGATTTCTAGGAAAATAATGAACCTTTCCGCCGTAAAAACTCCGTTCACCTTGACCCACGACGGCGTTGGCTTCGCCTTGCCTCTCAAGAAGGTTTGATAAGCTCTCAATTTCTTCTTGGTGAATGATCTCATTCGTTAGAGTTATTTAATAATCTTTTTGTGAATTCCTATAATTTTTTGAATCCAGTTACATTAATCATTCATAATTCCACATTACACTAACCAATTTTATACCTTTTTTGTATGTCACATATACAAATACTTTAGCTTCTAATAATGTCAAAGTATCATATAGCTTTTAATGTCAAGTGAGAATTCTGAGTAATCTCCAAATCTATCATTTTGTTCACAGAGTGAGAATCTTTGTATCTCGTATCTGTTTCTTCTCTCTTATGAAACATTGTCTTCAGCTTCGTCTCTAAACCCTTTGGAGTATAATATAAATGCTTACCATCACTTGTCGGATCTTCTTCTACTAGAAGCATTTTGCAACTTTGTAAATAACTCTTGTATCTTGGCACAACTGTTCTTACCATTGCTTGACATATCTTCCATCTCAACTTTTCATCATCAACAACCCAATTTGATTGCTTTGTGTAAATCTCATCAAAACCTTAAGAAAAGGCTTGTAATGTTTGCTTAATGGACTCACGGGTTCGTTTTCTTTCACAGAAGATGATGAAGATGAAGAAACGTTTTGAGCTTTCTTGGTAAGTCGAGATAAGAGCTTTCTCCAGCTTTCTTTGACATACAGCGCGGCGTAATAGTCTCTGTACTGCTCGTGTGCGCTTAGCCAAGACTCTCCCCCGAGATTAGTCTCTCTCAAACCGCTGAAATGGCAGTGATTGTTCATCATAAAGATGCAAGAAAGAGTGGTTTCTTTGTTGGAGCTCGACCATGCATCCAAATTCAAAGCTATCTCTCTTAGTATGTTGTAGATGTGACCTGTGAGAAGCTCTTCTTGATACTTTTCGTTCTTCCAGCTCAAATCAATCTCAAGAATGACAAGATTGGCTTGTTGTTGTTCCCCAGTAGCTTGTTGCAGTACTCAGTCACAACGGTCACAAGCCTCGGTACACCGCCATCAAGAGGAGGGCGATTTGGTCTCTGTAGCTCCACCTGACAAGGTAACTCCCAGAAGATTTCGCAGACACCCTTAACAAGATTGCTAATGAGCTCCCGCGTAACTCTGCGTATCTCTGAACATTGCTCCCCTTTAAATAGCTGGTTAAACACTATTCGAATGTTGTCCATTGTAGAGAAACAATCTAAGAGCTTTATCAGCTTTGGTGGATCTTTCTTGCATTTGCTGATTCTTGATCCAAATCTGAGAAGCGAAAGGATTCCCGAATTTGAAGCTATTTCTCCAAAGCAACGCAAGGGAACATCTTCCCCAACATCTTTAAATACATCATAGCAGAGCTTACTCTCAAAATCGTATATCTCTTTCACAGCTATCTCCATATCTAATCTCCATTGATCTATAATTTCCTGCACATTGTCAGCTTCTGTGATTGTTTTCTTGAGATAATCAATCTCAAACCGTTTCTGAATGACCGGTGTGCGGACTTTGATGTAAACAGGTACACAGTTTATTAACCGTGTGTGAGCATCTAATATCTTGATGTTCGCCCGCAACCTTCTCAAGTTGGCTTCTGACAAAACCTGCTTCATCACTTCTCCAAGACCTTTAAAATCCGAAACATAACCTAGGACTCCATTAGAGGACACGAGATCTCTCTCGAGTTCTTGAACCGAAGCAAAGACTCTCAGGACAGCAGATATGGGAGCAATGGTATGACGGATATGATCAGATAAAGGAGAAGATCTCCATCTATCTGCTTTAACATCAGCTTCTAAAGACAACAACTTGTGGTTGATCTCTTCAATCTTCGATCCCGTCTTTTGCAGAACGAGTGAAAAGGTTTCTGATTTCTCCATCTCACTCTTCAGTAAACTCCTCATTGCTTTAAGTCTCTCAAGGCTCTTTGCTTCAGCCATTGTTTGCTGCTTATCCAGTGGAGGTTGCGTCAACAACTATTTATGGATTTCAAACAATCCTTAAACCAAATTTCTTACCAAACTCACCAAAGAAGCAATTACCAGTGTTCTTCTAAGAAGCCACAACAACATGAGATTTGGTATTTGAAAAAGTAGAAGAATTGTTAGATTAATCATTAACTTAAAGCAAAATCCAAGTCTTGTTATATTTGTTAATCAGCTAAACCATCTATATCTGACAGTAAACCGCTTCTCCTTTTTTCTGCAGTTTGATCATCTGACAAAGTCAATGAAGATTGTCTTGTCTCTCTTGCATATATATTCCTAAAGTCAAGAAAATATTAACTTTGAAAACTACAAAACGAACAAACTCAGACATCTACACGAAATTATGCAAACATTAGACATATTACACGAAATTATGCAGACATATTTATATTACATATCTGGAAGATGGATAAGTTTCAGTAGTTTCGTGGAGACCCGGAAAATAAGTTGTCTTTTTTTCTTTTCTGTTTCTCGAGTTAAATTTTAATTACCCAATTAAGGAAATACGACAAAAACATCTGGTTTAGCTCAGTCTTCGCGTAAAAGCCAAGAAACAATGATTACATAAAAAAAAAAAATGTTGAGAGCTTTCAGGTGAATTGGGTAGATGAAAGTTGGATAGAAGACTGGTTAGTTCGTTATCTTATGGGCCAGTTCCATTATTTGATTAGGCCCAATGGGCCTAATTGTTTGCGTTAGGATTACTAGGGCACAGAACCAGTCTTAGTCTCTCTCATTTCGCAAATTTCCCAGAAAACAGAAGGAAGATCGGAGATGGCATCGAATGCGGCGGTTCCGTTCTGGAGAGCAGCTGGGATGACTTACATAACCTATTCCAACATCTGCGCGAATCTCGTAAGGAATTGCCTCAAGGAACCTCACAAAGCTGAAGCCCTAACTCGCGAAAAGGTTCACTTCTCACTCTCCAAATGGGCTGATGGAAAGCCCCAGAAACCCAGTAAGTTTCTCCGATCCTTTATCGTTTATGTTTGGATCTTCGGATATGGATTTTTTCATGTTCTTGTGTCTTTGATTTCTGATTGTTTTTGGGTAATTGGTGGAATATGTGTAGATATCTGATTTCGTAGATCATTTTAGGTAAGCTAATGAATTTAAGAGGAAGAAATCATTTTTATAATTATGGATTAAAAAGGTTTAGAATTTACGAAGCTCCCTTGATTTTTTAGCTTAACCTGTCTTCTGCTTTTTGATTTGATCAATTCAATACTGTTCTCATAAGCCAATTGTTTATTTTCTCAATTAGTTAGCCACAAAACAAACAACATGTAGCAGATGAAAATGATTCGGAATCTTGCATTTAAATGTCTCCTGTCTTGAGAAGCTTGATTGAAGACGATGATTTCATTTCTCATTGGTTTAGTTTCGTCGTCTGTTTAGTTTTTAGTCTATGTGAACATAGATTAGCTTAGATTTCTACTTTTTCATGTTGATCCATTTTTCTAATATTGTCTCGCATGTTTATATTTTCTTTACAGTTTTGCGTTCAGACACACCTGAAGTCTGAGATTTCACATTTTGATGAGATCAACTTTATATTGTCAGCAATGGAGCTTGTATGAGAGACTCATTCTAATCTTAATAATGAAGCATGACGCTTCTGTTTCTTTCTTGTTTGTTTTGCATCAATTCTCTTTACATTTTTCATTTTTTGTATGCAAATAAGCAAAAACCATTTGATGACTCTTATGTCTAAAGACAAGATATTGATTCGATTGTTACACAACAGTGGAAAGCATAAAACTCATCACATGTGTGGAGAATCAAGATACTGTCATAACTCATAAGTTGAGAGAAGAGGTGTTTCAGGTAAATCATAAGCATATGTTATCAATATGAAGTAATCACATTTTAATTGGATTTATAGGAGACCAAGAAAACAGTTTACTTCATGAAAATATATCTAGTTATCAATCTCTAATTTCAAGATATTGTTTAAAATATTAGATCAGAAAGTCATAAATGCATTTTATTAGCGGTATGATAACTTTGGCATATAATCTCAAAAACATTTGAGGACATAATACCTATATGTAATGTATGGTGTAAATGAATATCAAATTAATGTATGATGTAAATACATATATCTAATTATATAAGTTTATGCAAATTTCTATAGATATGTTCCCAAAAATACAAATATGTCCGAAAATACAAAATATTCCCAAATATGTTCGATTGTTTTTACCTTTTTTCTGCACAATTTTACCTATAATGCATGAACTAAGGATGGAATACAATAATACTTTTTGAGTTTTTTTATATAAAAGTTCTATAGATATATTCACAAATATGCAAATATGTCCCAAAAACAAAATATTCTCACATATGTTCGATTTTTTAATATTATAATGCATGAAATGCTATAATGCTTTTGAGCGTTTTATTTAAAATCTATTTTCTTCCCATTTCTTCTTGGTTTTTTATAATAAATCCAACAAAAATATCGTGTAAACTCAACAAAGCCAGTGAACCACATTTATGGTTGCAGTGCCTGCGAGTGTTCCTCACGCACTTACACATCGCGTGAGATACCCTTTATTTCTTCTCGATATTAAAAAATTTGATTTTTCCTTCTTTTTAAAAAATATTTATAAATTAACGTTCCCATTCAGTGTCCTCTCAATTTCTTTCGCCGAACTTTCATTCTCTTTTCGATTTGATCGCTACGAAGAACGAATCAATTTAGCCTGCCAAACCCTACAACACGACAACCACGAAGGCGAAGACGAAGACGAAGACGACTCTCTCCATCTTATACATCAATACTTACTTCAATCGATCCACCTTCGGAATTTTCAGATCGTGAAACCAGAATTTTTTTTGAAGAAATCGAGCTTAAACAAACTTTGATTCGAAGCGATGAAACCGATTCAGTCGCCGTCAGGAGTATCCGTTCCGGTTAAGATCCGTCCTCGTCGCCGTCCTGACCTTACCTTACCGCTTCCTCAGCGAGACGTTTCCCTCGCTGTACCTCTTCCTCTCCCACCGACTTCTGCGCCATCTTCCGGCGGATCCTTACCTTCTTCCGGCGGATCTTTGCCGTCTTCAAATTCGTCTACGAACTCTATCAACTCCTCAGAAGCGAAGAACTATTCAGATTTAGTGCGTGGGAACCGGATCGGAAGCGGAGCTGGTGGAACGGTTTACAAAGTGGTTCACCGTCCGACGTCACGTCTATACGCACTCAAGGTAATCTATGGAAACCACGATGAGACTGTAAGACGTCAGATCTGTAGAGAGATCGAGATTTTACGAGATGTGAATCACCCAAACGTTGTGAAATGTCATGAGATGTTTGATCAGAATAGTGAGATCCAAGTTTTGCTTGAGTTTATGGATAAAGGATCTTTAGAAGGAGCTCATGTATGGAAAGAGCAACAATTAGCTGATCTATCCCGTCAGATTCTTAGTGGCTTAGCTTATCTCCATGGCCGTCACATCGTTCATCGTGACATCAAACCTTCGAATCTTCTCATAAACTCTGCTAAAAACGTCAAGATTGCCGATTTTGGAGTTAGCAGGATCTTGGCTCAGACCATGGATCCTTGTAATTCATCTGTTGGAACCATTGCTTATATGAGTCCTGAGAGGATTAACACTGATTTGAATCATGGTCAATATGATGGTTACGCTGGAGATATTTGGAGCTTAGGTGTTAGTATTTTGGAGTTTTATTTAGGGAGATTTCCTTTCCCTGTGAGTAGACAAGGTGATTGGGCAAGTCTCATGTGTGCCATTTGTATGTCTCAGCCGCCGGAAGCTCCTCCGGCAGCTTCGCCGGAGTTTCGTCATTTTATCTCTTGTTGCTTACAGAGAGATCCAGCGAGGAGGAGAAGTGCGACCCAGCTTTTGCAACATCCTTTTATATTAAGAGCAAGTCAGAGCCAAAACAGGTCTCCTCAGAATCTTCATCAACTCTTGCCTCCTCCTCGTTCTTTATCCTCGTCTTCTTCCCCTACCACGTAGCGTTTTCTCTCCCACTTGAACTTACATTATTTGTTTGTTACTGTTCTTGAATCTTGTTCAATTTTTGCGTAAGCTTTTACTTTTTTCATAAGTTATCAAGGAGGGTCTGATTTATTATTAGGGAGTAAAAAAAACTTGGAGATTGGAGAAGAGAGGGTTTAGGGATTATTGAAGAATCTTTGGGTTAATGTTTGCTAGAAAAGGGAAAGAACAATGAGAAATTCTTATGCTTATTATGTTGGCAATTTACTTTGCATGTATTCCCAATGTAGCTTTCTTGAATTTGTTTAATTTTCATAAAAGTTTTGCCTTTTTGGTTGTTCTTTTGCCTTTTATGCTTCTCAATTTGCATCTTGAGGAAGAAAAGGACCATTTCTTTTCCATTTATGCTCGGGGTTTAGTTTGTCTGATTATGTCTTGTTGTTAGACTAATTATGTCATTCTCTTGTATTAAGCTGAAAACAGAGCACGAATTCAGAATGGTAACTCAGACCATTTTTTTGTTTTCTATATTGTTTTTTACTTATTCTCTTAATGAGGTTCCTAATCTGATACCCTAGTCGTGTTATTTCACCAAATAGTACAGTAGGAGAGTCATTGACTGTTTAAAGCATTCAAGTCAAATTGATCCAGAGGCCTACCATTCTTAAGTCCTTCTGGTACTCTTCTAGACTCTCTAAGCTGAACAAGTTAATCGCTCATACCTTTTTCTTGCGAAGAACAAATAATGCATTTATTAGGACACGAGCGTTAAGGAGGTTTTAAAGTTTTTTTGCTTTGTGGATTTTCTCCATCTCTGACTTTACAGTGTCTCACGGAGGCAGGACATTCTTCAACGAGTTCATTACCAATTAGGAAATAAACAGTGCTGGTTTATTTTAAATATATAATCATCTTTCTTTTTCTTCATTCTAAGAAATTGAGAGAGTTTTGTCAAATGTTTTTGACCATCTTGATCATATGATCATCGACTTCATGATCATTATGAATACCATCTTCAAATTATTTGCTTGGTATTCAAATTAATTGATGTCCATGTGCAAATTATCCTATCGGACATAGTTAAAAATTTTGAATGTAGACCACATATGATGAATTACTTCCAAGTACGAAAATCAATACTTCACTCATAGTACACAATGGATCAATGTGATGGATTTGTCCAAAAAAAAGGATGTTATAAAGCGAGAGGTTTAAACAAAGACCAAAAACTGTTTTCAACAAAAACAGTCAACTTTAGTATAAAAAACGTTTTAAAATACTTGATTTTGTTAAACAAAACTTAAGATATAATCAATAACTTAATTTGGAATTCTATTTCTATATTATGCTCTTTCTTATTATGGATCTTTTCTATATCTTCATTTGTTGGGATATAAGATTATAACAAACTGAGATAATGATATATGTAAACAAGTCGACTATTTTTAGTATGTACCTATGAATTTTGAACGATTTAGATGATATTCATATCCAACTATGCAAAATTACGGTGGGAGGTGCATCTTGTGTGCAGTTATGTTAATGAATATTCTACAACATAAACATCATCTTCATTGTATTATGATGATTAGTGGTAGTGGGTTATTTTGTGATGGAAAAGATCATGAATCTGGCACCTTTCGCCAATGGGTTGTTGTGTAATGGGAAGTTTTTTCATGTTAGATGTTGTGTGCATATTTTGAATCTCATAATGAAAAACGAAAAGATTGGAATTAGCTAGTCTTTTGGAAAATATTCGAGAAATTGTCATGTTCGTGAAAGCGTCTGAATCAAGGATTGATCCGTTTACAACATATGTTGATAGTGTAGGGATTAAGAGTGGTGTTGAATTGTCTCTAGATGTTCCTATATGATGGAATTCCACTTATGATATGCTTGGTAGAGTTCTAAAGTTTTATAAGACATTCACTAGCTTGAAAAAATGTGACAACAATTATAAAACATTGCATTTAGTGGAAGAGTCGATAGGGGAAAGAAAATTTGTGATTTCTTGAAGCTTTTTAACACCATCACTGCTTACTTGTCAGGTGTTAAATACCCCACGGCTAATGCGTAATTTTTACAAGTGTGAAAATTGAGTATTTACTGAGAAAATATGTTAGTCGTGGTGATAATGGAGTGAATCTGAGTTTGCAAAGTATTGGGATGAGTACAGTATTATTTTAGTTATGGCAGTTATTTTGGATCCAAGGTTGAAGCAGCAAATCCTTAAATCAGCTTATGAAAAAGTGGATCCTAGAACTTTAGAGAATAATGTTGAAATTGTTGAGAAGAACTTGAAATTGCTTTATAAAGAATATATAATCAAGTTTTGGACTTTTTCTTCCAACTAACAACACTAACTCCACATGAATTCCTTACTGAGTCAGCACTAGCACTGATGATCCGAATTTTAGAAGTTTTTTCTTATATTGTTTTGTTATAAGTTCATATCGTATCATATCGTATTTATTTAATTTAGTAATCCTTCTGTTTCTTAAAAATAGATGTTTTGGAAAAAAAATTGTTTCATAAAATAAATGTTTTGCATTTTCTATGCAAAATGTCAAAATTTTCTTGATATGCATAACCTTAAAAGTCTATCTTTATGAAATGGAGGAGGAAGTATGTCTTTATAATACATGATTTTTATGAACTTGACAGAAGTATTCAACCTGCCTCAGATAATGCAAAGTCGAATTTGGATGATCCCATACAAGATTTGAGGTCTTATGCAGACATAAATGTTTTAAACTATTTTTATAAGAACGAGATCCAACAACACTACGATGGTTTAGCTTCTTTAGCATGTGATATGCTGAGCATTCTTATCACAACAATGGCATCAGATTCGTCATTTAGCATTGTAGGTTGGGTGTTGAGTCCTTTCAGAAATCTCTTCTTCCCAAAAATGGTCAAACATTGCTTTGCGCTCATAATTGGTTAAGGGGTTTTGCGGAATTTGAAGATAAAATATCAAACAAGTTTGTCTTGTAGTAGTGAAGTACTCCTTCTGGTTCAGAAAAAAAAAATTTGAGTATTTCTCACAGTTTAAGAAACAATAAATACTTAGCAATAAATACATTATCTCTTTACATTAACTATTTTCCCATATCTATAAACAAATAATAATTCAACAATTCAAACACTTTTTATTACTATTTCTTGAAGTTGAAGTTTACAATTTACTAACATTAACTAATAAACTATAATTAAAAGTCAAACTGTAGAAACAAGAATTTTTAAGAAAAAATCTAGAAAATCAAACTTTTTGAAATAGAAGAAATATTTAATTTGGTTAATTCATATCTTCAAATTTTAGGCGATACTAAAGATCACTTTGATGACTGAGACAAGGATGCGACAATGGTGGCAAAGATCTCTGGGGTATGAGATTGATGTTATAATGACAATGAAAACTTGGACGGTACTGATTACTCTCTCTTGTCAAAATCTTTGATCTGATTAAATTGCTTGTGATTGGGGAAGCTAATGAATTTTCCGTTTGATGTATTATTGATTTTTAGCTCAAATTAAAGTGATTAACTTTGCTGATTCTATCCAATTATATTGTCTCCTATTTATTTGGAATTGGTTCACTATAGCACGTCCCTGTGGTTTGTGAAAAGCCATATTTGCTTTTTGCCAAAATGCGCGTTGATTTCATTCCCATTGCATTTGATTCTATATATTTTTTTCTGTTTGTTTATGATGCATCTGTCATCTCCATGATAGTTAGAATTTGTCATAACTAGAATTTGTTAATCTATTACATTGATGAGTTATCTAACTACATATTTACATCTAATTATCATCTTATTTGAAGTTATTGCAGAAAATACGAGAAAAAGTGACATGAAAGCGGGAGAGAAATATGTTACATCATCTTATTTGAACTCTTACCTTTAAAAAAAAAAACTTTGTTCTTATTATTCTTCTCTAACTTATTTTTAAGACTTTGTATTTCCATTGCTAGGAAGTTGGAACCTTGCATGAAATGCTATCTTTTATATTTTGTTTTTATTTATTTAAAATATGTTTGATTTTTTACTATAGCATTTGAATTAGTTTAAATTTGCAAGAAACTATTATAAATACAAAGTCAATTTTCACAAAATTATTTTCAAACCGTGTTATCTTGAACTCTGTTGGTTTTACAAATTCATTTTTATAAGAGTATTGATAAAAAAAATCAATCAGATTAAACACAATAATGTTAGTAACTTAGTATGATTAAAGAAAAAATGATTAAAATTCATATGATATTGGTTGCAAGATGTTAATATTGGATGAATTTGAAGATTTTTAGCAATAAAATTAACAAAAAAAAGTAATGGCAATTAAACATAAACATATAAAAAAGAACATAAAACAGTTAGGATATCGAAAAACTTTTGGGGTTTTGTTTGGATTACCTTACTAGTACAAAGTAATTTTAACCAGAGTTTTTTTTTTTATGAGCAGGCTAATCTAGAGTCAGGGTAAAAACAGTAAAGTAGAGTAATTTACCAATCACAACATCCAAGATATAAAAGTCAATTAAGAAGTGTAGATGAGAATTTTTGGGAAAACAAAACCAGAGATCAATGTTTTATTTCTTATGAACTCACGAAAACAAAAAATTTGAATAAGAGTTTAATCCCTTTTTTTATATGGTATTGATGAAACTATAAAATGCCACTCTCTACTACACGTGGCAATAATCATACCATGTTTGACTTGTTCAATCCATGTATATGTTCTTAAGAAAGTTTCATTTCAATAGTCTGATTATGTTCTTAACAAACTTTTCAGTTTCAAGCTCCAATTGCATTATCCAAGTAATTTTAATTATTTTATGAGAAAAAAGTCTGCTGTTCTCCATCACAAGTTACAAAAGAAACCACCTTTATTACAAAAGGCTCATTACATGAATCAAACAAAAGACCACACCACCAACAACAAAAGACAATGGTTCGTATGAGTTTGTTCCATTCGTTGTATGTATATACACATTGAAATCATCTTTTGCTTTTCTTTTTTTTTTGGTTTAAATCATCACAACCCATTTGCTAATTTTGCCCTCAGATCTTTCCTCAATATCTTCCCTGATGGAGCTTTAGGAATGGATGCAACGAAGAACACTTTGTTGATTCTCTTGTAAAACACAACCTGTTTGATTTCACATATAAACAAATTCTCATGAATTACTGATTCATTTCTCATGGCTAATAATCAAATAAATAAACTTGAATTATAACTCAGTTTTTTTTTTTACCTGTTTCGACACAAATTGTTTCACTTCATCTTCTGATAACTCCGAATCCTTAGATTTCACCACAAACGCCACAGGAACTTCACCAGCAGCTTCTTCTTTCATTCTGTTCAATCACACAAAACAACAACAAAAAGAATAAAAATCGGATCTGTTCATTTCATTGATTACTATTGGCAATAACTAAAAGCATCAAATTGTACTCTTTTTATAGTTGTTGGTTCAACAACATATTCGGCTATTAGCAACTAATTTTTTTTTGGATTAGTGATATTTTTTAGCCTAAACTTGTCGTTAAACTAACAAATATTTGTGCTTACGCGACAACAGCAACGTCAGTGATCTCAGGATGACTAATGAGCAAAGCCTCTAGCTCAGCCGGAGCCACTTGAAAACCTTTATACTTGATAAGTTCTTTCAAACGATCGACGATGAAAAGCTCATCATCATCATCGATCAATCCAATATCTCCGGTGTGAAGCCAACCATCTTTGTCGATCGTCTCTAATGTAGCCGTTGGATTGTTGAGGTAACCTTTCATGATCTGGTGACCACGGATGCAGATCTCTCCTGGTTTATTCCTTGAAAGGGAATCTCCAGTGTCTGGATCGACGATTTTCATCTCGGCGTTTCTCACCACCGTACCACAAGCTCCTGATTTCACTGGAAACGGCTCTTTTGCGAACCCTAATGACATTGCTAGCACTGGACCTGCTTCCGTCATTCCGTATCCCTGTTCGTTTATACATTTTTTAAAACACAAGCAAAACTCAAAATTATTTACATTTAATTGAAATTATTTTGTGGCCAAATCTTGATTTTTAAAATTTATTTTATAGTTTTTGTATGTTTTGTAAATTTCATGACCAAAATAAAATCTTTAATTCCGATTAGCCAAAATGAAAGAAAACAGTAATTTGTGTAAAAACAAAGATGAGTATTCACACTAAGTAATTAACCATAGAAGTTTCATTATATTAGCTAGGTAAATATATGATTATTAATCTAAAACTAACACTTAATTGTGTCTTAAACACTTTTATTTTCTTAATAACATGTTATTTAGAAAGAAAAAAATAGCATACAACTATATAGTTTTGTCAATAAAAAACATTGTCGTATTCCCGAGAAAAAACAAAAAGAAATTGAGTTGAGACACACCTGACCGAGTTTGGCGTTAGGAAACTTGGCACTGACGGCATCTTCAAGCTCCTTACCTAGAGGAGCAGCACCCGATTTCACCACTCTGATCGAGCTTAAATCATACTTCTCCGTCTCCGGCGACTTCGCTATCGCCAACACAATCGGCGGAACTATCGGAGCCACCGTCACTTTACATCTCTGAATCAGCTCCAAAAGCAGATTAATCTCGAATTTTGGCATTATTAAAATCGCCGCACCAACTCTAAGCCCACACAACATGATCGAGTTCAGAGCGTAGATATGGAACATCGGCAAAACACAGAGGATGACGTCATCGCTGTGGAAATAAAGATTCGGATTCTCGCCGTCGACTTGCTGAGCAACGCTCGTGACTAGTCCCTTGTGAGTCAGCATCACTCCTTTAGGTAAACCAGTCGTACCGGAGGAGTAAGGAAGAGCCACAACGTCGTCCGGTGAAATCTCCACGGAGTCGATTACGTCTGTTTCGATTGACTGAGTCAACTCGCTGAATCGGAGGCAGCCTTCCGGGATTGGGACGGATTCGGATTCGTCGGTGCAGACGATTATAACTCCGTCGTCGTTTTGAAGGGATTTGATTTTGTCGACGTAGCGAGATTCGGTGACGATGAGTTTAGTATTCGAGGCTTTGGCTTGTTTGGCGATCTCCGCCGGAGTGAAAAAAGGATTCGCGGCGGTGGCAATTGCGCCGCGGAAAGAGGCGGCGAGGAAAGAGAGGACGAATTCGGGGCAATTTGGAAGGAGGATCATCACGACGTCGTATTGGTTGATGCCGAGTTTGTGAAAACTGGCTGCGATTCGGCGGGAGATGACGTGGACGTCGGAGTAAGTGAAAACTTGACCGGTGGGTCCGTTGATTAGGCAAGGCTTGGAGGCGAATTCGGAGATGTTTTGGAAGACGTAGTCGTGGAGAGAGAGATGGTTTGGGATGTAAATATCCGGTAGCTTTGATCGGAAAATGACGTCACTGTCGGTGATCTGTTTCTCTATCACTTCTTGTTGTGACGCCATTGTAATTTTTTTTTACGAAAATGAGTTTTTTTTTCTTAACTTATATTTTCTTTTGTGCTTACTTAAGCTTGAGAATTTTTGTGTGAGTGTGAGTATAGGCTTTGGCCTGAAGGAAGCAAGAGTTGCAACGGAGGAGCTCATATAGAGAACTCACTGGAGAAGAGGGTGGCCGATGGGGTTGGTGAAAAGGTTAGTTTTCTAATTTTCAAATTTGCCTGAGGGTAATTTTGTCATTTTATATACAAATTATGGGTTCTTCTCACTTCTCACTTTTCACGTTGCGTTGGGTAAGCTGCGATTTATTTATTTTATTTTTTCAGAAAATCACATAAACGCATAATATATCTGTAGTAGTTAATGATAAATCACTAGATTTTGTATTTTTTTTCCTTATTTCCCTTTACTGAAATTTCGATTTTTTTTACAGTATTTAGGTTTAACATAGTATATGATTAATAAGAAGGTGATTTAGGTAAATGAGAGGGTTCAGTTTTGCCAAAAAAAATAATGATGGCAAAACGATAAATAAGTGGAGTTTTTTTTTTGTGTATAGGTTAAATAAATAGTATGATATCATGTAAAAATAACGTGTTATTGGATAAAAATAAATTTCTATTTGTTAAAAATAAACGTAAATCTATTTATTTTTTTCAGCATGCCCGTTAAAATAACCAATTTAACAATGATTTCATCATTTGTTGTTTTTGCTAATAAATTATCAAATGTATAATCATTTAGTGCATAGAAATCTAATTGGTATAGTAATTTTGATAAATAAGCAAATAAATCCATTGATTTTTAGGAAAATATATAGCAATAAAATTATATTTAGATTTTTTCCGTGTTTTTTTTGGATATACGACTGTATCCTACTTTTAATCAATTCTTCATTGTTGTTGATTTGGTCTATTTTGGTTCCATAGAAGACCACCTACCAAGGAACTCGTATGAACTATTGACCGTCGTCATATAAAACCATTGAATTCGAATTCGTAGAAAACACATTTAGTTTTTGATTTTAAAACTTATGGGATGAAAATGGAAAGCTTGAAAAATATAGGGGTGGGAAGGTAAATAAAGGAAATGGGTTTGGTGAAACAAGAGTTGGTTGGTGAAGATAGCGAGATAGATATTGATTGGGCTTTGGTGGAAGAGTGGGCCCATGTGACGATATAACCGAAGCACTAGTCCAAGTAATATGCAAAAATTTGACTATAATTTTCAGTTTTTCACCAACCACACCTCTTTTAAAATAATAATCAAAGATTCAAACATAAGAATCTATCCAAAATCAATGGACAGTAGTAGTCTTCACCAAACACAATTCTTTCCTACTGACATTTCCTTCAAATGATTTGTTTGTAAATGGGTTTTTATATTGATATTTTATCGAGTTTAAATTGCTAGAGAATGATTCACCACACAAATGTTATAGATATTTACGATTGATATTAGTCATATAGCTATTTTTTTTTGTGAAAGCGATGTTAAAACGTGATTGAAAACAAAAATGATATGAAAAATGTAAGGGCAGTGACAACATGATTCAATTATTTTTTCGACATTTATTACATAATACTGCTAGAAACTAGAAAGTGATTGTCCATACAAATCCTATAAGAGAGCTTATTTGTAGATGAACTCTTTAAAAAATTAATTTTTTTTTATATTCCACTGTTATTAGTTTATGAATATATTATATTCTTAACGAAATCCCTTGTTATTGGTTGATTGACTTTTAAATTCCATTCAAAATCTTTAGCAATGTGGTTCTCTTAAAATCTAGTGACTAGTGTTATGGGGAGTTGATTCTGTACAATTTTATTCATTAAACACAAGTATTAGAATATCATGGATATACATTAGATCCTTAAAGTTGATAATGACTAAATTTTTTAACTACACAAAACTCTCCACAAATTTATTAAATTTCTCAACTATTAACATCAATCAACTCCAAGTGAATCCAACTCCCACAAAGGTTTGTAGTCTAATAGTTTGTGCTACCGTTGTCTCTATGTCCTTATATCATGATTTAAAAACAATTTGTTCTTAATAACTATATATGCTGTTTGAATTTGTTCTTAATAAACTATGATGTTAATACTGTTGAATTACTTGTAGACCTTTTTAGAAAAGGTCTCTCAATACATCAGCAAATCCCCCCCCCCCCCCCACCCTTAAACTCTTTTAGTATGACACAATAGCAAAAAACAAAACCTTTCTAATCTTCTCACCATGATCATTATCTCATTCGTAACTTCTTCAATAATTTACTAAGGATTTGCATTTTGAAAAAGTACGTAAAGTTTGTTTTGCAGTCCAAGAAGTAGATATTCTAATTCTAGGACGGAGACTCGGTAATTCAAATAGTGAAGAAACGACAAACATAGTATCAAATAATAGTTTCAAATACGAAAGAAGACTATACATGGTAAAACCATGAAACCAATTGTAGTAAAAAGAGTATTTTATGTAAAATAATGTTAAATAAATTTCTCAAAAAGATAAAGGATTCAAGCAAATGGCAAGAATAGAGACGCATATGCTTAGTTGGGTTCGGTAAGAAGATATGCTTCACGCTTGTGTGTGATGTCTTTTTCCAAATGATAAAAAGTTAAGCATTTTCCTTCACATTTTAAACAAATATGAATATTGCTTAAGATTTCTTGCCTTTCTATAAAGTTTCGTACAAAACATGCAAAAGAAAGGATTGGAGAATGTCTCTCTCTCTATATACTTGTGTCTCCTAAACCTAACTTGTATTAACAAGAAACTCAAAATTTCAAAGCCAAAGAGGTAACGAGTTCGATTCCAGTTGGGAGGAGTCTGCTTTCTGAATAAAAGTTAATTTAACATTGGTTTGTGGCCTGACTCAGAGGAATCAAGGACCCATAGACTCTAAAACTCCTAATTATTAAAAAAAAAACGAAAAAACAAAAACTCCGATGTTGTTGATGAAGGGGAAAATAGATAATTCCATGGTCAACACCAAACAACTGCCAGAGGAGTCCAAGTCATCTTTAAGAAAATGTTACTTAATTCTACAGATATGCAAAAAGTTTTACTTTTCATCATATAACTTTTGAAAGTCCGTCCTCTCATAAGTCATCATCTAATCGAGTCTAATGTCGTTGTGACTTGTAAAACCGAGTTAATTGCTCTTATGAAACATCATTGTCCTAACCAATATATAAGGCAAAGCAGAGATTAGAAACATGAAGAAATCAAGTTTCGTTGGTAGATTGTTAACTGTTATCTTCAGGCTTCAGCTGCAACACTTCTCCAGAGTCTGCAGAAAATTTGTTCAATTGGACAGGTAACACTTTTTTGCAATCTTGATATTTAACTCTCATTTTCGTTTCAATGTAAACCGAAACTCATTGTGAAAACCTTGTGAATGTAAACAATGTTTTCTTGTCATTAATTAACTAAAGTCAATACACTCTTCATATATATATAAATACAAGAGTCATTAGTCACCTAATTGTTTAGTGTAATTAACAACCTAACTGTATAACAAATCATCAAAAAAAAAAAAAAAAAAAAACTCCACTTGAGCTAGCAATACCACCACTGATAAGGCCAACTAAAGTAAAGCAACATAGATAGTGATCTTTTTTTCACCTTTATTATCTGTTTGACAACAAATAATGTTACAGTTTATGAGTTTCTGAACTCTTACGTTACCTTAAAGCCCGCAACAAAATTGTTACCAGTGGATGGGCAAGACGGCGAAAGATCTGTGTTTGTGTTCTGTTTTAATGCATACGAGAGCGAGAAAGATTAAGTATCCACTACATGGAACATCAAGGCTAATATGAGTTCATCAAGTTTCAGTGTAAATCCACAAAAGCTATGAAACAGATTTACCCAAATATAGATTTCTGAACTGTTTTATCCTCAAGAATTGTACATTGTACCTATGATCTTTTCTGTGTTGATCAGTGATCACTAATTAGTTCACTCGCAGAGCTTAATTAAACATTTAGTAACCCTTTCATATAATTACTTGTCAAGTACTACACTAGGGATTTAGCATTGATCACAATAGCTTGTTACAAAATTCGAGAATCGATGGACATGGAATCGTATCAAGATTGAGATTTTGGGTAGTGAGATATAGATAATGTATAAGCTAAAATTAGTGATCTCGCTCGATTTCACCGTCGTTTCTCTGGTGACTTCCACGTCCTCGCTCCGAAGTCGTCTTGTAACTGATGACCCTCGGATTCCGGCGACCTCCGTCGTCGTTCTGAACTGAGTTCACAGTTTGTGATGAGCGATCATAGACGAGCTAAGTAGAGCAGAATTGTTTCTGTTACTCGAAATTAAAACGGTTTTTTTTTTTTGGTTCTCTTTTGGAATGATCCATAAAAAGGATAATTTACAAATTCCAGCTAATCAAATATGATTTGGTGATGAAGTTTATTATAAATATAATTAAATCGACACTATTAATTTTTTATTAGCTGTATTTTAAAAATCAAAAATAATTTATAGTCCCCATATAAAACATAAATCTTACTTTTTAAATACATAATTAGTGTCTTTATATACACCTAAACAGCTGTGAAAATAAATGCTGATGTAAAAAAAAAGTGAAAATAATACTGTCAATTCATGTGAAAGTAGATTTTGTTCCCTGATTTAAATGGAAAAAATTGACAAATGTATAATGTGAAGAACAGAGATATTTATCCAAAAAGCTAAAAAAAGGAAAAAAAATCTACATCCACTAATTTTAACCACTGTTAATAAATAAATAAAAAGCTGGAAAATATTGTTTTATGTCAAGGGAAATGGTAAGTTTGGATATGTATATGTGATTTCTCTGCATTAGCATTTAATTTTTTTTACAACTAATAATTAAATACAATGAACATCCTTCCATATTTTAAACTCTTTCCATAAAAAGCGATAAAAACCAAAAATAAATACCTTTTTGAAATAAAAATACCAAATATTGACATTTTAGTTTTAATTATATATAATATATGCTACTGTGTGTGATTTTATTTGTTTGTCGAAATCTGAGAATCATCTGATACTCTCCTTTGATCCATTTTGCTGCAACCGTGAGAAACCTTATCGGCAAGCTCGTATGAATCTCTGATTTCGTACGGTCCTGATCCGATTAATTCCTGATCGTCGTATTAGCCATTAGATTATTATATAAACGAGGGAGTGTGTGTGAATCGGATAGAGACAGAGCGAGAGACAGAGAGGGAATGAACGGTTGTGATGAGGTCGTTGCAGCTTCGGCAGACCCATCTCTGCCTCTCGAATGGAGATTTTCTCAGGTGTTTGGTGAACGAAGCGCTGGTGAAGAAGTTCAAGAAGGTAGACATCGGTTGATTTGTGTATTTAATCTGATTTTTTTTAGCTTACTATTCCGTCTAATTTGTGTAATTGGAATTAGGGTTTTTAATCTGGATGTGTAGATCTATTGGTGTTCGTGGATTGTTCGATGATTATGTTTTTCATCTGTGTCAATTTGAAAATTTTGATTTTGAAAGTTGTAGGCTTTTAAGTTGAACTAGATTGCAATTCAATTTTGCTGTTTCGTTTGGAGAGGATTTTAGTCTTGAATTTTTAGATGAAATTCTTAAACTGTAGTTGGTGTTTCTTCTGCAGTTGATATAATTTCAGCAATTGAATTTGATCATTCTGGTGATCATCTTGCTACTGGGGACCGTGGAGGACGGGTTGTTCTTTTCGAGAGATCCGATACTGATAATGTATGTTCACTTTGTCTCGTAAGCGTTTTCTGAAAATGCAAATTGGACATTTGGTTATATGTTGTAGTTGCATGCTATCAATTACAGAGCAGTGGAGCCAGAAGAGATCTTGAGGAAACAGATTATCCAGTGAGGCACCCAGAGTTTTGTTATAAAACAGAATTTCAGAGTCATGACCCTGAGGTATTTGATTTACTCTGTTTTCTTATTCGCACAATGTGATATACCTTTTTTGTTTTGTCTTTCATGCTTGATCCTTGTCTACCAGTTTGATTATCTCAAGAGTTTGGAGATAGAGGAGAAAATTAACAAGATTAGATGGTGTCAAACAGCGAATGGTGCTCTTTTTCTCCTATCAACGAATGATAAAACCGTCAAGCTTTGGAAGGTGAAAATTTCCTCTATATTGTTTATTGGTCTCTGAATGACATAATTTTTAGATAGGAACTTTGTTTTTGCTTCTGGATCTTTTTCATGGTCAATCTGGAGAATGTTGAAATTTGAACACTCTGGGCATTGACATTGTTTGTTGGATTTCTTATTGTATCTAGGTAGTTCTACATCCTTAATGTAGTAAAGAGTTTCTCTTTGGTTCTTTTTCTACCAATAACCTGTTGAGGTGAATATGTAGAGGCGATTATTTCCTCGTTTTCTTATGTGAGTGTTTTAACAGGTTCAAGACAAGAAGATCAAGAAAATTGCTGATATGAATTCAGATCCTTCAAGAACTGTAGGAAATGGAACCATTGCAAGCTCGAGCAATTCAAACATTACAAGCTCATGCCTTGTGAATGGAGGACTAGCTGAAGTGCACAACTCCTTGCCACCAGGAGGCATCTCATCGCTGCAATTACCAGTGGTAGTTGTACTCTGAACAATTTGTTTTCTTTATTGTTTGTCTTCCTAGATATTTTGAACATGTTAGTTTCAGCACGAACTCAAGTAAAACCTGCATCATAGAGTGAGTCATCTTTTTAACCTTTTCTGGATGATTTATAAAACTCATTTGCAGGGTTTCGCATTGGCGCCAATTAAGTCAAAATAACATAGAACTTAACATGTAGTATATGCGCCCAGAAAAATGGGACAATTTACTCCAATTTACTTTTCATTGGTGCTGGACTTGTGTTTTTAGTACTAGTCTCCTATGCACTTTCCCATTCCATGATCTTCTCTACCAATGATTAGGAGTTGATTAAGTCATGCAAGATTACTTAATGCTCATTTGTAGACTAATAGTTCATTTGACATATACAGGTTACTAGCCATGAGTCGAGCCCTGTGGCTAGATGTCGAAGAGTATATGCGCATGCTCATGATTATCATATCAATTCAATCTCAAATAATAGGCAAGTTATTCACCCATTTTGAACTCGACTTGCCTCCTGCCTTTTTATCCATGAGAAATTCTATGATGTCACTATAACTCGTCTGATGAATGTCTTTCTGGAGAATCAATCCACTTTTCGTCTTTCAATTCAAGTGAACCTCATTGATTTTAGCTTGAGATCTATTCTTTCATTGCTAATGTTCTGGCCCTAATAATTTTTCTCCTAAATAGCGATGGCGAAACATTTATATCTGCTGATGATTTGCGAATAAATCTTTGGAATCTGGAGATCAGCAATCAAAGTTTCAATATTGTTGATGTCAAGCCTGTGAAAATGGAAGATTTATCTGGTAAGCCGTGGTCTACTGTTCTTTCAGTTCAATATGTTTTCTGCATATTACGATGGTCTATTACACATATATCAAGCAATTGGATGTTATATCCTTTGTAATTACATCAATATTCGTTCTTGCAGAGGTTATCACATCAGCAGAGTTTCATCCTACCCATTGCAATATGTTAGCCTATAGCAGTTCGAAAGGTTCAATTCGCCTGATTGATCTGCGCCAGTCAGCTTTATGTGATTCGCACGCTAAATTGTAAGTCGTGTGGCTGGAAATTCTGTCAAGTTTCTTTATAGTCCAGCATAACTTGAAAGGAGGATCTAAAAACTTGTATAATCATCTCAATTACTTCATCATCGTACCTTTCTTTGGAAAAAGAACATCCTCATTCCATCATGAGAGATAAGTGTCTAGCATCATACTGTGGCATACTCGATTATTATCGAGGAGGATAAAGTTGCAAGAAAGCAAATCATAGATAGCACTCTTTTGTAGGATTTGGTAACCTGTGGTAGCAGCAAAGGCTAACATTGCTTGTTTCTGCAGGTTTGTGGAACCAGAGGTAGCAGGTCCTAAATCATTCTTCACTGAGATCATTGCTTCCGTCTCAGACATAAAATTTGCAAAAGAAGGAAGATATCTACTTAGCCGTGACTACATGACACTTAAGGTCTATACTGTCATTGTTTCCATTAACATTATATATGAGAGATATGCCCATGAACTTACCAGTTGCTTGTTTTAAATTGCCGCGTAAGGTAAACTCACCTCATGGGTTATGTTTTGCATGTCAGTTATGGGACATCAACATGGACTCAGGTCCAGTAGCAACTTTCCAGGTTCATGAATATCTGAAACCAAAGGTCTGTTTCCTATACTTTGAGAGAGCTGCATTTGACTAGTTGGTGCATAGCTGATTTGTATCACCTTTCCTGTTGCCATTTTCAGCTCTGTGATTTATATGAAAATGATTCTATCTTCGACAAGTTCGAGTGTTGTATAAGTGGCAATGGATTGCGAGCAGCTACAGGTTCTTACAGGTATGCCCCAAAAAGCAGAGCATCTTGTTTTTGTTATTCACATTTCCAAATGACTACAATTCCTTGTATAATCTTTCCTTTGCTTTCGTACCGTATCCAGCAATCTGTTCCGTGTGTTTGGTGTTTCCCTGGGAAGTACTGAGACTGCAACTTTAGAAGCAAGCAGAAACCCAATGAGGTAAACTTCGTCAAGCTATAACGAGTAGTGTGCTCTTCTGTTTCTTCTCCGTGTTAATGAAATAGAATTTGTGTTTGTGGTTTATCATAGGAGACATGTCCCAATCCCTTCGAGGCCATCCAGAGCACTAAGCAGTATTACGCGTGTTGTAAGTAGAGGTCAGTCTCTCTCTCTCTCTCTCTCTCTCTGATTTAAGCATTTTACCCTTTAAGAAATTGGCATCAAATTAAGTAAGTACTGAAATGGTAAAACAGGACCGGAGAGTCCTGGAGTCGATGGAAATAGCATTGCTCTTGATTACTCAACAAAATTGCTACATCTTGCTTGGCATCCAAGTGAGAACTCAATTGCTTGCGCAGCTGCAAATAGCTTGTACATGTACTATGCTTAAGACAATACTCAGCAAAAAAAGAAGCAAAAATGGCACATTTCCTTGCTCTAGACTCAAATTTTCTAGGTTCCTTATGGTGATTAATGGGGATTGCTATCATCATCAGCATTGTCACTCACACATGACCGGCTCTGTAATCATCATCTTGGACTTCTGGGAAATGGCATGGAAAAGGGAAGCAGTGAAAAACCAATCATTTTATCCTTTTTTCTAAGTGTAGTATTTTACTTGGAAATTACTTCACAGGCCAAGAAAAAAGAAAAGAAAATCCGATTGGAAGAAATCGTGATTTTAGTAAGCTTATCTCAAATGACTTTTGGATGGATATAGATTAGATTTTATAATCTTTTTTCCTGTCTTTGTGTAATCATTGTTTTATTGATTCTTTTTTGTCAAACTTGTTTCGACTTTCTTGACTATTTAACTTAATATATGTCATTTACCTATGCTATTTATTTTACTTGTTTATTTATGAAAAAATGATTTTTTTTTGAAAAGTAAGCTAGTTTTTAAGTTTGTAATTTGAGAAATAGATAGTTCTTTTGGGTAGTTTGTTGTTTAAGTAGTTTTAGATTTTAAAAACCTTATATATATATATATCATATTATACAAGTATATACATTATTTTATACAAGTGTACACCGCTTATATAAGTGTACACAGTATTATACAAGTGTATATAAATATATAATCATATGTTCATTTATTTTCTTTCTATCTTTTTTTTTCTTTCTTTCTTTTCTTTTTTTTTCTCTTCTACAACTATTCTCTCTTTTTCTTCTTCTTTCTTTTTTCTACGGTTATTACAAACATATATATATATATATATATCATCTTACAGGTATGCACTATATTATATAGGTATACACAATCTTATTTAAATATATATGGTTTTACATGTGTACATTATTATATATTTATTTATTCACTCTTTATTTTCTCTCTTTTGCAACTATTTTTTCTTTTTTCTTTTTTTTTCCTTTCTTCTGCAACTATTATATATATATATATATGTATATATGTATATTTCATTTTATACAGATGTACACCATCTACACAGTTTTTTACAAATATACATCATCGTATATTCATATATTCATTATTCCACATATATATATATATATATATATCTTTTTCATACATCGTAAAGTCTTGATTAAATGTGTATACCATTTTATATAAGTGTACATTGTTCCATTCTATATACAAGTGTACACCAACGCTTGTATTATCAACGTATGTACACTGATGCCCTTACACTAACATGTAGTTACTAAACTTAGGTGTATCGATGCATTTGTTTCTAATTATGAACCTCTAGCTTCAACTTGTTTTAAAAATATATATAAGATTGACAAATAATGGTCGTGGTATACAAGCTTCACAAGTAGTGGTCATGAACCTTTAACTTGATTTTATGAGTCATGTACCACCAGCGTAAGATGTACCGTGCAAGGTGTATATCGATGTGAAGTGTACATAACGATGTTATAATATAAGAAAGAATAACTTTGGCTTTACATGAGGTACAAGATTAGAGATGTCAAAATGGACCCAAGCTCGCACGCCACGTCCAACTCGGTCCGTCGTGAGGTGGATATGAACATAAAAATTTAGACTCATTAAGAAGTCAACCTCGTGGACCAGCCCATAGTGGACTGTGGATTTGGTGGTTTTATCTTCAGGTTAGTAGGTCGGCCACCAAATTACTAATTTTTAATAAAAATAAATAAATTATATATAAAGTAGATATTTTTACATAGCTGGTAAAATATAATATATAAACTGTGTGATAATGTAAAAAATTTTAATGTATAAAAATTTTAATATTTACAAAAATTTGTATATTAATATTATTTTATATTTAAAAAAATTAAATTTTAATTTATTAAAACATTTCTATTTTTAATTTTTTAAAAATATAAATATTAAATCTGCGGGCCGACCAACCAAACCGCTTGATATAGCTGGGCGGGTTTGGACACAACTACAATCGATTCTAGCAGGCTGGCCTTTTGTAGTCACAAAAAAAATTATCCACTGCAGATGGGATAGACGGACGCGGACCGGTCCGTTTGACAACTCTATACAAAAGATTATACAGTACAACAACGCATGTACAATCGATTCATATACACTGATGCATGTACACCGACACTTACTACATTCTCTTTTTTGGTTCCCACATTTCCCTCTCTTTTGATCCCCCATTTTTTTTGTTTTTTGCTCCCCACATTTCTTTTTTTTGGTCCCCACCTTTCTTTTTTTTGGTCCCCACCTTTCTTTTTTTTGTCAACAAACTTCATATATTAAATTATCGATTTTGAGGCTCTCCGTCTAAAGAGAGCCATTTTGGCACCGATGTGCTTACATGGGAGAAACAAAAGCCTCGTGCTCTTGCACATTTCACAAGTTGATCTGCACGAAAATTTTTACAACGCGGGAGATGTCTAATAGTAAATGGCATAAAAGACTCTAATCATTAAGAAGTCCCTTAGTTTGGATGCAAATGACGGCCAATCCTCCGGATTTGTCGTCATGTCTATAAGGTCTGAGCAATCTGTAACAAATAGAATGTCGATCAAAGGAGCATCTGCCAACCACTTCATAGCCCAAATAAGAGCTTCCAACTCTGTATGCAGGAGAGAAAGACACTGACGGGAGCCTTTCAGGCCAACGTGTAGGATCTCATCTCCCTTAGTGACTATCCAACCTTATCCACTTCTGTTGTCTGATCCATGCCACGAACCATCCGTATAGCAAACAAGGGAGTCTACAGGTATCCTCGTCTTTGTCGTCTCCTCTGCCACACCTTCAATCCCATCCTCCTTAGTATTCGCTCTTCTCCATGCTTTTTCTTCATGGATGGCCATAGTGAGTGTATCCCTCGGGTGCTCATTCAAACCGTCGAAAATCTTCCGATTTCTCGCTTTCCAAATACACCACATAACCCATGGGAAAATTCGAAGGCTCTCCCCGTCTGCTCCGTTATCCTTCCCTCTCCAATACAAATAATCTATTGTAAAAGAGAGATTGAGACGGGAAAATATCTAGAGCCGAGGGAATGTTAGAGAGGGCTCAAACTTGTCTTGTCGGGGGCAGATAAATATCAAGTGATTGATCGATTCTTCCTCCTCGCCACATCGTGGGCGTACCTTGTCTTGACCAATATGTCGATAAACCAGGCGTTGGCAGGAGGTCAGACATCCTGAGATGCATTGCCACATGAAATTCTTGAACTTTCGTGTGGTTTTTTAGTTTCCATGTTTGCGCCTTCAGTGTCGTAACACTTGGTCCCTGAATAGGGAGGTCGCATGCAAGAAGAGAACGTTCTCTCGCGGCCCAATATCGTGACTTGACGGTATAGTTTCCAGATTTGGTTAACGACCAACTATATCTCTCTAAGAGATAAAATTATATTTGTTATTTCATTGTACCTATTTTTTCAAACTACAAAAAAAAACTACACATTTCTCAAATTTAAACTTTAAACTACCTATTAAAACTTAAAAAAAATCTTATCTAGCAAATAAACTCTTTATTTATATTGGTTATTTTGGAGTATAATGTATCTTCACAAAGTTATTAAGACCAAACTAATAGGTGTTGTTGTATGGTTCACAATAGTTTTTCATTTTTATTTGATCAACCAATTGAAAATTTTATTAAAAATTTGTATTAAAATCTAAAATGACTGTGGAAAGACCCTTGATCTATTGGTTGAGGGTTTGAAGGCTTATATGCCAGGTATGTGGTTCGATTTCCAGATAACGCAGTTTCTTGTAGATTTGCATATTAGTGAATACAAAGTTTTTTTAGAGGTTCCAAAATGTTGCAGATAGAATCGTCCGTCGTGATCTCGTGTATTGCGGGGATAACTGGTTCATTATAGAATGTCGTACATGCATAACTGTATGTTATAAATCTGAATGTTGCAAAGAGAGTATGTCCATAATGAGAATGTCGTATATACATAATTGCCTGTCAAAAAGAATTTGCATCGTAAAATCGTTGTTTGGAAAAATTGTTTATTATAATCGCATAGATTGCACCTACTCAATTAACATTATAATAAAATTATATAAAGTATGTATAATAATAATGATGTAATAGATTACAAAAAATAATTAAAATGATTTTTAATATAAAAAGGAAAATTCTGTAATAAATGCTAAATTTCTTACAGATCTAGGGGATTGATTTGGTTAATTAAAGAAAAAAAGGATAGTGACATGTCCAAACAAATCACAAACCAAATCTCGTTTGCTATTGTTCGTGTGGTCAAGACTCAAATCTGAGCCATTAATTTTGCCGTCCTAAACAGCAAAATGTAGCCGTAGGAGTGACGTCAGGATCGGAATACAAACGGTCAGCGATAACGGAAGTCGGCAACTTAACGAAACGAAAAAGATTGTCAAAGCCTGGTTTCAGACATTTGGGTGGTTTAGGTTCAGTGTATCTATCACAATAACAAGTACATAAAATATTGACGATAAAGATTCGATGTTCCAAAGTGGGGTTTCGATGTGTAATGATGCCTTTTTCATTTCATGATCCAAAGAAAATCAAACTTTGCTTCTTAAGCACGCTATCTTTTTTCTCTGGTCTGCTAATACGGAAGCCTTAGTGGGTCAGAACATCATAGCTCCTGAGTTTGTTTGTTCCCTCGTTGATTTTAAATTTGGGGAAAAAATAAAAAAAGGAAAAATTTCTCCAATTGAAAAACTAACTATATATTTTTTAGAAGACCAAATCCACGATTTTTGATTGACCAAACTATTTTGGTTCACTCGTTAGTTAACAATAATATTAAGTTTTGTTTTGTTTTTTTTTTAAATATCAAGAAATTCTGAACAGAAATCCGTAATTTCTCTAATTCCGAAAACATATTATGTAATATTGATTTCGTTCTAAACATCACATTTAGTTTTGTTAATAAACGTTTAACCTTACTAGTTTTGTTTTGATTAAACTCAAAATCCCCAAACTTAAATAGAATCTCCAAATTTGAGTCAAAATCTCTAGATTTTAACTGAGCCGTAAACACAATTTCTCCTTTTCCTTATTTTCCAATCTCAATTTTTAATTGACACAACCATTTCTAACTATTGTAGGTTTATGCTGGCAAACAATGGTGTCGCTCGGACAAGTTAAGTTTTTGTTTTTGGGTTGCTCAAAGCGAAATAGTTAAGTCAACCAAACAAACTTTAGAAGTCAACAAGTCCATGACAAAGTTCAACGCGTAAACTTTTGTCAAAGAGTGCGTTGGAGGAAATTTCTAAGAAAGTTCACTAGTTTATAACTAATTTTCTCAAAATTATATGGTACAAACGATATAAATATTTATAAATAATAAATAAATAAGCTTTGTGTTTTAGTTGTTGTATTCTATCTCAGATTTTCCACATAAGTTGTTATTATTTCCATTCATAAAATGGGATACGCCGAAACAAAAAATTAAAAAACCTTTTATTTTTTTCAGCCGAGAATGTGTATTTTATAAAATACATTATTTAGTTGATGTATTTTTTAAAGAATTTCCTCTTTAATTTTAAACATAAAAATACTCCTCAAAAGACACTATTATCAAGTTAACAAAACCATGGGTAAAATCATAGTACAAAACTATTTGCAAACTTACAAAATAGACAACAAAGGTCAACAAGAAATTGGTCTTGAAATCTTAAACTCTATATATATATATATATATATATATCCAAAAACAAAAACAAAAATCTAGAAAGTCTTGAAAATTTATCAATTTTTTTGTGGGATAAAAGAAAATAAAAAAATCTCTCTCTATGCCTTTCTAAACCCACCACTAAAGATCCCCACTCTTTATCTCTCTTCCCTCACTTTAACTTGCAATTTGCCACTCCAAAGATTCCATCTTTTCTCTTTTAAAACGTCTCTGCAGATTTTATAATTTCGGGTTACAAACATTTCTTCTTCTTCTTCTCATCCCAAAAAAAAAAGATATTCTATTTTTGTTAGTAAAGAGCCTCACTTTTTTCGGATTGTGGCATAATTTTTCCCGGGGAAATAAAAATGCAGGATCTGACGTCAGCACCAGGGTATTACCACCAATCGATGATGCTGACGACAACGACGGCGAAACAGAAGCAACCGGAGTTACCAGAACAAGAGCAGCTAAATTGCCCTCGCTGTGACTCACCCAACACCAAATTCTGTTACTACAATAATTACAATCTGTCACAGCCCCGTCACTTCTGCAAAAACTGCCGTCGTTACTGGACTAAAGGCGGAGCTCTCCGTAACATCCCCGTCGGCGGTGGATCTCGCAAGAATAATAAACGATCCGGATCATCTTCTTCCTCGTCCAATCCCAAGACTAAAACCATCGCTGAGAAATCTGATCATCACGGCAGCTCCGAGTCCGGGTCAAAACTAGAGGAAGAAGATAAGAAAATTACGGGCCAAGAAATGGATCCGACCCGGATGTTATACGGGTTACCGGTTGGAGATCCGACTGGTGGGAGTTTTAGTTCGCTCTTGGCGTCGAATATGCAGATGGGTGGGATTATCTACGAAACCGGGTCGCGTTGGTATCCGAATATGGATTTGGGTTTGGGTTCGGGTTTACGGAAGAATGATGACACGTGGACTGATCTAGCGATGAACAGAGTGGAGAAGAATTGAAGAAGGGGTAATTTGGTAATTTAATATATGTATTTTTTTAGTCATTGCATAGTCAGTATAGCAACAAACGATGTCGGTCCAATTTAGTTATATAATCTTCTATTTCACTTTTTTCTTGTCCATTTTTCTCCGGATTGGCTTTAGTAAGTGTTGTTATATGATAATATTTAATGGGATTATACAATGAGATTGAATATCGTTTCAATTTACATTTATTAATTTTGATTTTTTAATAGAAATATGTGATTTCTCAATTGTTTAGTTCAACTAAATTCTCTTGGAACTAAGTGACAGTTGGTTTATCAAAAAAAACAAAAACAACTA
This sequence comes from Cardamine chenopodiifolia, assembly GCA_963922655.1. Taxonomy (NCBI): domain Eukaryota; kingdom Viridiplantae; phylum Streptophyta; class Magnoliopsida; order Brassicales; family Brassicaceae; genus Cardamine; species Cardamine chenopodiifolia. The sequence continues at coordinate 17,774,672 of OZ000483.1, forward strand.
TACGAGTGTTGCCATATATTTTATTTCCTTATGAAAATAAAAGTCACCGCGTTTACATATATGATATAATTATTGACTACAAATCTATAGTCACGATCAGAACTCCTGGTCTATCTGATCTACTCATATTATGTGAATAAGTGAAAAAAAATTGAGAGAAAAGTCAAAAGATATTGTTAAATTGTGGTCCAAGTGGACGGATAAGTATTAAGAAATAAATGTAGTCCACTTCCTAGGCTCTAATTTGGGCAAAATGATTTGAAATGATGACCGATGAGTTGTTGTTATCAAGTATTGGGATTAGTTTTGAATTGACAATGCTTAGCTATATTTGTTTAAGCATTGACTCCTCTTTTCATGGGCCATTCTATTTATTAAATTCATCATGGCTTAATGAATTTGATGGACCACAACATATATTGTGGCCTTACTTGGTCAATTTGAAGGCTAATTTCAGAATTACAATTACTGCATGACTGAAATTTTTATATAAACATATCTTACATTAGGTATGATCAATGTCTGACATATACTTCTCCATAAAAAAGTAGGTTGAGATAGATGTTTTATAATATCAATGTAAAATCTTTAATCTTTTCTTTTAAATCCAAAATCAATGTAATTATTAAAAACCCTTAAAATGTTAAATATTTACATAGAAAAGCCGCTGAATTTATAACCCAATAATTAGTGAAGTCCAACCCAATTGCTTAAAAACTATAGAAAAAAAAATAAGCAACTCAATCTATTTAACCATCTTATTTTTCACCTTTCTTTTTCTCTTTTCCTCCTTCGAACCGCTTGTTCTTCACCCAGAAACTCTAATTCCGTTTTTGAATTCCAGATTCTTCCTTCTCCTTCGAACCTCCATTGTTTTTCGTCGTCTCTCTTTTTCGTCTTTAATTCTTCACATTTTCTTGTTCGTCGACAAATAGAGTTTTTCTCTTCAGTGATTCTTCATATTTTGGTGCGCTTCTACCACTAAATTTAACTGTCTTCCATCCACCGTCCTCAGTTTGGTTCGTTTCTTCTCCTTTGAACTTCAATTTTAGAAATTAGGGTTTACAGAAATGTTAGTTTTTGGAAAAATGTAAGGTTTACATAAATATATTAATTAGGGTTATACAATTGTGAATTAGGGTATATTAGTTACGGTTTATGTCGTCTCTAAGAAATCTAGGGTTACATAAATATGGTTTTGAAGTTAATGGGTATGAAGTCAAATTTTGAACTTTCTATTTAATATTGTGTCTGAAATAGGAGAGAATGTGGTATTTTGTCTTAATAATGCATATATGACTTGAATAAAAAATAATGAATATCGACGCATCTCTTCATGGAAGAGGTGGTAAGAAGGAAAGCAAGAAGAAACGCCTTTGAACCTCAGCCTGAAAATGTGTGCTAAGAAACAATGTCAATGTGTTCTAAAGAGGAAGATTGAACCGTAAAAGTTTTGAAAATCTCTTTATACGGAAGGAAAGAAGGAAGGGGCATAAGCAAAATGAGGTTTACATACTTTCTAGTTGAATGTTGAAATTATATTTGGTTGAATGTAAAAAGAGGTTTACATACTTTCTATTTGGTTTAATTATTAATTATAATAATTAATAATTAATAAATGTAATTAATTATGATTAATTATACTAATTAAACATGAAATAATAATTATTTATTAAATTTAAATGTAATTAATTATAATAATTAGACATGAATTAATAATTAAACCTATGACCAACAAAACTAAATGTTAATTGTTAATTACAATAATTAAACATGAATTAAATGTTAATTGTTAATTTTAATGTTAAGTTTTAATTTTAATGTTATTTATTAATTTTAGACTGTTATTTGTTAATTATTAAATTTAAATGTGATTTTAATGTTAATTGTTAAATTTTTATGTGATTTTAATATTAATTGTTAAATTTTAATGTTAATTATTAAAGTTTAATGTTAATTCATGATTTAAATATTTAATTATAAACCAATGGAAAACAATCATGATAAAATATTTATGATCCAACAAAAGCAATCATAAAAATACGTAGAATCTGACAAAAAATATAATATAAACACTTAAGATCTGATATATGTACATATTGTTTTGGAAAAATGTTATAACATTGTTGTACCATACTTGTATCTAATTTTATAATTGTACCCTCAATTGTACATAATTAGATTTTGATGGTTTCAAGGTTTAATTAGCTATATCATTTTAAAAATTGATTTTCTATACTTATACTTGTTACATTACATTAATAAAGTGATTTTACTATAGTTATATAAAAACAAATGTGTTAAAAGACATTATTTCACCATTTTTTCAATTTCAAATGCTTAACAACTAAATAAACTTCAAAAGTATAAAATATTTGTTGATGAAATATGAACTTATGTAATTGATAACAAAAAAAATTGTTTATTTCATTTTTTATTTAGATGTCATTGATCCTAAACAAATTGTAAGTTAACACAAGTGCGTCTTTCTAATATAAATAACCAAACTTAAAATCAAATTAAATATAGTTGTACTACTAGTTTTACATGTTATACCTTGACAAAAATGAAATTTGACTAATCTTTCTAATACAAATAATCAAACCATACAATTACAACAACAAAAACATAGAAATTAAAAAACTTTTGTTGCACCATCACCACATTGAAACCATCCATACATGTCTCGTCTACTTTAAGTCGATTTTTATGCACTTTGAGTCGATCATCGCCTCCTATAAATCATTTTTCGTTCCTATTACTTGACCTTATTCTGCGATATTCTCCAACAAATAGGAACTTAGTTTTTTAATGTCTTTTTTTCATAATCCAGAGTTAACACATACTTCTCTCGTATCGCGTGAGAATCAGTTCGTTGATTCTGATGAGGTACTGAAAAAATTGTCATATACTATGCCAATAATGCCCACTGTCCATCCAAAAATATTTGGAACACAATTCATCTATTTCATCATTAAAATGTAAATTTTATCTTTGTTTGTAATCCATTATATGTCAACTCCGTTCTTTGAATAATATCCTTTATAGTTAAAATTTATAATTGTAAAAAGCTGTACTAGTTTTACCATTAGTAAAAAGTTGTACCAAATTTATCCACAGTAAACAATTATACCAAATATCTGCAACTTTCGTGTTTACCAACATAATTAATTTTTATCTATCTAAAATTCAGTACAATTCCACCAACATAACCCATAAATTATCAAATATTAATAATATACCGCTCTAATTGATCAATAAAGCCAAATGTGCATACAAAATTAAAAAAAAAAAACAGAATCATTATTCTAATAAATTTTTAAATTTTTAAATCTACAATATCCTACGAAATCAACACCAATCATTAATATAAAAACAATTACCTCAAGTACAACAAACAATCATTAATATAAAATCACTTCAAATGAAATTTTAACTTTTTAATGGTTATGAAGCGTCAAGAAGAAAAAAAAAGAAAAAAAAAATCTGGATGACCATATTTAATTAGTCCAATTTTTAATTATCCTTAATCAATTTAAATATACTACTTTTTTTCCCAACCAATACAATTAAAATAATTTAACATCCCTTTTTTCTCTACACTAATCACAATTCATTCATTTAAAAAAAAAAATTCTCCACCTCACACTATTTATTTTTCATTTTAAAAAAAATTATATGTTTAAACGAAAGGAACGGAGGTTAAAATATGTATTGAATATAAACAAGTGTACGAAGAATAAAGAAGTGTATTTGTGATTTTTTTTCCACGAACAAATGCATCTTAGCTATTGATCCTATTAGGTAATGGAAAAATCAGAAAGATGTTACTTGTGACATCTTTATAAAAAAGACCAATAATTTTTAAACGTAGTATTTTATGGTAAAAAAAATGGTGTAAACTGAGGATGAAAATGTCGCACCTTAAAAGAAAATTTAAAAATCTACTGTGCCGTGTACTAAAAATTGTCTGTCATAATGGTACAGTGACAAAATCCAGTCTCTAACATTGTAAACTTAAATTTTTTGAGGTGTTCTATAACGGTTTAAATGTTTCAAAAACTAAAATCAACAAAAAAGAGATAGCACATTACATGGAGACGAAGCGGGCTTTGTACATTATGATGTACGCCATATGCCAATCACCTGAGAATTATGTAACCCAGTAAAGAAAAAAGTAACAAAACTGAATAAATAAAAAGTGAGCTGTGAGTAAAAAGAAGCAGATTAAAGCTATTGGGTTTACCTCCTCCAGATAGCTTTGTGATGTCTTCCTCGCGTTGCAGGCTCGGGTTATCATCATCATATTGAATCCATTTGCCTGTAAAACATGTGATTTGTTTGTAAATAATAGTGACATGAGAGAGGTACAGTTTATTAAAGAAGGTAACTAACCACTCTCTTGCTTGACCCATGCAACATAGTGGCCAGAGTCTGCACTCCTGCCCTTATGGGTCAGCACAGCGACCAGGTCATAGATTCCAGTCATGTGAGTTTCCTTCTCAGAAGAAGTACCTATCAAGTCCCATTGCAAAACAGATTTAGACTCCTCCCAATTAGTCTCTGAAAAGAGTTTTCATTGCTTTGAGTTGGGAAATCTGGACAAACAATCATGCAAGTATTACATCAAATATCAAGGTTCTTGAGTTTACCACCTTTAATTAGGGATCTGTTTCCAGTTATCCATATATCAATATATATATTTAGCAAATATCCACACGAACGAGTAAAGCTACTGCAGGCGGATTTTGGCAAATTTTCTAATTACCAAAGTTTTAAAAACTACAACAAGCAAATTAATTACGGCTCTTTCCAAGCCCGGAAAAAAATTGTTGAAAAGGGATCTTAGATATTGTACCTTCATTTTGGTTTACTGTGGATGATTCTCCACTTCCATTTGATGAACCCTGCAAACAAATACAGAGCAAAAAATCTTCTTAGAAGATTGGTCTTATTTCATTTATAAGTCCAATAGATATTGTACCTCTGCATCAGTCATTTTTACATCGCTGTCCTTTGAGCCACTCTTTGCACTAGTTAGACCAAGCTTTTTGCCTTCCTCATCTCTAAGTTTCTGAAAGACACAGCTGTCCGTTTGTTTAGTTAACCAGCTCGGATGATTTGACCTAACTAGAATAGACAGAGCAAACCTGGCGAGGAGCTTCCAGTTTCTTCTTAAGATCCTTAGAACAAAGGTCAAATATATCCAACTCCAGCGGATAATCCACTTTCTTCAAAGATCAACAAGTTGTAGCATTACCATAAAATGTTGAACATCCAAACTAATGTTTAAGATACAAAAACAGAAAGCAAACATACCCTGAGAATCTTTGCTTTCTGATTAGTCTCCCTTTTCCAGAAGAATCGCACAAACTGAACAGTCAAGTACCTTCAAGATCGGTAAGAAGAGAAAGAAACTTAGTGTCAGAGCAAATAGAATTAGAAGTTGCACTAAGTTAGGTTCTCTGTGACATGCTGGATATGAAGCATGCCACAAGAGGATTACAGAGAACTGAGATGTGCAATAAAAGTCACAAACAATAATAAGCAGAGACTGAGCACCTTGGCAAGGAATCTATAAGGGACTCCTTGAGGTAAAGCGCAGTACGGTCCAAAGCAGGAGAATTTTTTTCAAGTTCCCCTTTCAGTCCCTACAGTATACCAGAAGAATTAGGACGTTCATCACATAAATACAAGATTTTATAATAAGTAGAATATAAGTAAATGTTGGCCTATATCCGAGGAAAATGCAGAAACAAAAATCAGAAACAAAGTCTATATTAGAATAATAAAAATTGCTCACATGTTTTAGTCCTTCATGTAAGTGGTTCACCTCCTGCAATATATGACATTTTAGAGAATATACAGATTCCGTCTCTGAGCTTTCTTCACCACTTTCTTGACAATGCAATCTACAACAGAGAAACCAGTTATAACACAGTATAATTTACTAAGCAAAGTGAAAATACCCAATCAGGTATTCACATCTCCAATTGTCAATAGTTACATAGCAACCAAAAATTCGATATATTTCCCTGTTGGAAAACCCACAACAAATATATGATACATACAGACGCACCCACACACATACGCATACCACAACATTGTCTGTAACATTTTCAAGCGCACAAATTAATCCTTGAGAGGTAGAAAATGACCAACTGAAATGCTGCAACTAAATATTTTCAAGTATTGCCCTCTGTTTTGCCAATTAGCCCGCTAAAGAACGATACCAAGCAGATGCTAGTGCTTTACTGCAGGATTACGGAGCAGGAGTTTAATTGTATGTTACAGAATAAAGAACGTTTATAGATTTATGAGACTACAAAACCAATTAAAAGAATGATCTATACAAATAAAACAAGTCAGATATGACATCAAAATGCGAAATTTGCACATATACCTGCTCAGAAGATTGACACCAAAGAGAGCTTTCACAGCATCAGGATCTTCGCTGGAAGCTGGTGCTTTTAGGGACTGAGAAAGTGTGTATAACAGTTGTGTCCAACATTCTTCAGCATCCTGTTAGAAATTTTAACAGCATGGGTATACAAAATGAAAGGTTTAAGGCGTAAGCATGGGTTTACAAAACGAAAGGTTAAAGGCGTAATGCAACCGGGTTAGCAATAAGAAAAAAACCTGCTGCATGTGAATTCCATTCTGCAACTGACTAAACTGAGGATATTTTTTTCGTAATACCTGCATCAAGACCAAAGTTGATATGAGCCAAGAACTAGAAACTTCCAAATCCAATGATGAAATATGGACACTGATGATGTGAACTAACAAAAGGCATTCAAGATGAGGCTTTATGCTTAAATATTGATTATAGATGAGACTGTAGATGAATGCTGTTGACCTATTTAGAATCTTTGAAAATATTCGCTTCAAACCGACAATTTGGATACTGACAAGGCAACTGAAGGCAAAGACTGTTTTGGATGATTTTTTTTTCTTTTCTGACTGAAGTAGTTCAGAAGAGCTAACATGAATAGGTAAGAGAAGCACAAATGTCAGAAAGTATTATATGGACAGAGACTAACCATCCAGAACTGTGTAGGCGAAACAGCATTGACACTTCTATCAAGCTCACCAAATAACTCGCGCGTGGCAATTGTGAGCATGTGAGAAGTCTGGTCCACATCATTGCTTCGTCCAGCAAGTGAGTAACTATTAATAGGAAATTGTTTGTATGAGATAAAAATATTGAATAAAGACAGTGAATATTCTCCTGGGTTATTTTTGTTAAGAACAGAGAAGGAAAAGAGATGAACTGACTTGGATAATGCAGATTTCAACTCTGGGACAGATTTTAAGCACTGCACCGTGGAGTTCATGTAACATGTGTTGCCAAGATTGACAAGGCCAGCACTATAACCCTGAAATCAATTGTAATGTTTGTTAGCTGATAAGACGGATGGCCAAATTTTCTGAATATACAAACAAAACATGACAAAAGTTTTACAATGCCTATGTATGTGCATTGTCTAGGGTCCAAGCATTGTAAAATGTAAAGTTACCAAAAACTACCAAATCCCAAAAAAAAAACTGATAAGGCTTGCTTGTTAGTATACTGCAGAACTGTTACTAACCTAGGTAGTTTGTTACAAAAATGTAGCTATGACAGCTAAGTAAAATCAGAATTTAAGGTGGTTAGCTGAGAGCTAACATTTAAAAGACTAACAGAATGTGTGTCTGTGTGTGTAAGGGGAAGTTAGGGAATCTTGAATAATCCCGTGGTAATTAGGTATTGTCATTCTATTCCATAGAGGGGATAAACAAGGCTCGTATCACACACTGTAATAAGCAGTGAAAAGGTATTACCAGATTCGTGGCTTGCGCTTCTTCAGGTAAATCCTCAGCAAAAATGATGGCCTTTTCAGGAGCTTTCACTATTTCATCTGCAGTCCCCATCATCATCAATTTTTGACCCTAGAATGAAGCAAATCACTTAATAATAAGCATTTCAAAATGAAGCAATCCAGGAAAAAAAGAGTGCCAATAAATACAAAAAGAGCTTTACATCTTTCACTCCAATAGAAGACCAATCTCCATCATCCTGCATCAATAAAGAGATAGACGTTGTCATCAAACTTCAATAAACAATCTGGGAACAAACAGATCCTAGTAAAATAAATCGAAATTACCTTTAAGAGACCACCTTTGACCATAATCTTTTGGCGCTCAGGTGGAACTCCAGTCAAATCATACAATTGAGCCTTGAAAACATAAGGAGGCAGACTAATGTCAATCTCGATACCATCAAACACCTTCTTTTGCCACTTGACGCTAACTGTAAAATCAACATAAGGAAAATCCAACCATCCATTATCAACAAACTTCACTATTAACTCTGGGCAAAATCAAAACCTAATTAGCAGATTCGAGATCAACATCACACCGACAGGAACGGATTCAATGAAGGTAAAGGAGGAGGACGAATAGATCGATAAAGCATTGAGAAATCGAAAGAGAAGGAACCTGTGGGCATCTTTGCTGTGAGAACTGAGAGGCTTCTTCTTGCTTGAGGAGACGGCAACGAGATTATTTCCTGAATCTTTTTTTGTTTCTACCAAGTTCCCATATATGTCAGCGTCTCTTCCTTTTGGTGGTACCGCCATGGTTTTAACCAAATCGGTTAAAACTTGGGTCAATAGAACACAAAATTGGGTTAAGACGTCCGATAAATTAAATGTAAATGGTCGACTAATATTTGTATAAATTATATATAACGCTAAAATAAAGAATCTATTCAAAATTATGTTTTTACATTACTTAAAGTTTTAAATATTTAAAAACTAAAAGACGGAAAAAATAATTTATTGATTGATTTTCAATTAATTAGGGGTATGTTGAATGTAGTATTTGGAGAAATTTGAATTAAAATGAGAAATCATGTATTATTGAAATATGATTTAGAAAATATTTTTTAAAATTCTGGTGATTTTGAAATGTATAATCAATCCATTAATATTAAAAATATTTTAAGAACTATATTTGAAAGTTTTAGGCGAGATTTTTTAGTTAAAATACAAATATCAAAATCTAATAATTTAATATAAAATTTCAGAAAATTTTAATAACAAATTTTCTATTCACTAAAATTAGTTCAAATTATTTCAAAATTTATTAAAAATCAACCTACTCCAATTAGCGTCCAATAAATCATCCCATGCATAAAATGTATCAGAGCTACATGCTCCTGCCTGGCTGCCTTGCTATTTATTTGTTTTCGAAAAGAAAAAATGTAAATATCACTTTTGAATTGATGATTTGTTTTGATAAAAATTTTTTGACCATTCGTAATAGAAAATGGTCAATTTTGTATAAAAAATAAATAAAGTAGATCAAACCCTTAGACCTTAGTAGTTCTTACTTCTTACGCATTAACCATTCGATTTGGGATTTTTTTTGGTTTGGTTTCTTATATTTGCGTCTGCTGCAACAATTAGCTTTGGTCGATTTATCTTTATCCCCCCTGCTCAAAGCCTCCCATTAGAATCGGCGAAGACACAAAATTATCAACAAGTTCGAGCTGAGCATCTTTTTGCCTCTTTAGTCTTTAGTTACAATTGTCTTTGTTGGTTTCTCTATTTCGGTGGCCCGTCGCTACAGGCAAAGTAAAGTTGCTATATTTTTTCAGTTTAGCTTTTTGTCTTGACGAAATTATCTTCTAAACTCAGCAAGTATTGGGTTTTCTTACCATTTTGCTTCTGGGTATGCCAAAATTAGCTTATTGATTTTGTGAAAGATGTTAGATTTGTTCACTGTTTGAACTGCCGTGGCTTGTTAGGTATTCAGTAAGTTTTTGTTTGATTGAAGTCTTTTCTACTTTGGAGTTGCTTTCTGTGGCAAAGACACAAACTTTACGAGTCTGTTCTAATTGTGGACCGTATATCTCTGTTGGGGCACTAGGTCGGGCGTTGTACCAAGTATAAGATACAGTTGCTGTTAGGCAGCAAAAGAGAAGCCACAGTTGGAGTTAAAACTGTGATGCTGAATGTTTGTGCCAACAGGTGGGTTGGGGATGAATCCCTCAATGGATGATATGAACTTAATCCAGCAGGCTCAAAGGCATCAGCTTGTTGTAAACAATCTTGGGGAAGAGATTGATTTGGAAATTGGACCTGGAGAGGATGACGCCACTTTTGCTAACAATTCATTGATCGGTGGACCTCCACGGGAGTCATTCACTGGGGAACATGATGAAACAAAGCATATGGTTTTGGTATCTGACCTGCCCAGTGAGGATCAGGATATGTCAAAGGGTGGTCAACCGGCGAAGAGAAAGAAAAAAGTTGTCAAACGGTGGAGAGAGGAATGGGCTGACACGTACAAGTGGGCTTATGTTGATATGAAAGATGGAACCGCGAGGATATTCTGTTCTGTTTGCAGAGAATATGGTAGAAAACATCGAAGAAATCCTTACGGAAATGAAGGAAGTAGAAATATGCAGATGAGTGCATTAGAAGAACACAACAATAGTTTGCTACACAAAGAGGCTTTGCGTCTCCAAATGGCTTCCAAAGATAAGATTGTTGTTGACAAGCCTATTTATGTGAAGCGTAAGTTATTTACAATATTGCTTCAAGTTATTGATCTCGTTTTCTGTGTAGTGAGTTAAGATCATTTGCAACTCCTTGTGTTCCATCTAACTAACCTCACTGAACAACCTTTCAGCTAACAGTGTGTTAACGTATGCTTTGCATTTTTTCGGATATCTTTGAACTTTCTCCTCTCTACTTTCATTCAATGGATTTATTTATCCAGCTTTAGTAAAATTTCCAGGTATGAGTGATAAAACGTCGTAATAGGAAATATTTTACTAACATATGCTAAGATGCAGTTAGTTTTAAGAAAGAGAGGAAGTTGCAAATTCTTATTTGTTGCTAAACCTGAAGTTGTAAATTCTCCGTATGTCTACTTTTTTTTTCCCCATGAGTTTTGGAGTTTTATGTTTTTGTGATAAGTAGAGAGATCATCTTCTTCGTTTCTTACATGAAATAAAAAGTTTGACCCCTTGGTTTTCAGTTTTTGGTCTTGCTCCATTTGATGTCTGTATTTCTGTATGGCATGTCTAGTGTCTTTCCCCGCCTAAATTTTTGCTAACTGTTTGTACTTTTCTCCCCCAATGAAGCTCTTATGTCAAAGAGTGCTGGGTCAATTGTTGAGGGTGCCCTGAAACGAGATCCTAATGAGATTGAATTTGTTCAATCTGTACAAGAATCTGTGCATGCTCTAGAGCGGGTAATTGCAAAAAATTCTCAGTAAGTTACGATTTGCTTCTCATCTTTGTGAACTAGTTTTCAAGAAACTGCATCTAAATCACATGGTTCCATTCTGATTTATATCAGTTATGTCAATATCATGGAGCGGCTACTAGAACCTGAACGTATGATAGTTTTCCGAGTTCCATGGATTGATGACCGCGGTGAAACACATGTAAACCGCGGCTTTAGAGTTCAGTTCAATCAAGCACTGGGTCCATGTAGGGGAGGTATCCGATTTCATCCATCCATGAACTTAAGCATTGCTAAATTTCTTGGCTTTCAGCAGGTACTATGGTTTCCATCTGTTATATTCTATTATCTTTCTTTCGATTTATCTTTTTTTCTTTCCTTATTCTGTTTGCCATCTTTCTTTATTCTTTTTTCTTCTGGTGGCTACCTTAACTGTCTTTTTGCATGATTCGGAATTGTAATTTGTTTGTAATCCTTCGCAGACGTTGAAAAATGCTCTGTCACCATATAAACTGGGAGGGGCATCTGGTGGAAGCGACTTTGATCCTAAAGGAAGAAGTGACAATGAGGTTACATCCTGGCCCCTTGCATTTTTTCCCTGCAAGTGGTCTTTTACAGATGTTTTGAATATGTTGTTTTGCAACATTTACAGATTATGAGATTTTGCCAAAGTTTCATGAATGAGATGTACAGATACATGGGTCCTGACAAAGTAAGTAGAATGATTTTTGGCCTTTAGCAAGTATATCTCTTCTGCTATGATTTTCTGATCTATTATGTATCCTAGGATCTTCCATCAGAGGAGGTTGGTGTTGGTACTCGGGAAATGGGATATCTTTTTGGACAATACAGAAGACTTGCTGGTCAGTTTCAGGTACTGAAAGTCCTTGGACGCTGATGCTTTTTCTTGATACTTATTTTCTGTTATCTCCTGCCTTTTTCTCCTGGCAACAAAAGGACAGTTGAATTTTTTTCTCTTATTTGGTTCTTGTTCCTAATAAAGTTTTACTTGTCAAGTTGGGTTTTTGTTTTATCCTTTCTGGGAGTAATATTTGTAACTTTGGATGGAAGAATATATCCCTACTAATATCAGTATCTATTCTCTCATTTTCTGGAAAACTTTAGTGTTTTATGCCATCAGCTATACTATTCCTGTACTCACATATTTGCATGCTTTTGCTGTTGGGAGAGAATAAAGAGTTTTGGCTGTTATATCTTTGTGTCAATTACTTATGCAGGGAAGTTTTACAGGACCACATATCTATTGGTCTGCCTCTAGCCTCAGAACTGAAGCTAGTGGCTATGGCGTGGTAAGAATTCTTTTTGTATCCTTGTTAAATATGTAGATCACTATGCACATGTCATGACTCTGTATGAACTAAAATCATTTGTTTTCTTTCAGGTGTACTTTGCACGACTTATGCTTGCAGATATGAATAAGGAAATAAAGGGACTAAGGTTTCGTTCTTGATCTTTATAAATATGTGCTCTTACAATGTTATTTTTAGATCTTCGAGTTTATCTAATCAGCAAGATACTTTCGAAACACTCTTTAGTTCTTGCTAATTTTTCTGTCAGTTCTAGAAAAACTAATCCTTCTGAATGTTTGGCTTTTCACACACTGAAGCTGCGTTGTATGTCTACAATTCTGCGACTATCATCTTATTAAATCATATACCCTTCTGAAATTGTTTCAGATGTGTTGTAAGTGGTTGCGGGAAGATTGCGATGCATGTCGTAGAGAAGCTAATTGCTTGTGGAGCCCATCCAGTTACAGTTTCAGGTGATCTACTCATCTTATCAGTCAGATTCGAAGCAACTCAAGTTTGTAGCTTTTCTGTCTTTTTGTTGTTTTCATCATCTCTAAGTTGGCTCTTAGTTGAGTTAAGAGTCGATATAACGTCCGGTCTGCCAGATGAACAGTGGGACGTGGCTTATATCTATCTGTGTCTGCTTCAAGGCCAAGGCTTAGAGGTCTCAAATTGAACCCTTAGTTATCGCCGATGGATCTTGATTAGTTAGGCCATTGTAAGAAGTTAGTTCATCTGTCTGTGAAGTATTGTGCTGCTCATGAATTAGCATTCACTGAAGGATTTGTTTTTTGCTTTGCAATCAAATTCCATAGACAGTGAAGAAAAACTGGAGCTGATTCATGTCACATATTTTTATTGATGTAAAGTTTTTTTTGCAGATTCAAAAGGATATTTGGTGGACGATGATGGATTTGATTATATGAAACTTGCATTCCTGAGAGATATAAAATCCCAACAGAGAAGCTTGAGGTATTGATCAGTATAGAATATTATGGTGTCTGTCATTTGGCTAATCATTTAAATCCTAATTGTACATATGTCTGCTATGCAGAGACTATTCCAAGACCTACGCAAGGGCGAAATACTTTGATGAATTAAAACCTTGGAATGAAAGGTGTGATGTGGCATTTCCTTGTGCTTCTCAGAATGAAGTTGATCAAGCAGATGCCATTAATCTGGTGAACTCAGGCTGTCGCTTACTGGTAGAAGGTAGAGATTTCTTATATTAACAAATATTTTTAAGTGATTCTCGTTTTGTGTTATAAGTTTCTTTCATGATGTTCTCTTGTTACCTTATTCGAAGCAATATGGCTGTTTTTTTTTCAGGTTCAAACATGCCGTGTACAGCTGAAGCAGTCGATGTTTTCAGAAAGGCGAATGTTCTGATTGCTCCTGCCATTGCTGCAGGAGCGGGAGGAGTGAGTTTCCTTTTTAACGTATTTTACATCAATACTACAATTTTACCTATTCTTTATGAGTCTCTCCCATCATTAAATTACAACACTAAGGCATTGGAGAAGAATTCTTTGCTTCTGTCATAAAATAATGTGTAGGAGTGTGGTTTTGCTGAGAGTCCTAGAGCTGTGTCAGTTTCTTTTCGCTTGTATTTGCAGAATATGAACCTAAAGCACATAAAAGTTTCTTAGATTTTATAAAAGGTGTTATAGCTAAATTGTATAATTTTGTTGAAGGTTGCTGCTGGTGAAATCGAAGTACTCCGTGAATCTAATTCAATGCAATGGTCAGCAGAAGATTTTGAGTCTAGATTACAGGTAACAACATCCCTCATGTTTCTTTCAATTTGCAGCTTTGGCCTGTGATACATGCCAATTAAGATAATTGCTTTGTTATTGAAAGGAAGCACTGAAGCAGACTTATGAAAAAGCTCTTAAAGCAGCAAATGATTTCGGTTACCAGAAAGAAAGTCCTGAGTACGTTCTTCTCCAAACGATTGAAATGCTATGATGGTCTAAGGTGGCTCTGTAGCTTCCGTGTGCTGTTAACCATTGTGAATCCAAATGATTTTTTTTTCTTTTTCCATTTTGGGTTTTGGTGACAGGGCACTTCTACATGGAGCAACAATTGCAGCATTTTTGAACATAGCTCAAGCCATGACGGACCAAGGTTGTGTCTAGCTAAAAATCGGTCATGTATCTCGAGTCCCGGTAGGAGTTCCGTCTTAAAACCTAATGAAGAAGATAAATTGGACTATCTTTTACATATTAGATACAATCCATACCATTATTTAGAAATTATATACTCTGATAGGAATTATATTTATCAGCCATAATATTTCCACTAAAGCTATTTGACTTGCAAAGATGGAAGATACCGATGACGCAGAGAGCTTCAACAAGGGTTTCCAAACAAGTTTTTAACTATTTTATCTTTTGACAGAGATTTGTTTTGAGCTCATTCCAAACAAAAAAACTAAAAAATTAGTGGCATTATCTCATAAAGTGTTCTTATAAATGAACAGACGGTGAGGGTGAATATAAGATAAGCTCAAGACAAATGGTAATTCTTGGGGTACTCTTTAGTGGATCAAAACTCGGAAAACAGAGGATATGGTGATTGAATACTTCTCAATGCAAGGTCAGTCTCTTGCATCATGATCTCTATCTGGAAAAACGCTTAGTAATCATTACATAAGGCTCCCTAGAATCATGTCCTTGATATGGGAGTAGAAGAATCAGATTTCTCCGCCAAACAGTGCTCAAGCATGTCTTCTTCGTCATCTGTATCAAAGAAACCAAAGCGGTTCTTGAGAACCATTGCTTACCTATGGGATAATCGCGTGAAAACCAAAAAGAAAACCATTTCACCTTCAAAGTCTTCGTCTTCAAAGTCGATGTCTTCTTCATCTTCATCCTCAGATTCTTGATCAGCAGTGACCACTGCTCCTCTCTGACCAAGAGAGAATTGACAACAGTAGTAATAGTTTAGATAATGAATTTCTTACAAGATTCCAATAATGCAATGGGAATGAGAAATACCGCTTTGCCACTTTCGAACCACTGTCTTCCTGTAAGCTTCTTCTCCTTAGGTGCCGTAAGAGCAGACTCCGGCATCAGCCTTGGGTGTTTATTTTACGGCCACAAATAAAAATTAATAACCCGGGCAGCTAATAACAATGCCCGTTCATTTGTATATAAGAGCAAGGAAACAAGAATATGCAGGAGAATTTACTCGCTTGGCTCGCTCAAGTGCAAGCTCTGCCTCAAATCTCTCTCTCCACGCCAAAAACGTCTCCAGCGTAACAGGTTCTCCATGAGGGACAATCACCTGCAAAAAGAAATTTAGACAAGAAGAGAACAAAAGAGAAGAAACCAGACACATATATCATGGAAGCAAGACTCGAAGTGCTTTGAAACTTATACATCCGATATACTGAGCAGAAAACAATACCTCATCCTCTTTGGCAGCTTCTTCTTCGGCAAAGTCAGCTCCATCATCTTGCCCATAGTATTCAGACAACCAGTCTTTTGCTGATGTGACCAGTGTATAGATCATGGCCATACCAAGATTTTCAGATGCCTGTAAAAAATAGCTGTGTTCAGTCGTGCAATACAGAGTAGAAACAGTATCATGAACTTTTTAGTTCTAGAGAATACCACTCATCGAAAACAAAATTGAAAAATATTTTTGCTAAATTGTTCGAAAGACTGATTTAAGGAAAGCATTGAACAGAGACCTTCCAGTCTTACACTTGATGTATAAAGTATAAAAACTATAACAAGCCATAAAGATGTTACCTCTTGTTCAAGCTTCTCTTTCAAGATGGTGAGGTCACTAACATGGATTCCTCGAATACTGGAATCACATTCTACCCACATGAGTGTCATCATCACATATATATTAGCTTGATAAAGAATGGTTAAACCTAGAATGCACCTTTTAACATCCAAAAGCGGAACCTCGTCCGGATAATTTTCTGTGTGCGAGAAAATCAAACCCAGCTGAACTGCAAGACATATTGAGAGCTCTAAGACTTAGAAAGCACAGAAGAGGCATATGATATAACAAAGGATCTTCGAAAAGAGTAGTAAGTAACCTGGTGGGATTGATGACTCCTCTAGATCATCATCCTATTGAGACAAAAGAAGGAAGCAGAAGATCAGGAGAATATCAAATTACTAAAGCAGAAGATATTTCAGTTGGCATAGAAACATTTGCTTAACTTATAACAAATAAGCTTTTTCAAAAATCACAGATAGGTAAACTGCCATAAGAAGCTGATACAGTTAATTTGAGAAATTAAGTAATTACCGGCACTGCGAAAAAGGATCATTGGATCAAAGGATCCTCTACTTGAAAAAAGTTTGCAGAAAACAAACAAGTAATGAAGGAAGTGAAGAAGAAAAGAGATGAATGGTGTTCTTTACCTGAGGAGTCACTGTTATTTGAAAACATCGATTCGAAGTGTTAAGCCCACTTTCACTAGAATAAATTTCTGTTACAATACAGTCGATAAAGAATTCAATGCTCTCATAAGATCAATGATGAACATACAAGGAAACTAAAAAAATCTTACCTTTAAACTCGTCCATAAGTATAGCTTCAAGAGCTTCAATCTCCATCTCCTGTTCCTGCTTATAATCTACCTGAGAGACAACACAAAAATTCTCTAATCAGTTTATCAGAAATCGAGATCAATCAGAACCCAATTGCTCTCCCATGGATTCACAGATACATAGCTCTCCAACGATAAGCTTGTCGGTACAGACTCGATGTTAAAACTCCAATGTGATTTGTTTTTATTTTTCTTAAACGCAAAACTGAAAAAAGGAAAAGCCTTTTTCTCTCTCCTCGCTTCTCGTCTCCGATAATCTCCGATCTTCTCCACGAACTTCTTGTTCTATTCCGCTTCCGTTCCTTCTCCGAATCGCCGGAGCAAAAACCCTTCTTACAATCCAAAGAAATTGTGGCTCTTAATTTATTGACTGATAGGTAAAAATCGGATACGGAAGAAGCAACTGATCGATCTAAATTTTCTGTAAAAGATGTCGAGATTCAGAGACAGGACGGAGGATTTCAAGGATTCTGTTCGGAAATCCGCCGTTTCAATTGGTTATGACGAGGTTCATGATTCCCTTTTTATCTCAAATCTCGTTCGATCGATGCTATTTGCGCAAAAAGCGGATTTTTTTGCATCTCAATTTTGATCATTCTCTAGGGTTTTCAGGGTTTTGGTTTGTTGTTTTATGGATCGTTTTCGCTGGGATTCATCTGATTCGTTTTTCTTCTTGTTGCAGTCTAAAATGGCATCGACAATGGCGTCTTTTATCATACATAAGCCAAAGGAGAGATCACCTTTCACGAAAGCTGCTTTGAAAACGGTAACTTTAGTGTTTCAGCATTTGAAGTTTGCATTTTTCTGAAACATATTTGTTCTAATTGACCAGATTTGTACGTTGCATTATCGAATGATTCTTCTGTGGTGTTTCTTCTTACAATTGTCTATGTTGGTTTATTTTAGCTGGAAAGCATCAAGGAGTTGGAACAATTTATGTTGAAGCATCGAAAGGATTACGTTGATCTGCATCGGACTACAGAACAAGAAAAGGATAGCATTGAACAAGAAGTAAGTAATCTCGGCCGAGCTAGGCTTACCTGTAGTATTACATGTAAGTTGTTGCGATAAATCTATGCTTGAGATTAACATACGGAACTATGAAATCGTAAGAAAAGTAGCATTTCACATTGAGAAATCTCAGGAAGATGAATGTCTATTACCTTAGATAGCGACGGACTTGCTCTTTTGTGACACACTGGCAATGAAGAACTCGGATCTTACATTTCTTATATCTTCTGGTGTTGTTTGATCGAAGACTATGTCTACTTATGGGTTTTGTAATATCATCAAACTCTCTCTTGCAGATTACTGCTTTTATTAAAGCTTGCCAAGAACAGATCAATATTCTCAAAAACAGCATTCAAAATGAAGAAGCAAACTCCAAAGGATGGCTTGGCCTTCCAGCAGATAACTTCAATGCTGATACTATAGCTCACAAACATGGAGTGGTATGATATGCACCAATGCAGTAAGCCAACTTTGATTTTTTTGTTTATTTTATTTGAAGTATCTAGATGTGTAGACGTAAAGGTGCTTTTATGTTTGCAGGTTTTAATTCTGAGCGAGAAACTTCATTCAGTCACTGCACAGTTTGACCAGCTAAGAGCTACTCGTTTCAAAGATATTATTAACAGAGCTATGCCTAGAAGAAAACCTAAGAGGATCGCAAAGGAAGCTAGCCCAGTTAATGCAACTCTGGCAAATCCGGAGTCCATAGAACCGGATGAGATTCAGGTCCAGCCGCGTAGAGTACAGCAGCAACTTCTAGACGATGAAACACAAGCCCTTCAGGTAACAAGACAAGTCTATATGGTCTTCAAAAACTTGCATGAGCTTTATACTTATGCAAAATCTTAAATTTTGTAAATATTGCAGGTCGAGCTAAGTAATCTTTTAGACGGTGCTAGGCAAACAGAGACTAGGATGGTGGAAATGTCTGCATTGAACCACTTGATGGCAACTCATGTTCTGCAACAAGCCCAACAGATAGAGCTTCTATATGACCAGGTTAGGACATAATAACTCCTCTCAAGCTTTTCCTGCTCGTTACGCAGAATGCCTCTCTTACATAGCTCAAATTTAAATTCCGATGCTATTACATTCACTACTTTCTCCTTGTCGTATTCAGCTAGAGTAGGTATAGAGACGGGAAAGAAACTTCGTATTGGTCCAATTTGAATAGCTCTTCAATCTAGTAGTAGGAAATGAAACTGTTACTGTTTTCAGCTATGCTAAGTTGCTATAAACCCCATTTGGATGTGTCAGTGACATTCCCATCACTTTAGTTTTATCGGGTTTTGGGGTTTTAGTCTTATTATGACTGACTACAGACTTATTTTATCAATTCCACGATTTAGTGGTTCTCTCTTTGCGTCTGTGTGCATCTTTTGGCCCTTTTCTCACTCAGTTTGGCATTAAAACGCAGGCGGTAGAGGCAACAAAGAACGTGGAGCTCGGAAACAAAGAGCTATCTCAAGCAATTCAACGTAACAGTAGCAGCAGAACCTTTCTGTTGCTGTTTTTCTTCGTCCTTACTTTCTCCGTCTTGTTCTTGGATTGGTACAGTTAAAGAGACCTTTCTCCAACAACAACCTCACAGTTTGTGTAGATTTTGATTGTTAAACGAATAAATTATGAAAATTTGGAAAGGAGTTTGTTGTTAAACCAAGAAATTATGAGACTTTGGAAGGGATTTTGAATATACAAGTCACAGTCATTATTACCAAATTTGACACCTTTGAGATCAGATGTCGGAATATACAACTAACAGTTGCCTCGTGGCCAGATCAGCGACGTTAAGAGAGATCAGATAACCTAAACGAAAAGACAAAACTGTGTCGTTTGAGTTTGTAGTTCTCTCACCTTGGATGTGTTTTTTTACCTCCTCTTCGCTCTCAGTCTCTCTCCATCCCCAAAACAAGCCATTTCTCCCTCCTCTTCACTCTCTGTCTTCCATTCTCTGAGTTTCTTCATTAAACCGCCGGACAAAAATCCTTTTCCTCTCACAACCCAAAGAAAAATGCGGTCCTAATACCTATTAATTGGTAGAAACCTCTTAACGCCGCAGAGTAGTCAAAGTGGTATCTGGTTCTCTGCTTCCTCCCAGATCTCTCTCTTTCTCTCTTTCTGAATAAACTCTTTTGAACCATCTTAGCAATTGTTTTCAACTTGCGAGTTTTCGGTTGCATGTTGGGTCTTTAAGGTTTTTTCATTGATATTTGTTGATTCCAGGATTCAAGAGAATAGCTTCGCTGAGATTTTCAAATGAAAAATTTCAGGTCAGTTTGAAAACTTTTTGGCATTTCGTTTCTCCATCTCTCTGTCTCTCGCATTTTCCTGGTTGTGTCCTTAAGAGAGGGTTGAGAGTTTGTGTAATGGAGAGTAATGATGACCAAAACTTGAAGGCGATTAATGCGTCGGTAGGAGGATTGGTCTGGGTTCGCCGCCGTAATGGGTCTTGGTGGCCTGGACAAACTCTGGCTCATGACCAAGTTCCTGACTACTCATCTTTGGTTTCTCCAAAACCCGGCACTCCAATAAAGCTTCTAGGTCGTGACGATGTTAACGTGTGAGTGTAGTCTTTGCTCTTTTCCACAATCTCTTGCCCTTAGTTTTGGCTTTTTTTTATATCAAGAATCAGTGGGAATTTTTTTGGTTTAAAGTGTTTTGCTTTATGACAGCAGGGATTGGTATATTCTTGAACAGTCTAAGACGGTGAAGGCGTTTCGTTGTGGAGAGTATGATGCTTGCATTGATAAGGCAAAGGCTGCTGCAGCGAGCTCTAGTAATAAGAGGTATCTCAAGTGTACTCGCCGAGAAGATGCCATTAACAGTGCTATTGAGATTGAGAATGCACTTCTTGCAAAAGTAGTTCATCCAGAAGATAATTTGTGTAGCTCATCTGGTGATGAGGAGGATTCTAAAAGGTGTGATGAGGATTCGATGTCTGCTGATGAAGAAGAGACTGAAGATGAATTGGATTCAGCGCCTGAGCAATTGCAATCCAGTATGTCTTCCCAGGAAATCAATATTGCAGCTTCTAAGGTGCAGTCAAAGAGGAGAAGAACACCTAATGACTCGGAAGATGATGGGACTGAAGGAATCAAGCGAATGAGAGGGCTTGAGGATATTGGGAAAGAACATGTCGGTACTATAATCGAGCATAGGCAAGAAATGGGTTTGATCTGTGATGTAAACCTCAGTGATTCAATGTCGAATGGAAATATTCTTGCCAATGGGAACAAGGTATACTCACCGTCATCACTGAAAAGAAAAAGGTCACAAGTCATCATTGTTAATGAGTGCACTAAAAGGAAAAACCGACGCCGGCAGTTAACAAAGGTGTTTGAGAGTACAGCTATGGTCTCTATCCCTGTTACCTGTGACCAGCTTGTCACTTTGGATTGTTATGACAGTAAAGTTACGCGAATGGATTCAAATGAATCCATGAAAAGTGTATCTGTTGTAATCAACAATAACTCAGACAGCACCGGGATTTCAAGTGAGGATGCTTATGAAAATGTTGTCGGAGCCTCTCATAACAAGGCAAAAGACAGTGAGATTTCCAGCTTATCAGTTTCGGCAGAGGATGATTCTTCTGACAGATTATTTGATGTTCCACTAATTGGAGAAGAAAAACATCCACCAGGTATAAGTGGTTAAAACCTCTCTTAAGTGTGTACATGTTTTGGTTCCTCTAGTTGTAAGAATCTGCATATCTTCTCTTCTGGGAAATAAAGAAACAAAAGCTTGCGATTGACATTAAGTTGGATTTTGTCACATGATAGAGTAAAGAGGTTAGATAACCATTTTCTGGAGAAATCGACTGGCGAAAACAAAATAGTTTTGGTGTTTCATTAGTCTAAGGTGTTTCATAATGTTTTCCTTTTTGTATAGTTAAATTGCTTCTGCATATTGTGTTTTGTCCTCCTTCTTAGGATCCAAAGGTTTGATCTCTGAGATCTAATTTGGTGGTTTTGCTTTTATGGCTTTATCATTTGCCTCTGTTTTGGTTTGGGAACAGTATCATTTATGCCGACATCCATTGTTATTCTAGGTTATCCGGCGGCTTGTAGACTTTCCTCATCAAGAAGAGCTCTTGGTACTGATTTAACAAGGCTGCGTGGTCGGAGTAGTCACGTTGTGTTTGTTAAGAATGAGGGAAGTAATGGATCTGCTTGTACAAGTCCACCAGTTTCAGAACCTGTCAACTGTAATTTGAAGAGCTCTTCTAAGTGGCAGCTAAAAGGAAAGAGAAACTCGAGGCAGATGAGTAAGAAGCAAGAAGCAAGAAAAAATGAATACGGCGAAGAAACTAATAACAACAGTTTTCTGTATGTGAAAATTGAGGTAAAAGCAAACTACAGCAAACCCCGTAATGTTCCGCTGGTGTCTCGTATGAGTCAATTGAATGGTAAAGCTATTGTTGGGCATCCTGTAACTGTTGAAATCTTGGAAGAAGACTACTGCAACGGTATGGTGATGTCTCACGTTGTTGTGAATGCCAAGAAGTCATTGTCAAAAAAGAATAGTAAGAAGAGGAAATCTTGGAAGAAGTCAAAGAAGAAATCGCCTCCCCTTTCAAAAAAGACAAGGCGGCTCTCTACTCTAACGAGCCAGAGGCTGACAGAAAGAAGCAAGAAACAGACAACAGAAAAGGTAAAGGAAACGGTTGTAGCTTGTATACCGTTGAAAGTAGTCTTCAGTAGGATAAACGAAGTGTTGAAAGGCTCAGGAAGACAAACGCAACACCAAGCATTAGCAGCTGCAGCCAAAACATGAGAGTGATAGAGAAGTTGGAAATGAGCAAATGTAAATCGTTAGTGGTTGAGGTGTAAAACTGAAAAAGTTTTAAGATTTAGGTGGGAGAGATGAAATTGCTGTTTAGAGAGAATTTTCTTTTCTTTCTCTGTGTGTTTATCATTCTATTTTAGAAAGTTCACCAAATCTTGGAACCCTTAAACCTTCACAAGGGCAAACTCGTAATAAAATTGGCGGGTGACTTTCAGTTGAGTGTCGTCAATCTTGACCTCAAAGCCAAATTACTTTCAACGATGGCTTTTTGCTGTTAACTTGTTTTGGATTTCAAACTTTGAAGATTCTTAATGTGTGATGGCTTAAAACTTTTGTACTTAAAGGTCAGATGTGGAAAATTAAGTTAACTAACGGTCTCTTGTCTCGTTTTTTTTATTTGCTTTCTTACAATGGCTAGATAAATGGAAGTTCACGACACGACTTTTCAATTATTTGTCGCATTTTCTAAATCTCATCTAACATTTGGAGGAAAGAGAATGGGAGAACATGGCATATATGATCGAAATTTTCTAGAAACATATTTCAAAATTTTAATATATGATAAGAGAATCTTATTTGGGGAATGGTTAAACGTTTATTTTTTACTTGAGTTTGATTTTAGACACCCGTATTACTCTGCGTTGTAAAAAAAGAAAGAAATTTTGTTTTTTCTTATGTACGAACAATAAAAGAATATAACTTACATTCCAAAAAGTAAAAATGTGAATATTGAAATTGTACGATAAATAGAGAGCACAAAACCCATATCCGAAAAGCTTGTAGAATTTTTAATGTTTTGTATGAGTTATAAGCCTCTACAACCGAAATTCATGGTTGTTAGTTGCTACCAATCGGTCCTCAAGATTTGTCTTTCAATGTGATTTTGTACCACTAGCCACTAAAAAGACAAAGGAAACTCAAGTTTAGGAAAAGCTCTCGTTAGTGTTTTTTTCTTTCTTTTATGTATATAAGAAGAGTTTAGTTGCTTTTCTTTTTCTTTTTTTTTTTTGTAAAAACAAGTACTAATCTTTAATGAGAATTAAGAAGGTTATAAATCATTTTAAAATAAATTAAATGTTGTAGCTTTTGTATTTCATAACATGCATATTCTTCTGTATATAAATATAATAGTTGTTTTATCCTAAATAGAATTTTTTCGTTCCATTCTAATCGAGAAGTTTTGTCCCCTATAAAAATGTAAATTTCTGTTTATGTTTTGATTCAGTTAATTATAAGTTGTATTTCAAAAGATTTTTTTTTATTACTAATCGAGTTAAATAAACACGAGGAACATCATTTGAACTCATCATCATAATTTTTTAGATAAACATTAAATAGTTATCGGTTTCATGCTATTTTTCTATATTCTATAGGACGAAAATTCGAGATCGGAATTGAAATTTTGCCCATCCTATTTACTTATAAACAACATAATTTCCTTCCTTTATGCCTAATAATACAATACATTTTTTACTGGGTTTTGTAAATTACTCTTGTGGTACCACCTTCTCTATCGTGTCATCATATTGAATATCCTGCAATATACGGTTTAAATATCAAAAGAAAAAAGAAAAATCTAATAGAGTTCAATAAACACGTTCTACATGTGCTTCTTAGCTGTTTGTATCAACTATCAACAAGAAATGGACCGTCCAACAATTCAATTACAACCATTCCATTTTTTTCACATGTCACAAATACCTAAAATGATCCAAACAAGAAAAATAAAAGATTTTGAAAATCAGTACATGAAAGTGAAATGCACTTTGCCTAAGAAACACACTTTTTATTTGTTTGTTTTATCTTATAAATTTCATAATCAATTATTTTTTGAGTGGCTTCTTTTTAAAAATAGTAGGATATTAATTTTCTTTGACGTTATAATTACACAAATTCCAAATGAAGAAACTCCAACAAGGACAACATGTAGGAAAATAGAAATTGCTTGCTTGGCTTATTTATATTTTAAGTTTTAATCCAAAGAAAGATCCCATCACTCTTTTAAAAACAAAGTTATCAAATTGATAATAATCAAAGGTCAATTAAGGCAAAGAATGTTTCTTTTGATAATATTGAGATTCGAAGAAAATTACAAAATAAAAATAAAATAAAAATAGGACTTTATGTAAAAGTAAAACAGAGACGCAGTTAGTTTTTCAGAGTTCCCGTGTCGTCTTTGGCTTCGTGTTTCCAGTTTTATTGAGTTTATATATGCTTTCTGCTTCCTGTTTCCCTGCTTCATCATCACGCACAACACTCTCTTTTCGATCTCATCTTTCTCTAACACGATCGATTGATTCAATCAAATCAGTCGAACGATAAGCCATGAGTTTCTGCAAATTGGTTTCTTATGTTTTGATCCTTCACTTACTCAATTCGTGTCTGATTTCATGTTCCTCTGATGGGTTATCTCAAATCCCTTCAAAGTTTCTTACTTTAGCTAAAAGAGATGATTTTTTCGATTGGATGGTTGGAATCAGAAGGAGAATCCATGAGAACCCAGAATTAGGTTATGAGGAAGTAGAGACATCTAAGCTTGTCAGGACAGAATTGGAGAAGATGGGTGTGTCTTATAAGTACCCAGTTGCTGTAACTGGTGTTGTTGGATATATCGGAACTGGTCAAGCTCCTTTTGTTGCTTTGAGGGCAGATATGGATGCACTTCCTATGCAGGTATTTGATTTCAGTTTTAAAATTGGTTGGTTTGACTTGTTCTCTCAACTTCATTAGTGTTGGATACTCAAAATCACTATAATATAGTTGAAGATTTTGTTGATTTTACTTCTCTGTGGGATCTATCATTATCTCTCTATTGAGTTTAAGCTGCTTTTTATGGTTTTTGATCATCTTTGGAATTAGCATTTGTTTCTAGTAAAATGCTCTCATTTGATTTGACTTATGGATCTGATTTGCAATTACTTGGATTGTTGGTGGAATTATGAGAAGTTTTGCTCTAATTTGGGTGGATTCTTATTGGACAAATTATGTTGGATTGCGTAGGAAATGGTGGAATGGGAACACAAGAGTAAGGTTCCAGGGAAAATGCACGCTTGTGGACATGATGCTCACACTACGATGCTCCTCGGTGCTGCAAAATTGCTTAAAGAACACCAAGAAGAGCTACATGTATGTTAGGGGTTTTTCAATCAAACTTGTTAAAATTTGAATCTTTCTGATGTCTGAATTTTTTAAAATTTCTTGGGACATTTTCTTCATCAGGGTACAGTGATTCTAGTTTTCCAACCAGCTGAAGAAGGAGGAGGAGGTGCAAAGAAAATCGTGGAGGCTGGAGTATTGGAAAATGTGAGTGCAATCTTTGGATTACATGTCACAAATCAATTGGCATTAGGTCAAGTGAGCTCAAGAGAAGGTCCATTGTTGGCTGGTAGTGGCTTTTTCAAAGCTAAGATAACCGGGAAAGGAGGTCACGCTGCTCTTCCTCAGCACACCATAGATCCGATATTGGCAGCTTCAAATGTTATTGTTAGCTTACAACACCTTGTTTCACGAGAGGCAGATCCTTTAGACTCGCAGGTATAAATATAATCTTTGGCTCTTCAAATGTCTCTATATAGCAGCATTTGGGTTGATATTTGATCTATGTGGGTGCTTACAGGTGGTTACAGTTGCTAAGTTTGAAGGCGGTGGTGCTTTCAATGTGATTCCTGACTCTGTTACTATCGGTGGTACATTCCGAGCCTTTTCAACTAAAAGCTTTATGCAACTCAAGAAAAGAATTGAGCAGGTCAGTAACTTTACCCTCTCATGTGTAGTTTGAGACTTTTTGTCTTCCTCTCGAGACCGAACTTTTAAAGCGAGTCCAATGATTCAGGTTATCACAAGGCAAGCGAGCGTGCATATGTGTAATGCAACAGTGGATTTCATTGAAGATGAGAAACCTTTCTTCCCACCGACTGTAAATGACAAAGACCTACACCAGTTTTTCAAGAACGTTTCAGGCGATATGTTAGGGATTGAGAATTATGTTGAGATGCAACCATTGATGGGATCAGAAGATTTCTCTTTCTACCAAGAATCAATTCCGGGACATTTTAGCTTCGTTGGAATGCAAAACAAAGCTCATTCACCAATGGCGAGCCCTCACTCGCCTTATTTTCAGGTTAATGAAGAATTATTACCGTATGGTGCTTCCCTTCATGCTTCCATGGCCACCAGATATCTTCTTGACTTGAAAGCTTCATCGCTGAATACGAGTTACAAAAAAGATGAACTTTGATGTCAACATTGGCTTCTCCTCATATGCTTCATCTCCTCTAAAATATCAACATGATAAAAAAAGAATTTTTTTCACAGAGCCCGCCATGTAAAGATTAATAAAATGCTATGCAGTGTCAAGCTTCTATTAAGCCCCTTCGTCTCTGAGATGATGATAAATCACATTGCAGAAACAAAGAAATGTAACAACTTTACTGCAAAGAAGAAAAAAAGAAAGTGATTTGGGACATTGTAATGAGAGATTTATTTTCATGGAAACATGTTTCCAAATTTGAATATTAAATGTAAGCAGTTTCATCATTATGTTACGTTTATATATATTTCTTAATACATGCGAATCTAAAATCTGAAACAGTCAAATTACAGAAGATAGTAATGTCATATTACATTAAGACGGCTAATCAGATGAGAATTTTCAGAAAATTCTGACAATGGATTCATCAGACAAAACATCCAATTTGAGAGCTTGGTCAATTGTGTGACTGATAAAGATCCGATTTTTCATTCTTCGTTTTTCTTCTCCGATACGTTTTTAGATTCAAGTTTCGAATTTTTAAAATCAAATTGTTCGTCTGTCTTTCTTGCGAATCTTGCTTCTTTGAAAGTCCCAGTCTTCTTTTCTGGGTTTCTATTAAAGAAAATATTTTTTGTAAATCTCTCTCTTACAAACGTTTGCCATATCTCTTGTCCGATTGGATTTTGTTATCAAGATACTATTTTACATTGGGATTATTTACGAGAGCAAATAAAACTGTTTTGTAACCTTACAATAAGCTGGATTCTTGTATTATAAGTAACAGTGATTTTCCTCAAGTTCTGTGTGTGTGTGTGCATTACTGCATTTGGCGATAAATAAGAAAGTTGGGAGCTTTCGTGATGGGGATGGGGATGGGGATGGAGATGGAAGAAGGGGTTAAAGATAGTGCTCCATCAACCCCTAAATCAAGACTCACAAACCAATCTAGGGCTCTTTTGTCAATGCGGCTGCTTCAGATTTTGTTATTGTTTTTGTTTTGATTCTTGGAATCTCGGTTGTTAGTATACACATGATCAAGTTCTTGAGGATTCAACATTTGGCTCCTGTGGTTCCTACCACTTTGATCTCTATGAATGATCATGAGACTGTTACTTTAGAGAGCTTTATTAGGCCTCCTTCCAATGTTTGGCACACAATGAATGACAGTGAATTGCTTTGACGAGCTTCGATGGAGCCACATAGAATTGGATATCTCTTTAAACGTGTCCCTAAATTGGCTTTCATGTTTCTCACCAAAGGTCCTTTACCATTTGCTCCACTTTAGGAGAAGTTCTTTAAAGGACATGAGGGTCTTTACTCAATCTATTTTCATGCATTGCCTAATTATAAATTGGATTTTTCGAAATCATCTGTGTTTTACAGAAGATATATCCCAAGTCAGGTACTGTCATTGATGTTTTAGACAAAACTCCTACAACCATATGTCTAGTGTTTGCTTCTTGTGTTCCTCACAATCTCTTTGTTATAGGCTGTGGCATGGGGAGAGATGAGTGTGGGTGAATCTGAAAGGAGGCTTCTGGCTAACGTGTTGCTTGATATCTCTAATGAGTGGTTTGTTCTGCTGTCTGAACCATGTATTCCTCTGCGCGGTTTCAGCTTTATCTATAGTTATGTCTCTGGATCAAGATATAGTTTCATGGGTTGTGCTGATGAGGAAGGAACTGATGGAAGAGGAAGATACAAACCTGAACTGGAACCTGAGGTCACACTAAGCCAGTGGCGAAAAGGGTCTCAGTGGTTTGAAATTAACCGGAAACTTGCAGTTGAGATTGTTCAAGACACAACTTACCATCCCAAATGCAAAGAGTTTTGTAGACCTCCATGTTATGTTGATGAGCACTACTTCCCCACAATGCTCTATTAAACATCGGATTTGAAGTCTGCTATCTCTTTGCCAGAAAGTTTGCTCCAAGCGCATTGGAGCCCTTATTTCAACTTGCACCCAAGATTCTTGGGTTCTAACAGGATCTTATATTCGTCACTCTAGATTTTTGTTTTGATAAGTGCTTCGGTTTAGAGTATGATCATGGACAGAACTGATCATCAATTAATCTCCTCTTCCACAATGACATTACAGGTATTGTGATGGTTAAACATATTTTTGACTTGACAGATTGTTGAATAAAGAGGATTTGAGTTTTTTTCAATCCAGAGGAGCATCAGATTTCACTTGTTCCATTCCTAGAGATCACAAGCTATTAACCAAAGCTTCATTGATCTTCCAACACCATTCATTAATGTCTCATTCAGAAGGTCTGGTCTGTAACCATGTGCAAGGTCGTGTCCAATATATCTTCTCTTCATGTGAAGTTGTAAATCAATACCTTGATGGTTAATGGTCTAAGGTGTGTGTGTGTGTATGTTTATTGTTTGATGTTATAAGTGATGGTATTGATTTACAACTTCACATGAAGAGAAGATATATTGAACACGATCTTGCACATGGTTTACAGACCTTCTAAGGCTGTTGTTTTGGCATTTCCATTGCATCTTCATGGTGTCAAGGGTAAGTGACTGTGACTAGAGAGATTAAAAACATTTAAAATTGGAATTGTAAGGAGATGAATGGAGCTACAAAAACTCTTTTATTAATACATTAATGGTCTAAGGTTTATTGTTTGATGTTATAACTGATAAGTGATGGTATTGATTTACAACTTCACAAGAAAGAGTAAATCTACTGGATGGTTTACAGACCAGACCTTCCGAAGGAGACATTAATGAATGGTGTTGTAAGATATATGAAGCTTTGGTTTCATGTTCTCTGGAGCCCTTTCTAGGTGATGTGAAGATTTCATTGTTCGTTGTATGTCGCCATTACTCTTACTCTCTAGAACCAAGTTTGGCCATTCTGCAACAATCTTTCGAACCTGCATATGAGGAATCAGGTGAAGGTCAAATGGAAACGTTATAAACCGAGGTTCGTTTGGGCAATTGGGTTAGTAACTTACCATTACCAGTCTATGCAATTCAAATACTTATCCAACAAAGGATCCTCTGCTGATTGTTAAACAAAAAAAAAAGAATAAGAAAAATAAATGAATGGAAGACTATATGAACTAATCATTAGAAAGACTCAAAACATACTTAATGATATATGCTCTCAACTTTTGAAATCGCTTGCCACCTAGAACTTTGACTACATCATTAGAGGATTCACTGAAAGCAGAAGCAGAGCACTCTGAGACATCTTCATTGTTATCAATATCACACTGGACTTGCATTTTCAGCTTCTTTGGACTTTCATTTATAAATACAGTTAGGTTTCCTCGAAAGAGCATATTGTTCTGAGAAGCAGTGATATAAAGCTGGAGTGACAAATCTGCATTTTCTTGTGTAGTCTTCACTCTGATTTTTTGAATATCATTTTTGGTCAGACTCTATTTCTAATAATCTTAACAATGGGAACTTAAAGAAAAATCCAAGTTTCTGAGATTCCTATTAGTGAAGTTCTTCAAATTCTACTCCTTCTGTTCATCACATAAAATCAAACAAATAGTCACAAAACAGATACATAAAAATTAACAAAAATGTTGAAAAAAAACAAAAACCTGAAAAAAATGCAAAAGTGTTGAGGACCAGGCTAAGCCAATAGCTAAACCTATGTGGGAGATTTCATGAAAACATGTTTCCTTTTGCTGCTACCTCTTTATATGATTCAGCAAAAGCTTCAAGAAAGGGAGATTCATTTCTCTAATGATGTCTGTCTTGTACGAAAATCTCTATACTGCCTTAAATAGGCTTCACGGCAGTGGTTCATCAAGCTTTTTACCATATTAATGGATCTAGGCTTTCAGAAATCAAGTGGAGATCACACTTTGCTTATCAGGTGTTTAACCTTGCACCTGTTTTACAAGAAAGTTTCGGGAGATATGTTAGGGATTTAGAAATATGTTGAAACGCTACCAGTGATGGTATCAGAGGATTTTTCTTTCTACCAAAGTGCAATGCCGGGAAATTTTAGCTTTGTTGGGATGCAGAACAAAGATCATTCACCAATGCCGAACCCTCACTCGCCCTTATGAAGCTTACCTTCTTGCTTCCAAGGCCACAAGATATCTTTTTGAGTCATCTTTATCGCCGAATACGAGTTACATAGAAGATGAACTTTGATTGGCTCTCTCTTCTTCATCCCATCTACTAGTTGAAAATGTTGTTAAATTATTCCATGTGTAAGTCTCAGTTGCCAATCAATAAAATATAATGCAGTTTCAAGATCTATTAATTCTTTCTATGAGATGATAAACCTGATGATTTCAAACACATGTCACGATCGGAACCGAATTCGATCCAATCCAAAATTGGTCCCGCCGTTCCGATCAATCTAGAGTAATACATAAGATGCTTGGCCAAGTTCTTCATAATTTTACGTTTATGTCTCTGGCCAAGTTACAGAGCCTAAGTCCCTGAAGAGAGATAGAGGAGGAGACGAAATTGGAAGTTCCTTAGGTCACAAGTAAAGTGAAATTTTTGCCACAAAAACCCTAAGCAGATCCCAGATATAAAAAGTAAGAAAATCCTCAGATCTGGATCAAAACTTGTATTCACAATGGTTTTATTCCAACTCACAAAAATCAAACATACATAAAAAATTATTTTCACAGAGCAAACTTTAACACCAAATAAATAAATAATTCATCTCAAACGAGGAGTTGGATTGGAACCAAAGCCAAGTGCAAGCTCTTCAACTGAGTCAGTTGACGTAACCGGCAAATGCTTTTTCCTCTCAACTTCTACAGCCAAACTCTCCTTAAGAGCCATCACCACGTGACTCATTCCAGGTCTATCGCCAGAGTTTCTACAAACACAAGCCACGGCTATTTCCACGGTCTTGAACGCAGAGTTTGGATCGTAGTCTCCACAAAGACTCGGATCAAGAATCTCTACAATGTTTTCTCTTGAAAGCAAAGACTCAACCCATTGACTTATATGCATCCTTTCTTCATTCTTTATGATCGCGGGTTTCGCAGTAACAATCTCTAATAGAACTACACCGAAACTGTACACATCGCTCTTCTCCGTTAAAATGTTTGATGTGTAATACCTGCAATGAAAGATCAGATCTTTATCTGAAAATATCAACAAAAGGAGGCATATTTTTCCGCATTTCGAGCTTACTCGGGGTCGACATATCCAGGAGTTCCCGCAATAGCTGTATTCAAATGACTTCCCTCTGCTGCATCAAACGCTCTCGAAAGGCCAAAACCGCCTAACTTCGCATTGAACTTTCCATCTAAGAACACATTTGTACACTTGACGTTTCTATGAATGATCGGTGGTGTGCAGCCAGTATGCAAATACTCAAGTCCTACAATTTTGTCGCAATAACAGAACTTTTTATAGAAACATAACTCATTTCAGTCTATACAAGAGTGAATTTCAAAATGCTAACCTTGAGCGACATCAACCGCGATCCCGAGTCTATCTTCCCAGCTAAATACAGTTGTACTGTTCTCTGTACAAGAAGAGATTAAAACTGAGATATTGGTATTACCTCAAGAAT
Source organism: Cardamine chenopodiifolia (assembly GCA_963922655.1). NCBI lineage: Eukaryota > Viridiplantae > Streptophyta > Magnoliopsida > Brassicales > Brassicaceae > Cardamine > Cardamine chenopodiifolia. Next base: position 17,807,370 of record OZ000483.1, read on the forward strand.
CATATAAAGTATAGCAGATTCAAAACCTGAGATATGTTGTTTCAAGTTTCCGTTAGCCATGTATTCATATATAACCGCCATTTTATCGCCTTCATTGCAATAACCAAGCATGGTTATAAGGTTTTTATGATGAATTCTGAAAAGGTGTTTGACCTACAATTAGCATTCAGATAAGCTCTTCTAAGTCTCCTTTCATTAATTAGAACACACACAAAATTGTTGTTAAAGATTTGGCTAATTATACCTCTGCTCTGAGTTGTTTGTAGCCTTGAGAAGATAGTGAAGAAACAAGCTTGACAGTTACTTCTTTACCATCTAACTGACCAAGGTAGTTTCTTCCAAATCCTACCTTCCCTTGATCTTTCTCAAACCCATTTGTGATATTCACAATCTCAGCATATGTAAATTTCCTATTTGCGAGTTCCAAATCAAAAGCATCAACCGCGTTTTCATTCCCTTCATAGTCTGTCATTCCGCTTTCTATTCTCTGCAAAGATGTACTTGTGGAGAAACCGGTTTCTCTTCGCTGCATAGACGGACGCATTGTACCAGTATCTCTCCTTTGTAATGACGGTCCATTACTCGAAGCTGTAATCGTCCTGTTAATCATTCGACCTACAGGAAAATAATGAACATTACTGAAACCATATCCTATAAAACTAAGAAAAAAAGTAACAACATAACTAGAACATACCTTGTTTTCTATTTCTGATGATTAAAAATATAGCTACAGATATAACAATGAGAAAGAGTCCTGCAATTGATGCAACTAAAGGAATGACAAAGCTGGGAAGATTCTTCTTTTTTGAGTTCTTTTGTGTGATCTCATCACAAGCATTTTCAGAACAAATACTTGGATTCCCATTGATCCTGCATATATATATATATATATATATATATATATATACATACTAAGGATTATGAGTTAAATCATCGAAGCATGTAACGAATGAGAAAGAGAAGTGTTTTTTGTACCTAAACAACATTCCATTCTCTATTCTTTTAGTGAGTGTAGACGGTATTGGACCACTAAGCTGGTTGTTTGCCAAATTTCTACAAAATCCATAGTAGATAAAGTCATTTGCTATATATACCAGAAGCTATGAGTTCTGTTATTGTTAGGTTTGGTTGAGAAAATACACACAGGACTCTCAGGAACTGAAGTTGAGCTAGGAAAGCTGGTACTGGTCCAGTCAAGTTGTTATTTGACAAGTCCCTGAAAGTAAAAACGTGAGCAGAGACTTCTACTATTTGCATACCGTTACTACCAATAAGAGAACAAACTTACAGAATTTGCAACTGCGAAAGACGTGATATCTCAGACGTTATTTCTCCTGTCAATCCGGCAGATGATAAGTTTCTGTTGCATAGAGCAATAAACGCTAAGATTCACTGTGGTTATAAAGATTGTGAGAAAGGAAACTGTTTTTTTTATACAAAGCACTTACAAAGATATTACTCTAGGCATGCTTGTGCCATTGTAGCTACAATTCAGACCTTCCCATTTGTAAGCTTGAGGCACACACACGTCTCCTTCCCAGTTTCTCTTGAGTTTATATACAGACTTAACATTCCTCATAGCGGAAACTAGAATGGTCACAGAGTAAGATTGAAACAGAAAAAATGCAAACCTGAAATGGAATGCAGAGGAATGAGAGAGAGCTTACGGTCGGTTTGATCGGTTGAAGATAGCGGAAGTTTGTTTGTAAAGTAAGTCTCCATTGCATTGATGAGAGGAGGAAGAGATGAATTCTGCGTCTGACGAAGAGAAAACTGGAAACTCTGTTCTCTCAAAGGGTTTGAAGTGAAGACGGCTAAGGTACGAAAGTAAGTAAGAGTAAGTGGTTGTGAAAACACCTCTCCATTCAATAAGATGACGAATTCTCTTGTTTCTACGGAATTCGAATTCGGTTTTTGAAGTTCCGTAAAATACAAGTAAAAGTAGAACTCAAGAGATGGATCATCTGGAATCCATCCAAAATCTACAGACCCTCTTGGAATACCTGGTACAACTCCAGTTCTCATTACAACTTGTGGAAGACGGAGGATACCGGTACTGTTGCTTGTGAGAGAAGTCGACGGATCACTTAACGGTTTCGACCCGTTTGGCGTGGAGGGAAACCATATCCGATCAAAAACATCATCTGGATACCTGACCGTTAAGTTAGTCGATGATCCAAAATCCAACCGTTGAAAGAGTTGGAGTGATTCAGATTGAGCTCCATAAGAAGAATTCAGCAACGGTCTAAGTTCCAATACCGACATAAAAGGCGTACCGTTACCTGTATTCACTAAACAAACTTGTAATGTATCTGTCAATACATAATATATGATCTCCTTTGATACTGTTTGCAGAGAAGACTCCAATTTAACAGTGTCCCATTTGTTTGGACCCAAGTGAAGATCGAAACCCGGTAACTCGTTTCTCGAATCGTAGTTTCCGTACATAAAAGCCGCTCGGATCATATACTTGGTGTTGCTTTTAACCGAAATTGTGTAACAGTTTCTGATTCCCTCTGGAAAACTTCTAACAGACCACATGCTCTGCATCAAGTTTGCTCTGTTCTCAGGTGCCACAAAATTGCTGGTTCCTGTATCCGTATAACTCGAATCCGAAACATACTTTACACCAGTCGATGTTTCCGTGTAGCTTGAATTTTCCGGTTGTAATCCACAATCTATGCTAATGAATCCTGATTCAGATGTTAAAAAAAAACAGTTTTAACTTAAAATTGCAAACACAAACTCTGTTATAAAGATCAAAGAAGAGAGTAATCTGTAGTTGACCAACCTGATTGATCCTGAGCATTGACAAGATTGAAGAGAGCGACACAACAAAGGAACGTAAACGCCTTCGATGCCATCATCTTTGATCTTCAAATAGCAGAAACAATCATCATCTCCTAGAATGCAACTGGTTTAACCATTTCTGAGAAACACCAAAGTGTTTTTTTTGGGGTCCAAGTCAACAACTTTGAGAAAATGTCAACTCTGTGGTAGATATTACTTTGTTGTGCTCGCAACGTATAAATCATTATCTAGCAAGTTTACACTAATCAACAAAAGCCAACTTGGTTTCTTAAGTTGATTTTCTTTAAACAACTTGTGTATCTATCTATGCTAATGAACAAAGTCAACGCGGTATGTAGTAGACAAAATAAAAAACAGAGACTTTCTTATTTCTTTGGTTTGACCAAGACCAAGAGCTTTATGTTCACATGGGTTCTTTCCTCTGTAATTGCTCTATAGAGAATGGGCCAGAAACAAAACAAAATCCCTAACTTTGTAACCTAACAAGACAGTTGGGTAAACACTAAACAGTTTCTCTCACCATGAACCCTTTGCAATGGTGTGTAAATCGGAAACTTGTGTCGGAAGAATCATTGTAAAGGGAGAGTGTGGCTGAGAATTTCATCAAACTAAAGTCGCAAATTTTAAATTTATAGAAATTTAAGGATTATTTTGCAAAAAGTTGTCAGTTTGAGCTTTTATAATTTTGTGTAGATTTTTTTTAATATGTATAGAAAAGAAAACTTTTACACCTTCGAGGCTTTGCTACACAGAAGAAAAAGGCTACAGTAATTAAGATCTGTAGTATTGGATATTTGGAATTGGATCCATGGATTCCTGATGAAATCTAGAGCAACTACCATGTTTTTCAAAAGGTCAGTCCTAAACCATAAATCCTTGAAATAGCTTTTATTTTATTAAACGTCAATCATATAACGTTATATATTGAAAAAGTTATTACAGAGATATAATAATCATTGATAATTCGATATACAAACAGTTATACAATCATTAATAACAGATCGATATCAATCCGCAAACAGATTGAAACATGTTTTCTCTCTTTCCGTGTGACTTAATCGTGGAAGGACTTTGAGACGCATCATATGTCTCTTTATAATGTATATCGGTGGGAAGCCACATTTAAGATGGTACCTTAAGTCGGACACATCTTGGCGAAAACAAGAACAAGTTCATCATCATGCAAGTCCTAGGTAAATTCTACATTAGCCAAAATGTGTAAGCCAATTACGATTCCACTAGATTCCTTAATGTTTTCTGGTTTTGTAAAGAGTGGGATCCTCTATAATAAGCTTAGTTTCTATTTATACCAGAGATGGGGAAGAGTTGGCGTGAAGGGCCAAACCAAAGTATATGGCCCTTTTGACAATGAAGCACATGATATGTATATCTGTATATACACATATTCGTCACCTATTTCACTATATTCTGATTAAAGGTTGAAGCCTTGAACAAAACTGAAGTATCGAAAAGCCTTAAACAAAATTGCAACATATCAAGCATATAAACTCATACATCTCTTTCATTGATTCTCCAAAAGAATAATAATCATATAGAGGCAAGCAAAGAGTAAGATATAGAGATTTTTCCTTGTAACTAACTACTTAGTTAGACTGCGATCGATGATTTCTCTAGACAAACTAAGCTTTTTCTAGGCCATGGCGAATAATAATCTATAAATCGAAAACACAGGAAGGGTTTTAAGGTTTCATCCTCTTTATCTTCCTTGGACTAGACCACTAAAGACTTGGCTATTTCCAGCAAGAGTTGCTTCCCATTCAATGGAAGACAAGAGTATCTGCGAGAGCGATATAACCACTTGCTTCATGTTTGGTCTTAGAATCGGATCATCATCCACGCATTGCTTTGCCAACATAGCAATCTGTCCACAAAAATTCATTCACAATGAAAAAATCATATGGTTACTACATTTTTCCAACTACTAAGCATTTGTTTCTTAGTTTACCTTGAACAAACAGTCGTGCGGGTATAAATCCATCATGTTGGGATCAACAAACTCCTTCAAACTCGACATGTTCATTGAGTCTGGTGAGTTCTTTAGAGCTGCTAACATCTACAATTGTAAAAGAAAGCAAATAAGAAAGGGATTTGCGCAATGAATTGTGCAACAAAGAAGTGTAATGATTCAATGTGTGTAAACTCCAAGAACTTACAATAGATGCCAAAGGACGTCTTTCCGGATTCTTAGTCCCCATTGCTTCTGTTCTTATAACGGCTTCTTTTCCAGAAATAATCTCAAAAAGAACAACACCAAAGGCATATACATCGCTTTTTGAGGTGGCATGACCGTCACTTAGATATCTGCAGAGGCAAAGCCAGAAAAGTTCCAGAAAATAATTCACTAAAGTGTTCTTGTATGAAAACTCAGTGTAACTTCAAGTTTTCGAATACTTACTCAGGTGCAAGATAGCCATATGTACCAACAACTTTAGTAACAGAAATTTCTCCCTCTCCAGTTTTTTCAACGAGTTTCGCAAGTCCAAAATCCGATATCTAGAAGCACGCAAAGATAAGATAAACTCAATTTTTGCTGTATAAGAAGAATTAACATGTAATGGGTTTCATTAAGTTCAGATACAGACCTTAGCCCTAAATGCCGCATCGAGCAAAATATTGCTCGTCTTGATATCTCTATGAACATAATGAGTTTTAGTATGTTCATGAATATACTCCAAACCTCTTGCTGCATCAAGTGCAATCTGATTCCTCATTATCCAAGACAGCGGAGTATTGCCTTCAAGAACAACAAGCATATATTAATTTAATCGTTTTGCTATGTCTTGTCGGTATAAGTCTCTTTACCTTTGCTCTGAGGATCATGCAAATGGCTTTTCAGCATTCCCTTTTGGACATATTCATACACTACGAAAAGCTCATCAACGGTTGCAGCATAACCAATCAATTCTACCTTTGACAAGAATAAAAGCAAACCCCAAGAGTCATAATCCGAACAATTTTAGACGCATAGAGAAGATTAGACGCAACGGGAATTACCAGATTGGAATGATGAACTCTGCAAAGAACTTTCATCTCTGCTGCAAACTCTTTAGTTTTTGTAGCAGTCATCCTTTTAACAGCAACTTCCTATGATAAGTTTTAATCAAATATTACAACGAATGAAGCCATCACGAAGACTCAAAACTCGGAAACGAAGATGTGACTTAAAGCACAAACCTGTTCTCTAAGTAGACCAAAGTATACAGAACCATAATTTCCATGACCAAGAAGATTAGAATCCGAAAACTCATCAGTAGCCGCACGAATTTCTTCATAAGTAAAAACCATTGGCTTCTCTATCTCAAACATTCCATCACCAAGAGCTATATACATACAAGAAAAAACCGTAAACCAACAAAAACTCTTTAAAGGAGAAACCACAAATGATGAAAACTAAAACACCAGACCTTTAGGAATAGCAACTTGATGATGATGACTCTGAGTTTCAACATTGGTTTGTCTAAAATCTCCGGTTCTGCAGCAGTTATACCGACCAGAAACGCAAAAGAAACCGGATTTTCTAAGGATTTGGAAGTTATGTCCATTACCATCTTCATCACTGGAACTACAACTAGATGATCTCAAACATATACATACAAGTATACACAACACAAGAAGCGCAAGCACAACTCCAAGACCACCAACAATCCATATATAAGGCACATGACTACTCTTTGCAGTGTGATTCACCTGGTCAGCTTTCCAAAATTGGAAGCATACATATACATCTAAATATAAGTTTCATGATATTAAAAATAGAAACTTGAGAATCAAACAGAAACCAAACCTGAGATATTGCTATTAGTTAATGATACAGGCGCAGGAGAAGGAGCTGGAGGATTTATCTTCTTTGACTTATAAGGCTCTCCAGGTACTTCACAAAAAAACTCAAGATCATCAAATTGTTACTCTTTAAACCCTAATTTTCAAAAAAATTGAAGATTTCTTACCAGAATCAAGAGGGATATAAAACAGATCTCCAGCTGTGATATTATCAGGATTCAAGATTCCATTAACTTCTTCAATTCGATCCATACTAACACCAAATCGACTCGAGAGAGATTGTACACTATCTCCAGCCACCGACACGTAGCTCATAAGGTAGTTCCAAAGACCACTTGAGCAACCACAGAGAAGCTGAACTGATACCACTGAAGCAGCACGAGCTACTCTAGTTGTGTTTGGTGGAAACGCAAGACCAGAGTAAGCAGAAACCACAACATCGTAAACATATCCACGGTTTTGTGTGATTGTGAATGTAGTGTTTGTTGTGTATTGATGAGTTGTGGTGAGACAAGAACAGTTCTTTCTCACGTAGATGAAACCATCTCCGGTGGTTATGTCTGCTGGTAATACATCGAACATGCTTTGGATTACGGAGAAAGTTTGGTTTTGGTTTGGTTTGAAAGCGAGGAATGAAGTACAGAGACGAGAAGTATCAGAGCAATTCATTGGCTTTGAAGATGAGAGATTAAGTAAGGAAGTGAAGAAGATAAAGAAGATGAAGAAGAAGGAACGAATCCAGAAATTGGAAGTTGTGAGATTCATTGTCTGAAGAGAGAAATTGAAAGATGGGATTTTTAGGGATTTGATGAAATTTAATGGTGAATTGAGATTTGGATTTTGGTTGATTTTGTTAAAGGAAATGAGAACAAGTATAAAAGAGATGAAATCAGCCATGGGTTTGTTGGAGTGAAGCTCACACACTCTTGTTGGAAGACTGAAAAAGATCTGAAATAAAATCTTATTAATTTGTTGGGGAAAATGTCTAAAATAAAAAATAAAATGATTTATTTTTAGTATCCAAAATAAGACAATGGTCTTTGTCAAATGACTCAAATCATTTTGATGACAACAAACAAATGACTCAAATCATTTTACTTCCTGTGTATATTATATCATATCAATGATCATAATAACCCGAATTTTGAGGAATTTTTGTAAACTTATTATTAGTGATTACTGATTAGACATTTTGGAATCAATTAGGTTCGGTGTTGGTTTAATTACCTAATACCTCTAATAACCCGAATTTTGAGAAACGGATAACATGGTAGAAAATGACTGATATCTACAAAAAAATGATGAAAGAAATGGTTTACAAAAAAATCGTCAACGTATAAAAATGGATTAATTAATCAAAAGTTTAGAAGATTTGTGCTTTATCGATTCGAAGTAATAGTACCCAAAAAGATTTGAGAAAACGACAGTTTTGGCAAAAAAAAAATAAGAAAATACGTTTATTAATAAGATTTAGCAAGTGATGAGTTAAAAAGAAGGTACAGAGAACAATGAGCTGTTACCGACAAAAGAGAGTTTGGTTCTGTCCCACCATACCTCTCAGATCACATTGTGGAACTTGATAATGATTTTCTTTTTTGCTTATATACTAGTAACAACAAATTAAAAGAGAGAGTCGCATAATTTTATGTTGTATGTTGCTTAATTTTCCTAAGTTTTTTTAGTCAAATTGACGCAAAAGATGATTTATATATCAGTTTAAATCGAACTGAAGATTTTTAACACGTTTTCAACTCATGCTGTAGATCACAGCGTTAGAAAAAATAAAGAATTTAGACTCATGATGTATGAATCATTATAATCTCGGATAGAAAGTTTCAGCTACTTCATAATAAATCTCTCAAGAACACTCATACACATACGTCCAATATGAATCATATGATAAAAAAGCTTTAAAAAAGAAAAGAAAATGAGAACATAAGCGGTGGCTTCGGAGCCTTCCTTATTACAAAAAAGAACTGCTTTAGAGTTTAGACCATTGAAAACTTTAGGGCACGTTTTTGTTTCTACTTTTTAACCACTATAAGTGGGTTGTGTGATTGAAATTTAGGATTCATAATATTTAGGATTCTTTTTTCAAGAACATATATGTTTTTCAAACAAATATCATTAAAACTTTACTTGTTACTATTTAACAAAAAAAACTATTTTTTTTACTTTTGTTATATACGCTTGAAGAATGTTACGGAGCTATAGTATTGTGAAACACACAATTACTATAAATATATTATGGTTTTCCAAAGTCAAAAATGTACATGAAAATACTAGGATAGTGCTTTTTTATAACTAAAAGTTAGGTAAAACACATCTTTGAACACAATAAACAATTTTTTTTACATATTTTGAAATTTTGTATTTCATGTTAGGCCTTCTCTATAAGTCTACGCACGGCTTATCTGGTGAGACACAACTTTGTTTTAACTAAAACTAAACCCATTCTTCTAATTCCAGTTGGTATTCTATCCGTCCAAATCCTGAAACGATTTTAATTAGCCAAATTGTAAATCAAAATCAGTCATTAAGAAATACATCTTTTTGTCCCCAACAAAATCACCAACTTACAAAAATTCCCCAATTAATAAGCTCAATGTCTTTTTGTACAACTCTTGCCAGTGTATATATGCGGGTTTTGTGCAAGGACCACATCTAATATAATCTTATTGGGCCATCTTATTATATTTTTTGCGAGTCGATGGACCATCAATTTATCGGCATGGGTCATGACTGAAGCCGGAACATAAAACTGAAAAAGTTCATCAGCTATAGTTTCTCTTAATGATTGATTAATTGTTCATACGCCTAACGCCTCTATATTCTAATTTCCTACCGATGATTGTTGGAGAAAACAAAAGAAGCTTTGTCACTTTTTAGGAATTGTGGATGAGAACTTAAGTGTCCATTACCTTTTCCTTGCCTTGATGCTTCTGATTATCATCACAATGAGTCAAGTATTACGTACACATGCCAATTTTATATATCTAACGAGTTCTAAACTTTTCGTTTTAAAGTAGTTTGTGAAAAACTGACAATGTCATAAAACAAGATCACAAGGCCCGTGGTCGAGGCCAAAATATATCTAATATAATCTTATTGGGTCACCTTTTTATATTTTTTGCGGGTCCATGGACCATAAATTTATGCAAGGACCACATCTAATACACATAAATTTATGCAAGGACCATAAATTTATGTCGAGTCCGTGGTCGAGGACAAAATACATCAGCCCTGTTCGGCGGCAAGTCGTTGCGGCAGTGACCGCGACATTGTGACGAAGACAAAAATTAAGTGTTTTAGTCGCTGAAAATAGATGCTGAAAACATGTTCTTGTCGCTGAATGAGGAAAATAAAGATGTGTTGCAGTCGCTGTTTTCTCTACCGACGGAAATAATAGTCGCAGTATCATTGTTGATCTCCGTTAATGACAGTCTCCACTTTCCTGGATCCAAGCTCCATTGTTTTCTTTTGTATTTTGGTATCGCCGGTAGTGGTCGATGCGATCATCCTCCTCCAAACAGGGCCATCATAAACCATTTTTAGGAGTAAAAATGTGGAATATACAAGATCATTAGATGCTTGCCTTTGATTGGTTATGACTTAAAGTACGAAGAACATATTAATCAAGGAAACAAACATATGTAGCTTCATTATGGATTGATCACACCTTAATGAATAATATTAGAGTATAGTATATCAAATTTTGAGTTTTATGAATCCCAGTAGAGAGATAAAGTTTGTTGCCAATATTTTCTTCGTACAACTTTAAATATATGCATACTGAAAGGTTTTTTGTTAACTTAACTCGCATAATGAAAGCTTACACAACCAGATTGACCCAACGTGTTAATAAACCAGCCTAAACCAGCAATAAATGCTATCGACCAAACCGTAAGATTAAACTGACTGTACCTAAAATTATTGATAGAATTTTATATGCTCCGATAAAATCATAAAAGCATTTTGCATTTTCAACAAAAAGGAAACATGTATTCAAAAGGCGACGCGAGTGAAATAATGTATGAAGTTTCCACAAACACACAGCACAAACAATTATCACGTTTGGATTTGTAAATGGATCTTGCACTATCAAAACGCATACAAATAATTGACATATATATACACTTTTATCATGACATGAGACTTGACAAGATATAATCGATTGGTGATACCATATCGCACAAATAGAAAATAATTCGAAAATTTAGACAGACGAAACTAATAAAAATAAAATATAAAGTTCAGGTTAGTCATTTTCGGGGGTGGAGCCCTTATCACACGACCCATCTGTGAAGAGTATCATTTACCACTACTATTGCTTTTTTCTTCGACTTGACATTAATTTAACGATTTGTTTTTTATTCTTTTTCCCTTTTTTCTTTTCTGGTGTCGGCTATATTTTTTTATTGGATGTAGGGTAATAATCGTAGCCGTTGCTTGTGGCGTAAATTGAACTCAACGGTTGTGATTATATCTTATCAGGGGAGATCTAAATGGAGGAACTGTACAACTTTTTCCTACCGTCCAGATAGAGATATGAGTACTGTCAAAGTCAGAGATTCGGTCTCTCTAGTCTCTGTCTACTCAACTATATTGCCACGTGGCTTCCATAAAGAAAAAGATAAATCAAAACGCGCGATTTACCAAACACTGAAACACAAAACGCCATTCGACCTTCCAAACACATACAAATTTGATTGAAAGCACACTTTGGGACGGTTCAAAGTTGAACCCAATTTTTTTAGTTACGTAATGAAGAAAATAGTTGAAAACACGATTACGAGTGGCCTAAAAATTACGGTTTATAGCCTTTTTTTTTGTTTTTACCCAAACAGACTGTTGACTTTTCTAATTGATTTATGCATTTCTTTGATTGTTGTTTAGATATTTTAGCAAAACTAAAAAAAATATTTTATTTATTACTTTCTCCGTATCAAAATAAATAATGTTTAGACTAAAAACATGTTATATATATATTAAAATACAAAACATTATTTACGAAAAGGATAATTAATACAAAATTATTAATTTATAGTAAAAGTATTGAATTTTATTTAAAATATTGTTTTATAATTGACAATGAAACAAAACTATTAAACTTTTTTTTACTATAAATTTTATAACTAAAAAATAAAAAGTTGTATTTGAAATATAAAAAGATCAAATAATTTAAAATAAAATTTTTCCTAAAGTATTATCTAGTTATATTCAGCTACGACTAAAAGGGAGGGAATAGTATAATCATTTATTTGTAACTAGTGATCCTATTTAACTAGTTATATTCAGCTACGACTACCGTTTTTTATTTTATTTTTTCATTTTTCTTATTAAAGTACAACTATCACTCAACGAAAGAGGAGTGAGCTAATTTGTCTTTAGTATTAAAAAACCGTGATTAAAATGAACATGGGTGATTTAAAGAGGATTGAGGTAATTAGTCTGAGATTAAGGAACCGTGATTAAGGTTGTATGTCAGTCTTCTGTCTGCATTATAACTGATGAAACTAAATCTGGGGGTTGAGTAATCAGGAGACAAGAAATGACCTGTGATTATATTTTTTACTAAAATTCCCAAGTTACCCTTCCTTACCTGACCAAAACTCCCACAAGTGACTTTTGGTTCGGTTTGGTCCGCAATTTTAGTGTCACACGTGTGGAAAAAACATGTCCAAATTCTTCATTATTTTCCTTACTCAAAACCAAAAGCCTGGTACCATTCATTTGATTTCAAAATGTTTTTTTTTTTCTGTTAAAAATTGATTTCAAAATGTTTTTTAGTTGATGTGACATATCCTGTTTTATTCATGTAAACACAGACAACCTCGAATTTAAAATCCATTATTATTAGTATTATTATTATTATTATTATTATTATCATTATTATTATTACTATTATTATTATTATTATTATTATTATTACTATTATTATTATTATTATTATTGTTATATAGTATATCTGTGATAGGTAAAAGAGTTAATATTGCTGTACATAATGTTTTCTGGGAGCTTATTAAATTCTACCGATCTAAATTGTAAGATGACAAATTATTCCTCGTATCACTTGAGTTTAGATATGATCCGGATGATAAATTGGTAATGTTGGATAGATAATTATTTTTTAAAAAAGAGATGGGAGACGACTATATAATAAAAGTAATAAAAGAAAACGGGAATATAAAATTTTAAAACGACATAATGGGATTTGGTGTAGAATGTTGTAGATGTCCAAATACAAGTTTCTTAACATTGGAATGAGTCTTACGGGACAGTCGATAGGAGTGTGATCTAACAACAGACCAGAGAAAGATTGTGGAATCCTCCATTTCTTTTAACGGCAACCATATTTTTTTAATCAGTAATGTTTATACTTTTATTTATTTATACCCTGCTGCCCTAAGTACCTATGACTTTCTTTTATATATTAATTAATATATATATTTTAAATAACAGTAGCTTTATTATTTTTAGTAAACAAACAACGAATGATTTATGTTCAATGTTATGTAAAAATAACAAGGTAGTGAGAAGTAATAGTTTTTGAATAAAACATAATAATAATAAAAAAATAATATATATAAGCTTATGTGGTTGGAATAAGAAAATAAACTTCCACTAAACTTCCTCTCACCCCTTCTTTAAGGACGGAGATAGAGATATTGCGTGTCTTTCACACCAATAAATTCCTTTTTTTCTTTTTCACAGTTTTTCTTGGTCTCAAAACTTATTAAATTCGTTGTTGTTCCCTTTGTTTTTCCTCTAGTTAAATCACTGTCTCTACTTGGTATCTCCTTCATCTATTCGCTGTATTTCCAATTAATCTCGTCCCTTTCAGAATCTATAGAGAAAGAGAGAACATAGTGGAAAAAGAGAATGTATAGTATAAAGTTTTCATTTTTCTAAGTGAGGCTTTGATTTGTATAAAATACCCACTTCATCACCTCTCTACCTTCTCATACCATTTCATCTCTCCCTCTCTCTTTTTTCTCTCTTTTTGTTTTCTTTTCAAGTGTTTGCTTGTCCAAATTTTTCTTCTTTTGTCAAAGAAAGCAAGATTCTTCTGTAATTCCTCTAAAAAGCCTAATGGATGGTTGTCATAGAAACGGTGGAATCTCACCAAAGCTGCTTGATTTGATTCCACAAGAGAGAAGAAATTGGCTTCACGGTGACAAAAACTCTGTTTACAACACAGAAGAGAAGAAACTTGAGCTAAAGCTTGGACCGCCTGGTGAAGAAGACGAAGATGGTTCAAGACAAATCAAGAAAGAACCAAAAGACAGATCTATCCTCTCTCTCGCTGGCAAACACTTCTCTCCTTCTTCCACCAACAAAACCACTTCACATAAAAGGTTAAACCTTTTTTTTTTTTAATTTTCATCTCTTAACCTTTTGTTTTTATTTGTTTTGTTTCCTTTTCAAATGATAATATTCACTTGTAATTAGCCAATAAGGTCCCATCTATCTGCAAAAAAAACTTTGTCATGTCTAAAGATTGGATCTCATAAAGTTTTAACCTTTCTGTTTCTTTATCCCTTAGATATGAAAGTTTCAGTCGTTTTTCATTTTTACAGTTTTTTTTCACAGTATTTACTCTGTTTTACAGTTTTTAAAGTTTCGTCTTCAGTTTCTTCTCAGTATTTGCTCTGTTTTTACCTTTTTTATTTCATCCTGAGATTGTTATTGTTTTCTTAACAAGTTGTTTTGATGACGTTGTATATTATAGAACTGCTCCCGGTCCAGTGGTGGGATGGCCTCCGGTTAGATCGTTCAGGAAGAATTTAGCTAATGGAAGCTCATCTAAGCTTGGAAATGAGTCAACCTCTAATGGTGTTGTCCTCAAGAACCAAAAGTGTGATGATGATGATAAGACAATGGAACCGAAGAGACAAGGAGGAGGCATGTTTGTGAAGATCAATATGTATGGTGTTCCCATTGGTCGTAAAGTTGATCTCAATGCTCATTGTAGCTATGAGCAGTTATCTTTCACAGTCGACAAGCTCTTTAGAGGTCTTCTTGCAGGTAAAATTTGAAACCTTTTGACTCTCTTCATTTATGTGGCTAAAAAAGGGTTTACAGACTCAAATCACTGCTTTTTTTGGTTCTGGTGTTATCACAGCTCAAAGAGAATCATCATCTTTTGGGGAAGAAGATAAACCAATTACTGGATTATTGGATGGGAATGGAGAATATACTCTTACTTATGAAGACATTGAAGGCGACAAGATGCTTGTTGGAGATGTCCCATGGCAGTAAGAATCTTTTCTTTTTCCTTTTTTTCTGAATCTGATTCAGCTTTTTGCTCTATCAAAAGGAGAAGAATTAGATTCCTAGTCACGTATGAGTATAATCTAATCACACTTTGATCAATAATAACTAACTAAAGAATCTTAGTTTGTTTAAGCTATTAAAGTTTGTGGACTTTTGATCACAAAATTTTCTTAATTGTCAGAATGTTTGTATCTTCGTTGAAGAGGCTGCGTGTGATTAAAAGCTCTGAGATTTCATCAGCATTAACATGTAAGTGAAAGATTTTGAAAATGACTTTACTTTGGCTTATAGAAAGTTCTTTGTATGACTCTTTATCTAAACTTATAGAAAGTTCTTTGTGTTTTGAATATTGCAGATGGAAATGGTAAGCAGGAGAAGTAGAGAGAAAGATGTTATTATTGCATTTTGCCTTTTAATTATGAACTCTGATGAGTTTTTGGTCTTGAGAGGTTTCTAATTCAAGTTTGATGTACATGGTGGTTTGTTACATCTGCTTTTGGGCTTTTGAGATAATCTTAGATAAGTTTTGTTGGAATTCAAGATCAGACAATGAAATGATGATTGTGGCCTTGGTCTTGAGTAAAATTACAAACCCTTTAAGGCTTCTTTTTTAAAGCTCTGCTAATGAGTAGTCACACTTAAGTGAAGAACATCAGTGTTAACTAGTTTTAAGTATAAAACTCCTTCGACCAAAAAAAAAGAAAAAAATATATTATAAAGCATCTTTTTGAAAAAGGGAAAAGAAACAATCTTTTTCTCTGCAAATGCTTTTTTAGCTTTTATTAACTCTACTTGGGATAGTGTAATGAACTCTGAGAGTGAGAGGTTTTGAAACGCTAAACGTTGATATACATTCATCAACGTGTTACACTAAAGTAAAACCGAGTTTTATATAAAAAGGTTAAGGGACTCAATGATAGCAGAAATTTTTTAACAAAAGGTAAGTATTAGCAAAAGGTCCAAATTTTAAGGAAAGTGGAGTTTAATGCTGATGGAAGTTAAAAACAAAACAGAATTTTCACATTTGAAAAAAAATCTAGACTATAGTTACTATATGTTTATGTCAAGCGTAAGCAAACAAAAGTAAAAATACTATTATGTTTCCGTCAAATATTAATATTATTATATTCTAAGGAGTATTATACTTAGTAAACAGTAGAAAGTAAAAACAAACAGAAAAATTGCATTTGAAAAAATCTGAACTATAGTGAACGAATATTTAAGAGGTGGATTTTCCCAAGTTGACCATGGACGTATAAAACTTGGTCACAGCTCGAATTGGTAATGCTTAATCCATTTATGGTATTTATGCTTTGGTCAACGTCAACGTAGACGACGATATTCTTTGCTTTGACGTGTTTCTTTAGATCGGATCTCCGTTTTTAACGTCTACAAAAGAGCATATTTTCAAATATGCTACCATTCTTGATCACAAAGAAGAAAATATAGAGCTACCGAACCATAAAAGGTAATATAAACAGAAATAGAGACAAGATTGAAAATAAAATTACGAAGAATTCAAAAAAGGTATCCATAAAACGTTCAATTAGCCCATTTTGTTTTAGCCATTAAGAGGAAACAATCTTATCTTAATTAGCATTTTTAATTACATTTAAAAAATGGAGCTATAGAGGGAAATGTGACGTTTTAATTATATAGATTACGGGAATTACGATAAATGTGGGAGTCGGTGACTCTTAAGACTTAACACATTGCTCCATATAACACATAAAGGCATTGTTTTCTTCTTTCTTTGAGAAGCAATTTTGTAAGAGGCAGAGAAACCACTTTTGTCATTTGCAGGCGAGTTCTACTTTTATTTAATTGTTTGTTATAAATTTAATATTTCTTTTTCACTCTTTCGTCGTCATTCTTTGTCTGCAGATTGCTGTTCCATTGCTTTTGATTTCATAATGTTTTCCTTTTTTTTTTTGTATTTGACATCATTTTTGTCTTCTAATTCAGTTTTTTTCCCGAGGTTGTGTCACTGTGTCAGATGTTTTTTTTCTTTTAAATCTTCTTTTTTCAAATTTATTTACCACCCAAATTCTACAATCTCTGAAAATTATGCAAAATTCACAAATAAGATGATTATATTCACAAATATCGAAAACAAGAAAAAATCACTCTAAAAATATGTATATGATTATATTTTAAATTCAATAAGATGATGATTCACCTATTTGGTCTAAAAACGGGTGATAAGTATTGTCAGTTCATTGCTGTTCAGTGAACTGTTCATCTCATGATTATAGTGTAAGGAAAATAATACTATATACATATTAAAATATTTCCATTTTGTTTAGTCTTCATAGTAATACTCTTCTTTTAGTTAAATACGTATATTCATGACAAAACTCTGTAGTAAAAATGTTTTGGATTTTTGTGAGGAAATATAACCACACACAGATTGAAAATTTAACGAGTGATAAAAAAAAAGTTTGAAAGTAAAAGATATTTCAAACCAAATGCAATGAAATTTTGTTTTACTCTCTGTATACGAAACGCTTTTTTTGGGTATTTGTGAATTTTTCGTTCTTAACAATTTTGTTTTGAATCGTCGCATCACAGACTACAAAAAAAGTGTTCTTAATTCTTACAAATCGAGATGGGCAGAGCAGCAAGATGGTTTAAGCGCTTGCTTGGAATGAATAAAAACAAAGAAAGAAGCCCTTTTTCCGGCAGTGATCCCGACAAAGGTGGCGAAGATTCCGGCGAGTGTAATCTCCCGACGGACCCTGTTTGGTTGAGTACTTATCTGACGGATACAGAGAAGGAACAGAACAAGCATGCAATTGCGGTTGCAACCGCTACGGCCTCAGCAGCAGAAGCAGCGGTTTCGGCGGCGGAAGCGGCAGCGGCAGTGGTTAAACTGACCAGTGAAGGAAGAGCGGGAGATATCATCATCAGGAAAGAGCTATGGGCTACGGTGAAAATACAAAAAGTCTTCAGGGGCTCTTTGGTAAATTGCTTCTTCAAAGATCAAACTTTTGCAAATGGGTTTTATTAAAGTTAAATATATATATTTTTGTCATAAACAATTGTCAGGTTGGAATTTTTTCTTCATACATCAAATGTTTTTGATTAATTTTGAACTCTAACAATTTGGCACTTGGGTATCGTTAGAGTTCAATCTTTTGGTTAGATACAATTGTCAAGTTTTGAAATTTTTTCTTCAAAGGTAAAATTTTGGCATATGGGTATCTGTAAAACTCGAATTTTCAATTTAGAAACAATTGCCAATATGAAGCTTTTTATCAAAAAAAAAAAAAAAAAACCAATTGCGAATATGAATTTATATTTTTATGGTTAGGCGAGGAAAGCATTAAGAGCTTTGAAAGGTATAGTGAAGCTACAAGCTCTGGTGAGAGGATACTTAGTAAGGAAACGTGCAGCTGCAATGCTACAGAGCATACAAGCATTGATCAGAGTCCAAACCGCTATGCGATTTGAACGCACCAATCGATGCCTTAACAAAGAGTATAACGACATGATTCAACCTCGACGATCCCTTGTAAATAACCAATCTCACTTACATTGTCTCTCTTGTTCTCTAAGCCAAAAACAAGACTAAAGTGTGTTCTCTGTTGATAGGAAGACACAACGTACGATGAGAGAAGTCCAAAGATTGTAGAGATGGACGATACATACAAGAGGAGATCGAGTTCAAGATCGAAAACAAGAAAAGCGCATAATGTTGCAATGTCTGAATATGAAGACGAACTTGTTTACAAAGGGAATGATTTGGAGAAGTGTAAGTTTGCTACGTGGCAGAACACACCGAGACTCTCGTATTCATCGCAACACCACGCTGCTACAAATCGCTATTATGTAACGCAGTCTCCGTCTAAGAGTGTTTGTGGAAACGCTTTGTATGACTATGAAAGCAGTGTGAGCACTCCTGGCTACATGGACAAAACGCAGTCTTTTAAGGCAAAGTTGCGTTCACATAGCGCACCGCGGCAGCGATATGAGAGGAAGAGGTTGTCGCTAGATGAAGTTATAGCATCTAGGAGTAGCGTTAGCGGCACGAATATGCCGCAACAGCAACCGCAACGCTATTCTTGTTCATATGATCAGTGTTGATTTCCATGGAGTAATTTTTCTTTCTTTTTGTTGGTTAATCTTATTTACATTGTACATTTCTTTCTCATGATATTATTAAAACGTTTTGTTTCCCCATAAATTTTTAGCAATTTTTTTTGTGGTCGGATTTATCAAATTTAGGGTTTCAAGTTCTGGAACATTTTTTTTAAATCCCAGTTCAATCTTGAAAAGAATAGCGACAATGCAAGAAGAGAGAAGGGTTTAAACAAAATCTTATTCAGAACTAATATTACTGGTTCAATAACATGCAAACATTGAGAAACCCCGAATAAATTCCTAAAAAGTATAATAATACAAAACCTTAAGAGCAAAACATTCAAACACCAATGTGTTATCATTACTCCTGATTCAAAATTTTCAGTTCCGGGTAGTTGCCAACGCAGAGCAATACGGAGAAGACAGTATTTGTGAAGAGTGCATTAGAAACTCAAGAATCTGTAGTTTCCATTCTTCAACTAAGGATCATACTCAAAATTTATTTCGGTAATTTACAGACTACAGAGGGTTAACCACCCAACCCAATATGGGATTCTTCCTAGGGATCCTTGATTTTCCGTGAGAGCCAGATTGCAACCGTTCAAGCACAGTGTATGTAATGAAATCCGGTGTGAGTCCTTCCTGTTTCATCTTTGTGTACAAATCAACTGCTTCAGCAGTTCTCCCGCTCTTCTCTAAACAATCAAGCAAAATGTTGTAAGTCACAATGTTCGCTTGACATCTTTTAACAAGCATCTCTTCAAACAACCTATACGCCATTTCTGTTAGGTAATTCGAATGTGATTAGGATTAGGATTTCTATCATTAGAGAGTTCTAATAGAAATAGGAGTTGTCTATTTCCCTATAAGAATAGGAGTTGTCTATCCCTATAAATAAGAAGGTAGGTTGAGAGATGTTCAACAAGGTTAGAGACAAAGGTTTTAGTTTTGAAAAGTTTCTAAAACCTAGTAAAAGATAATTTGTTCTTTTACATAAGTTCTTCTTTGAGATTTCAGTATCAAGATCATACGATCACATTTGGTATCAGAGCTTGAGTTTAATCAAACATTCTTGAGCGGAGTGAGACCAGAAACATGGAAGGAGCCATCGTCGCAGCACCACAGGAGAAGGAACCCAAGATCTCGTCAGTTCAATGTCCAATGTTCACCGCCACTAATTACACCGTGTGGGCGATGAGAATGAAGGTAACATTGAAGGTTCATGAAGTTTGGAAAGCGGTAGAACCAGGCACAACGGATGCAAAGAAGAATGTCATCTCAATGGCCTTACTCTTCCAATCTATCCCCGAAAATTTGATCTTGCAAATCAGCGAGTTAGAAGAGGTTCAAGCTATGTGGGAAGCAATAAAATCTCGATACTTGGGAGCAGACCGAGTGCGAGAAGCAAGACTTCAAACTCTTGTCTCAGAATTCAATCATTTGACAATGAACTAAACCGAAAATATTGATGATTTTGTAGGGAGGATCTCGAGTTTAGCTTCTAGATCAGCCGCCCTAGGACAAAACATCGAAGAGCATAAGCTTGTTAAGAAATTCTTGAACAGTTTGCCAAGAAGCAAGTTTATTCACATCGTTGCTTCATTAGAGCAAGTTCTAGATCTCAAAACAGTTGGTTTTGAAGACATAATTGGTAGGTTAAAAGCCTACGAAGAAAGAATAGGAGAAGAAAACCAAAGAGTTGATCAGAACAAACTCTTTTTTAACGCCTCCTACGAGCAAGCTTCAAGAGGTGGTTTTAATGGCCGGGGTAGAGGCCAAGAAAACCGTGGAAGGAGCCATGGAAGAGGACGATTTAACGCACAACAAAGAAATAACAATGATCAGAATCAAAACAAAGAAAAACAAAAGAAGGATCGATCATATGTTACTTGTTGGCGTTGTGAGAAGAAGGGACACTTCGCTAATATGTGTCCGGAAAAAGGTAAGAATCGCCATGAAACGAACCTAGCAGAAACAGAGGAAGCCGATGCAGCCCTTTACATGCACGAGATAATATTTTTGAATGAGCAAAAAATATTTCCAAGCAAATACGAAGAAGAAGAAGAAGCGAGTAAACTAAGCACTTGGTATTTGGATAACGGTGCGAGTAACCATATGACGGGAAAGAGATCTTATTTTTCGGAATTAAACGAAAACATAAGAGGAAAAGTCAAGTTCGGAGATGAGTCATGTGTAGACATCAAAGGAAAGGGATCGATAATAATCCAAGCAAAAACCGGTGAACAAACAATCATCAAAGACATCTATTGGATTCTAGACCTTAAGAGCAATATCATAAGCCTAGGACAGGCTACGGAAGCAGGATGCGATGTAAGGTTAAAAGAAAACTACCTTACCATGCACGATTTCGATGGTATACTACTCATGAAAGTACTTCGATCTCCTAATCGTATGTACAATATACAACTTACGATTGGAGTTCCAGAAAATTTACTCACCAAACTTGATGACGAAGCTTGGTGTTGGCACGCAAGGCTAGGACACGTTAACTTTAAAACGATGTCAACAATGTCCAAGAAGAAGCTAGCTCATGGGTTACCCAACTTTGAAGACGAGAAGAGAATATGCGAGTGCTGCCTTATAGGAAAACAAACCCGACAACCGTTCCCGCAAGCTACAAAATTCAGAACAAAACAAAAGTTAGAACTAATTTATGGTGACTTGTGCGGCCCAATCACACCATCAACCACAACAAGAAATTGATACATATTTGTATTGATTGATGATTTCTCAAGATACATGTGGACCATCTTGTTAAAGGAGAAAAGTGAAGCTTTCGAGAAATTCAAGAAATTCAAAAGCTTGGTGGAGAGTGAAACGGGGGAGAGAATCAAAATGTTTCGAACCGATAGAGGGGGAGAGTTTACTTCTATCGATTTTCAAACATTTTGTGAAGACAATGACATCTCAAGACAGCTCACCGCACCCTACACACCTCAACAAAACGGTGTAGTTGAACGACGAAATCGCACTTTGCTTGAGATGACAAGGAGTATGTTAAAAACAATGGGAATGCCGAATCACCTATGGGGAGAAGCAGTAAGACACACCACTTACTTGATCAATAGAGTGACCATGAAAGCCTTGAATGATCAAACTCCATATGAGTCATTCAAAGGAAACAAGCCAAACTTGGATCACCTTAGAATCTTTGGTTGCAAGGCATTTGCAAGGGTAGAAGCGATCAACTTGAAGAAGTTGGATGATCGATCTAGACCTCTTGTATATCTCAGAACGGAACCAGGGACGAAGGCTTACCGATTTTACAACCCTTCTACAAGTAAAATCTATGTGAGTCGAGATGTAGTCTTCAACGAGGCAAGTGGCTGGGAATGGAATAAGTCATACGATAATGATCAAAATATAGCGCCTGGAATGTTCACAATGGTTTGGAGAGAAACCATAGATGATGGGACAAATATTCGTTCAATCATTGAAGATGGAACCAGCTTTGTTTTGAGCTCTGTTCCAAACAGAGAAGAAGACTTTGTTTCTACGAATAGAGAGAGAAACTCGAAAACTCTCTCTCCTCCAAGCAGTTCCTCACCTTGGAATTCGCAAAGGAGTATCGAAGGTCCAGAGGAGATTTCGCAAGGCCTTGATCACGAAACCAACTCAGTTCTGAGAAGATCAAGCCGCGAAAAAAGCAGACCTAAATACCTAGAAGATTACGTGTTACTAGCAGACATACTCGGCGAAGAACTTCTGCTTAGTATCGATGGAGAACCGAGCACATTTCATGAAGCTGAAGATTCGAAAGAATGGATGGAAGCAGCATAATCTGAGATAGATTCAATTAACAAAAACAAGACATGGGAGCTAGTTAACAAACCATCAGGCGTGAAACCAATAGGATTAAAATGGATTTTCAAAATCAAAGAAAAATTCAGATGGAAGCATCAACAAATACAAAGCTCGTCTTGTAGCAAAGTGATATGTTCAAGAGCATGGAATCGATTAAGATGAGGTGTTTGCGCCTGTAGCTCGACTAGAGACTATCCGGTTTATTTCTTCCCTCGCCGCAACAGGAGGTTGGGAAATACATCATCTTGATGTCAAGACTGCGTTTCTACATGGTGAGTTAAAAGAAACGGTCTATATACATCAACCAGATGGATTCGTAAGAGAAGGAAAAAAAAGAAAAGTCTACAAACTCTACAAAGCTTTATACGAACTAAAACAAGCTCCGAGAGCTTGGAACACCAAGCTAGATCAGATTCTACTAGGAATGAAGTTCGAAAAATGCTCCAAGGAACAAGCGGTATATCGGAAAACAGAGCATGATCAAGATCTTATAGTGGCTGTGTATGTCGACGACTTATTCGTCATAGGAACATCGTTGAAAATCATACTAGATTTCAAGAAAGGAATGACTAGCGAATTTGATATGACAGATCTTGGAAAGCTTACATATTATCTTGGAATCGAGTTCTCTCAAGGTTCTAATGGGATTACTTTGAAACAAGAAGCATATGCGGCAAAGATAATTAAAGAAGCTTCAATGGAGTCATGTAATCGAGCGCATATACCTATGGAATCAAGTTTAAAGCTACACAAAGCTGAAGATGAAGAAGAAATAGACGCCACAAATTACCGGAAAATCATCGGGTGTTTAAGGTACTTACTACACACACGTCCGGATCTTTCTTATTCGGTTGGCATGTTAAGCAGATATATGCAGAGCCCTCGGACGTCACATGGAGCAGCCATGAAACATGTGTTGAGATATTTACAAGGAACTAAGAGCTATGGTCTTAATTTCAAAAGAGAAGGAGACAAGAAGCTAATAGGCTTCAGCGATAGCAGCCACGACATAAACCTGGACGACGGGAAGAGCACGGCTGGTCATGTCTTCTACTTCGGAACATCACCAATCTCGTGGTGCTCTCAGAAACTTCCCACGGTCGCGTTATCTTCCTGCGAAGCAGAGTTCATGGCGGCAACGGAAGCGACAAAGCAAGCAATATGGCTTCAAGACCTTCTATGTGAAGTAACGGGTTGGAAGCATGAAAGTGTGACATTGTTACTCGATAACAAATCCGCAATAGCCTTAACCAAGAACCCTGTTTTTCACGGCCGGAGCAAACACATCCACAAGAAATATCATTTTATTCGAGAGTGTATCGAAAATGGACAAATCAATGTGGAACATGTTTCCGGAGAAGAATAACAAGCAGATATTCTCACAAAACCTCTAGCTCGAGTCAAGCTTGCCGAAATGAGAAGTCTAATAGGAGTTGAAGATTTTCGAAGCTCAAGTGTTCGAATTACAGAGGAGAATGTTAGGTAATTCGAATGTAATTAGGATTATGATTTCTATCATTAGAGAGTTCTAATAGAAATAGGAGTTGTCTATTTTCCTATAGAATAGGAGTTGTCTATCCCTATAAATAAGAAGCTAGGTTGAGAGATGTTCAACAAGATTAGAGACAAATGTTTTAGTTTTGAGAAGTTTCTAAAACCTAATAAAAGATAATTTGTTCTTTTACATAAGTTCTTCTTTGAGATTTCGGTATCAAGATCATACGATCACAATTTCGACTCTCTCTGTTTTCCCAAAACATTCCATCAGAATGCTGTATGTGACCACATTAGGGTTTAATCCTTTTTCTTGCATCTCCTTGAATCTCACATGGGCTTCATCAACATCACTGTTCTTCCCCAAACAATTAATCAAAGAGTTGTAAGAAACAATGTTGGGTTTACAGTCACTCTTCTCAAGCTCCTCAAAGATTTTTATAGCCTCATCAACTTCTCCTACTCGACAAAAACTAGAGATAAGTATATTGTAAGTGAATATATCCGGAGAGGACCATCCTTTTTCATTTTCTCGAAGAGATCATGAATATAAGATATTTGCTTTAGCTTCCCAGGCGCCGAGAACACAGTGTTGTACATCATAGTATCAGTATCTACACCTTTCTCATGAATCCTGCTCAACGTCTCTATAGCTTCAATGGTTTTACCCGCACCGCACAAACTCTCTAACATCGAGATCAAACTATCTCTTTCTCCTTTCACAGGGAAGCTCCACATACCACGTTCCATCGCCGGAATTATAGAAGTTTCAAACTCATGTTTTGGTAAAATAACCGAACCGCATAACTAAGATCAGTCTCAGTTAATTTCTTCTTCAGAATCCATATATTAGGTGGAGCTAAACCCAATTCCAAATCGAGTTCTTGATCCATCTTTATTTAACTAAATGAATATTTGTCAAAATAATTTTCCTTCTTTATAAAAAAATAATAATAATAATTTTCCTTTTCGTTATTACGATTTTAGTGCTTTCCTTTAATTGGTTTATCTTCTTTAACAAAAAAAAAAAGAAAAGTACATTTCCTTTTAAGAAGTATACATTTTTGTCATCCTACAAGTGTTTTTCTATTATTACGAAAGTTACGGTTTATATGTACAAAAACGTTTTTACATTTATCCTCCGTAATATTATTAGAGTTCGCATTTTCTTATTGTGATCATTGATTTCCTTTTCTTTTTCTTTACAATCTGTAATCTTATTCTTATACAAAAGTTTTTACAATTTTTTAAATTGTTCATCTTCCTCATCCAAAAACTTCATATGATTCTTGTGGAAGGTTTACAATTCATTGACTTGTCTCTTTCTTCACTAAAACCAATTATCTCTTTCTTCACTAAAACCAATTACTAATTTGGTTACCACCTTTACAAAAAAATAAAAAAGAAGAAAGATTATAAAAAATTTCAGTGTCATCCTTCTTCAGCTTGGCCAGTTCCTTCATCTTCTGAGACTGCACTTCCTAAGCCAATCTCTTCTTATCCCTAGCTTACCTCATCTCTTCAGACACTCCATCTGCTCCTCGTGCAGAAGCAAAGACTTCGCTTTCTCCATGTGGCTGTCTAATTTCACTATCTCCTCATAGTAATCTTCCTTTTCTTGGACTTGATCAAAAGCCTGTCTTGTTTCATCGCCATCGCAAAATCATCATTTCCATCCCGCAATAGTCACTCCCTGATCAATCTCAACTGTTAGCTTACGAGTCCACTCAACATCATCCGTATACATGTATGCAAGTATGAAAATCTGAGACCTCTTGCACAAAAAAATGACAAACTCTAATTGCACCACTGAAATTGTTTGCATTACACGTAGTAAAAGATATATTTATTGGAATACAAATCTCCTTGAAAATTTGAGAGAGATCGACAGGAAAAATTCCGCCATTTTCAACTGTAGATGGAAACAAAATCCATTTAATATTAAAAATACGACTCTGTAATAAATAAATAAAAATTAAAACTGCTTGGTCTTCATTCATTCCCAGAGATCTTCTTTATTTTACAAGTCCCAAAATATTGTTGATTTGCCAATTGTTTGCTTTTGTTTCAACGAAATTTGCTGCTTATGGTGTCGTAGCTAGGAACAGTCAACACTGCCAAAAACATAAAACCAGACACAATATTAAGAAACAAAGATCTATAAGCAAAAAATGCATAGGATCGATAAGAAAAAAAAAGGTAAAACTTCTTTACCATCTCCGAAGGCACCCATTGTCAAAGGCTTTGAAATAACTTTGCTGGTGAAGTCTGTAATGTCCTTCAAGGTTAATTGGTCTACCATCTTCAAGAATTGCTCAACTGGTTTCCTGCAAGATTTTTTAAAATTTACACAATCATTATGAGTCGGATTGGAAGAGACTATGAAATTTTGTGAATACCTCTCTCCATATGTAAGTATCTGTCTTCCAATGTCTTCTGCTGCAATCATCTGTAGAGTAAAACAGTTTAACATGTTAATAACCTCTAAACAAAATGGCAACATGCTTTTAAAGCAAGATGGTGCGAGATTTAATAACAATACCCGAGATTCCAAATTCATCAGAACTGCGGATTTTGTGGCTGCCTTGGCGCGATCAAGATGGCTCTGGTTAACTGTCCAACATATAAACACAAGGAAAATGTTTCATAGATATAAAAGAATGGTTTCAACTTGTTGGATTAAGCGAAAACGGAAGAAACAAAACTGAAAACCTTGTCCTCCTGCAACATCTTTCAGTTCTTTAGCTGCTAATTCAATTGTTTGTGCAGCAAACTGAGGACCCTGCACTCAAGGATGTAAACAATATCAATATATTTACGAGAATACATATCCATCAATGAAGTTGTCAGTAAACACAAATTGGACATAGCTTTACAGCCACAAAACCGATTCAAAGCTTAATACCCACAAAAATTGGTATTCTTTTTGTACAAATCTCATCAATGAAAAAGGAAAAACATAGTAAGCAACGTCAGGATTTCAGAACTCACAGAGCAACCATAGATTCCAAACAATCCAGTGTTGTTAAAGATGCTAGTGAATGCAGTACATGACTGAACCTCCTGATATTCGTTTAGAACACGGCGATCTGTAACCAGACATAGGAACGTTTATCATTATTACTGATCCCTTAGCAGTGGTAGAGAACGTTTCCTGAACTAGTTCTATAATTGCAAAACTAAAATAGCTCAAGAAAAACAGAAATTTGACTTACAGAGCCACGAGTGCATTCCTTTTCCAGGACCTCCTGCAGAGAATGAGCCACCTCCTCCCATAAGCATCTAGATAGCGATTAGATTTACATTAATATTATATCTTCACTAGTAAAAAGGATTTGATAGAAACAAGTGAAAAATTAAATCAAGCAAAAAGTGAACATTCAATTTAGACACCTGGAGAACAGTAGCAGTTACTGCTTCTTTCTCGTTATTCCAGCCAGGTACCTCAAAAGCAAGTGCAAAGTGTGTAGCCTGAAAATGACAGAACAAAAGCACAAGTAGAATTGAGACGCCTAACACCTCATCTCAAAGGCAATTGTCCAATGACGAGAAATCTGTAATGAATACCTCTCCACCAGTATGTTGGCGAAAATCTCCACCAACATATCGAGATTTTGGCTCCGCTGGGAGCGCTACATTAGGAAGGTCGGAAACTAATGGTTCAGCAACTTTTAAGAGTTCCTCGTGTTCTACTCCACTTGCTGTCAGTACCATCCTTGCAGCAGTGAAATTTTCCTGAAATTACCAGATCAAATGAATTTAAAACACACATAAATAGGACACTAACTTAAGTATACGATTGTAATCACTGAGATGTATAAGGTTCTCAAAAAGCAGATGGGGTTTTACAGTCATAAACTCTTCCAAGAGGTCCCCATTCAATCTATCTAAAGCAGACTCCGGTGCGTACAGAGGATTTGCCAATGGACCAGAGTAACCAGCAGAATGAATGGCCTCCAAGAGAAAACCCATGGGGTTTTTTGCAAGTTCTGCTATCTCTACCTTCATCTTTCGTAGCTGCAGAAAAGATAATCGAGACATGGCAAGAAGTCACATAAAGTTTCCACAGAATTATCAGAAAAAATAATGATTTACCTCTTCATTGACTTCCCAATCCAAGAAAGCAGGGTTTCTCACACTGTCAATAAGAACTTCAACCATTTCAGGGACATAGGTCTTAAGAGCATCAATAGTGTAACTCATTTGCTCTCGAGATGCAGAAGCGGATGTGTTGCCTCCAATAGCCTCAATTTCCCTCACAAGACGAAAATGAGTTCTGTTCAACGTGCTCTTAAAAGCCATTCTTTCAAGCAAATGCGTAGCTCCATGGAAATAAGGAGCCTCATAAATAGATCCACAATCAACATATAAACCAATTGAAGCTGCCGGATTCTGCACCAACATAACTTTCAGTCAGTTCCCTTCATACATTTCCATGAAATTTTCCACATAAATCAGACATTAACATAAGTACTTTTTACCGGAGACATCTCTGAAGCAATTTTGAGACCATTAGGAAGAGTAGTTATCTTAAGTTTGCTTGGCTCGACGTGATCAGCAAGTGGCGGTGGAAGAGATACGCCTTGTAGAGGCATATCCAATGATGTAGCCGATGCAAGCGATTCACCACTCAAAAAGCCCAAGAAACCTGGTGAAGATGAACTCGTAGCAACAGCACTAGAACTTGCATAACGCGCCGGTCTCAAACTACGGCTAAGGGATCCCTATAAAACACGAATATCACATGCGTTATCATCATAAGAATCCATTTTTTCGGTATCAATTAGAAGAATTTATGGATTAAACGAACAAAAAGGTCACGAAATAACAATTCATGATCCCTAATTAACAAATTCATTTCTCTATAATCTTAACCAATGGATTGACTTTTAATTACGAATCTAAACAACTCTTAGAGAAGAGATCATTTGTAAACCTAAAAAACTAATTACAGTGCCTGCCATCATCTCCGGTAATCTAGAGAAAAAACTGAATCCAGATCTATAAATTATCTGAGAGTGTTATGCAAAATCACTGGATCGGGCAAATCGTTCCTTAATTGTTCTAGAATCTTCCAAGAACAGAAAAAAGAAGAAAGAAAAAGGCTAAGTACTGACCTTAAGAGCCCTGGCTCGTGAAGCTACGGTTCGATACATGGCGACTGGGAAACCCTAAATCGGAGAAATACAAATGAGACTGAGTCGACGAAAGAGAGGCTGATGAATAGCGAGGGTGAGGGACGGAGGCTTCCTCAGTTTATGCTTTGTTTTAGTTAAGAATCTAGTTGCTACTGCTAATATTACTCGGCGATGTCTTGCTAACATAGGCCCCGTCGACTATAATAAAATTTGACCCAATGATGTTATGGGCTTTGGCCCAATCTTAACGCTGGTCGATGACCCTCCGTAAAACGTCTGCTTAAGTGATTTTAAACGGTTTAAAAAAAAACTATATATATATATATACACTATATAATAACAAAAAATATTATCACATAATGATATTATATAATAGAATAATTTAAATTTTCAAATTAAATAAAAATTTAAAATTGAATTTAAAGTTCTTCATTCTTTTTTTTAAATGATGAGTCATAATTTTTTTTATTTTTTTTTAGATAAACAAATTTTTTTTATTTTTTATTTTAGACGGAGAAAAAAAGATCCTCAAATTTTAAATACGAAATTTCTTTACAATTTTAAATTTTATTTATTAAAATGACATATTCTAAAATATTTTTTTTTAAAAATATTTATTAAATTCTCCTAACCTGCCTAATAACCGTCTAACCCATCTAATGACCACTTAATCTATTTTATAATCGCATAATTCGCCAAATCTAATCATCCGTCTAATATAGCCGAATTTACAAAATCCAAATAGTTTAGAAGCGCTTAGCGTCTAAACGCCACCTAGCGCCTAAGCACTGTCTATGCCGCTTTTTAAAAAACTTAATACGAGTGATTAAAAGTTTTAGTTAATTAAACGCAAGTAGTACTGGACTAATAGTTTCATTTGAGAAAAAGTTGCTCTTTAGGTTTAGGCTAGGAATCGAAATAGTGATATACTTTAGGTACATTAGAAAACTTAATGAGTGGATTATTTAATGACTACATATTAGTGGGTGGTAAAAGTTCGGATCATCCTCTAATTATAAAAGAAAAGAAACATGGGTCTGTGTTTATCGAGATTACAGAATATATGCAACAAATAACATGTGATGCGGTTCGTGTCAATGTTTTCTTTAATTAACAGCATGCATATATATCAAAAATTCAGAAAAAACAGCGTGCATATAATATATTGGTTTTATAGAGGTGACGTAACAAGATGAACATATACCACACATATGATGTACTATAATTAAGATATTTATGCCTAAATATATAGTCAATTGCAGATTTGATTAATAAAATGTAGATATTTAAGGAATCAACAATGCTCCCGCTGCATTATTTTGTATCAGAGCCAAGTTTGGTTCCTAGTTTAGTATGTTGTCTGAAGGGTTTTATCCCGGGGATGAAAATCTATTATTTATCAAAACTAAAAAGATTACACGGATAGCATAAAACTATTTTGTGGTTCCTCCATCTTTGTTATATGTGATGAAGATACGCCAAAATAGCGTTTATCTTTCTTGATGGAGCTTTTGGAAAAAATCATGGTGACATACATTGCTTTTATCGCCATAATAAGTGGACATTTTGTAGAATTGTCTCCCATCATTGAGAAGAGACAAACAAATTCAGTGGTCACGCATGTTCCAGGAGGTTTGAAGTTATGTGGCTTTTTGTTTACATAGAGTCAGATAGTTCTAAACATTTTTTTTGAAGATTCATGAGCTCGAAGGATTTGCATTTTGGACAGTTTTGTTACTGTTGTTATTGAAGAAACTATTCACCGGTGAATTTTACGTGTCATCCAAAGGCTATATCCGGTGTCGACAATCAAACAAATCACTGAATCAGTGGACAATAGATACTCAAAATTTATTAGAGGTTTTTTTTTTCTTAGGTTTTTGGCGCGAGCCTCTTTTTGTCGGCGTCAGAGCGACGGATGTAGCAAGGCATTTAGAAATTTCAAAAAATCTTCATTATTTTTAATAATATTGTTTTATTAATTTATCTACAGTTTTGAAATTTAAAATATATTAGGTTGTATTCATTTTATGATTTGATTAATAAAGTTACAAATTCTCTCCAAAAATTTACATTTTTCAGGTATTCGTGAAATCAATAGTAAATCTAGTATTAGTGACGTTTCGACCACATTGAAAGTCCATATTATAATAAATCAGAACGTTTAATCGGAAGCGGATGAACGATATAAAAAGACAAAAACAAAAGATAAAGCAAACGTAAATGCCAAATGTAAATAGAACATGTTTTCTTTTGTCCGGTGTTTGTAATTTTAGAAAAATATTTTATGAAAAAATAAAAATAGTTTATATTTTGAAAACATGGTTTTTGTTTTCTAAAAAAAATTCATATGTTTAAAGAAGGAAAAAAAATACTCATATGTTTAAAATGAACACAATTATTAACAAAAAATGCCATAAAAAAATTCGAGGTAACAAACACTTCTATTTTATTTTTTATTTTCACTTTAAAATTTTTGTTAATTTAAACCTTCACTCAGACACTTCAAATCCTAGGACATTTAACTTTGTTGATCGAAAAATTAATATATATATATATATATATATATATTGTCATATGTGTGGTAGATGAGAACTAAGATAATCCAAAATTAACTGTTTCACCAACAGAATTTTTTCGTGATCTTAAGTGGTAGTGTGAATCGGAA
This sequence comes from Cardamine chenopodiifolia, assembly GCA_963922655.1. Lineage (NCBI taxonomy): Eukaryota > Viridiplantae > Streptophyta > Magnoliopsida > Brassicales > Brassicaceae > Cardamine > Cardamine chenopodiifolia. The sequence goes on from OZ000483.1 coordinate 17,839,467, forward strand.
TGCCATTTGAGAATTTAAATTAGCAAAATTTTCATTTTAGAGATTCAAACAGAGAATCAAAAACCTTGACATCTAGGAGTAGCGTCATCACCAGCTTTTCCATGGAACCCAACGATCTTGTGACCTTCCTCCTTAAGTACGAAAAATTCCCCAGCGGCCAACCCAAACGGCTGAGACGTTCTCTTGTTAGTCTTGAACGTTAGACTCGTCATCACTTCAGCTTGGGCTCCAAAGACTTTATCATAGTAACCTTCCACCGGAGTGATGTACTCACTTGGATAATCAAGCTCAAACTACAAAAAGAAAAGAAAAGAAGAGGACAATTAGGTCAAGAATTCAATTTTTGGGAGAAAACAAGAAACATATTAGAGAGTTTAAAAGAGAAGTACCGTTCAGTTACAAGTAATGCTTGTTTCCGTGACCATCACCGATGATTACTTGAGAGCCTTTGTTGTACTCAAACGTTACGAAAGCTACACCATCGTTTCCTTGACCTACAAGTATCTTTCTAACACCATCGAAAGCACCATCATCCCAAGAAGCTCCTCCATTACCACCTCTTGCTTGTAGCTTCTTAGCAGTAGAAGGAGTCAATGGAGAAGTCGAAGTTGTAACAAATAAGCGCCAAGAGCATAAAGAACATCGCTAGCTTTCCCATGGTATCCAGCAAGTTTCCCTCCATTACCATTTTTAAGTTCGAATGTCTTCTCTGTCACCATTCCAAAAGACTGTGAGTTTTGCCCTTAAAGGTCTTAAAGACAAGAGCAGTGACGATTAGGCTGTTAAAACCAAAGACATTGTCGAGAGAAACTTCAGTTGATGTGATGTAATCATCTGAATCAACCTCGAACTCCTCTGTTCCTAACAATGTCATTTTCCATGCTCTCTTGGCTCTTTTCTCCCGTCCTTTTCGTATTCGAACTTGACATAAGCTACACCGGAATCGCCTTGACCAATGTCAACCTTTCTTACATGATCACAAGCACCATCGTCGAATGTTTCTCCACCGTTTCCTCCTTGAGCTTCCACTTTGTTGGGAGGAGTCAAGGAGGAATGGTTAAGTACAAAGCAAGTTCCAGAAGAATTGAGATTCAATTCGGTGAATCTAGTGAAGCCAATGATCTTCTTATCCTTAACTTGAAGAGAAAATGGTGTACCATCATCCTCAGATAACTTGTAACCAAAGAAATCAGAAATGTTCTTGTCGGTTTTAAACTTAATTCCTTGAAAGACATTGGAAGAATCGTACCAACTCTCGACATAAACTAGAGACTCATCGGGATGATTGCTTACCACAACCTGCAGAAATTTTAGACAAAAATTATACCAACATGTGAGTAATGTCTATATAAACACTCGAGAGTGTAACCAAAAATAACTGATAACGCACAGTTGAAATGATATTTTTACCCTTAACACCATGATAAGGTCTTTCCTTTTTCGATATTATCGAACTTGATTTGCTCAATTCCTCCATTACCAGATGAAATGTAGATCTTGGTCCCCACTGTTGTTGGAAGGAGTCAAGGAGGAGATGGGTGCAAAATAAGCTCCAAGAGAATTGAGATGAGTATCAGCGAATCCATGAAAGCTAATGATCTTCTTGTCCTTTACTTGAAGTGAAAATTGAGTTCCATCTCCAGAAAATTCATATCCAAAGTACTGAGATGTGTTTTTGTTGGATTGAAACTTGAGTCCTTGAATGACATTGGAAGAGTCATACCAACCCTCCACGGAAACGAGGTACTCCTGATGACTAATCACAAACTGTAAAATTCCCCCAAAAAATCGGAATATCAATAATTTAATTTAATGTAATGGACAATTCGATTAACAGTTTGATTTCAATTTGGTTATTTCGAAACTGAAACCAAATGATGGTTTGGGCTGATGCAATTTTTTGTTTGGTTCCATTACGGTTAAGTTAAAAAAGCTTAAGAATATGATAAATAAATAATGATTTAAGTTTCTATTACATTTATATGATATGTCATATGATTAAATATATTTTTAATATACATAAAGGATAAAATATTAACTTTATCAAATTTTTGGAAGTTATCAAATATTAACCAAATGCAAAAAGTTATCCCCGATTGGAAGATAATCAATCCACAAACATTATTTGATTACACACACAATGTAAACAAAATAACAAACACATTCGTAGCTCTTTTAAGTCTCACAAACCAAATCCATCCCTTGATGCAACATACCACACTTATGTGACCCTCACAAACTCACCAACACATGAGCGGCTTTAAGCAGAGTCTACGACCAAGTTATCTAAATATAGACAAACCAAACCAAGCAAGAGTGTTAACTCTTAAAGTCTCAAACCAAATCCCTCACTTACTGTAACATACCACACTTACGAAACTCACAAACTCACCAACACTTAGCGGTCTTAAGCAGAGTCTATACCATAGAAAAAGATGTCATCATAACGACCATTGGTCGGAGACTTCCCTCCATACATCAACAAACCTTTCTTTCCATCAATGGACACACTCGTGGATGCGCACCATCCACGCGGACTATGACCTTCCTCAAGCTTCTCCCACATCAAACTCTCAGTGTCCAACACGAAAGCTCCACCAGTTAATATCCCTGGTCCCAAATGAGCCTTTGGGTCCATTTCAACCTCACCTCCAGATATAATTATATATTTCCCCAAAACCGCTATCGAGAAAACGCTCCTCGCCCACGGCTTTTCGCCCCTTGTTTCCACTTTACTCCACTTACTTTTAACAGGATCAAAGCAATGAACATCATCCATTTCAATCCCGCTAAATCCATACACAACCCAAATCTTTCCCTGCACAACTACGAGTCCTGGTCCTCCTCTCCCTTTGCAAGAGTCTCCTGGATTAGGAAGCTCAATCCACTTTTGATCAACAATGTTAAACGCATGAAGTGTATTGAGACGGTCCGTACTAATACTCACTCCACCAAAGACATAAACGTTTTTTTCATCAGCAGCCATCCCGTGGAAGCTACGTGGTGCAGGTCCTTTATTGACATGAGTTATGAGTTTCCACTCGCTTTTAACCGTGTCATAAGAGTAGAAACCGTTGTAATTACGGTGGCCATCGCGGCCACCAAAAACGTAGAGTGTAGTGCCGATGGCTACCATGCAAACGCCTAAGCAAGCGAGGTCAGGGATGTCACCTTTTGAAGGAGCAAACGACCATGTGTGAGTCTTGAAATCGAAGACGTAGAGATGTCGATCGATGTGGACGTTTGGCGTTAACTCTCCTCCAAAAGAATACATTTTGTCTCCAACCATGGCTATAGCGTGCGAGCTTCTTGGTCCAGGTCCTTTTGATTTTTGCTCCACCTAACAATAATAATCACCACATGTTTTATGCACATCAAATAATAATAATCTTCACTATGACTATTAATTATTACGAGCACTCGGTCTACGAATATGATCTGATCTGAAAATTTTGAACCAAATTCGAATTAAAATTTATCTTTAAAATATGAAATTTTAATAGATTAAATGTTACTTCACCTTTTACCAAAAAAAAAAAATCAAACCGAGACCTAAATTAGTGTACAACGATAAAGCCAAATAACATTTAATCTAATAAAATTTCATATTTTAAGGTAAAAACTATACTTAAAAATATATTTAATAGAAAATTAATTTAAATTATATTTGTTTTTTTAAATTATGTATATTTTCTATAATGGTAAACTATATTTAATATTGAAAACCAAAATAAAGCGTGAAAATTAAGAAATTTCCAACCCAAATAATCGAACGTTCAGCCCTACTACATACCTGAATCCACTTGCCACGCAACATCGGGGCAGACGAAAGAGACATATAAGCTCCAATAGAATGAAGAAATTCGCTCGAACTTCCATGAAAACCGGTGATTTTACCGCCTTCGAGCAAGAAGAAACTACTTGAAGTCATTCCAAACGGCTGAGAAGTTATTCCCTTGAATGTCTTAAATATAAGAGACGTTATAATTTCTGCCTTCGAGTTCGAGACTAAGATTTTGTCGTGGTAAACTTTAACAGATGTGATGTAATCATCTGGATCAACCACAAACTGCCCAAAAAAAAAACCAACTCTCAATTCATAAGTAAATCCATTATAAAAGAAATAAAAAAAAATCCTGAAGTCAAAAACGAAACCTGTAATCAAACTTACCTCCTCTGTTCCGAGCATTGAACTTTTCCCATGACTGTCTCCGGCGAGCAACTCCGATCCTTTATTGTACTCAAACTTGACAAAAGCAATACCGGAGCCACCTTGACCTATATATACCTTCGTCACATTATCATGAACACCATCGTCCCAAGAAACTCCTCCGTTTCCGCCTTGTGCTGGAAGTGTAAAGGAAGGACTTATCGGAGTAGGTGGTGTCGCCGAGGGAGTTATATATGTTCCTAAAGAATGGAGAACATTGCTTGCTCGCCCATGAAACCCGACAATTTTGCCTCCTTCGAGTATAGATTTGTTTCCAGAAACCATTCCAAAAGGCTGAGAGGTTTTGCCTTTGAATGTGTTAAAGATGACAGATGTTATGATATCACTCGGTGTTCCAAATATTTTCTCATAGTAAACTTCAACAGATGTGATATAGTCATCCGAATCAACCTCGAATTCCTCTGTTCCTAACAATGTCATTTTTCCATGCTCTCGTGTCTCTCGTTTGCCACTTTTTTCGTATTCGAATTTGACATAAGCTACACCGGAATCGCCTTGGCCAACGTAAACCTTTCTTACATGATCAAAAGCACCATCGTCCCACTGGTGTCCTCCCTTACCTCCTTGTGCTTCCAACTTTTGGGGTCCACTAGAACCTATGTCTAATCCGCTTCCTCCAGTGTTAGATCCTGTCCCGCCAGTGCTTCCACTACTTGGGGGAGCTGGATCAGGAATAGGAGTAGGAAGTGGAACTGGAACTGGAGCGGGAGCAGGAGTGGGAGCAGGAGTGGGAACGGGAATCGAAGCGGGGGCTGGAGGCGGAACTGAGGCAGGAGCTGGAGCTGGAGCTGGAACAGGATTTGGAGTGGGAAGAGAGGCGAAATGTGCACCGAGAGCATCAATAGCATCACCGGACCGACCACAAAACCCGACAAGTTTAAAACCGTTTTCCTGGTACACAAATTTCCTACCATTCACAGTCCCAAAAGCAGGAGAGGTTCTTCCTTTTGATGTCTTAAACATAAGTGACGTAAGGTAGCCATCGATGGTTCCCTCCACTAATGTAATGTGTTCATTAGGATAATCCACCACAAACTGTAACAAATTTTTTAAAAACATTTAAACATTTATTTTTTCATAATATCACGAGACGACACAAATAATTTACATCAAGATACCTCTTGTGGAGCTTCTTGTCTTTTCCCATGAGCATGTGGTACCATTCTTTCGCCTTTCGCATACTCAAACCTGACATAACTCACAAACTTACCACCTCGTCCAACGAGCACTTTTCTAACACCATCAAAAGCGCCATCGTCCCAAGCACTCCCTCCAGTCCCACCTTGAAGTTGAAAATGCTTAAGAGGAGAACTCACAGAGAAGAAGTGAGGTCCAATGGCATCAAGAGCTTGACCAGAACGTCCATGGAAACCAAGAAGCTTTCCTCCATTTTTACCCTCAAGCATGAATTCTCTCCCTGCTGGATTTCCAAGTAGAGTCGTCACACCGAGTATCGGAGAGGTTCTTCCATAGGAAGTTTTGAAGAATAGCGATTTGATTAGCACTGTTCTATAGGTGGAAACATGATTGTAGCTTCCACCAACGGCTGTGATATATTCATTCGGATAATCTACTGAAAACTGGATTTCATTTTCCACAAAAAAATAATTATAGCTTCAAAGGTGTTATAAAAACCGATTGAATAATAACAAAGTCACTTTTTATTCACTACCTCTTTTACTCCCCACCAACCAATCGTCCCGTGCTCACGAGTTTCGAATTTTCCGTCCTTTTCGTATTCAATCTTGATATAAGTAACACATTCAGAGTCTCTTCCGACAGTTATTTTCTTCACACCATCGAAAATACCATCGTCGAATGCTCCTCCCATGTTCCCACCAACCGCTCCCACTTTTTCGGACATTGTTTCTATCGTCTAACTTTAGAGAAAACCTAAAGATGGACACTTTTTTTTCAAAACCAGAGGCCAAAACAAGAAAAAAGCACACACTATGGAACAAGAAACAACAAGCAGAATGGTTCAATTCCTTGGTAAAGATAAAAAGAGGAAGTAGTAACACAAACTCTCGTCCTTTTTAGGTATCAAAAATGTCAAAAGAGAAGATCTTAATTACCCTAAAGCTTAAATAATTATTTCTTTTTTTCTATTGAAAATCTTAGCGAGGAACAAAAAGAAGGATAATTGAGAGACAGACCTTAGCGAGCTCGGAGAAGAGATGTGAGTGAGAATGATTTGGGTAAGTGCCACTCCTTATTTATTGACACTCCTTTTTCAGTTTTTAGTTTTTACTTTCACACTCTTCACCCACTTTTTCATTCATTCATTCATCTCATGACATGTGTCATGTCATGAACCATGATGTGCTTTCTTATCATGACATTATTGATTTGCCTATTTAACTATTTTTTTCTTCTTTATCATTTTTTTTTGCCTTTTTTCTTCTTTATCATCGAACACTTTTTTTTACTATATTTAAACTCGATAAAACCAATTTTTACTTTTCCTTAGGAATTGAAATTTTTTTGAACTATGGTATTTAGAAAGATCATAAGTTTTATGTTATCCTAATTATTATTTATTACATTTAATTCGTATTATATAAAGCTAGATCCATTTCATAACATTTTGACACATGTCTCTTCAGCCTATATATCAAGTTATCAACCAAGAGACAAAGTGTTGGACTTTAAAATATATAACAACATAAATTAATAAACATTAGGTCAGTAAGAAGTAAGAACAAAAACATATTTGTCGTGGAAAAATATATGTATAATTTATTTTGTTTTATTTTTGAGTGACACACGGTAAAATTATTACTTATGAAATGAAATTACAACATATATAAAATATAGTTTTAAAATAATGTTAGATTTATATTTGTTTCAAAATTTCTTTTCTTTTTCTAAATTAGTTAAGTTTTGTTATTTTTTCTTTTAGTATTTTTTTAATATTAATAACTATATAGTATAATACCAAGTGTTAGGTATGCTAGCGGCGATTGCCTAATCTTTTTAAAGGAAAGTGAACCTCGCATCTCCAGAATCTCTACTTTGGAAGGATAAATTACGTCCAAAAATGGGTATTATGAATGTTTGATCCCAGACCGAGAAAGACTATGAGCCTAGATCCGGAGCTTTCTTGTTAACAATATTAACTATATATATGTATGAACACCTATTTGATATGGTGCACATATCATTTAGATATGAATACTGGCTTTTAATGACTGATATAGAGTGCATATGACTGAAATTCGATTTATTTATGATGGAAGATATATTTAAGTTTTATTGCGAATTAAAGTGCATGTACCTGAAATTCTGTTTGAAAAGATTTACCAATCAAAATTCAAAACGATTGTATGAGTTATTCATATCAATAAAATTTTACATATATTTCTTATACAGATGTATATACATGGATCTAAATCTAGTCCTCCATCTGTTTCATAAAAATAGATGTTCCGTACTCTACCACTAATATTAATTACATTGTTTATTTTAAGTTTTTAACTAATATAAAACATATTTTTTAAGAAAAAATAAATTTCCTGAAATATCTATCTTCAAAAAACGCATAGAGTAATTTATAAAATGCATTAAATACAATTATCAACAGTTATTATAAATTTTATAATAATTATTTGAAATGCTTTTAGAAGTGAGGGAAAAGGCAACATGCGAGGTGAACGGTCAAATACTTAATGTAGGAGTACATTATAGGTCCTCGTGGAATTATAGAGAAAGCTGTTTTGAATCTTTTTACTCGTAGAGATGTCAGCTAGGATCAACAACGGACAGAGTCGGATTTGAAAAGAGGGCGATTAGGGATGTTGCTTCGGTTTAGTTTTCTTCCGGTTTAATCTCTTTGGTTCTTCTCTGGTTCATCGGATCTTTTGTAACTTAGTTCAATTTTAACTTTTCCTAACTAAGCCATTTTGAGATGTAATGTATTTATTTTATGCACCATAAATGAAAAAAATAAAATAATACTTTGTAACAAAAAAAATAACTAGGATCAACACCCGAAATCTGGCTTTACACGAGTCTACAAAACACTGAGTTAGAGTTTAAGAAGTGGTGGAGCCAGAATTTTATTTTACCAGAATCCAAAAAATATACCAAACATTGATCGGTAAATTGTTGAAAATCAACAACGATTATATTATACGTTGATTCATAACTTTTCTATTAGTGTTTCTTACTTTCATTTGTTACATTATCAAAATAACTTTTTTCGATAAATAAATTAAAACAGTTATTTAAAAACCAATAACCGATGTAATTTCACAATCTTCATCCCTAAAAAATGTCTCGATGACTGTAATAACAAAAAAGAAAAACAAAACTAATTTCAATTTAAACAAATCATGTATAGTTTATAATATTTATATTGGATCACAATCTAAACGTGAGCCCAAGTAAACAGAAACGTGCCTAAAGTTTTACAGACCTAAGATGAACAAAATATATATGTTATATATATATATATATTTTGGTAAAATATGTGTTGTAACTAAAATTTAACGCATATGTATGTAATAAATTATAGATAATAAACGTTATTTTTAATCTGTAAAGATAATGCGTATGGCAGCACTTCTTTTTGATATTGTATGATTGAAAAAAGATGTTACAGGAGCATAATCAAATTGGTTTGTTAGAATATTTGCGTAATAGAGAATAGAAAAAATATGGAGAAAAAATAGAGATGAGAATGTTTCTTCTTATTTGATACTTTGAATGGTTCAATACTACGCATATATATAGAAGTACAAATCAAAATTTAGAATATATGCATAAACAACATAGGGACATGTGCTTCTTTGCATGTGTTTCTTTGCATGTGCTTGCATGATCTTGTATGTGCTTGCATGAAAGAGAGTGGCTTGCATGTGCTTGCATGAAGGAGAGAGAAAATTATGGATCAATACTCCCCCTCAAGCTTAGCCGTAAAGACACCCAAGGCTAAGCTTGGAACCCCGTGAAGCATCACCTCATTAAAAACCTTATCAAGAAAAACCCATTGGGACAAAACCTTGATAAGGAAAAAAGAGTATGATGGCCACGGGAAGGGGATAACCGATCATGGACGGAAAAGATCAATAGGTCCAAGCTTGCGGTGAATGTGAGAGCAAACTTTAAGACTTTCAGCCTTTGTGAAGATGTCTGCTAATTGATCTTCGCTTCTAGTATAACAGGGTAGGATTAAGTCTTCTTCAATCTTTTCTCGAACCTTATGACAATCCACTTCGATATGCTTGGTTCTTTCGTGAAAAACAGAATTTGTTGCGATGTGAATAGCCGCTTGGTTGTCACAATGAAATGTGATAGGAGTGGAAGACTCAATGCCAAAATCTTTAAGAAGGGATTTGAGCCATGTAAGTTCATTTGTAAGCTTCCTCATAGCTTGGTATTCGACTTCTGCGCTTGAACAAGATACCACCTTTTGTTTCTTTGATTTCCAAGTAACCAAGTTTCCTCCGATGAAGGTGCAATAGCCGGTTGTTGATTTCCTATCCAATGTATCCCCGACATAATCCACATCACAATACCCCACAATTTCTGTACTACCATTTCATCCCATCCAAAGACCTTGACCCGAGCTTCCTTTGAGATATCGAAGGATTCGTTCCACCATGCTCCAATGATATTTTGTGGGAGATTTCATGTATTGACTGAACTGATTCACAGCAAAACAAAGGTCAGGTCTAGTGATTGTTAGATAGATTAACTTACCAACAAGTCGACGATATTGTGCCGGATCTTCATATGGCTTATCTTCTTCTTTCTCTTCAACATTCTTCCCCTTTCGCTTGACCTTGTAGCCATCAATAAGTGGAGTCTTGGCCGGTTTTGCTCCAAGTTTACCTGTATCATCCAAAAGATCAAGTGTGTACTTCCTTTGCGAAAGAAATAAGCCTTCCGGAGAACGACAAACTTCAATGCCTAGGAAGTACTTTAGTTCTCCAAGGTCTTTAATGTCAAAGACAGATTTAAGATATGTTTTAGTGGATTGAATACCTTCTGTATTATCTCCAGAAATGATAAGATCATCCACATAGATGAGAACCACAATGATACCTTGAGAGCTTTGGAGAGTGAACAATGTGTGATCAGCTTCGGATTTCTTGAAACCTCGGTCTTTGAGAGTGGAGCTCAACTTGTGGTACCAAGCTCTTGGTGATTGTTTCAGCCCATAGATAGCCTTCCTTAGTCGTAAAACCTTCCCGGGAGTAATGGAATTTTCAAGACCGGGTGGAGGTGTCATATAGACTTCTTCCTCAAGCTCACCTTGGAGGAAAACATTCTTGACATCCATCTGCCACAACTCCCAAGATAAATTAGTAGCTAAAGAAAGGATAACTCTTACCGTGTGGAGTTTAGCTACGGGAGCAAAGGTATCCGTGTAATCTTCTTCATAGGTTTGTGTAAAACCTCTTGCCACCAAGCGAGCCTTGTACTGTTCGATATCTCCATTGCTCAAGTATTTGATGGTGAAAACCCATTTGGAACTCACTGCTCTCTTGCCCGGAGGAAGATCCGCTTCATCCCATGTGTGATTGCGGTTCATAGCTCCAACTTCATCATCTACTGCATCCAACCATTCTTTTCTTTCTTTGGCCTCCTCATAGCTTTGAGGTATCCTGTCTAATTCAATTTTTCCAAGAAAAGCTTGATGATTAGTTGGCAAAAGGTTAAGTGAATATACTGATTGAATTGGATGAGCCACAACTTGATTGTTGTAATACACCCTCGTATTCACCTAATGGGAAGGATGATGGACCCTTGTGCTCCGTCGAAGTGGCTGAGGTGAGTCTTCATCATCCTCTTCTACCTCTTCTAGCTGAGGTGTAGGATCGTTATGTTGACTCAACTCTTCATTTTGAGTCTCTTGATCCTCAATAAGCTCGGTTTTGACCATTGGCTTCATCACTTTGGTCAAGGTCTTATTGATTCATATCGGTAATGCTTTCTCTTTTTTTTTCTACATCCTTTTGTTTTGGTACTTGGTTTCCGAGATGATCTAGTAGAAATTTCATACATGTAGCTTGATCGGTCGTAGAGTAAGATATGTCTTTTACGGCTTCCCAATCCTTTTTGTCATGATACCCTTGATCTTCAATAAATTTCACATCTCGAGACACATAGATGCGGTTGTTAATGAGATCATAGCATTTGTATCCTTTTTGAGTTGTTGAATAGCCTAGGAACATACACTTCTTACTCTTGGCATTTAGTTTGTTCCTTTGTTCACCTGGTACAAACATAAAACAAACGCACCCAAATACCCGTAAATGATTAATTGACGATTTGGTTTTGTTAAGTACCTCAAATGGTGACACGTCTTTTAGGACTTTGGTTGGAATCCGATTAATGAGGTAGCATGCAGCCATAACTGCATCTCCCCAAAATCTTCTTGGTACATTGGCGTGGAACATCATTGATCTTGCAACCTCCATAAGATGTCGATTCTTTCTTTCTGCCACTCCATTTTGTTGTGGTATATAAGGACAACTTGTTTGGTGAATAATGCCGAGTTTTGCCAAATATTCTTTGAATCGATGACTTATGTATTTTCCCCCATTGTCTAACCTAAGTACCTTAAGTTTAGCATTAAAATGATTAGTCACATAGTTTTGGAAGTTAAGGAATGCATCAAACACGCGATCTTTAGATGTAAGCAATGTGATCCAAGTATATTTTGATTTTTCATCTATGAAAGTCACAAAATACTTGTTATTATCTCTAGAAACGTATGGAGATGTCCAAACATCCGAGTGAACTAAATCAAAATAATTTTCATAAATAGTAGATGACTTAGGAAAAACAGTCTTGCAATGTTTGCCAAGAATACATGCCTCACAACTAGAATGATCAAAAGATACATTAGGCAATAATAACTCAAGAGCACAAGAATGAGGATGGCCTAATCTAGCATGCCACATAGCATTATTATTAAAATTAGAATTAAAAGAAAACAAAGTAGAAGTGCTTGGTGAGGTCTCCTCAAGAACATAAAAATTCCTTTTGGTATTCCCTTTTCCAAGAACTTTATCGGTATTAATATCCTGAAAATAAACGTTGTTAGGCCCAAATATGGTATAGCAATTAAGATCACAAGTTGTCTTTTTAACCGACAAAATATTAGAGGTAAAACTAGGCATAAAGAAGGCCTTAGAATTTTTATCAAATAATTTCAAATTTCCTATTCCTTTTATAGGAATCATATCACTATTAGCAATAGTAACATTACCACTTGCCGGTTTTATATTGTCTATAAGATTTGGGTTACTAATCATATGGTGAGTAGCACCTGAATCTATGACAAGAGATTTACTAGGTTTACTAGCAAAGAAAGTGGTATCAGATTCCTTTAAGGATGCAATGGATTTGATGAGAGCCTTTAGGTCCGACTTTCTCACAACGTCGTTAGCTACTTCTTCTCCTTGTTTTGATGAACCACCATGTCCTTGTTTTTCCATGACACTAAGATTGGCCTTTGGATCTTTGTTGAACTTGCTTGGCTTGATCTTTCCTTTTGCAATAGTGACAAAACATTTCCTCTTGCTTGGACACTCATTTTTTTGCCATAACTTTCAAATTCAGAGAAACCCTGGAATTAATAATGGGCAATCCTGAGCCAAAAAGGAGTTCACTTCTTCCACTAAAAAGACCAAGAGAGCCTTGCTTCCTTTGGATTTGAGAACACACATCTTCAAGACTCGGGAGCTTGTCGGCGTTTAGGAGATGTTTGATTAGATTATTGAAGACTGGGTTCAAAGTAAGCAAAAGACCAAAAAATTTGTTTTGCTCTTGTCTTTCATTGAGAATAACTGGATCCACAGTATTTGGCCGTAACATCTCGAGTTCGGCCCATAGGGACCTAAACTTTCCAAAATGCTTAGTGAACTCCATATCTTTTTGGCATAGATTATTGATAGCCTTCTTCACCTCGAACACACGGGTGAGATTTGAAATATTTACATACACATTCTTGAGAGTATCCTATAATTCTTTTGAAGTTTCACAATAAGAGTAAGCTTCAAAGATGGAGACTTCAAGAGAGTTTTGGAGAAGTCCGAGAACGGTTTGATCTTCTTGAAACCACTTGGCTTCTTGTAGAGCCGCATCCTCTTCTCCATTAATGATGTCTTTTTCATCTCTTTTGGTGGCTTTCTTTGGGGCAAAACTAGTTTCCACATGGCTCCAAAGTCCGTGGCCACAAAGCGCGGTCCTTATGGTCCTAGACCATAACAAATAATTTCCTCCTTTGAGGACAACCAGAATCACCATAGTCTTTAAGTTTTCCATGATGAGAATATATTTGAGAAAGAGATGAAGATTGCAGAAGTAGAACCACGATTCTAGCCTTTTCACAACTCAAAATCAATGATTTCAAGGACAAAGTCTCAGAGTGAAAACGGCTAGTAAAGTGATTTAGAAAAGATGGAGAGAATCTAAAATTATTTAGGATCTTGCTCTGATACCATGTTAGAATATTTGCGGAATAGAGAATAGAGAGAATATGGAAAAGAAATAGAGATGAAAATGTTTTTCCTTATTTGATACTTTGAATGGTTCAATACGACACATATATATAGGAGTACAAATCAAAATTTAGAATAGATGCATAAACAACATAGGGACATTTGTTTTTTTGCATGTGTTTGTATGATTTTGTATGTGCTTGCATGAAAAAGAGTGACTTGCATGTGCTTGCATGAAAGAGAGAGATAATTATGGATCATTAAGGATTGTGCGTTCGGTGATGAAGAGAGAGATGGTCACGAGGCAATAGATGCGATATATATGGACCCCAATCTTATGAAGCAAGGTACTGAATGTGTCGTGGAACCCAACGATTTTGTGATATTCCTTCTCCAAGATGAAGGTGGAGAGGTACGTTTGTGGTCATAATATTCGGATCTATCCAACCCTAGAGGAGGAGAGTTAATTACTTGGCAGGTTTTGGATTGCGGTAGGCAAATCTGCGACTCCTATTTATTTAACCATTTTTTCGGATATGTCTTTTTGCTGTTGTCTGGTTAGTCTTCTTGGGATAAATTTAAATATGTTATTCTTGTCACAAATATTTTTCTCGCATTTACAATTTTTTTTGTTCGTGTTAAAGGCATAAACGCATTTACATTTCTTTCCAAAGTATGATACTCTCTTGACAATGATAGGAGTTGTGATTCTATAAAACGGTTACAATTCCCTGAAACGTGGGAGAAATGCCTTCGACGTGGTCCAACAAAGAAATAAAAGTAACCATGAATTGATTGATTTCGTTATACTCGACAAAAAATGACAATTATCAATGCGCACCTAACGGCTATTACTTATTACAATCGAAATTTTATTTACTTTAATAAAAAAAATAAAGTCTCAGAATCAATCTCATCATCTTCATTATATATTACCCTTCTCATTTTTATTTAGTCCTCTTTATTTTTAAAGGTGAACCATCTCATCATCTAAATAAGAAAATCTAGACTTTTTTGCATATTTATAAAGATTTTTTTTAAAATGGACATTTGAAAAATTTATTGTCAAATAAGGACTTCTTATATTATAATTTTACATTTTAGGAGTCCCTGTTTGACAATAAAATTGTCAAAATATCCGTTTCAAAAATTGTCCCTATTTATAATTCAAATTTTTTTAAATGAATACAAATTATTCAACCAAGTATTTAGATTTAAAACCCTTTTCCTCAAACACAAATTTCCTACCAGCTACATTCCCAAAAGCAAGGAAGTTCTTCCTTTTGATGTTTTAAACGTAAGGTAATCATCGATGGTTCCTTCCACTAATTTAATGTGTTCATTAGGATAATCTACCAGAAAACGTAAACAATTTTTTTTCAAACATTTGGTTTCTTACAATATCGGGAGACAACACAAGGATTTTTTTTTAACACAAGGAATTTACATTAAGATATCTCTTGTGGAGCTTCTTGTCTCTCCCACATAAGCATTGTTACCACTGTTTCGCCTTTCACTTTCTCAAACATGACTTAACTCACAAACTTACCATTTCCTTCAACGAGCCCTTTTTCTAACCCCATGGAAAGCGCCATTGTCCAAAGCACTCCCTCCATTCCCACCTTAATTGAGATTTAAACTTCTTAAGAAGAAAAATATACATTTGATGAGAGTAAGAACACAAAGATATTATGTAATAATTATAATACTCTTATAATAATAAAGTTATAATATACATCATTTATATAAAGATACAATAGACCTTAAGTTTATGAAATTAAGATAAATATAAATTATACATTCACAAATAATTGTAAATTTCCTAAACTAAGATATTAACAAATATCTATGTTCTTCCAATAATTGAATTCCAATCTCTGGTTTGTAATTGCATATTATTTTGATTTGGTTTTGGTCGATTTCTCAATACTCCATCATGTTCAAATAACACGTGTGAAATTGAACAAATTTTTTAAATATTGTTGTGATATCCGATCATCAAATCATCAATGCAGTGTTAAATCAAGCCATCAGATCATAAATGCAGCGTTATATCCGACTCTTGGATATTTTTTATATGTCTATATCCTATAGTAATGTCATATTTGTGGCATTTATACCTTTTTGTGAGTTAATCAACCGTGTTTATACCCTGTCCTAAGATCATGGACAACATTTATATCTTACAGTCAATGATGTTAATATCTGACCACAGGCCAATGACATTTATACCCAGCTATCAGGTCTTAATAGCAAATATGGAATCTACCGGTAAGTTAAAATTCACAACTTGAACTTTCGATTTTCGAGCCTTTAACGGGATTTCTCTGGACTTGAAATTTTCAACTCAAGTCGAATTTTAAGTCGCAAGTCTCAATCGTTTTGGATTACTTGGCAGGTTGTGCATTGCGGTAGGCATATGTGCGACTCCTATTTATTTAACAATTTTTTCGGATATCTCTTTTTTTGTTGTCTGGTTAGTGTTCTTGGGATAAATTGAAATATGTTATTCTTATCACAAATATTTTTCTCGCATTTATATTTTATTTGTACGTGTTAAAGGCATAAACGCATTTACATTTCTTTCCAAAGTACGATACTCTCTGTCTCTTGACAATGATAGGAGTTGTGATTCTATAAAACGGTTACAATTCCTTGTAAACGTGCGAGAAATGCCTTCGACGTGGTCCAACAAAGAAATAAAAGTAACCATGAATTCGTTATACCCCACAAAGAATGACAATCAATGCGCACCTAACAGCTATTACTTATTACAATAGAAATTTTATTTACTTTAATAAAAACAAAAGTCTCAGAATCAATCTCATCATCTTCATAGCCTTTACTATGTGATTGCTTACCTTGCTAACTTGCTTAACTTTTTTTTTTTAATCCAATGTTTAGTTTTATTGAGAAAAAAATAAAATTTCTACAGTGTTATTTTTATATAATTCAAATAGTTTTAAAATGCGTAACACAAAGTTATATTTTTTTATTTTAAAAAAAAAATGTTTAAAACCTATTTGAGAAGACAATGAAATTTTGGGTTTCAAAGAAATAATATGAACTACAATAAACACAAATTTTCAAAACATTTTACTATGATATTTCCATGCACACAAAATAAAATGGCCTTTTATTTTTTAAATGATGAATTCCTTCTATAGTTGTGATATTTTGAAATCCATTGCGTATATATTAATTATTACAAAATTGTGACTTCTGAGGGTGATTCATTAACTACCATTCACATGTTTTCTTTCATTCATTTGTTTTTTATAAAGGAGAGTTCGATCCCACCTACTAAGAAATAGGAGATATTAAAAAAATACTACGCCAATTTTCGTTCATCAAACCAAGATTTTTTGTCGACACAATCAAGCCTAATAGGTATGATTAACAATACCGTTTTATAGTACTTTCCTTTGTTATGGTTATTGATTTTGGAGTATTTTATCTGAGAACATGTAGTTAGTGACACCATTTTTTCATTATTTTGTTGTTCAACTTAAAATATTGGAAATAGGTGCGAAGTTTATATATATATATATATTTTTTCATCACATTTTTTTATTAATTTGCGGAAACATAATCACTATTTACAACCGATACTAGGAAGTTAGGACATGAATTATACAATGACCATTGGTGACATGAAAAAATGTTTGTCTTAACTAGTAAATCAGCACGTGTTATGTGATGAAAAGAAAATTTGATCCAATCAAAATGAGTTTTTCATTGGTTAATTTCTCGAACATAGTGTTGAAGTCAAAAATTTGTTGAACGATTATTCACCAGATGAGTAAGGGTATTATTATTCCCTTCAAACTCGACTCTCCGAATACTTAAATCCCATGCCGATTGTAATGCCCAAATAAGTGCAGAGGCCGCTGCTTTTTCAATCGTATGTCATCCTTGAAATTTTCTCATTCCGCATTGAAGAAACATACCGCTACTGTTCCGTATTATCCATGCTAATCCCGATGCACGATTTCTTTGGGAAACATCGTAGTTACATTTAACCGATCCCACTAAAACTTTTTTCCATTTTCACGTAATACATGTTCTTGTATTACGAGACTTACTCCCGGGTTTACAGATAACACTAGCCTCTTCGCGGTTATTAAGCCATTCTTTCGTATCATTATAAGCCTTCTCTATTGTATCTGTAGCTTCATGTATAATGTGATTAAACACCAAATCATTTTTATTCTTCCAAATTTTCCACAAGATCCAAAATGGGAGAATACAAATTCTTTTCTCCAATTGTGAATCCTTATATATGCCTATTAAAAACATATTTTATTCTCAATAGAAATATTAGGATCAAAAAATAAAGAATAAGGTATATCTGAACCACACCAAACTGCAACCACATGCAAAGATGTAAAAAACACATGATTTACTGTTTCATGTTTTGTTACATATCTGGGACAAAATACATTGACAATGATATTCCGAATCCTTAAATTATTCTCTGTTACAACTGCTTTTGATAATATTCGCCACAAAAAATATAGTAACTTTGGAATGATATTCAAATCCCAAATTCTTTTAGCTATATGTGGATTTGTCATCAGAGGAGTTTGTGCAACTCCATGATTGCCTGTATTTGTTGAGGTCAACCAATAACCTGATTTAGGTGCGAAGTTTATAAAGTATAGTATAAAGAATAGGAATATCATTACTATATGACGTGAACCTCATTGCCTGAGTTTAATCATGAAATGTATAAACTAATAGGCGTAATTGCATTTTAAAAACAAAAGGAGGTAAATTCTGTGAATAATGGAGAAGAAAGAGGCAAAATACGAAAGAATCTTTATACAGTGATTATTTAATTTATCGCTTTCTATGTAGGACAGCTCAGCTCCACTGATCGGCTCTTGCTCAGTTTCAATTTTTATTTATTTTATTTAATTTCTCCATCAACATCATCATCATCGTAGTCTCAGAATCAATCATGTACGAGAATGGTGATATATGTAGGGTTTCGGTGTCTTGCGCACACCTTCCCCCATTTTCCCATTGTGTTCAGAAGCATGTCACGTATCTAAGCATTGCACAAAAGCACCACCTCTCTGTAATAGGTGTAAAAAGGGTATCATGTCGATGAGCTTTGTCCTCTACAAAGAGGAAAATCTATAAGATTATGGTGCAAGCGTGTCTGTAGGCGAAGCTTCTCCAAAGGACAAAGTGAAACCTAAAAACAAGAGGTTTCACAAAGGTGTGGACCATGCCTCCACCTCTTCGGGGCCTCAGTACGTGATTAAGATAAAGTCACAGGTGAACAAGGAAAATTCATCCGTGACCATTCCCTCCTCCCCTCGTACTCCACCTGATCCACCGGACATTCCGTTCATGAAGCGACTTCTCCTCCATCTGCCACACAGATTGAGAATCAAGAGACAGCTATGCTAGCCCCAAAGTCAAATAGGGGCCAGTTAGAAGAAGGAGATATTGTCGAGAAACCCCTGATGGGTCCCTTGAGGGCCTCAATAAGAGCATCCACTCGGATGCTCAAGATGAATTCAGACATGTACTATCAAAATCTCAAAAGAAAAAGCTAAGGGCCAAGAATAAGAAGAAGGATGGTCCAGGATACTCGGGAGGGTCTTCCCTCCGCAACTAATTTTTGAAACAGCCTTATTTTTGTTGGAATGTAAGAGGGATAAATAACCCAGATAAGCATCAGAGGTTTAGAAGTTGGTTTCAGCATCAGAGGCCAATTTTTGGGTGCCTTTTAGACACACACGTTTTGGAGAATAATGATGATGCAATTATGAAAAAACTTTTACCGAACTGGAGCATGATCTCAAAGTAATATATGTTCATTAAGGCCATGTTAAAAAGTAAAAGTTATAAAAAAGAGGTTAAAAGGTAAACCCATTTTTTGTCGTCAAAAGTAAAACAACTCATTTAATATACAGCAAATTGAATCGTCGAACTTCAATAACATTAACTTGATCAAGAACCTGAAAAAATATAGAGTTTTTTTTACATAAAAAATATATATAGTTTTTTAAATTCGTGAAATTATTAGAAAATAAACTGAACAACACTTAATTTATTAATTTCAACTTCATTTTTAAATTAATGATAGTATTATAATATTAAAGATAGAACAAACTAATATTTTTTATTAGTCGTCGTTTAAAAAAAAAATTTAAACTGGAGTCAATAATCAGTTTTAGGGTTTTGAACGAAACTTCTAATAATAGATACGGAGGAGTCAGGTGGGTAACCCTTAAGTTTCCAACCAAGTTGTCATTGAAAGCTATCCGTCAACAAACCACTGGAAAATTTCCAACACATCACTGACAACTATTATCTGTTACCAACAAAGTTTTGTCTATTACTAACGGACTATAGACTGTTTTGTTAATAATGAGGTCCTTTCTTGTGCCCTACGTTGTTTATTTCCTTCAGATAAGAAAAAGATTTGATTTTTTATTTTTTTTGGTGTTCTTCCCAAAGTTCTGTTTTTGTTTTGGGAGGTAGATCAAATCTCTGTTTTGTACTACTTACAAAAATGAAAAATGAAAACTTTGTCTAATTTATAAGGGGAAAAGAAATAAGTCAAAACTTTGTCTTTTTGATCAGCTCAATGAGTATATTACTGTTGATCTCATCATTAAAATTAGTTTTTTTGTTTAAAAACTGTTACTTTTGCAGATGGAGGCCGACGAAGAAGAAGACAGATGATCTAGGTTTAATTTTTGGGCAGTCATGATTATTACCAAACACAAAAGAGATATAAACCTGTTTGTGCATCAATTAGGAGCTGCTCTCGCTGTATCTTTCGCCGGACTTCTCTTTTCTCGATTTAGAAAGAATACAAAAAAAGCGGACCCACTTTGCCTCCTCATCGACCTCAATCATCTGGTTTGTGTTTCTGTCTTGTTGCCTCTTTTGAATTATACGATTCCATTGATGTTTACACATTCATAAATTTAATTTGTAAAGAGGATTTTTGCTGATTTTGCAGATCATGGTTACAGTGACTGGTCCAACAAATCCATTGATGTAAGTTAAAATTTCTCTATCAATATGACCAGTTTGTGCTAGAAGTTGCTATTTTTAGTTTTGACTTCTGATCTATAGATTGTTCATTTGGTCTCTGATTCAGTTTAGTTACATTAATGTTTGAAGTTAGTGGAATTTGAGACCATTTTACTGGAATTTTGATCTGAATCTGTGGGTTTTTTTCTTTTACCGGAATTTGAAGAGGAAGTGAAGAACTTAGATTTGTTAGTCGGAAATGAATGCGAAACGCCAAGGTCGGATATATCTGCTCCTTTAGCATTTCCGAGCAAAGAGGAAGCAGACCATGAGAATGAGATTAAGCGGTTGCAAAACACGGTTAGAGAACTTCGTGAGAGAGAGAGGTGTCTTGAGGACAAGTTGTTAGAATACTACAGCCTCAAGGAGCAGCAAAAGATTGCAATGGAACTTCGAAGTAGATTGAAACTAAACCAAATGGAGACTAAAGTTTTCAATTTCAAAATCAAGTCTTTGCAAGCTGAGAACGAGAAACTCAAGGCTCAATGTTCTGAGCATTCAAAAATTGTGTTGGAGCTTGATGTAGCCAAGTCTCAGGTTCAGGTGCTTAAGAAGAAACTGAACATAAAAACTCAACAATACGTAGAGCAGATCATGTCGCTTAGAGAATAAGTGGCGAGACTGCAAGAAGAAGAGATCAAAGCGGATAAGTTGATGCAGAGGTTAAGGGATTTGGAAGGTGAGATCAACGAGCTTAGGGATTTGAACACGAGATTACATTTTGAAAATTTCGAACTTGCTGAGAAGCTTGCATCTGTTCAAATCATAGCCAATTCAAAGCTTGAGGACTCGGAAGAGGTATTATTCAAAATTGCATCCTCAAGTTCTTAGACTTGCTCCAAAAGAAATGATCTTGATTTCAAAATTTTTTTGTTGCAGATTGAGACATTACGAGAAGACAGTAATCGATTGAAAAACGAAAATGAAGAACTGAAGAAGGAACTCGAGCAGCTTCAAGGGGATCGATGCACTGACCTCGAGGAGCTCGTTTATCTCAGATGGATAAACGCTTGCTTAAGATATGAGCTAAGGACTTACCAGCCTCCTGCGGGTAAAACCGTTGCCAGAGATCTTAGTACTACGCTAAGTCCTACTTCAGAAGAGAAAGCTAAGCAGCTGATCCTCGAATACGCACATAGCGAAGGGCACGAGGATGATACTACCGATTATGATCAATGATCATCTTCTCAGGATGAATCATCAATGATCACTGAATCAATGTTTTTAGATGATTCTTCTGTTGACACTCTGTTTGTGACAAAAACAAAAAAGTCAGGGAAGAAGAAACTTATGCATAAGCTGATGAAGATCTTGCACGGTAAAGATAATCAAGACTGTAAGAAGAGAGCTGGTTCATCGAAAACCAGAAGGAAGCAGAGGTGCATCATCCACAAAAGATGCATCGATAGGAGCAAATATAAGTTCAGCACAGGTTCCTACAGCACTTTCATCCATTCCGCTACATAGCTAATCCCAAGAAACAAGCTACAGCACTGGGAAGCATCTCTGCTCTAACAAAATGTTGAACCAGTGGCATACTAGGACCATTTTGAGTGCTCTTAAGAGATCTCTCGCACACCTTTGAAATTTGTTACATCATATGAAAAGGACCAACATGAATAAGAAAACTAACACACAAAAACATAGCATATACTCAGCTACATACCACAAGGCTGCCATCTTCTAAAACAGAGGTATAACGTAACAGCCAGAAATCGCGAGGTGGGGCCAATGTGGTTGGCGCATAGAGCTGCAAAAGTCTAGAGAACAGTGGTCATTATTTTCAACAATGAGAAAATAATATATTATCAAGCACATATAAGATCTTGTTAGGTAATTCGAATGTGATTAGGATTAGGATTTCTATCATTAGAGAGTTCTAATAGAAATAGGAGTTGTCTATTTTCCTATAGGAATAGGAGTTGTCTATCCCTATAAATAAGAAGTTAGGTTGAGAGATGTTCAACAAACTTAGAGACAAAGGTTTTAGTTTTGAGAAGTTTCTAAAACCTAGTAAAAGATAATTTGTTCTTTTACATAAGTTCTTCTTTGAGATTTCGGTATTAAGATCATACGATCACATTTGGTATCAGAGCTTGAGTTTAATCAAACATTCTTGAGCGGAGTGAGACCAGAAACATGGAAGGAGCCATCGTCGCAGCACCACAGGAGAAGGAACCCAAGATCTCGTCAGTTCAATGTCCAATGCTCACCGCCACTAATTACACCGTGTGGGCGATGAGAATGAAGGTAACATTGAAGGTTCATGAAGTTTGGGAAGCGGTAGAACCAGGCACAACGGATGCAAAGAAGAATGTCATCGCAATGGCCTTACTCTTCCAATCTATCCCCGAAAATTTGATCTTGCAAATCGGCGAGTTAGAAGAGGTTCAAGCTATATGGGAAGCAATAAAATCTCGATACTTAGGGAGCAGACCGAGTGCGAGAAGCAAGACTTCAAACTCTTGTCTCAGAATTCGATCGTTTGACAATGAATGAAACCGAAAATATTGATGATTTTGCAGGGAGGATCTCAAGTTTAGCTTCTAGATCAGCTGCCCTAGGACAAAACATCGAAGAGCATAAGCTTGTTAAGAAATTCTTGAACAGTTTGCCAAGAAGCAAGTTTATTCACATCGTTGCTTCATTAGAGCAAGTTCTAGATCTCAAAACAGTTGGTTTTGAAGACATAATTGGTAGGTTAAAAGCCTACGAAGAAAGAATAGGAGAAGAAAACCAAAGAGTTGATCAGAACAAACTCTTATTTAATGCCTCCTACGAGCAAGCTTCAAGAGGTGGTTTTAATGGCCGGACTAGAGGCCGAGGAAACCGTGGAAGGAGCCGTGGAAGAGGACGATTTAACGCACAACAAAGAAATAACAATGATCAGAATCAAAACAAAGAAAAACAAAAAAAGGATCGATCATATGTTACTTGTTGGCGTTGTGAGAAGAAGGGACACTTCGCTAATATGTGTCCAGAAAAAGGTAAGAATCGCCATGAAACGAACCTAGCAGAAACAGAGGAAGCCGATGCAGCCCTTTACATGCACGAGATAATATTTTTGAATGAGCAAAAAATATTTCCAAGCAAATACGAAGAAGAAGAAGCGAGTAAACTAAGCACTTGGTATTTGGATAACGGTGCGAGTAACCATATGACGGGAAAGAGATCCTATTTTTCGGAATTAAACGAAAACATAAGAGGAAAAGTCAAGTTCGGAGATGAGTCATGTGTAGACATCAAAGGAAAGGGATCGATAATAATCCAAGCAAAAACCGGTGAACAAACAATCATCAAAGACATCTATTGGATTCAAGACCTTAAGAGTAATATCATAAGCCTAGGACAGGCTACGGAAGCAGGATGCGATGTAAGGTTAAAAGAAAACTACCTTACCATGCACGATTTCGATGGTATACTACTCATGAAAGTACTTCGATCTCCTAATCGTATGTACAAGATACAACTTACGATTGGAGTTCCGGAAAATTTACTCACCAAACTTGATGACGAAGCTTGGCGTTGGCACGCAAGGCTAGGACACGTTAACTTTAAAACGATGTCAACAATGTCCAAGAAGAAGCTAGCTCATGGGTTACCCAACTTTGAAGACGAGAAGAGAATATGCGAGTGCTGCCTTATAGGAAAACAAACCCGACAACCGTTCCCGCAAGCTACAAAATTCAGAACAAAACAAAAGTTAGAACTAATTTATGGTGACTTGTGCGGCCCAATCACACCATCAACCACAGCAAGAAATCGATACATATTTGTATTGATTGATGATTTCTCAAGATACATGTGGACCATCTTGTTAAAGGAGAAAAGTGAAGCTTTCGAGAAATTCAAGAAATTCAAAAGCTTGGTGGAGAGTGAAACGGGGGAGAGAATCAAAATGTTTCGAACCGATAGAGGGGGAGAGTTTACTTCTATCGATTTTCAAACATTTTGTGAAGACAGTGGCATCTCAAGACAGCTCACCACACCCTACACACCTCAACAAAACGGTGTAGTTGAACGACGAAATCGCACTTTGCTTGAGATGACGAGGAGTATTTTTTTAAAAATGGGAATGCCGAATCACCTATGGGGAGAAGCAGTAAGACACACCACTTACTTGATCAATAGAGTGACTACGAAAGCCTTGAATGATCAAACTCCATACGAGTCATTCAAAGGAAACAAGCCAAACTTGGATCACCTTAGAATCTTTGGTTGCAAGGCATTTGCAAGGGTAGAAGCGATCAACTTGAAGAAGTTGGATGATCGATCTAGACCTCTTGTATATCTTGGAACGGAACCAGGGACGAAGGCTTACCGACTTTACAACCTTTTTACAAGTAAAATCTATGTGAGTCGAGATGTAGTCTTCAACGAGGCAAGTGGCTGGGAATGGAATAAGTCATGCGATAATGATCAAAATATAGCGCCTGGAATGTTCACAATGGTTTGGAGAGAAACCATAGATGATGGGACAAACATTCGTTCAATCATTAAAGATGGAACCAGATTTGTTTCGAGCTCTGTTCCAAACAGAGAAGAAGACTTTGTTTCTACGAATAGATAGAGAAACTCGAAAACTCTCTCTCCTCCAAGCAGTTCCTCACCTCGGAATTCGCAAAGGAGTATCGAAGGTCCAGAGGAGATTTCGCAAGGCCTTGATCACGAAACCAACTCAGTTCTGAGAAGATCAAGCCGCGAAAAAAGCAGACCTAAATACCTAGAAGATTACGTGTTACTAGCAGACATACTTGGCGAAGAACTTCTGCTTAGTATCGATGGAGAACCGAGCACATTTCATGAAGCTGAAGATTCAAAAGAATGGATGGAAGTAGCACAATCTGAGATAGATTCAATTAACAAAAACAAGACATGAGAGCTAGTTAACAAACCATCAGGCGTGAAACCAATTGGATTAAAATGGATTTTCAAAATCAAGAAAAATTCAGATGGAAGCATCAACAAATACAAAGCTCGTCTTGTAGCAAAGGGATATGTTCAAGAGCATGGAATCGATTACGATGAGGTGTTTGCGCCTGTAGCTCGACTAGAGACTATCCGGTTTCTTTCTTCCCTCGCCGCAACAGGAGGTTGGGAAATACATCATCTTGATGTCAAGAATGCGTTTCTACATGGTGAGTTAAAAGAAACGGTCTATGTACTTCAAACGGATGGATTCGTAAGAGAAGGAGAAGAAAGAAAAGTCTACAAACTCTACAAAGCTTTATACGGACTAAAACAAGCTCCGAGAGCTTGGAACACCAAGTTAGATCAGATTCTACGAGGAATGAAGTTCGAAAAATTCTCCAAGGAACATGCGGTATATCGGAAAACAGAGCATGATCAAGATCTTATAGTGGCAGTGTATGTCGACGACTTATTCGTCACAGGAACATCGTTGAAAATCATACTAGATTTCAAGAAAGGAATGGCTAGCGAATTTGACATGACAGATCTTGGAAAGCTTACATATTATCTTGGAATCGAGTTCTCTCAAGGTTCTAATGGGATTACTTTGAAACAAGAAGCATATGCGGCAAAGATAATTAAAGAAGCTTCAATGGAGTTATGTAATCGAGCGCATATACCTTTGGAATCAAGTTTAAAGCTACACAAAGCTGAAGATGAAGAAGAAATAGACACCACAAATTACCGGAAAATCATCGGGTGTTTAAGGTACTTACTACACACACGTCCGGATCTTTCTTATTCGGTTGGCATGTTAAGCAGATATATGCAGAGCCCTCGGACGTCACATGGAGCAGCCATGAAACATGTGTTGAGATATTTACAAGGAACTAAGAGCTATGGTCTTAATTTCAAAAGAGAAGGATACAAGAAGCTAATAGGCTTCAGCGATAGCAGCCACGACATAAACCTGGACGACGGGAAGAGCACGGCTGGTCATGTCTTCTACTTCGGAACATCACCAATCTCGTGGTGCTCTCAGAAATTTCCCACGGTCGCGTTATCTTCCTGCGAAGCAGAGTTCATGGCGGCAACGGAAGCGGCAAAGCAAGCAATATGGCTTCAAGACCTTCTATGTGAAGTAACGGGTTGGAAGCATGAAAGTGTGACATTGTTACTCGATAACAAATCCGCAATAGCCTTAACCAAGAACCCTGTTTTTCACGGCCGGAGCAAACACATCCACAAGAAATATCATTTTATTCGAGAGTGTATCGAAAATGGACAAATCAATGTGGAGCATGTTTCCGGAGAAGAACAACGAGCAGATATTCTCACAAAACCTCTAGCTCGAGTCAAGCTTGCCGAAATGAGAAGTCTAATAGGAGTTGAAGATCTTCGAAGCTCAAGTGTTCGAATTACGGGGGAGAATGTTAGGTAATTCGAATGTGATTAGGATTAGGATTTCTATCATTAGAGAGTTCTAATAGAAATAGGAGTTGTCTATTTCTCTATAGGAATAGAAGTTGTCTATCCCTATAAATAAGAAGTTAGGTTGAGAGATGTTCAACAAGGTTAGAGACAAAGGTTTTAGTTTTGAGAAGTTTCTAAAACCTAGTAAAAGATAATTTGTTCTTTTACATAAGTTCTTCTTTGAGATTTCGGTATCAAGATCATACGATCACAGATCTTACTACTAACCTGCATATAAAGCTGCTCAATGTTTCCACCATTGGCTGTTGGCAACACGTTCATAACATCAACAGCTCGGCATTCGCGGAACCATGAAGGCCAATCTTTGACGATCTCTGCAACCTTGAAAAATTGAGGAAACAGATTAATATTACTATGTAAACACATGTTGATATCTTTCTTGATGGAGCTTTTGGAAAAATTCATGGTGACATACATTGCTTTTATCGCCATAATAAGTGGATATTTTTTAGAATTGTCTCCCATCATTGAGAAGAGACAAACAAATCCAGTGGTCACGCATGTTCCAGGAGGTTTGAAGTTATGTGGCTTTATGTTTACATAGAGTCAGATAGGTTCGAAGGATTTGCATTTTGGACAGTTTTGTTACTGTTGTTATTGAAGAAAATATTCATCGGTGAATTTTACGCGTCGTCCAAAGGCTATCCAGCGTCAACAATCAAACAAATCACTGAATCAGTGGACAATAGAAACTCAAAGTTTATTAGAGTTTTTTTTCCTTAGTTTTTGGCGCGGGGCCTTTTTTTGTCGCGGATGTAGCAAGGCAATTTAGAAACTTCAAAAGATCTTCATTCTTTTTAATAATATTGTTTTATTAATTAAAGTTTATCTACAGTTTTGAAATTTAAAATATATTAAGTTATATTCATTTTATGATTTGATTAATAAAGTTACAAATTTTCTCCAAAAAATTTACATTATTCATGTATTCGCGAAATCAATAATAAATCTAGTATTAGTGACGTTTCGACCACATTGAAATTCCATATTATAATAAATCAGCAACGTCTAATCGGAAGCGGATGAACGATATAAAAAGACAAAAACAAAATATAAAACAGCCGTAAATGCCAAATGTAAATAGAACATTTTCTTTTGTCCGGTGTTTGTAATTTTAGAAAAATATTTTATGAAAAAATCAAAATAGTATATATTTTGAAAACATGGTTTTTGTTTTCTAAAAAAAAAATCATATGTTGAAAGAAGGAAAAAAATATTCATATGTTTAAAATGAACATAATTATTAAGAGAAAATCCCATACAAAAATTTAAAGTGGCAAACACTTCTACTTATTTTTTATTTTCACTTTAAACCTACAATGTAAATGTTTTGTTATTTTAAACTTTCAAAGTTATATTCTGATTCACACAAACACTTCAGATTCTAGAACATTTAACTTTGTTGACGGAAAAATTAATATATATACCATGTAAGCATGCTATATATGTGCTATATGACAACCAAAATGATCCAAAATTAACTGTTTCGCCAAGGAAATTAATTTTTTCGTGATCAGAAGTAGAAGTGTTAGTGTGAAGTGGAATGCCACTTTGAGAATTTAAATTAGCAAAATTTTCATTTTTGAGATTCAAACAGAGAATCAAAAACCTTGACATCTAGGAGTAGCGTTATCACCAGCTTTTTCATGGAACCCAACGATCTTGTGACCTTCCTCCTTAAGTTCGAAAAATTCCCCAGCGGCCAACCCAAATGGCTGAGACCTTCTCTTGTTAGTCTTGAACGTTAGACTCGTCATCACTTCAGCTTGAGCTCCAAAGACTTTATCATAGTAACCTTCCACCGAAGTGATGTACTCACTTGGATAATCAAGCTCAAACTACAAAAAGACATGAAAAGAAGAGGACAATTAGGTCAAGAATTCAATTCTGGGGAGAAAACAAGAAACATATCAGAGAGTTTAACAGAGAAGTACCGTTCAGTTACAAGTAATGTTTGTTTCCGTGACCATCACCGATGATTACTTGAGAGCCTTTGTTGTACTCAAACGTTACGAAAGCTACACCATCGTTTCCTTGACCTACAAGTATCTTTCTAACACCATCGAAAGCACCATCATCCCAAGAAGCTCCTCCAGTACCACCTCTTCCTTGTAGCTTCTTAGCAGTAGAAGGAGTCAATGGAGTAGTCGAAGTTGTAACAAAATAAGCACCAAGAGCATAAAAAACATCGCTAGCTTTCCCATGGTATCCAGCAAGTTTCCCTCCATTACCATTTTTAAGTTCGAATGTCTTCTCTGTCACCATTCCAAAAGACTGTGAGGTTTTGCCCTTAAAGGTCTTAAAGACAAGAGCAGTGACGATTTCGCGGTTAAAACCAAAGACATTGTCGAGAGAACCTTCAGTTGATGTGATGTAATCATCTGAATCAACCTCAAACTCCTCTGTTCCTAACAATGTCATTTTCCATGCTCTCTTGTCTCTTTTCTCCCGTCCTTTTCGTATTCGAACTTGACATAAGCTACACCGGAATCGCCTTGACCAATGTCAACCTTTCTTACATGATCAAAAGCACCATCGTGGAATGTTTCTCCACCGTTTCCTCCTTGAGCTTCCACTTTGTTGGGAGGAGTTAAAGAGGAATGGTTAAGTACAAAGTAAGTTCCAGGAGAATTGAGATTCAATTCGGTGAATCTAGTGAAGCCAATGATCTTCTTATCCTTAACTTGAAGAGAAAATGGTGTACCATCTTCCTCAGATAACTTGTAACCAAAGAAATCAGAAATGTTCTTGTCGGTTTTAAACTTAATTCCTTGAAAGACATTGGAAGAATCGTACCAACTCTCGGCATAAACTAGAGACTCATCGGGATGATTGCTTACCACAACCTGCAGAAATTTTAGACAAAAATTATATCAACATGTGAGTAATGTCTATATAAACACTCGAGAGTGTAACCAAAAATAACTGATAACGCACCGTTGAAATGATATTTTTACCCTTAACACCATGATAAGGTCTTTCCTTGGTCGCTCCTTTTTCGATTATCGAACTTGATTTGATCAATTCCTCCATTACCAGATAAAATGTAGATCTTGGTCACACTGTTATTGAAAGGAGTCAAGGAGGAGATGGGTGCAAAATAAGCTCCAAGAGAATTGAGATGAGTATCAGCGAATCCATGAAAGCTAATGATCTTCTTGTCCTTTACTTGAAGTGAAAATTGAGTTCCAT
This sequence comes from Cardamine chenopodiifolia, assembly GCA_963922655.1. Taxonomy (NCBI): domain Eukaryota; kingdom Viridiplantae; phylum Streptophyta; class Magnoliopsida; order Brassicales; family Brassicaceae; genus Cardamine; species Cardamine chenopodiifolia. The sequence continues at coordinate 17,869,812 of OZ000483.1, forward strand.
CTCCAGAAAATACATATCCAAAGTACTGAGATGTGTTTTTGTTGGATTGAAACTTGAGTCCTTGAATGACATTGAAAGAGTCATACCAACCCTCCACGGAAACGAGGTACTCCTCCGGATGACTAATCACAAACTGTAAAATTCCCCCAAAAAATCGGAATATCAATAATTTAATTTAATGTAATGGACAATTCGATTAACGGTTTGATTTCAGTTTGGTTATTTCGAAACTGAAACCAAATAATGGTTTGGTCTGATGCAATTTTTTGTTTGGTTCCATTACGGTTTAGTTAAAAAAGCTTAAGAATATGATAAATAAATAATGATTTAAGTTTCTATTACATTTATATGATATGTCATATGATTAAATATATTTTAATATACATACATAAAATATTAACTTTATCAAATTTTGGTTTAATAATGATTATAGTTTTGTGGGTTTAACTAGTATAAAAGAAATCAACTTACAAACAAATTTGTCTTTGGTTTCGATCAAACATTTTGGTTTGATTCGGTTTAGAAATTTTTCGTTTTTCATATGACATATCTTTATATTTCACCTAGAATAAACAACATTCGAAAGTAATAGTAGCATTGAAGAGAAAAAGACAACTCACGGATGAAATAAAACTTCTATCCTTCACACCATGAAACGGTCCATCTGTTGGCATTCCGTATTTGACATAACAGAACTTGATTTGAGCAATGCCTAGACCACCAGCTGCAATGTCTATCTTCGTCACACCATCGTGACCGGCTTCATCATCCTATTGATTACCTCCTTCTCCTCCTTGTGCTTCCAATTTTTCGGGTACTCCGGTCGACATTCTTCAGCCTTTTTTTTTCTTTTCTGAAATTATAAAGTTATTATTTTATTGTAGTCATAGAATGTATATATATTTTACATTTTGATGGTATTATTTTTTAAGTTCTTTGAAATCTAGTTAGTAATAACTAGTTAGAGAAAAAAAGAAACATCTTATTACACAAAGTAACGAACCTTAAAGGGAAAAAACCAATCCCAAAGTAAGGTCAAAACTGATCTAATCGGTAAAGCCGGAAAAAGAGCTGAGTTTAACGGCAAGAAGCTCCTTTAGAAGTAGTAACAGAAAAGGTCCACATGTTCTAAATAGATCATTCTGAGTTATTTGGCTTTCACGGATGATGTCCCCCCACGGATAAAGTCTATGGAACTTGCAGCATAGGGACAAGTCCTTGTCCCACCTCCTGGATTACTACAAAAAAAGGTTCTAGTGATCGTTGTGTTCCGCATGCTGGATCACAAAGCCATTTTATGACTATTCTATGTTTTCCAAAAGCCATTTCATGAATTCAATACTCGTAAAAAAAACGAGCAATAATGAGAAAAAACATATAGAGGAGATGAGAAAGAGTAACCTGAGTAAAGAGAGGAAGACGAGGAGTAGAGTTAGTTGGCAGGTTGTGGATTGCGATAGGTGAATGGTGCGATATTTATTAAGCCATTTTTCTGATATGTTTTTCTTTGGTTAACGTTTTTGGGATAAATTTAAATTAATTTTTAATATTTATTTTTAAAATAACCATTTTTTTGCGCTGTTCAATTTATATATATTTTTCGTTAAAAATTATTATTTTCCTACAACTAAATATTATTGCTAACATTCATTAAGTGATATGAACAATATACATAAAAATAAATGATAACATATACACAAACAATTTTTCAAATCTAGAAGTAGTTGAAAGTTAAAATGTCTTGAAATTAAATTTTAAATTCTAAACTATTTGATGATGTAATTTAATATCGGACACGACAAAAAGTTATATATTGTATAATTAGAGAGATTTGAAGCTTGCCGAAGATATTTTTTGATTGGAAGGAGAAACCAAATGCAAAAAGTTATCCCCGATTGGAAGATAATCAATCCACAAACATTATTTGATTACACACACAATGTAAACAAAATAACAAACACATTCGTAGCTCTTTTAAGTCTCACAAACCAAATCCATCCCTTGATGCAACATACCACACTTATGTGACCCTCACAAACTCACCAACACATGAGCGGCTTTAAGAAGAGTCTACGACCAAGTTATCTAAATATAGACAAACCAAACCAAGCAAGAGTGTTAACTCTTAAAGTCTCAAACCAAATCCCTCACTTACTGTAACATACCACACTTACGAAACTCACAAACTCACCAACACTTAGCGGTCTTAAGCAGAGTCTATACCATAGAAAAAGATGTCATCATAACGACCATTGGTCGGAGACTTCCCTCCATACATCAACAAACCTTTCTTTCCATCAATGGACACACTCGTGGATGCGCACCATCCACGCGGACTATGACCTTCCTCAAGCTTCTCCCACATCAAACTCTCAGTGTCCAACACGAAAGCTCCACCAGTTAATATCCCTGGTCCCAAATGAGCCTTTGGGTCCATTTCAACCTCACCTCCAGATATAATTATATATTTCCCCAAAACCGCTATCGAGAAAACGCTCCTCGCCCACGGCTTTTCGCCCCTTGTTTCCACTTTACTCCACTTACTTTTAACGGGATCAAAGCAATGAACATCATCCATTTCAATCCCGCTAAATCCATACACAACCCAAATCTTTCCCTGCACAACTGCGAGTCCTGGTCCTCCTCTCGCTTTGCAAGACTCTCCTGGATTCGGAAGCTCAATCCACTTTTGATCAACAATGTTAAACGCATGAAGTGTATTGAGACGGTCCGTACTAATACTCACTCCACCAAAGACATAAACGTTTTTTTCATCAGCAGCCATCGCGTGGAAGCTACGTGGTGCAGGTCCTTTATTGACATGAGTTATGAGTTTCCACTCGCTTTTAACCGTGTCATAAGAGTAGAAACCGTTGTAATTACGGTGGCCATCGCGGCCACCAAAAACGTAGAGTGTAGTGCCGATGGCTACCATGCAAACGCCTAAGCAAGCGAGGTCAGGGACGTCACCGTTTTGATCAGCAAACGACCATGTGTGAGTCTTGAAATCGAAGACATAGAGATGTCGATCGATGTGGAAATTTGGCGTTAACTCTCCTCCAAAAGAATACATTTTGTCTCCAACCATGGCTATAGCGTGCGAGCATCTTGGTCCAGGTCCATGTCCATTTGATTTTTGCTCCACCTAACAATAATAATCACCGCATGTTTTATACACATCAAATAATAATAATCTTCACTATGACTATTAATTATTACGAGCACTCGGTCTACGAATATGATCTGATCTGAAAATTTTGAACCAAATTCGAATTAAAATTTATCTTTAAAATATGAAATTTTCAATAGATTAAATGGTACTTCTAGTGTACAACGATAAAGCCAAATAACATTAATCTAATTAATTTTCTATTAAATATATTTTTATGTATATTTTCTATAATTGTAAACAATATTTAATATTGAAAACCAAAATAAAGCGTAAAAATTAGGAAATTTCCAACCCGAATAATCGAATGTTCAGCCCTACTATATACCTGAATCCACTTGCCACGCAACATCGGGGCAGACGAAAGAGACATATAAGCTCCGATAGAATGAAGATATTTGCTCGAACTTCCATGAAAACCGGTGATTTTACCGCCTTCGAGCAAGAAGAAAACATTTGAAGTCATTCCAAACGGCTGAGAAGTTATTCCCTTGAATGTCTTAAATATAAGAGACGTTATAATTTCTGCCTTCGTGTTCGAGTCTAAGGTGATTTTGTCGTAGTAAACTTTAACAGATGTGATGTAATCATCTGGATCAACCACAAACTGCCCAAAAAAAAAAAACCAACTCTCAATTCATAAGTAATCCATTATTATAAAAAAAAAAAAAAATTCTGAAGTCAAAAACGAAACCTGTAATCAAACTTACCTCCTCTATTCCGAGTTTTGTACTTATCCCATGACCGTCTCCGGCGAGCAACTCCGATCCTTTATTGTACTCAAACTTGACAAAAGCAACACCGGAGCCACCTTGACCTATATATACCTTCGTCACATTATCATGAACACCATCGTCCCAAGAAACTCCTCCGTTTCCGCCTTGTGCTGGAAGTGTAAAGGAAGGACTTATCGGAGTAGGTGGTGTCGCCGAGGGAGTTATATATGTTCCTAAAGAATGGAGAACATTGCTTGCTCGTCCATGAAACCCGACAATTTTGCCTCCTTCGAGTATAGATTTGTTTCCAGAAACCATTCCAAAAGGCTGAGAGGTTTTGCCTTTGAATGTGTTGAAGATGAGAGATGTTATGATATCACCCGGTGTTCCAAATATTTTCTCATAGTAAACTTCAACAGATGTGATATAGTCATCCGAATCAACCTCGAATTCCTCTGTTCCTAACAATGTCATTTTTCCATGCTCTCTTGTCTCTCGTTTGCCACTTTTTTCGTATTCGAATTTGACATAAGCTACACCGGAATCGCCTTGACCAACGTAAACCTTTCTTACATGATCAAAAGCACCATCGTCAAATGTTTCTCCACCATTTCCTCCTAAAGCTTCAACTTTGTTGGGTGGAGAAGTCAAGGAGGAAGAACCTATGTCTAATCCGCTTCCTCCAGTGTTAGATCCTGTCCCGCCAGTGCTTCCACTACTTGTGGAAGCTGGATCAGGAATAGGAGTAAGAGGTTGAACTGGCGCGGGAGCGGGAGCAGGAGTGGGAAGAGCGGGAACTGGAACTGGCGCGGGAGCGGGAGCAGGAGTGGGAAGTGCGGGAACTGGAACTGGCGCGGGAGCGGGAGCAGGAGTGGGAATTGGAGCGGGAACGGGAATTGAAGCGGGGGCTGGAGACGGAACTGAGGCAGGAGCTGGAGCTGGAGCTGGAACAGGATTTGGAGTGGGAAGAGGGGCGAAATGTGCACCGAGAGCATCAATAACATCACCGGACCGACCACAAAACCCGACAAGTTTAAAACCTTTTTCCTGGTACACAAATTTCCTACCAACCACAGTTCCAAAAGCAGGAGAGGTTCTTCCTTTTGATGTCTTAAACATAAGTGACGTAAGGTAGCGAAAGCAATCGATGGTTCCCTCCACTAATGTAATGTGTTCATTAGGATAATCCACCACAAACTGTAACAAATTTTTTAAAAACATTTAAACATTTATTTTTTCATAATATCACGAGACAACACAAATAATTTACATCAAGATACCTCTTGTGGAGCTTCTTGTCTCTTCCCATGAGCATGTGGTACCATTCTTTCGCCTTTCGCATACTCAAACCTGACATAACTCACAAACTTACCACGTCGTCCAACGAGCACTTTTCTAACACCATCAAAAGCGCCATCGTCCCAAGCACTCCCTCCAGTCCCACCTTGAAGTTGAAAGTGCTTAAGAGGAGAACTCACAGAGAAGAAGTGAGGTCCAATGGCATCAAGAGCTTGACCAGAACGTCCATGGAAACCAAGAAGCTTTCCTCCATTTTTACCCTCAAGCATGAATTCTCTCCCTGCTGGATTTCCAAGTAGAGTCGTCTCACCGAATATCGGAGAGGTTCTTCTATAGGTAGTTTTGAAGATTAGCGATTTGATTAGCACTGTTTCATAGTTGGAAACATGATCGTAGCTTCCACCAACGGCTGTGATATATTCATTCGGATAATCCAATGAAAACTGGATTCATTTTCCACAAAAAATAATTATAGCTTCAAAGGTGTTATAAAAACCGATTGAATAATAACAAAGTCACTTTTTATTCACTACCTCTTTTAGTCCCCCGCGAATCGTCCCGTGCTCACGAGTTTGGAATTTTCCGTCCTTTTCGTATTCGATCTTGATGTAAGTAACACTATGATCGCCTTTTCCGACAGTTATTTTCTTCACACCATCGAAAATACCATCGTCGAATGCTCCTCCCATGTTCCCACCAACCGCTCCCACCTTTTCGGACATTGTTTCCATCTTCTAACTTTAGAGAAAACCTGAAGATGGACACTCTTTTTCAAAACCAGAGGCCAAAACAAAACAAAAAACACACACTATGGAACAAGAAACAACAAGCAGAATGGTTCAATTCCTTGGTAAAGATAAAAAGAGGAAGAAGTAGTAACACAAACTCTCGTCGTTTTTTAGGTATAAAAAATGTCAACAGAGACGATCTTAATTACCCTAAAGCTTAAATAGTTATTTATTTTTTCTATTGAAAATCTTAGCGAGGAACAAAAAGAAGGATAATTGAGAGACAGACCCTAGCGAGGTCGGAGAAGAGATGTGAGTGAGAATGATGTTGGATTTGGGTAAGTGCCACTCCCTATTTATTGACACTCCTTTTTCAGTTTTTAGTTTTTACATTCACACTCTTCACCCACTTTTTCATTCATTCATTCATCATGACACGCTTCACGCCATGCCATGAACCATGCACGTACATATGTGCTTTCTTATCATGACATTATTGATTTGCCTATTTAACCTTTTGTTTCTTCTTTATCATTTTTTTGCCTTTTTTCTTCTTTATCATCGAACACTTTTTTTTACTATATTTAAAATCGATAAACCTAAATTTTACTTTTCCTTAGGAATTGAAATTTTTTTGAACTATGGTATTTAGAAAGATCATAAGTTTTATATTATCCTAATTATTATTTATTATATTTAATTCGTATTATATAAAGCTAGATCCATTTCATAACATTTTGACACATGTCTCTTCAGCCTATATATCAAGTTATCAACCAAGAGACAAAGTGTTGGACTTTAAATTATATAACAACATAAATTAATAAACATTAGGTTAGTAAGAAGTAAGAAAAAAAAACATATTTGTCGTGGAAAAATATTTGTATAATTTATTTTGTTTTATTAATATTTGAGTGACACAAGGTAAAAATATTACTTATGAAATGAAATTACAACATGTATAAAATATAGTTTTAAAATAATGTTAGATTTACATTCGTTTCAAATAATGTTAGATTTACATTCGTTTCAAATCTCTACTTTGGAAGGATAAATTACGTCCAAAAATGGGTATTATAAATGTTTGATCCCAGACCGAGAAAGACTATGAGCCTAGATCCGGAACTTTCTTGTTAACAATATTAACTATATATATGTATGAACACCTATTTGATATGGTGCACATATTATTTAGATATGAAGACTGGCTTTTAATGACTGATATAGAGTGCATATGACTGAAATTCGATTTATTTATGATGGAAGATATATTTAAGTTTTATTGTGAATTAAAGTGCATGTAACTGAAATTCTGTTTGAAAAGATTTACCAATCAAAATTCAAAACGAGTGTATGAGTTATTCATTTCAATAAAATTTTACATATATTTCTTATACAGATGTATATACATGGATCCAAATCTAGTCCTCCATCTGTTTCATAAAAATAGATGTTCAGTACTCTACCACTAAATAGTAATTACATTGTTTATTTTAAGTTTTTAACTAATATAAAACATATTTTTTAAGAAAAAATAAATTTCCTAAAATATCTATCTTCAAAAAACGCATAGAGTAATTTATAAAATGCATTAAATATAATTATCAACAGTTATTATAAATTTTATAATAATTATTTGAAATGCTTTTAGAAGTGAGGGGAAAAGCAACATGCGAGGTGAACTGTCCAATACTTAATGTAGGAGTACATTATAGGTCCTCGTGGAAATATAGAGAAAGTTGTTTTGAATCTTTTTACTCGTAGAGATGTCAACTAGGATCAACAACAGACAGAGTCGGATTTGAAAAGAGGGCGATCAGGGATGTTGCTTCGGTTTAGTTTTCTTCCGGTTTAATCTTTTTGGTTCTTCTCTGGTTCATCGGATCTTTTGTAACTTAGTTCAGTTCTAACTTTCCCTAACTAAGCCCATTTTGAGATGTAATGTATTTATTTTATGCACCATAAATGAAAAAAGAAGAAGAGAAGAAAATAATATTTTTAATAAAAAAAAGAACTAGGATAACACCCGAAATCTGGCATTACACGAGTCTACAAAACACTGAGTTAGAGTTTAAGAAGTGGTGGAGCCAAAATTTTATTTTACCAGAATCAGAAAAATATATCAAACATTGATCAGTAAATTGTTAGAAAATCTACAACGATTATATTATACGTTCACTCGTAACTTTTTATTAGTGTTTCTTACTTTCATTTGTTACATTATCAAAGTAACTCTTTTTTCGATAAAACAAATTAAAACAGTTATTTAAAAACCAATAACCGATGTGATTTTGTAGTGCAATTTTTATAATCTTCGTCTCTATAAAATGTCTCGATGATTGTAGTAGCAAAAAAGAAAATCAAAACTAATTTCAATCTAAACAAATCAAGCATAATTCATAATATTTATATTGGATCACAATCTAAACGTGAGCCCAAGTAAACAAAACCGTGCCTAAAGTTTTAGGCACCTAAGATGAACCAACACGTATATATTTTAGTAAAATATGATAATAAACGTTATTTTTAATCTGTAAAAATAATGCGTATGGCAACACTTTTTTTGATATTGTATGATTGAAAAAAGATGTTACAGGAGCATAATCAAATTGGTCTGAGGATAGTGCGTTTGGTGATGAAGAGAGAGATGGTCACTAGGCAATAGATGCGATATATATGGACCCCAACCTGATGAAGCAAGGTACTGAATGTGTCGTGGAAGCCAACGATTTTGTGATATTCCTTCTCCAAGATGAAGCAAGGTACTGACTTTGTCGTGGAACCCAACGATTTTGTGATATTCTTTCTCCAAGACGAAGCAAGGTACTGACTTTTTCGTGGAACCCAACGATTTTTTGATATTCCTTCTCCAAAATGAAGGTGGAAGTAGATTCGAGTCCAAATGGTGGAGAGGTGCGTTTGTTGGTCATAATATTTGGATCTATCCAACCCTAGAAAAGGAGAGTTCATTACTTGGCAGGTTTTGGATTGCGGTAGGCAAATGTGCGACTCCTATTTAATTAACCATTTTTTCGGATATCTCTTTTTTTTGTTGTCTGATCAGTCTTCTTGGGATAAATTTAAATATGTTATTCTTGTCACAAATATTTTTCTCGCATTTACAATTCTTTTTTATCGTGTTAAAGGCATAAACGCATTTACATTTCTTTCCAAAGTAGGATACTCTCTGTCTCTTGACAATGACAGGAGTTGTGATTCTATAAAACGGTTACAATTCCTTGAAACGTGGGAGAAATGCCTTCGAAACAAAGAAATAAAAGTAACCATGAATTGATTGAATTCGTTATACTCGACAAAAAAATAACAATTATCAATGCGCACGTAACGGCTATTACTTATTACAATCGAAATTTTATTTACTTTAATACAAACAATAAAGTCTCAGAATCAATCTCATCATCTTCATTATATATTACCCTTCTCATTTTTATTTAGTCCTCTTTATTTTTAAAGGTGAATCATCTCATCATCTAAATAAGAAAATCTAGAGTTTTTTTTGCATATTTATAAAGATTTTTTTTTAAATGGACATTTGAAAATATTATTGTCAAATAAGGACTTCTTATATTATAGTTTTACATTTTAGGAGTCCCTATTTGACAATAAAATTGTCAAAATATTTATTTCAAAAACTGTCCCTATTTATAATTCAAATTTTTTTAAATGAATACAAATTATTCAACCAAGTATTTTAGATTTAAAACCATTTTCCTCAAACACAAATTTCCTACCAGCTACATTCCCAAAAGCAAGGAAGTTCTTCCTTTTGATGTTTTAAACGTAAGGTAACCATCGATGGTTCCTTCCACTAATTTAATGTGTTCATTAGGATAATCTACCAGAAAATGTAAAAAAAAATTTTAAAAAAACATTTGGTTTCTTACAATATCGTGAGACAACACAAGAATTTTTTTTTTAACACAAGGAATTTACATTAAGATATCTCTTGTGGAGCTTCTTGTCTCTCCCACATAAGCATTGTTACCACTGTTTCGCCTTTCACTTTCTCAAACATGACTTAACTCACAAACTTACCATTTCCTTCAACGAGCCCTTTTCTAACCCCATAGAAAGTGCCATTGTCCCAAGCACTCCCTCCATTCCCACCTTAATTGAGATTTAAACTTTTTAAGAAGAGAAAGATACATTTGATGAGAGTAAGAACACACAGATATTATGTAATAATTATAATACTTTTATAATAATAAAGTTATAATATACATCATTTATGTAAAGATACAATAGACCTTAAGTTTATGAAATTAAGATAAATATAAATTATACATTCACAAATAATTGTAAATTTCCTAAACTAAGATATTAACAAATACATATGTTCTTCCAATAATTGAATTCCAATCTCGGTTTGTAATTGCATATTATTTTGATTTGGTTTTGGTTGATTTCTCAATACCCCGTCATGTTCAAATAACACGTGTGAGATTAAACTGATTTTTAAAATATCAATGCAGTGTTAAATCAAGTCATCAGGTCATAAATGCAGTGTTATACCTTGGATCATCTTTGATATGTTTATATCCTGTAGTAATATCATACTTGTGGCATTTATACCTTTTTATGAGTTAATCAATGGTATTTATACCCAGCCCTATGATCATGAACGACATTTATATCTTACAGTCAATGATGTTCATATCTGACCATAGGCCAATGACACTTATACCCAGCTATCAGGTCTTAATAGCAAATATGGGATCTACCGGTAAGTTAAAATTCACAACTTGAAACTTTCGATGTTCGAGCCTTTTAACGGGATTTCTCTGCACTTGAAATTTTCAACTCAAGTCGAATTTTAAGTCGCAAGTCTCAATCGTTTTGGATTACTTGGCAGGTTGTGCATTGCGGTAGGCAAGTGTGCGACTCCTATTTATTTAACCATTTTTTCGGATATCTCTTTTTTTGTTGTCTGGTTAGTGTTCTTGGGATAAATTGAAATATGTTATTCTTATCACAAGTATTTTTCTCGCATTTACATTTAATTTATTCGTGTTAAAGGCATAAACGCATTTACATTTCTTTCCCAAGTAGGATACTCTCTGACAATGATAGGAGTTGCCTAACGGCTATTACTTATTACAATCGAAATTTTATTTACTTTATTAAAAACAATAAAGTCTCAGAATCAATCTCATCATCTTCATAGCCTTTACTATGTGATTGCTTACCTTGCTAACTTGCTTAACTTTTTTTTTTTAATCCAATGTTTAGTTTTATTGAGAAAAAAATAAATTTTCTATAGTGTTATTTTTATATAATTCAAATAATTTTAAAATGCGTAACACAAAATTATATTTTTTTATTTTCAAAAAAACAAATGTTTAAAACCTATTTGAGAAGACAATGAAATTTTGGGTTTCAAAGAAATAATATGAACTATAATAAACACAAATTTTCGAAACATTTTACTATGATATTTTCATGCACACAAAATAAAATGGCCTTTCATTTTTAAAATGATGAATTCCTTCTATAGTTGTGATATTTTGAGCAAGCTAAGCAATCAGAGCAAAAAAAACTCCTATGTATAGTTGTGATATTTTGAAATCCATTGCGTATATATTAATTATTACAAAATTGTGACTTCTGAGGGTGATTCATTAACTACCATTCACATGTTTTCTTTCATTCATTTGTTTTTTATAAAGGAGAGTTCGATCCCACCTACTAAGAAATAGGAGATATTAAAAAAATACTACGCCAATTTTCGTTCATCAAACCAAGATTTTTTGTCGACACAATCAAGCCTAATAGGTATGATTAACAATACCGTTTTATAGTACTTTCCTTTGTTATGGTTATTGATTTTGGAGTATTTTATCTGAGAACATGTAGTTAGTGACACCATTTTTTCATTATTTTGTTGTTCTACTTAAAATATTGGAAATAGGTGCGAAGTTTATATATAAATATTTTTTTCATCAATTTTTTATTAATTTGCGGAAACATAATTACTGTTTACAACCGATACTAGGAAGGGACATGAATTATACAATGACCATTGGTGACATAAAAAAAATACTTGTAGCACATATGTTATGTGATAAAAAGAAATTTTGATCCAATCAAAATGAGTTCTCCATTGGTTAATTTTTCGAATATAATGTTAAAGTCGAAAATTTGTTGAAAGATTATTCACCAGTGAGTAAAGTTACTATTATCCCCTTCAAACTCGATTCTCCGAAAACCTAAACCCCATGCCGATTATAATGCCCAAAAAAATGTAAAAGCCGCTGTTTTTTCAATCGTATGTCGTCCTTGAAAATTTCTCATTCCGCATTGAAGAAACATACCGCTATTGTTCCGTATTATCCATGCTAGTCCCGATGCACGATTTCTTTGGGAAACATCGTAGTTACATTTAACCGATCCCACTAAAACTTTTTTCCATTTTAACGTTCATGTATTACGAGGCTTACTCCAGGTTTACAGATAACCCTAGCCTCTTCTCGGTTATTAAATCATTCCTTCGTATCATTACAAGCCTTCTCTATTGTATTTATAGCTTCATGTACTTTGTGATTAAACACCAAATCATTTTTATTTTTCCAAATTCTCCACAAAATTCAAAATGAGAGAAAACAAATTCTTTTCTCCAATTGTGAATCCTTATATATGCCTATTCGGAAATATATTTTATCCTCAATAGAAATATTATGATCAAACAATAAAGGATAAGATATATCTGAGCCACGCCAAACCGCAACCGCATGCAAACATGTAAAAAACACATGATTTACTGTTTCATGTTCTGTGACATATCTGGGACAAAATACATTAGCAATGATATTCCGATTCCTCAAATTAATCTCTGTTGCAACTGCTCTTGATAATATTCGCCATAGAAAATGTCGTAACTTTGGAGTGATATCCAGATCCTAAATTCCTTTAGCTATATCTGAATTTGTCATCAGATGAGTTTGTGCCACTCCATGATTGCCTGTATTTGTTAAGGTCAACCAATAACCTGATTTAGGTGCGAAGTTTATAAAGTATAGTATAAAGAATAGGAATATCATTACTATATGAAGTTAACCTCATTGCCTGAGTTTAATCATGAAATGTATAAACTAATAGGTGTATTTGCATTTTAAAAACAAATGAGTAAATTCTGTGAATAATGGAGAAGAAAGAGGCAAAATGCGAAAGAATCTTTATACAGTGATTATTTAATTTATCGCTTGCTATGTATGACAGCTCAGATCCACTGATCGGCTCTTGCTCACCGTAACAATTTCAACTTTTATTTTATTTTATTTCTCCAACAACATCATCATCATCATAGTCTCAGAATCAATCATGTCCGAGAATGGTGATATATGTAGGGTTTCGGTGTCTTGCGCACACCTTCCCCCATTTTCCCATTGTGTTCAGAAGCATGTCACGTATCTAAGCATTGCACAAAAGCACCACCTCTCTGTAATAGGTGTAAAAAGGGTATCATGTCGATGAGCTTTGTCCTCTACAAAGAGGAAAATCTATAAGATTATGGTGCAAGCGTGTCTGTAGGCGAAGCTTCTCCAAAGGACAAAGTGAAACCTAAAAACAAGAGGTTTCACAAAGGTGTGGACCATGCCTCCACCTCTTCGGGGCCTCAGTACGTGATTAAGATAAAGTCACAGGTGAACAAGGAAAATTCATCCGTGACCATTCCCTCCTCCCCTCGTACTCCACCTGATCCACCGGACATTCCGTTCATGAAGCGACTTCTCCTCCATCTGCCACACAGATTGAGAATCAAGAGACAGCTATGCTAGCCCCAAAGTCAAATAGGGGCCAGTTAGAAGAAGGAGATATTGTCGAGAAACCCCTGATGGGTCCCTTGAGGGCCTCAATAAGAGCATCCACTCGGATGCTCAAGATGAATTCAGACATGTACTATCAAAATCTCAAAAGAAAAAGCTAAGGGCCAAGAATAAGAAGAAGGATGGTCCAGGATACTCGGGAGGGTCTTCCCTCCGCAACTAATTTTTGAAACAGCCTTATTTTTGTTGGAATGTAAGAGGGATAAATAACCCAGATAAGCATCAGAGGTTTAGAAGTTGGTTTCAGCATCAGAGGCCAATTTTTGGGTGCCTTTTAGACACACACGTTTTGGAGAATAATGATGATGCAATTATGAAAAAACTTTTACCGAACTGGAGCATGATCTCAAAGTAATATATGTTCATTAAGGCCATGTTAAAAAGTAAAAGTTATAAAAAAGAGGTTAAAAGGTAAACCCATTTTTTGTCGTCAAAAGTAAAACAACTCATTTAATATACAGCAAATTGAATCGTCGAACTTCAATAACATTAACTTGATCAAGAACCTGAAAAAATATAGAGTTTTTTTTACATAAAAAATATATATAGTTTTTTAAATTCGTGAAATTATTAGAAAATAAACTGAACAACACTTAATTTATTAATTTCAACTTCATTTTTAAATTAATGATAGTATTATAATATTAAAGATAGAACAAACTAATATTTTTTATTAGTCGTCGTTTAAAAAAAAAATTTAAACTGGAGTCAATAATCAGTTTTAGGGTTTTGAACGAAACTTCTAATAATAGATACGGAGGAGTCAGGTGGGTAACCCTTAAGTTTCCAACCAAGTTGTCATTGAAAGCTATCCGTCAACAAACCACTGGAAAATTTCCAACACATCACTGACAACTATTATCTGTTACCAACAAAGTTTTGTCTATTACTAACGGACTATAGACTGTTTTGTTAATAATGAGGTCCTTTCTTGTGCCCTACGTTGTTTAAATTCACAACTATCAGTTTTCTACTGACATTTTCTGCATCGTATAACTACTATTCACTTTCGGAACATACTCACTAGCATCCTCCAGCTAGAACTGCCAAACAAGAAAACTCTAAAGAAACAAGAATTTAAAATGATTTGTATTAAATGACAAATCTTATGCTATTCAAATATGAATGTTAAAATGTTTATAAATAAAACTAAGCTTTGTTATTAAATTAATGATTTTAAAATATACAATCAAATCTATTATTATTGGAAAGATTAAATTATGGATAGGTGATTTAAAAAAATTTAGTGGAATTTGGTAATTAAAAATAAAAATATCAAAATCTCATGATTTGATATCTGATTTTAGATGGAAATGCTAGGATTTTTCTTGCTAAGACTATATATGTAAACTATATGCCTCTGTTTTGGATTTCTGAATTGTGTTAAGTAACATATATTTGTTGACAAAAAAGAAATTTTCCAGAATTTTAATAACAAATCACACAAATTTTCTTATTTACCAAAATTCATCAAAGTTATATAAAAATCATTAAAACTAAAATCACTTTAAATTTTTGGTTGAGAACCGGTTGAATACACCCCCTAAATTGTGAGTTTTTATCCATTCTTTCATTTTATTTTCTTTTCTGAACTAAAGAAGATTGTAGTTGATTTGACCCAAAAAAACAAAACATTGTAGACCCGTGGTCTTAGGCTTAGCCTCTTATCCTACGATATGGAGACAGAAGCATGTCAATTAATCATAGCCTTCTCCCCTCCCTCAAGTCACTTATACTCCTGGATAGGATCCCAGTGAATACGTTCAAGAAAACCCTCAAGAATAACGGCCATATAAGCGGCATTCTTTTTCAGCTTGCCTTTCAAATCTTTGGGAGGATTTAATACTTGCGAATAGGCAGCAACAAACTCGTTGAAAAACGCAAACCTGTAATCAGTTGGCTTCATGAACTCAAACATGTCATCACTCATCAATATTTCCATCAGTTCCCCACAAAAAGCATCCCCATATCAAGCTCCCTGAGCGTCATCCCTTGAAGAAGTCTACATTGTAGATGATTAGGCAAAACAAATCTTAATTAACGGTTTTTTTTTTTTTGGTGTTCTTCCCAAAGTTTTGTTTTTGTTTTGAGAGGTAGATCAAATCTCTGTTTTGTACTACTTACAAAAAATGAAAATTAAAACTTTGTCTAATTTATAAGGGGAAAGGAAAAAGGTCAAAACTTTGTCTTTTTGATCAGCTCAATGAGTATATTACTGCTGAAGTTAGTGGAATTTGAGACCATTTTACTGGAATTTTGATCTGAATCTGTGGGTTTTTTTCCGGTAGAGAGGAGATGAGGACACAAAGGTAGAGACTTTAATTGGTTGACTTTAATCGGTTTTTCGCCACGAAAGGAATGTGATCTTGATGAAAAAGATGTGTTTCTTTTACCGGAATTTGAAGAGGAAGTGCAAAACACGGTTAGAGAACTTCGTGAGAGAGAGAGGTGTCTTGAGGACAAGTTGTTAGAATACTACAGCCTCAAGGAGCAGCAAAAGATTGCAATGGAACTTCGAAGTAGATTGAAACTAAACCAAATGGAGACTAAATTTTTCAATTTCAAAATCAAGTCTTTGCAAGCTGAGAACGAGAAACTCAAGGCTCAATGTTCTGAGCATTCAAAAATTGTGTTGGAGCTTGATTTAGCCAAGTCTCAGGTTCAGATGTTTAAAAAGAAACTGAACATATAAACTCAACAACACGTAGAGCAGATCATGTCGCTTAGAGAACAAGTGGCGAGACTGCAAGAAGAAGAGATCAAAGCTATTTTACCTAATCCAGAAACGGATAAGTTGATGCAGAGGTTAAGGGATTTGGAAGGTGAGATCAACGAGCTTAGGGATTTGAACACGAGATTACATTTTGATAATTTCGAACTTTCTTAGAAGCTTGCGTCTGTTCAAATCATAGCCAATTCAAAGCTTGAGGACTCGGAAGAGGTATTATTCAAAATTGCATCCTCAAGTTCTTAGACTTGCTCCAAAAGAAATGATCTTGATTTCAAAAAATTTTTGTTGCAGACTGAGACATTACGAGAAGATAGTAATCGATTGGAAAACGAAAATGAAGAACTGAAGAAGGAACTCGAGCAGCTTCAAGGGGATCGATGCACTGACCTCGAGGAGCTCGTTTATCTCAGATGGATAAACGCTTGCTTAAGATATGAGCTAAGGACTTACCAGCCTCCTGCGGGTAAAACCGTTGCCAGAGATCTTGGTACTACGCTAAGTACTACTTCAGAAGAGAAAGCTAAGCAGCTGATCCTCGAATACGCACATAGCGAAGGGCACGAGGATGATACTACCGATTATGATCAATGGTCATCTTCTCAGGAT
The DNA here is from genome assembly GCA_963922655.1 of Cardamine chenopodiifolia. Taxonomy (NCBI): domain Eukaryota; kingdom Viridiplantae; phylum Streptophyta; class Magnoliopsida; order Brassicales; family Brassicaceae; genus Cardamine; species Cardamine chenopodiifolia. Next base: position 17,886,905 of record OZ000483.1, read on the forward strand.
GAATCATCAATGATCACTGAATCAATGTTTTTAGATGATTCTTCTGTTGACACTCTGTTTGCGACAAAAACAAAAAAGTCAGGGAAGAAGAAACTTATGCATAAGCTGATGAAGATCTTGCACGGTAAAGATAATCAAGATCGTAAGAAGAGAGCTGGTTCATCGGAACCGACCAGCTCAAGCACAGGTGTTCATTCGACTCCTAGGCAGCTTCTATCAACGCATTCAATGGACTTCCAAATGTTGATGCGAGGCAAAGATGAGGAAGAGAAGCAGCAGATTCATCCATCTATGGAGAAGAACCGTGTTTCAAATCAGATGAAAACAAGAAGAAAGAGCTGATTAAATACGCGGAGGCGCTTACTAAATCTCGTTCCACATAGAAGCTGCATAAGAAATCTGTCTTTTTTTTCTAGAGAGTATACTTAACAACTAAACTACTTATTCTGTAACACGCATTGCTGAAAGCTACTCATATTTGTGTATAGGTATAGCTCAGAGTTTGCAAATTTGTGAACCAAACATAAGATGAGTGTGGCGAGAATCTGATTTGTAGATTGAGAAAGAAGATAAACGACTGCTGAGAAGCATTAAAACTTAATTTAGAAAAACTTTTGGTCTTATTACATGGATTGTCGAAAGACACGCACATACAACATAGGAGACAATACGATATAAGACAATTAAAAACACAACCGAACTTGGTTGATAGTGTTTTTTGTACGAACTCAGAAGTGAAGATGATCATTCCTTAACGGGCAGGACATGGACGCCAATTTGATGCAGCATGTTACTGGATTTACCATGGAAGCCTATGATCTTGTGACCTTCCCTGTGGAGTACGAAACTTGAGATTGTATCGAGTCCAAATGCTTGATAAGTTCGTTTGTTGGTCTTGAACTAAGCATGAGTAAAACTTGGGATGCACTTCCACGTACTTTAACGTAAAAACCTTCGACTGATGTGAGGTATTCACTTGGATACTCCAGTTCAAACTGTAAAACAACAAAATCCTCAATAAATAAGTTGATCAAGAAGTCAAAGAACTTTGTTAAGGAAAATGAAATAATGATCAACCTCTTTGACTTCATGGAGTGTCTTACTCCCATGATCTTCTCCAACTACCAACTCATTTTCCTTGCCATATACAAACTTGACGAATGCGACACCAATCTCACAGTGCCGAAATTAGCTCCATCATCCCAAGAAGCTCCTCCATCACCACCTTGTGCTTCTAACTTTTCCACATCAGAATCGGAAGGTAGAGGAGGCAGCAGGCAATGATATGCTCCAAGAGCATAAAGCTTTTCATCGCTAGACCATCCATGGAACCCAACAAGAGCACAACCTCTCCTCTCCAGCACAAGTTTTGTACCATAAACCAATCCAAATGTCTTAGAGGTTCTCTCTTTTGATGTTTTGAAAGTCAACGAAGTAATCCATGCATCGGTCTTTCCTTTACCTTCATTGCCTCCAAAAATGCCCTCCACAGAGGTGATCAATTCATTTGGATAGTCTTCCACAAACTGCAATAAAAAAATAAAAAAAAACTACTCACGAATTCACACCCAAAAGTTAACTCAAGAGTGGAGGATTGCCACGTACTTATATACAAATCTTTTCAAGTTTCGATGTGGGACAAATTATTCTAATACATAGATTTATGTACATATAAATGGTCAACAAATATTTAGATTTGTAGGAATCATGACCTCTTTTTCTTGTCCAACGGTTTCATGATTCATCACAATCCCATGAACACGCTTTTCCGCTTTCACACCCTTATCGTAGTCGAATATGAAACCTATTATCTCGGCCGCATAAAAAGTAACGTACACCTTTCTAACGCCATCGAAAGCACCATCATCCCATAGCCTGCCTCTATTATCACCACTAGCACCTTTGCATTCCAATTTAGGAGTAAGCGTTGTAAAATATGCTCCAAGTAAGTGTAATGATTGCCATAAATTTAAGGAAAGGAAAAAAAGCTAACTTGTGTGATGAGAATTTTTTTTTTGTAAAGTCGAATACATTTTTGGATAGCAAAATGCACTATTAATCAGTATAGAAAACGATCATCATCATCACTCATAGTCAACTAGAAAGCAAACATTGTTTGAGTTTTCAAACAATAACAAAGTTTTATGATGTGTTCACAACAACATCAAGAACAACATAACATAGACCGTTTTACAATACAACCAAAAAGTAAAAGCTTCGTCTGAAAATACAAAACTACAATAATTCTCAAACAAAGGACCAATTGATGAACACAAAGCAGATGCAATGAGCATTCTCTTCTTCATTCAGTACTTTCCAAGCAACTGCTCTCTCATACGAAACAGGTCTCCCCATGCTTGAGAGGCATATCCGGCCTTGAAGGCACGCGAAACCCTGAAGAAAACGATCCTGGTAAGTCGATAAAACTGAACAAATGTGCTAATGAAGATCAGAGAGAATGTTTTTGAAAACCTGTTGCATGATCTGTGGGAACTCAGAGCAAAGAGTCTTTTTTCCATTGTCATCAAATATCTTCTCTAAAGAGATGTCTTGAAGAGCAACTAATGTAGTCTCTAGCATGTCGAGTCCCGCCTGGTTTGCAAATGTGAAAACAGGCAAGGCCTAACCAATTATTCAAATCCCAAAATAGATTAGCGAATATACGAGTTAAGTACTCCTTTCGAATACATATTCATGTGTTTGATGTTGTGTTTGATACCTTCATGGAGCAGCAGATTATAGCATCAGTGTGATGCCAAAGGTTCTTGAGAATAGATTCATTCCCTTCACTGTTTGATTTAAGTAGCTCAACACCCATGTAGCACCTATTATCAACAGAGAAAGAGAAAAATGAATCATCTTTAATAACTACACATTGTTGGTTTGGTCGTACAATTAGATCATATTAGATAATTTGATTTATTATACCTGTAACTCTGGCAGATCCAACGTGCAAGTGTTTGGGCTTCAGGAGTACCCAAAGGAGTCCGTAAACCAACTTGTGAACTGATATGAGAAGGAGAAAGGGCCAATGCTACTCTCTGAACCGATGATATGATACCTCGAACATACTGCCTAGCCATGGATGCTACATGTTCTTGCATATGGCTCTCAATACCGAACTCAAATGCTATTGTCATCACAGATCTCGCACATGTGGAGTTTCCTGATTGATCATTTGAGGCTTTTGTTGTTCCAGCTGAGCCAATTTCCAGTGCTGAAGCAAGATCCAAGGTTCGGTTTGGACTAGATATATCCTGCTTTTAGGTTCAAGAAAAGCTTAAGAGTCTGAACAACAGGGAAAAAAACTTAGATGGAAAACATTTGTATGCTAACCTTTGCAGAATCAAGAGGGATGATACGAAAACCAGAAGGAAGCAGTGGTGCATCATCCGCAAAAGATGCATCGATAGGAGCAAATATAAGTTCAGCACAGGTTCCAACAGCACTTTCATCCATTCCGCTACATAGCTAATCCCAAGAAACATGTATTTAGGTACTAGACATCTACATGAAAACCTTATGCAGAAGAGATAACCTAAAGTACTTACTTGAAGAAGGAAGATATCTCTTGGAACGATTGCATCTTCAGGGGAATGACCAAGACCTTCCAATTTAATGACTTCCATGAACTAATAAAGAGAAAACACTATCCATTAGTGCAACCTTAATGGAGATGCGGAGAACACGGAAAGACACAAAAGAAACTTTAACTGACCTCTTCATTCTGGATAGTATGAGCAAGTGGAAGTATAACTTGCCCTCCAAACCCTCCAACTTTGGCACTACAAGGCCCCACTTTAACCGCTGCTGCTAAGTACACATCAATGTTGTTGTCAGCCCATTCTGATCTATGCTCCCTCAGAAACCGAAGCAGGATCGCCGGAGGAACATTCTATAGTTGCAAGAACCCCAAAAAAAAGAAGGTGAAAAAGTGTTGAAAAAATCTTCAGTTGATCTATAAAGAAAAAAGATGCACTAACCTGTAAAAGCATTGATGCTTTGGCGCATAAAACAACACTGCTCACAGGAGCGAAGCCGTTGGAAAATGTTAGATTTAGGCCCATTAGCTTGTCAGGAGAAGAGTTCACGGTGATTGTGACATCATCCATACTATCTCCTATCACCGACCATCCTTCATCGGTGAAACCATTAACAGCTTCATTGAAGCCTCTGCAGGGAAAAAAGTTATAAGATAGCAATATATAGATCCAAACCCTCATAGAGGAGGAGGCAAATTGTAATGAATATGAAAACCTGCTTAGCCTTTGACTGAGAGCTCTTAAGGCAGCAGGACGCCGACCCCACCCATTAACACTACTATTAGTCTGAGTAACCTCTTGAGCTATTTGTTTGAGCTGGCGCAGCGACTTTAAAACAAATTGAATATATATATAAATCATTCAAGAACAATAATCCCAAACATCAGAATACAACGCTAGGTGAATAAAATAGTTTAAGCTGACTTACTGCCATTGTTGTCTTCTGTGCAAGTACTGTTGGTGACTCATAGAGTGGGCGCAAGACCTCAGGCACGCTACAAGCCTATGTAACAGAAAAAATATCCAAACAGTTTGGTTAACATTTCCAAGACAATGACTTGATGCATAAAACTGGAGCAAAGTGAAGCTTGTTACCTCCAAATCCATATGATCCACTGTGTGTATGATCGAGCCACCACCGTCACAAGGCCGTATCAAGTACCCACTGGGAAGCATCTCTGCTCTAACAAAATGTTGAACCAGTGGCATACTAGGACCATTTTGAGTGCTCTTAAGAGATCTCTCGCACACCTTTGAAATTTGTTACATCATATGAAAAGGACCAACATGAATAAGAAAACTAACACACAAAAACATAGCATATACTCAGCTACATACCACAAGGCTGCCATCTTCTAAAACAGAGGTATAACGTAACAGCCAGAAATCGCGAGGTGGGGCCAATGTGGTTGGCGCATAGAGCTGCAAAAGTCGAGAGAACAGTGGTCATTATTTTCAACAATGAGAAAATAATATATTATCTAAGCACATATAAGATCTTACTACGAACCTGCATATAAAGTAGCTCAATGGTTCCACCATTGGCTGTTGGCAACACGTTCATAACATCAACAGCTCGGCATTCGCGGAACCACGAAGGCCGATCTTTGACGATCTCTGCAACCTGGAAAAATAGAGGAACCAGATTAATATTACTATGTAAACACATGTAAAGTAGTAGAAGCTTGTATAAATCAGGCATGAGAATGATTCTATCAACATACCCTTGTAGGCTCAAGACCCACTAGGCCACAGGCGCGTGCTGCCACACCAGTGCAACCATGAGAAATAGCGATGATTCCAATGGAATCCGGACCAGGCTGTTACAAAAAATACAAAACAACCATTAAGATAAGTGTGCAATAACTCTTGATGCAATTAACAGAGAAAATTAGAGAAGTTAAATCAAGGACATACCTTCATTCCAGGCATCTGAACCCACTCAACAGCGGTTCCAGTTGCCTTTGAAAGAAACTCTGCTAAAGTTTCTTCTGCAAAGGACAAAAGTCTGAAAACAAAATTGTAACCGTTAATCTTACGAAAAATTGTGAAAAAAATGAACACCATTAGTTGACACAGTAGCCACATTCCCATTAAAGTACTAACCCTGCAGGACTAGCATCTCTAGGAGGATTCTGTGATGCCAATTGGTGCTGAGCACTCGTCACCACCGATTCACAGCTTGTGTCTTTAGCTGGGAGTGAAGCCTGGAACAAGAAAAAAAATCAATAACTAGTAAGATGACAAAATTAATTTAAAAGAAAGCATTCAAGAAATCTTTTAAGATAGGATTCTCACAGTATGAGTATGTTGACGGAAGTAACTGTTTTCATGAACCAACTGTGACACTTGCTTCTGCAACCTATCATTCTCCTCCATCAAGAGCTTGTTCATCGCCGTCAATTTCCGATTCACAGCTTGAAGCCGTGAAGCCTCTTTCCTTTGTTTCTCTCTGCATCTGAAGTTTATAACAGAAATAAAGATTGCATCAACAAGACCAAAGAAGCTTCCATTTGCTACAATTCTTAAGCAAGATCATTATTATTACCTTCGATTCTGAAACCATACTTTGATCTGTTTTGGCTCAATGTTAGAGAGAATAGGACACTCTCTGATCAACTGCTGACGACGAATAGAACTCGGTTTAGGACATTCATGATAAAGTCTCTCAAGTGCTTCAACTTGTTCAGGTGTATACCTCACATACTTCCCATTGTCCAAACATCCCAACTTACCATCTTTGCAAGACATTGCCATTACTTCCTCAGAAAAAAGTTCTTCTGCTTATTCACAATCACAGAGTCCACAAATGACCGTAATACCCCTCCAGATGATACCAAACTCTACTCCTTATAACCACAACTTTATGAAGAACATACTAAAAAAGGGAGACACAGAGCTTCTTAACACCACCACAGCTTGAACAACTCCAAATCTCCAAGTCAGCAAATTTAGTTCCAATAACCAAATCTAAACCATCTCAAATCCGAAGTACGTAGAGTGGCTTCGAAATCACATTACCGCATAAATATCGAATATATTTCCTTTACCACTTCAAAACACAAGAGACTTTCTTCATGTAATCTCAAAAGGGTACAAAGACAATCTACTCGACTTTTAAAGAGCAAAATACCAAAACACAAGAAAAAGACTTTTCCCCCAAGATTACAACTTTCCCTTTTTGAAAACACCGAAAAAATATTCGAACTTTCTCTGAAAATAAAAGTAAGAAAACAGAGCACCTAAAAGAAAACAGGAAAGCTACAAACTTTTCTTATTTCTCGTGACGAAAACTCACACAATCACCGAGTTGAATCAGCCATTAGAAACCCTGATTCCCCAGATAACTCGAAACGAAGAAGCCATATGATAAGATATCAAACCCATATTCTCCTTCTTCGAGCTCTCATTGAAAAATAAAAACTTTAGAAAAGGAACACAAAAAACCTAGAAATTTAATCGAAGGAGCTAAGAAAGAGAAAAGAGGAAAGTAGAAACGAAGAAGAGATGTATGTAGAAAAACAAATCATGGAGCTACTCTGTACTGTTGTTTTGATGTTATCTACTTTGTGCTTTTTTTTTCCTCTCGCTCGTTCATGGCAACTTTGATTTTTATTTTTATGCATTTTTAAAATATTTTATTTTATTTGTTTGAATAATGTGAGTTGATAGTGGTGTTGCGTTTGTAAATTAACTTTTTCGTTGGCATTCTCTTTTGTATTTTTTATTTCTTTTCGTTTTTTTCTGATTGGCACATCCCATAGACCAACACCTCGAGGGTTAAAACCAAATTTCGCTTTTTGGATTTGCTGACTCTACGGCTATGGTCTAAACTCTAAAGTACCCTCATGGAAATAGTTGTAAAAAAAAATTGCTCGAAAATAAAAGAAACGTGTAAAAATAAATAATAAATCATTAGAAATAATGCCATAAATTTAGAAAGAAGAAAAATAACTGGACTAAACAAATGCTTATATTTTTAGTGAATTTGATTAAGTTTAATGAAATGATTGGCCAAAATTACTCTTCTCCATTAAATATGTTTCTACTAGATATATCCAGCCAATTAACAGTTTTAACTTGTAACTAAATAGCATTTATTTTTTTATTAATGTGTTTATAAAGAAATCCTACTATCTATTTAAGAAATCTAAATTATTTCTACAGTTATTTAGGTATTTTATCAATTTTCATAACCGGAAATAAAATAAAAAATCATTTCACGGTAATGATTCTATGTATTTTACGATTTTCTATTGGACTATGTTATCAGTCAAATCATTTACATGTTAATGTTTAAACCAAAAGTCTTGTTAACCTTCTACATTATATGCATGTAATATGAAAATAGTGAGGTTTAGCAATTGTAAGCCAATCCATTACCGGAGCAATAAGAGAGTGGCAAAAGTGTAGAAAATAGAAAAATGGAGGGTAAGTAGAAATGGGAATGGTATAAAAATACTAAAGGCGTGGGAGAGAGGTCTGCGTAGGAGACAGAGACAATATCATTACCTTCTTTGCATGCGTCTCCGACTTAAAGCCGAAGCTACTTTTTTTCTTTCTTTCTTTTTTTCTCCATCTCAACTATGTTTAAGTTTTTTTTAATTGTCAACTCAATTTCAGATATTTAATTAAACTACTTTATACCATTCCTACATTTTCCCAATAATGTCTGTAAAAGAATGGTAGTAGCTGAATTGTTAATCATGATGAATTAATTGTCTTCTTTGAATGGTTTCAAGGTACAACTTTTTCAGTTACCAAAATATTTTCACTGTATTGTTATGATAGACAAAAACCTGGAATTGATTTGTATTTTTTTTTAATGTTTTTAATAAAAGGAACTTTGGACCGTTAACATCAAATCAGGCCTAAATCAGCCCAGCCCAGCCCATTTAGACCACACGGCTAGTGCAAATGTGAGGATTTGCTTTAGAATTTTTGTTTTCTGTTCTTTGTCCGGTTTGAGAATCTTCCCGCTGGTCTAGGGTTTACGGTTTCTTACTTCTTCACTCATCAACTCAAGCTAAGATTTTCCTGGTAAGTAGATTCGGAAAATTCCCACTCGTATCTCCATTGTATGAATGTTTTATCATGCTTTTGGAAAAAATGTCATAGCTGCAAGTCAGAATCAAGAAGACCCATTTCAAGATTGATGAATGCTCGACAGAATTAGCAAGTTTCAGGGAGTCCAAGTTTGTTGTTGCCATTGAAAGCAAGTAGTTTCATATGAAAGCAAGTTTTTTTTTAAAATACGTACTGTCTTCCACGTTCGATTTTAATTAAAAGCAAATAAGCATTATAATTTAAGTGGTAAACTGCACCACGAAATTAAAGCATCGAACAACATAATAAATAAATATTAAATCAATATAAAGTCACAACGGCCAACAAAAATTAAATAAAATAAATTTAAAACAGGAAATAAAAGGTTTTGGTGATCAAAACTCAACGACAAAAAGGAGAGAGTGGGTTAGTTACTTAGTTGAATGGCCATTTTGTTCGCATGTCTGCTCTCTCCTCCACCTTCTTTTTTATGTTCACCGAAATTTCCGACGACTCTTAACAATAAAATAAAAATAATTTTTTATTGAAATTAATTAAAAAACAAAAAAAATACCTACATCCCTATTATTATTATTCTACTTATTAATATTTAATCTTTCCTAATTAATCCAATTTTTAATTTTTCACACATATTAAAAGTTGATTATAAATATATGATTTTTTGTGATTAACAATTTTCTATAATTTTAAACGAATAGTATTCAAATTTTTAAAAAAATTTACAATTCATCATCAATAACTAATAAAAAAATACATAGAAAACCTAAAAATATATTTTTTTGAAACAGTTTTTTTCTAGAAATTGGATTAATAAAGAACAATCCCATGTAAAATACTTTAATATTGATTCAACTAAAGAAAGGAAATAAGATATAAATTTCCGATGTTAGTATAATATGACTAATACAAATTTTAATACATGAAATGAAATGAAAGGTAGTTGGAGATATTAATGGAATTAATCTAACGGCGGTTAAGTCTTAATTTAAATTATTAATTAATTGGTTTATCCAAAAACAAAATTTTAATTAGTGGAAAAAGACAAGTGTCAATAGTAAAGAGATTCATATATAGAAGAAATTAGAACCCCAACAGAAATGTGAAGCTTCAAAAACAGAAATTTCTTTTAACGGTTCCTGGACGGTTAACACTTTCAAAAATCGCCATTTTCAGGTCAATAATCTCTAATTTTTCACTCTTGGGTTGATGACACTTTTTCTCAACTCAAAATATTATATCTAGTCATTGATCACTTCTTGTTGAAATTCAATCAAATTTTTGGGGAATTTAATTTTTTTTTCTGCTTTTGAATTGTGTTTACATGAATGATTCTGCTTTGGTTTTGTGAATTTTTAGTTCATTAAGGAAGAAAACACAATTTGATTTTGATTCTGTGTTTTTTTTAGAGCAGACAAATAGTTTACAATGGACTCTTGCTTCAGCTTACTCTATCTTTCCTCTTTTGGTAAGTCCTCAACTAAGCTTTTGTGTAGTTATTATTGCCATTAATGTTCCTTTGTCAGATTGAGAAACTTTTTCTCTCTAATACGCTTTTTTATCAAAATAACGTTTTCGAAAGCTCTATCTTTATATATAAAAATTGGTTAAACGGTATTTGGTGGCAGGCATTCATGTTTTCACCATCAAATTTGCTCTCTTTGGATGTCTTTTGGTGTATATGTGACTGGTGTTCTGTTTCAGACAGCTTCATTTGTGTCTTTTTTACTCATCTCTCACGGTTATTGCATCACTTGTGAACGGCTCTCATTGACTGAACGTAGAACCACAGGTTCACTTGGTTGTGTCTTTTACCTGACTTTTTTTGGATACCGACCTTCTGTTCCTTATTTTGCAGTGAGTTTTTTACCTTTTTCACCTACTGTTTTACTTACTTACCACATGGTGATGATGATGAACCAATCTTTTTTTCTTTGTCCAGGTGCTTCTGATACTTAACTATATGATCTCATTCTATGTTATTTTCCACCATATGATCGGTGTTACGAGAACAGTTTAGTTTTATTGAGGATGAGAATGTTCAAGCTAGGCATGATGCTGTGTATGCTAAATATATCATGTTCAAGTACGTGTTTTCCATTTTCCTAGGTACATTTGGTTTCATGGTAGATCGAAGTAGATAAATTGCTAAGAGTTTTGTTTGTTTTTGTGGGTTTTAGAAAATTCCAAGGAGCTACGCAGATTGTAGCAGTGGCCGAAACTGTGGTATGAGTATGAGCATACCTTTCTTTTTTCACATCATGTTGGATTTGCTGATTCGTCGTTTATACTCAAACTTACCTTGAAATTTTGGCAGATCTATATGAACATGGATAACTCCGCACAGAACTATTGGCTCCGGCTACTAATTCGAGAATGGGCTCACTTCTGCATTTTTCTCTATATTGGGTTTGTTATGATCCCACTTTTCAATTTCTCAAGTGCATTTCTCTGTTCTTTCTTTGGTCAAGAACTAACAAAGTTCCAAACTATACTTTGGCAGTTGGACTTTCAGGTCTCAGGACATGGCACCGTGGTTCTCGGTAATGCCTACACTAAAACCCAAAGAGAATACAGTTATTCCTCTAATTTATAGCATGGTAAGTAACACAATGTAAACTACTTTAGCCTTATGATATCTTGTGTTAACTCAAACATAAAGGTAATCTTGCTTTGCTGATATGTTGTGGTTTCAGAAATGTTCTACTTATGCTAATGTACTAATATTTCAGGAAATGGACGCAAAAACTTTCAAAGAATTCAGAAGTCATGAATGAAACATCGGAGTGATAAGTTATTTCAGCTATATATATGCTCTTGTTCCATTTGGATCATCAAGAAACAGTTTTATGCAACTCGTATTGCGATAATTCTTACTTGCAGCCGATGCCATATTCAAACTACGAAAGGGAAAAAGATTTACTTCTAGTGATAATTCAGCATCCGCGATAGCATTCAGCAAACAGCAAGCAAAGCTATGATGTTTCCTCTTTTGATCTTCCTAAAAAAGAGTAAAAGATCACGATGGACAAGGTGCTTCCTTAGCATCTTCTCTGTACCTTCTTCTCTCTTGATTTTATCTTTAGCCTTCTTTTCTCTCTTTTGGGTATCTTATAGATAAATAAAACCTCGTTTTCTTGTATAGATACAAAAGTTAATTTGGAGTATAATGTTTCAAATGAAAAGGTAATCTCAATGCCTTCTTTTTCTTCGCGAATGAAACTTCTAAAAATTTTGGAAACTAATTGTGTATATGAGAAAAACAATTGCTAAATTAATCTGTCAAAACTATAGTGCAAATTCAATACTTTTTCCCCTTGCTTTTTCACCAAACCACAAGACAACAGTGTCCTAATCTATGGCGACAACCTGTTGCACTGTTTGCTGGATCATCACAAAGCTTCTTCCTTTAAGTCATCCATGGCAACATCATCTGCATCTTCCTCTTCAACCATCTCATCTCTAAACAAAGTCTTGAAATAAGGTAAAACCTTAGGAAGCACTTGTAAATCCGCCATGTTTATACTCATCAAATCAAACGCAATGCAAGTATTATGCATATGCGACTCATCAATCACTGGGATCTTCGGATATCTCTGGCTAAAATGTGTTAGAACAATCCGATACACGCCCGCAGCAGATCCCATATCAATCGCTTCTTTAGTTGTGCTGTGATTCTTTGCCAAAGCTTCTTCTATCAACGCATCTTCAAACGTTGCCTGTTTAAAAACGATAAATTTAAAATGTCGAAATCTCACTTTAATGAGAAAGACTATTACGGTAATAGTATTACCTCGTGTATAAGAACTGTTGCATCTCGGGATGCTTCGACCATCTCGGGACAAGGTCTTGAGTCGCCTGAATAAACCATTTTCCATCCCGGGATTCGTTCTCCAATGCTGTTTACTCTTTCTGCTGCTTTTAAAACAACACCAAAGGCTTGAGGACAGTGAACAACAGGAAAACTAATCAAATCTTCCAAACTGATTTCGATAAGAACCTTCTTCAGATTCTTTAAACTTGGCAAAACCGAAGAATTATCCGTCAGGATATCAGATCTTCTGAAGACACTCTGCATAGGACTTCCTTTACTAAACAAAGAACCCTCTGCATTGCCTTCACTGCTCTCTAAAGAAGCCCAAGAAGTTGCCGTGGTGCTTCTACAATCAAGAAATACCATATCTAAATCCTCAAGTCTTTGATATGCATCGAGAAAGCCTTTAAGCGGCCTCGGTCCCACCACAATCGCTGGCTCATGAGTCACTCCTTTCAAAAGCTTACATCTAAGAGCTAGAATTCTCGCAAGACCAGCATGGTGATCGGCATGGATGTGAGAGATCCATATACATCTCAATTTTCTAACTGCCTCATCCGCACCGTCTACACCATATCTTCTTTTAAGCTGGCCCAAGGTTCCTTCGCCACAATCTAGGAGAAGACTACCTCTGGAGAATAAGTCAATAAAAATTGCACTGACGTTTCGGTATTTTGAAGGCTGAGAGGAACCAGTGCCCAAAAGAACAATCTCCATGTCATCTCGACTAATGTTTTCAAGACAGCTTGGAAGAACAGTGTTGCTCTCAGTCAGCCATAGCTTTTCAACGATCGTCTTATTGTGCTGTTTATTCCAGAAGTGCTTGATTTCTTCACTTTTATCTTTGATCTCGGGAATTTCTGAAAGTAGCTCATCCACTACTTGTGAGGAAGTCAATTGAGTAGGGATGCAAGATCTGTCGATCCCACGATGAGCAAGAGGACGCAAATTGAACTGCCCACAATATAAAGAAAAAGTAAGCAGAGGTGAAGATTTCAAGAACTAAAGAAATAGATTTAAGGTTTATGCAGACAGATAGGGAGCAAATTCAAAACCGAAAGTGTTTTAGAATGTCGATACCTTGAGGAGATTTTCAGCAGAAATGCTTTCAGCAAGATTTGAACTGGAGCCCTGCAAGACAAAATACAACTTTACTTAATTAAATTCAACGAATCGAACTTATTTCAACTCAGTAATGACAAAAGCAATTAGCAACCTTGCTTGAAAGAATGTGATCTCTCATCAAGTTATTAGCAAGTTGAGGAGGCCAAAATCCAGGAGCAGGAAAGAACTGTGGACATAAATAGTTAAGTCTCGCAGCTATTCTTGAACTTGCTTTCAGAATTGGAAACTCCATATTCTGCCTGGATAAAATACACCAATCGAAATCTCATCACCGAGCAAATTAACTAACAGTTTTGTTATGAGAAACAATCAGAAGAAGAGGAACAACCTTTGATGGCCAGCAAAAATGTGTTGAGTCAAATGAAAATTCTTCATCCAGCTTTGGTAATTAGTACTACTTGTCACAGAAGATGGGCTTAAATGTATAATACAACTCACAAACTTTGCCTTATTCGTTTGATCGTTAGGACATGAGTAATAACTCTCCAAAGACTTAACTGATAACATTTCTGCAGTGTGTGACTCTGTTGGACAGTCTACAAGAAGAACAATGGGACCAGGAACTGAAGGTCCCATCACATCACTTGGATGAACCTAAGATCAAAGCATAAACAATCTGTTATAATTTTATACAATCAGTTCACTCAGCAAGAGAAAAGAACATTCATCGGATCGCAGATATACCATAATATCTCTTTCATCTGACTTCACTGATTCTCCAGACTGAAGTTTACTATATTTTGGACCAGGCTTTACACCAAAAATCTTCTTGGCCTTCTCTATGTCAAATTTTCCCATTATTTCAGGTAATTCACATACATATACAACTGAGATCTCTCCAGATTTGCTGCAAGATTCTTCCTCAGAGTGACATGGTTCTAAGAGAATGGCGGATATTTTCACAACTTCGTCATTCACAAGAACAATAGGATCAGGTGTACTCGATGGACCAAAACTCCGTGTATGAACCATAGCCGCACGTGGAATAAACGACTTCATAGCATCAACTAAATAGTTAAGATCCGAAGGACCCCATACATTCACCTTTGTACAAAACCAATAAATCAAGATTCAGCAGTTTCATACACAAGAAACACAGAAACAATATGATAAGAATACTCACCGAAAGCCCTTCTTCACCAATACCAGCAAGAGTTAGTAGAAGACCTATGGCATTAAATCAAAAACTTTAGCATCACCATTAACTAAAAGCTCAAGCAACAGAGACATAGGTCAAAGCTGGAACAAACCTGGAAGTCCTCCTGCTGTCTCTGAGCAGACACGAGAAAAAAATATATGATCTATCTGTACAAAATTCAGCAAATCATCAAATTTAAAACTCACCTCACCTCAGCATCATCACACACAAACAGAGGAGTTATAGTGATACTTACCTTTGATAGTTTAATTTTATGTTCTGTACAGAAACGTTGCAAACCCTGAAACCAAATTATCAGTAAGTGCTCAAAAAACATACACTGATACGAAGTTCAAATTTTTACCTCTCCAGCATTAAAGATGAATCTTTGTTTGTCAAAGAAGAGTAATACAGAAGATGATGTATCTTGAGTATCCATTCCCGTTCCAAGTATCTAAATTGATAAATTTCACACAACAAAGTTAGGATTTTTTACTTTTTAAAGTATTTTGAAGTATGGTGAGATTAAAAATTCAAAATTTGAAACCTGTGCGTAAGCAATAGTGTTGGTGGGATTGAGCTTGCGGCTTTTGCGTTCAAGATTCTTCTTAGTCTTATCGATTTTGTCAAATCCTTCAGCTCTTCGTTTATTAAACTCGAAAGAATTAGAAGATTTGGGACCATTAGTTTCGTGCTTCTCCATTGAAGACGAAGAAGAGAAGAGAGTGGAGAGAGAGAAGGATCGTTGAGAAAAGGGTCTGAAAGAAAGAGGGAAAGAAGAAGACTTTACAGGAGAAGAAGAGAGAAGAAGAAGAAGGCGTAGGTTTTTGGGTAAATAGGGCATTGAGTTTATCATCGCTCTGGAGAAAAAAAACTCGAAAGTCTTTCCTTTCTTTCGCCAGAAGGGTCTAGGAGCCAAGTTAGAAGAGGATATGTTTAGGATATTAAAATACTGTTTGGTGATATCATAGTAAGCTAGAGTAGCTCAGTTGGTTATAGCGTGGGTCTGAAAACTACAAGTGCACAGGTTCGACCAAGCTGAAGTCTAGATTGTTTTAATTCATGCACCCTTACATTAAAAATGTCCTTTTGTTATACAAACTATGCAAAGACATACTTTACTTTTTTGTGAACCTCCAACCAAGTATAAGAGTTAATCCAGTGCAAATGGAAAGGATAACAATGGGAAGCAAATAGAAAGGATAATAACATGTAGAACAAATAGATAGAATAACAACCGGCGGAGCTACAAATTACTTAACTCTTAGTTTTTTTTTTGCAGATGCTTTCAAATTAATTTTGTGTGTTGTATTGATATTAGCACAATTCTTCAATTTTAATCCAAAATTAACTTGTTTGGACATTAATGATTTTGTGGATACAATCGCGCAATTGCTCAAGTATAAAATACTCTTAGACATTATAGTAGTTGATAATGCTCTTATGGCTCAAAACAATCTACAACATCTCTAGAGAAGGGGAAATTTTTATTTCAAACGGATGAATATGCATGGATCTCGAGACTCGCATATATGTGAATTGTTTCATTAAAATATAAAGCGTAAATGTTTACGTAACTAAATTTGACGATTTTTTTTTGCTTTTCCGTAAACCGGCTAATACAACCTAGCCGGTTTAGTTTCTTTTTCTTTTGTATTGAATATACGAATCTGATATTTTGAGACATTTAAGCCAAATAAGCATGAACGAAAATCTGCAAAGTTTATAACTTCTTTTTATTAATTTTGTTTTCGTATTGATTATTTGATAACTTTATAAGTTAATCACAACAAATGAAAGTAAATAAAATGACAAAATCTTGATCGAGTTTATGGTAGACTCCCGTTAATCAAATTTAACTAGTAATACTCAAATTTAACTAGTAATATGTTACACAAATTTGTTAATAATCAACCAAAAATATTATGTATGCATCTGCGTTATGTACCAAATAATACATTATTTTGAATAACCATGAAATGTGTAAAGTGTAAACTTTTTGGTGATATATTGATTAATGAAAGATGAATAGAAATTGACCACAACTGTATTACGTAATATATTATATTAGGTTTGTAGTGACTATAGGAACGTTACAATAACAAAATTTGTGGTATCTTCTATGAATAATTTAATATAACAATTCAAATAAAAGGGACATATTGAAGTAAATATTTAGAAGGATCTGAACTTTAACGGGGTTTGACATGATTTTGATGAAGTTTGTTAAATTAAAATTTTTGTTATTATAATTCTCTTAGATTCAACTAAAACCATGAAAATTAAATTTTTGTATTTTTTAACTAAAAACTTCACGAAATCACCCTAAAATCACTTCAGTTCACTTCAAATCCACTATTTAAAATATTTCCGATAAAAATATATTTAATTATATAATTTTAAATTACTAATCAAATAACACTTTATTTCATAAAATATATTAAAATTTATATTTAAATAATATATAATTTTTTTGTCGTATTAATACAAATAACTTCAAATCATTGATTCAATACACCCCTAAATCTTTAAAAGGAGTTTTTGAGTGACAATAGTTTATTTGTAATTTAATGAAATTTAAACCTCGCCGTAGGAAGTAAGTTTATATTATATTTGAATTTGTTATATTGTGAATTGAATCAATAGCATATATTTATATTTGATTTGAAATTGTGACGAGGATGTGAAGAAAGAAATTAAATATATTAACATTTATGAAATCAAATTTATCAAATTTTTACGAGAGAATTCGAACTTGATATAATAAGATAATATTTTAAAAAATTAACACAATGTACTCTAAATGTTTGATCTACTATTATCAAAATTATCCAATCAATAGACATTCATACAAATTAACAAAAATAAATATACATTAATGATATTCATAAAAAATTTAAATATACATTGATATTCATACAATCACACTGTGACTAAACGAAATAGAACAGTTTTCATTTTAACACACTATTTTTTAACTTCGCAATCAACTGACATCCACAATTCCAAACAATAATAACAAAAAAAAAATACAATTAATCACATCGTAGCCAAACTCAAACAAGCAGAAGATTACAAAACAATAATACCAAACTAAACAAAAAACACGAAACATACATCATTCATAATCAAAGATTATTTAAGTGGAGGAAATGAGAGGAACACGTTCGGACTCGGTGGGCTCGGGCTTGGACTTGGTGATAAAAGCGTTGGAGTAGATAACTGGTCCGACCCAATAAACCCAATGTCCAGAGAAATCTCCTGCAATAAGAGCTGGTCCAAAAGAACGAGCAGGGTTCATGGAACCGCCGGAGAAAGGACCGCCAGCGAAGATGTTAGCGCCGACGATGAGTCCAATAGCAAGTGGAGCGATGGTTCCGAGAGTGCCATTGTTGCATTCAACGGCTGTGGCATAAACGGTGTAGACCAATGCGAACGTGATGATGATCTCCATCACTACTCCTCCTGTGGTACTCACTCCAGCCGCAACGCTGTGGATTGGAATTGCCAGCGTTTTCCACTTTTTTTTTGCGTTTTGTTAATAATATCCAACCAAATGAAAATTTTCCTTTAAAATTTTTTTTTTGTGGGTGTTTTAAGATTCCTTTGTATAAAAAAATATTAACCACTTTGTAATACTTGTATTTTCACAAATGATAAATTTATCAAACAAAATAGAGACTATTCTCGTGAGAAAACATATAATTTTCCGTAATGAATTCTCCATATTAATTAGCTGGAGTAAAACTGAATATATATATATATATATATATATATATATATTGTTGAGTAAAAATGTTAGTGAGTATATTAGACCATACCAAACCACCAGTGACAAATTTGAGAAGAAAGCTAGCGAAGGTGGAGCCGAGAAGCTGAGCAACGCAATAGAAAACTCCGGTGATGATTTTGAGTTTTCCGCCGACAGCAAGGCCAAAAGTCACGGCTGGGTTCACATGGCCACCGGAGTGGTTAGTTGCGATCGAAACAGCCACAAAGAGGGCAAAACCGTGGCAAACCGCAATCGCCACAAGTCCGAACGCATAAAGCCCCGCGTTCTCTGTTAGCTTCCCTGCATTATTCAAGCAATTATCATATTGATTAAGTATTAATTAACAATTAAAATTAGTTAAACTAAATGACATTTTTATGAAAACGTTATAATATTTTCATATGATCGATCAGTTTAAGAATTGAAAATTACTTTAGAGTTATCTTTTTTTTTTTATTCATAACTACTCATTTTTTGTAACGATCTATAACTACAACTAGGTTTTAAATTCCAAATTTTCACTGTAAAGATGAAATATTTGTATGTAATAGATGTACGTAGGTATAGTTATCAAAGTTTTGATCCTATTTGGTTGATTAATGATCGTAGAATATACTGGAATTTTGAATGCTTTTAGGTTGTATAGGGTAACTATGAGATAGAGAACGAACCAAAGGCAATGGCTGAGCCAACCCCAGCGAAAACAAAGAGCAAAGTGGAGATGAATTCGGCGAGATAAGCTTTCAAAGAGACCAATTTAAAGGAGTCTTCAAAGGAACCTAAGTCAAGACCGGCCTTTAATATTGTTGAAGGTCTGAAAAAAAAATTGGAAGAAGAATTAGAATAAATTTGTGTATATAAATTATTAGTTTATAGTTTCCTCTTAGAAAAGAAGATGATTAGTCAATTTAAAGCACAAAAGGACCTTTTGCATGCCCTGCTATATATATAGGAGCATATTATATCCACGCATAATTATTGACAGTTAACAATATATAAGTTTTGTAATGCGTTGGACATGAGTTCTACTTCTAATGATTGGTTTAATTCGTTATTAATTAGTTTATAATATTTTACGTCATGGCCGGTTTTACGAAAATGTTGATGATAACGACATGAGTGATTGATAAAAATAAATTAAATACGTGAGTAAATGATTCATTTATTAAATAATACTGCTACATATAGTTATATACTAGATGGTGAGTAACGATGTGTATGGGACAATCGAATATTAAGAAAATTGGTAAAAAGATAATTAAAATATCCACAACTATTCTAACATATGATGCATATAAAATTAAATAGTAAAATGTGTTTACCACTAATAAATTGATTAGAATAGAATGAATTAAAATAATTACACATAATATAAACTATATTTAATTACACATAATTATAGGATTTACCAATTATTTGGAATGCTAAAATAGTTAATTATATGATCCAGGCATGTTCCACGTTGTTCACAGCTCACACTGTGAGATTTTGAAGAAACTTTGACTGATTCTCATTTTAGCCCTAGTTTACTCTTTACTCTTACTAATTTACTCTTAACTTCTTCTTTTTTTTTGTTTTTGCCTCGATTTTTTTCTCTAAGTTTACAAGTATTACATACTAAACATTTACTGAAAAATCTTTTTATTTTTGTTAATGAATTTTCTTAAACTAAAAGGAGCTGTGTTTTATACATGAAAAAGAATTAAAAAATAAACCAGAATTGAAATAGAACCTAAGAAATGACCAGTTTCCATTTGACATTAGCTCATAAATCAATTCTACGCAAGGAAGATGTTGGTAAGGCTGAGTTTTGTGAACATTATGTAATGGTTAACTAGTTAAGGCAAAGAGAGTTAATTAGTTTCAGCATTGGCAAGTATGATACTAAGGCTTTGCTGGATTATGTTCATGCTGATTTGTGGGGATATCAAATGTCCAACCATCACTATCTAAGAAGCAGTATTTTTATCCATAACTAATGACCATTCAAGAAATGTTAGACTGTATTTTCTAAACTAGGAAAAAAGATCTCCGATTTCAGTGTAAAACATTCAAAACGGGATAATCCATGTGTATGAAAAAAAATGTGAGAATCGTCTATGATGAAGTTTAGAATCATCTCAGATAAAAAAAAATTGTCCCACACCGTCAGTTTAAAAGGCCTAGAAACCTAGTAAATAGACATTAGATGGCTTAAGCCCAATACAACTAAAAGTCTTATTTCGTTAAAGTGTGTGGGCTACATAATTTTATTCTATGCATGTGCGTCTTGAGCCTGTAAGGTATTGGCATTGCTCAAGACTTTATGAGCGTCGGTAAGCTCATCAGTGCTTGAGTTTAGAGGTAAACTTTTCAATGCAAGTTAAATTTGAGTTTCAGTTTCTAATGCAGCATCTCTTTTGGTGTTGCATTTTCTTTCAGTAACTTGAGCGACCCTCAAGTCTCAGCGATGTATTTGCTTTAGCCAACGCTTTTGAGAGCTTGGCCACATGCAGAGACAAGAGAGTGAAGTTTCAGATGTTTTTTCATGTTAAGCACACGTAATTGAACACAAGTATAAACCATTTCCTCCCAACCGCTTCTAACCAAAATTTTTCCAATAAATAGTACGTAAGGCATACGTTTGAACAACTCCTAATTATGTGAAGCACCAGACCAGACTGAAAGCCACAAGAGAAACAGCACCTAGTAAATGGCTTTTATTTGTTTCATCAGTCGCCCTGTTATATTTAGGAAAAGTTTATAGAAAGGTGAACCTCATAAACTTTCACAAGAAGATAAGCCATGAAGATTTCCCCAAACGTTATGTAATAGGCATACGTTTTGGTTTGATTTGGACTTTTTAAGCCAGAGAGGAAAATGCAGATTTTGTGGCTAATGAATCATGCCCTGTTTGGATTCATACGTTTAATATGTCAAATGATGCAGATAGACAATGTTATACATTTATACCATATAAAGTGTTATAAGAGATAGGGAAAAAAATCAGTCTGGAAGTTACTAGATAGAAGCTAAAAAAATATAAGTGATGAGATAAGTCTCTTCTTTGTAGCTGCATCTTTTACTTTCATTATTCTCTCTCTTTTTTAACTCCATTCGTTTTTCTAATTTTCTCTAGAAAATATGTCTTTCCTTTCTTTGATTAGAAAAATAAGTCTTTTTCGCTTTCATGATCTATGTTTTCTTCAATTGTTCCAACATATTATTTTGCTTGGTGATGTCATTATCATTATTCTAGTTTTATGGAAATCACTGTATCCCCGAATGATATTCTTCAACTTTTCATTTAAAATTTTGAAATAATCATTTAAGACTGATAATATCTTTCAGAGAAATTTAAACGCAACTGTAGATATTTTCCCGCTATATTTTATGTTTCCTTTCTTCCGTAACAATATTCGTACTAATCAGTTTTTTCTTTGTTCTGCATTTGCTAATGTCACCCCAAATATTTGTGAGATTGAACTTTGTCTTGATATTTTTTCTATGATAGACATAAAATATATATTAGTTTATATTTTGGTTTGAAATTTTTTTTATCAAGTACTTTAGATAGGGAAAAAAGCATAGCAGTGTGGTGTGGGCTAATGTAGAATAGTAGTAATGTTTATCCTTAACCTACTCTCTCTTGTTGTCATCCACTGTGGATCCTTCGCTTTGTACCATTTGAATTTTTAGGGTCCCTTTATTATTCATTAGGTTTGACTAATATTCCAATTTGATCTTATAATTGAAAATCCATTTTACCAAACCCCTTATAGTGACAACATTCAAGATATTATAGCCCATCAAGAAAGGGAATCTTCTTATCTTTTTGTCGTTCATTTATTAATCTAATCATCCACAAAGAATGTCTAAACAACTTTGGGAACGATATTTATGACTACATTTATGTCGAAGCACCCCTGCACAACGTCACATGACCACGAAAATTTTCCATATCTCGAAAGATATCGTTGCTTTAGCAAAGGTTGGTTGAACCGCCAAGGGTATCGAAAAGAGCACTATACAACATCTTGTTTTGGCGTTTCTAAATTTTGTGAAGAAGATTCAGTTGTGGCAAATCATCAATTATGATAGTGGACGCCGGAATAGCGTCATTATTGTCCAAGAAAACATGAAGCTTATGAGCTTCAAGGAAAGAACGGATCTGAAGTTTCTAGGTGATGTAATTTGTTGACGAGAGTTTTGTGATTCCATCATATTAACTGAAATCAAAGGAGTTACCAGATCAGATCCGTTACAAACTGTGGTGATTTTGGTCGAGGATCCAGTTGTGTTTGACATCGTCAAAAGAAAAGAGAAAGAGAAAAAAATAAATAGATTGGATCGAGTTATGCTCTGATACTATATAAGTGTTTAAGCTTAAATTACTTTCTATTGATTACATACGTAAATATAAATACAGATGTGTTCGAAGAGATAAATACAAATCTATGTTATCTTTGAATATATTAACATGAAAATGAATATATGAAGAATATATACTATCACTTGCAAATTAATGGAATTGAAATGTATAACGTTAATACATGCAAAAACATGGACTATACAGTTCGAAGCACCCCTACACGTCACGTCCTTGCAAATGGACTTTATAATCTATATTTACACATTCATAAGAATTTTAAAAGCTTCGAAGGGGCATATAAAAGGAAAAAGGATTAAAAATGGATTACCAGAAAATAGTAAATCGTTAGAATTGTCTATATATATATATATATATATATATATTTGGGTATATATTTCAACCTCGTTATAATTACATATAAGTATATAACTTCATCATGATATCATTCTTTACATTTAATGACAGGTTACCTAAATATCTGTAAAATCGCTGTTATTCCTTATAATGTCTATTAAATTAGTTTACCCATATTAACCAACATCTAATATGATTAAAAAAATTCACTAAAAACTTTATTACCTCACATTTAATAATAATAATATTGGTTTATAGATGTCTTTTTTTATTTTTTCATTTAACAATAGACCGTAGATATGACTTATGCGAGAACAGAGGACAAGAGAGTTGAAAGTCAAAGACATGGGTGCGTGCACTTGAACTAAGGACAGGGAAAAGAACCCAACAAATGAAAGTTGTTTTTTATTTCCAGCCACTTATTTTCCTCTTTGTTTTACAAATAAAATGAAATCACAGATCCCCAGCGTTTTTAACTTGCTGTTATAAAGTTAAATATTTAGAACTTGATATTTTAAAATATTAAATATTTATAATTGGAAACTTTTGAAAAAGGTTAGCTGAGTCGTTTTGCATTATAAAAAATATGTGTAAAATTTATAGATATATATTTGGCATTCACAATTTAAGTTGCCGGAACGGGTTGATCTAGTTCTACCACTTGAACCTCCACGACGTTATTCAATATTGTTGATAGAATTCTTCCTCGTGTTTATTTTGAACGGGGAAAATAATTAAACCATAAACAAATCCAATACAACTATATACATAATACATAATACATCTATGTTCTTTGTTCTTGTTTTCTCTTTTCCAGAGCTCGAACAACTCAAACAATGTTGAATAATCGAATGCCCATCCATATATTTATTTCATATACTAACATCTTTTATAACTATGAACTAAAAGTGATTTAATTTATTTACTAAAAGTTAATGTATTTATTTACTAAAAATCAAAATATAAATATATTTTCTGTTAAACATTTTTAAAATCATAATTCCGCAGACTTATGGAACTAATAGAAGAAAAAACTACAGTTCGTTATCTATTTTGAATATTACTAACTACGGTCATAATATTATGATGTATCACCACCACACAAAGACGCATGAACACAAAAGAAGAAGAAGACATAAGCTAATTATTATGTGTACAAGGAGAAAGTGTCAAGTGATGGAACCCAAAAAAGAAAAGAAAAGCATTGAATCTTTTAAAAAAATGTTTGCAGGACAATGGGTGAAAATTTGAGTCAGAACACAGAGACGACAGACAAAAATCTAAGACTATTTACAATGGTTTCAACATTCGACACCCTTCCTTTTGTTTTACATCATTTTCTCTTTCATCAACTTCATAATTCAACACCCATT
Source organism: Cardamine chenopodiifolia (assembly GCA_963922655.1). Taxonomy (NCBI): domain Eukaryota; kingdom Viridiplantae; phylum Streptophyta; class Magnoliopsida; order Brassicales; family Brassicaceae; genus Cardamine; species Cardamine chenopodiifolia. The sequence continues at coordinate 17,911,438 of OZ000483.1, forward strand.
TTTATTTTACATACTATAATGGTTTTGTTTAAAAATATTCAACACTTTACTCCACATTTTTATTAAAACATATAATTTTATTAAAACACACTTAAATTTTATTTACCAGAATTTTGAAGATTGAAAGAGTTATTATTAGGATCCAGTTTGACAAAATAAGATGTTTTTTTTTGTGTCCAAATCAAATGAAGCGAGTCTCTATTTATAGAGTATAAAAAATTATAAATTTTGATATAAAAATAAAATTAAAATAATTATTATTTTTTTCAATAATTGAATTTTAAAAGTAGAAAGAAAAACAATAATACAAAAAAATATTATCTCTCCTCTTCTCCTCTTAGAAAATGCCACGTGGCAGACACGGGCCCCTTTCTTGCAAATTCAGCATGTTGAATATTTTCAACAAAAATTAATCCATGTGTATTAAACTATCAATTCAACTCACCATTGCATCCATTCTAACAGTTTAATTATTTTTTCAATAAAGCATTGTACGTGGTCTAAAACAATGGAGAAAGTTCGAGTCTGATAAACTAATCTGACACAACTTTTTCTATTATTTGTTCGTTGAAAATTGAAACAAGCAAAGAAAGAAATTGGGGTTAACGTGCAATTCAAGCAATTTCTCAATGATAATGTCTTCAACTATTCATATTCTACGGTCTTCCCCCCACTAAGAGCACCTCCATTAGTTAAGAATCTCACTAAATATCTACAAAATAAAATATAATTAATTTAAAAACCCCACTACTATTAATTAAGAACTCCACTATTATTTTCACTAAAAAATTTTAAAAACTGATTCTTAAAGTTCTCAATTAAGAACCTCTCACATTCTCTCTCATACTTTTTTCTTTATTTTTATTTTTTAAAATTTTAAGAAACTCATCTAAGAACCTCTAATGGAGGTGCTCTAACTATCCACAAACATTACATATACACGTACACATACACACGTTTATATAAAAACCTGGTCGAGTAATCAATTTTACTTTGTTTTCCCTATATAAAGAACTAAATCGAAAATCTATTCTAATTTTTCTTAACACAGTATTTCTTTAGTATGAAAGATATTTTAAAATCAATTTATATGTAGCATCTTTCAGTTTAGATTAAGATGTTCTCTGACACAATTTAAAACAACATCATCCGAATTAAATTAGGCTGAGCTATGAGCTTTGAGTTTCTTGTGATTGTTCACAACTTTTTCCATCATCTCTTTTTTCCAGTTAAATGTTTTTGTACATAAGTACATTTCATTTTCTATCAATATTGTTATAATTTTAGTGCATGAGAGCAGGAAATTAGCTGAAGTTTTTATAAACACATTTGTTTCGACGTTAGAGTGGTTAAATGACTCAAACTACTACTGCTACATAAATAGTTACTTATGAATTATGAACATATAGCAAAATACTATATCAGTGAAATTAAATGAATTAAATAGGGTATAGACTTACGACTGACGTAAAAACAATAAAGAGAAAATTTTGACTTAAGACTTTTAGAGCATTTTCATCAGTTAGATACTGTAACAAGGTCTCTACTTAATCTAATAATAATATTATTAATATAATTTAATTGTTTTATTAAATGTTAAATAAAAAATAGTTCAACAACTAATATAGAAACAAGTGTAGAAATGATTTCTCATGAGTTTTTCAAGAGAAAAACATTTTTATTTTCTCTCTTTCTTTTTTATTTTTTTCTTTATTTTAATAAAAAGTTTCTAAGTAAAAGACTCCAATGGAATTGCTCTCATATCCCAAATAAAGAGATTTCTAAGTGAGTATCCGACACCCACGTGCAAGGGGTTTGAATAAAGTCACAATAAATATTTTCTTTTATGACTCTCACATTCACTCGCATCATTGTCACTTTTTAATTCGCAAAATTTTCAATAAATTGCATTATTGTATGTACAGTATTAAACTGAATTGAATACTTCCACACATTATTTTACTAGGTTATGGTATACTAGTACTTTTTCCTATCTAGAAAACAAATTATTGAATTGAATTTACTCAACAATTTATTATGGGTAGAGCCTATTATGATTTTCTTGCATACTGTTTAACAAGCTTGACTGATGACTGATGGGTCGAAACCGGAACAAAAGCTTTAAAATATGATTGCACTAACTTTAATGAGTCCTTTATTCTTTTAAATAACGAAAAAATAATTAAGAAAATGTCTTTAAAAAAAAAGAGGGGAGAAAAGAAGTGGAGACAGCGAAAAAAAGAAGCTGGTCACCTCATGGGATGTTTTGGGTTTGCTCTATTATTTCGATACTTTGGATATGATTTTGTTCCATTCCTTTTCATTAACCGGATGTCAAAGCTATCTACTTCGTTTATTGTATAAAGGATGAAGAATTGAAATTTAGATTTTTTAAAAAATATAAAAGTATACAGTTTATACCTTATTTCTTCAGCTATCAATATTCGGAGCAGTGCTTAATGCAGCACGAAAGCAGTGAACATCCATATCACTTAAAATTTTTTTTGTAGGCATAGCTTTTAAAAAAAAAAAAATTGTGACGTATGAACACATTTACCAAGTCTAAAATGGCAACAGTTAAAAGCAATCGGAAAAAACCAAAAAAAAAAAAACAAAAAAATAAAGTTTTTCACAAAAAATTAAATTTTGTCAGGCAGCATTATCGAAACGACCTATTTTCTTTAATTTTCTGACATAAGTGGAGCTGCTGCTCGCCAGTGTCAGAAGAGCTTCACTTCAAGATTCGTCCCCTCTGTTCTACTATGGTGTTTGGAATCTCTTGTTCATGTTTATCCTCACTCCGACATCAGAGCACAACGGAAAAGTTTGGTTTCGAGTTCTGAGGTCGCCGATCTTTGTTTTTTCCGGCAAGCTCGTCTCTTCTCAGTCATTGTTATGTCTCCGTACCATGGTGTTTAAGAAATCGTCTCGGCGCTTAGCCGAAGATCTTTTCCATCTCTCTTTTCAATTAGTTTTGAGATCTCATTATTATCTGAACAGAGATGAGTTCTTGGATCGGAACAACTTCTTCTGATTTCTTGCCTACATCTCTCCCTTGGTAGCTCCTCTCAGGCATTTGATTCCAGCGGTTTTTGTGTCGTAATTTTGCTGGTGAGATCTGAACTGGATCTGCTTTCCCTCGGCCATTTTCTCGGGTTGGAAACCTCTTCCGTTGGCTCCTCCGTCGTTGGCCATCTTTCTGCTATCTCCGATGAAATCCTCTGTCTCTTCGCCTTCCGCCATCCCCTTAATTGTGCTCTAGATCGGCAACTCTTCGTGGGGGATTCTCCAACGACAAGTTGTTGGAACAATATCTCCCTTTCCTCCTCCCCCGCTGAGTTGCAGTCTGGTGACCTATGCTTAGGTTGTTTTGACCATAATGTGTGGGTTGAGAGGCTGCATGTCGTGACCAGAGGCCCGTATCTCATGGATGTCGTCGCTGAAATAAATGGTCTCTCTATGGTTTCCGCCTATCTTAGAACCTCTTTCCATTGAAGCTTTATCCTTCCGGTGTAACGATTTGTTGTCGCCGAGATCCTTCTTTAGCTTGTCCATGGAACGGCTGGTCTTCCCGTTCTCGGGATCTCTCCCCAGAGAACTTTTTTCTGCCGTTGACTTCGGTGTGCTTCAATCGACACCGTCTGCCGTAGGCTCTGCCGCTTCTGATCCTCACCATCACTGTCAGTCGCCACAAGCCACGTCGAATACCAAGAGTGCTAGGGCAATACCCTAACTTTCTTGTTGGACCTTTCTCTGATCCCATTATGCTCAAGCCTAGAAGTCTCTTGCCATGACCCATCTTCAATTATCTCGGCCCTTCTTGGATAGTTGTTAATTGCTTTCGATTCCTAGTCCATAGTTTAGTTCATGTTTCTTGGTCTGACTTTTTAAGGTTTAGCCTCCTCGACATAGTATCATCTTTTACGAGTCGGTTTTGAAGTGACATTTTCCTTTTGATTCCAATTTCTCCAGTATAGAGAGATGATCTTCGCTATTATCCTTAGTAAAAGATCCTTTCGTCGCTTCCTCTCTCACTATGGAGAGTAAATTGGAGTTAACTTTCTTTCTTTGGATTCTTTTAATTTCTCTAAGTAAATTCCTTAGGAATATTTTATTTCCTTCAAAAACCTTCATCACGAAGAGAATTATGGTGTCTTCATTCTCCATGAAAAATGATGCTACTTGAATTGCGTTTACGACATTAGGAAATCAAGGTTTTGCTCCTCTGCCTTTGGCAATCAAACCCCTGTTCATCTCAGATTTTGCGAGAGTCTTCTCTTGTTTTACTTGTGACCATCCTTTTTAGGGATCGAGAGGTTCGACACCTTAAGCACAAATTTGGATTCTTAAAATATAACATATACTTTTGTATTTCGTGTCGTATTGTATCTTCCAAAGGTCGCATCAAATATCAATTAGCCTTACACCACTTCGAGTGGTATATCCCTGCGGTATGTTTTGCTTTTCAAAGAGTTATTAGCTTCCATCTCTTAGAATATCGTTTTAGAATTTCGTTTAAGATTTGTTTTTTATTATATCTTATTTTGTTCTAATAGATAATTAAAATTACATTAGTCTGTATTTTTTTAATGTAAAAATACCAATATAATTAAACCGTTAACTTAATATAGAAGGTTTAACAATTAAAAAAATGGCAACCGTTGTATCCCTCTAAAAAAGTGATGCAGGTGGAATCCTTTGAGTAGCCTAGAGTTATGTTTTCGAAATGGAATATCAATAAAGATCAAGTTTAGAAGTACATTTTTATTTATGATTTAAATTTGAACAATTTAAATTTTCATATTATAAAATTTATATAATTATAAAATTTTATTTTTCAAATGTTACCCTTTAACAAAGAGAAAAAAAAAACGTTTTTCAAATGTTATTCTTAACTAGATTTCAACGTAAAACGACAACGTCAACGATTCAAAATCAAACGTAATATACTAAAAAAAATTTTGTTTTAGCAATTTTGAATTGAGTAAGTAGACTTTATAGTTTTTATTTCTCTTAATTAAGTTTTAATTTGAACATTAAAATTTGGTAATTATTATAGTTATATTTTAATTTAAAATAATTATAAAACTGTTTTTCCATCGCAGAAATATCATTGTTTTGTGATATTTAATTACAATGAAATATCGATAGTGATATACTTTCACCGCAGAATTGCAACGAATACCCATTTACAACAAACAATTTGCTATGTTTTATACATTCGTTGCAATTTTGTCAGCTAAAACCTAATCCGTCCGTTTTATAAAGAATGTTATTGTAGAGTTGAATTTTTTTTTAAATGTCGTTTTACATTGTCAATATAACTTTTAAAATTAAAATCTTAATTTACTTTCTATTTAAAACCAATTTTTTAAAATTAAGTCAATATCATCTAATTAAAACATATTAAAAAGGATATATTTTTCTAATTGATTTTTTTTATTTGTGTGAAAATATCAAAATAACAGTTTTTTTTTTGAAACGGAAGAAATATTAGTAACAGCTTTGTGATGATTATGACCATCACAAATAACATGTTTTCAGTGATAAATAAAATATAAACAAATATACAACAGTATAACTAAAATAAAAGACAACCCTCTGAAGCCTTAAATAAGAAAATTGGCAAGGGTTGCTGGTTATTTATATGCTTTATAAGTATGTTATATAAATGCAGAAACATTATATGTTCTTGTTCCAAAATATAATTTATTCCAAATTACATAAATATACAGCAAAAATATAGGCGAAGTAAAACATAAAGAAACTTGTAAACTTAATTTTTTTTGTAAAGTATATTATAAAACTTCAATTTTTGAAAATGAATGTACTCATAATAATATTTCTTGAAATGTCTCATGATTCATGAACCTATCATATTATTATCCAGCCTAACATTCTATCCGAATAGCAAAACAGAATATACAATACATTACTAATTATTTTTATTTCAAGTCGATGTCATTAATTTTATAATTCTAATAAAACCATCTAAACTTAAAATTCATTATAAATAAATAAAAAAACACTATTGTTTTTTTCCCTTTGTCCCCTATAGGCTATTAATTGCCCACTCGTCGCGGAAATGTAACAAAAACTGAGATTCCTCGCTGTCTGAAATAGCATTAACTCTCAAATCACTTGCAAAGACAAAGATCTTCTTCTTCTTCTTCTTCTTCTTGTGAAATTGAACAATGGAGAACTCTCCGGATCACACAGATGCTAAGCAAATCGAACTCAATAGAGTAAAAAAACCAAAGGGTGGAATTATCTCTATGCCCTTCATCATAGGTAAAAAATTACATTTCATAAATCTCAACTTCCACTTCACTTGTTCTGATTCTAAGTAAAAACGTAACGGCTCCTTGATTCCTCATGAAAATCACTAATTTTATTTTATTAACTTATGGTGAAGCAAACGAGGCATTCGAGAAAGTGGCGAGCTATGGATTATTACCAAACATGATTATGTACTTTATTAAAGATTACAGATTTGGAGTAGCAAAAGGAACAAATGTGCTCTTCATGTGGTCTGCTGCATCAAATTTCACTCCTCTCTTGGGTGCTTTTCTCTCTGATTCCTATTTAGGTCGCTTTCTCACCATCGCCATTGCTTCACTCTCCAGTTTCCTGGTAATTTTCATCTCTTCGATTCTTCTTCTACCAAGATTCGATAAACCGGTTTAACTTAACCAATCCGGTTTGTCACTTTATTGATGATTTTTAATTACTATTTGATTTTTTTTTGGTTATTTAATCCGGTTTATTGGGTGAAATTTCCGATTTAGTGTGAAATTTCCGGTTTAGCTTTCGTCCTGTGAAATTCCGTAACTTGCTTTACTACTTGTCATTAGACTCGTAAAATCCGTAAAAATGATTTCAAAAAGCGGACCACTCTTTCTTTAAAGTTCTTATCATAAACTTTTTCCGTTTTATGATATTTTATGCTGACAAGAATAAAAATATTTAATAATTTTAAACGATTATCTAATAAATTTAAAATTATATTTTTACAACAATCCGGACCATAAATTAATTGAAGAATTGTGGTACGAGGTTTATTTTATAATAAAAATATTTGAACTTCTTGTAATATTAGAGCGGATTAATTTAATTTTCGACGTTTTCATCGTTGTTGTACCATTGAATAGGTGGTTCTTTATCAATATTTAATAACGTCGAATTATATAACATTCAATTGAAAAGTACCAATAGTGTACACAATACACTTCGGTAATAATACTATTGCACAGTTTTGGCAATTTCACGCTTTGCATGTGACTTGTAAGACATTTAGGACATTGCTGCATTATTGTTTACTACTTATGTTTGTGTTACACTAAAAGTCATTTTCAAAGTAATTCCTTAGCATGTCAGTTCCATGTGTTCTGAATTTTCTATTTTAAAAACACAATTGCTAATTTAAAATGTCCTTCGCAAGTAGTGTGACTTGTGAGTGACTCATGAGTGACCACAATTGGAAACATAATTTCAGATGTGACTATATTCCATTCATATAAATAAGCATAGTGCAGATCTAAAAAAAAAGTGTGAGTGCTTCATAAATAAAGAAAACTAGTTACTACGAATACTATGTACTCAATTTAATCTATTTAGTTTAAACTTATATATAGATATGTGATATGTCATGTGTGTAGCATGCATATGCGTTCGATTCGGTTTTTGGTGCGGTTCATACACTTAAACAAAATTTACGTTTAAGTTGAATGATATTTTTTTTTGATAAAAGGCAGTTTAAGTTGAATGATTAAAAAGAAGTTTTACTTTGTTTATTTTATTTTCGGTTCACTTAGGTTTGTTAACAAATTTTGTAAATAAAATAAACAAAACCAAAATAGTTTTTATTAACCCAAAATTTTGTTCGATTTAAGTCTATTTAAAATGGATTATTTCATAGTGCATGACGACTTTGAATTATTTTCGTTATGGGCCAAGCTTGTTTTTTTTAATGTAGACTATAAAATATAGGCGATAGATAGAGTTTATAGGCTTAAGCAATTTTCGAACCGTGTCCTGCGACTCCTGTCCATATTTTTTTACAACTTCTCCGATTCTTGGGCAAAGTCGACACTAATCGTAATTTGACTTTATTCACCCACTTGAAAATCAAATGTTTAAATTTCGTTACACCGATTGATTTGACATGTTGGTACAATTATTCATCCCAGTCAACTTTTTAATTATAATTTCGGTAGGGTTAGTGACTTATGACATTACATTAGACCTACCAACGTATGCTCGTGGCCACGATTTTGTTGCCGATATGAATATTGGATTTTTCTTCTTGGAAGTGTTTAACTAATTAAGGATATAGCTATATAAAAACGTAACGACATCGACATCTAATGTTCCTTAGCGTAACGACATGTAATGTTTTGTCAGCTTTCAGCTCAAATTAAACGGGGATTTCTAGACCAAATCAATTAACAACTAATGATCACTTTTGAATCATACCACAGGGAATGGTGCTTTTATGGCTAACAGCTATGCTACCACAAGTGAAGCCATCTCCTTGCGATCCCACAGCAGCCGGGAGTCACTGTGGGTCCGCGACTGCATCTCAGCTGGCTCTTTTGTATTCCGCATTTGCCCTTATATCGATCGGTCAGGCGGGATCAGGCCGTGTTCCATAGCCTTTGGAGCTGATCAATTAGACAACAAAGAGAATCCAAAGAACGAAAGAATTCTCGAGAGTTTCTTTGGTTGGTACTACGCTTCCTCAGCTGTGGCTGTGCTCATCGCGTTCACTGGCATTGTATACATCCAGGAGCATCTCGGATGGAAAATCGGGTTTGGAGTACCTGCCGTCCTCATGTTGGTCGCTGCTTTGCTATTTATTCTCGCGTCTCCTCTCTATGTTAGACGCAATTTGACCAAGAGTCTCTTCACTGGTTTAGCTCAAGTGGTTGTTGCAGCTTACAAGAACAGGAAGCTACGTCTACCAGATCATCATGACTCCTTTGATTGTTATTATCACATGAAGGATTCTGATCTCAAAGCTCCAAGTCATAAGTTGAGGTAATTGCTACTATATATACATAAATTTCTTAAGTCTCCTGAGTTCTTGATTACTTTACAAGCAAGAAAGACTTTACTCTCTTGATTAGGTTCTCAAAGAAAGCTTGCTATACACGAAACATGATACCTCTTGATTAGATTTTTAAACAAGGCTTGTTATACAAGAAACATGATCAATGCATTCTCTTCACTCTTGATTGTCTCTCTTGATTAGGTTTTGAACCAAGAACAAGAAACATAATGCTCTCTCTTTACTTTGATTCTTCTTTCTTAATTAGATTTTTGAACAAACCTTGTGATATTAGAAACATGATGCATTGTTATTACTTTGATGATCTTGATTAAGTTTTTGAACAACGCTTGTTATACAGGAAATATGATGCTCCCTTTCTACTTCTGATTTTCTCTTGGTCAGGTTTTTGAATAAAGCTTGTTTAATAAGTAACCGCGAGGAGGAGATTGGTTCAGATGGGTTTGCTTTGAATCCATGGCGGCTATGCACAACAGACAAAGTAGAGGAGCTTAAGGCATTGATCAAAGTCATACCGATATGGTCCACAGGTATAATGATGTCCATAAACACTAGCCAAAACTCGTTTCAGTTGCTGCAAGCGACTTCAATGGATAGGCGTCTGAGCCGCCATGGTTCAAGCTTTCAAGTTCCAGCTGGATCATTCGGTATGTTCACAATCATAGCTCTAGCCATGTGGGTGGTTCTATATGACCGTGCGGTTATCCCATTAGCTTCAAAGATCCGAGGTAACCCTTTTAGGCTTAGCGTTAAGCTAAGAATGGGATTAGGGTTATTCATATCTTTCTTAGCAATGGCGATTTCCGCAATGGTTGAAAGCTTCAGAAGGAAAAAAGCTATAAGCCAAGGGTATGTAAACAGTGCCAATGCTGTGGTAGACATCTCAGCGATGTGGCTCGTGCCACAATATGTGCTACATGGATTAGCAGAAGCTCTTACCGCGATAGGACAGACTGAGTTTTTCTACACCGAGTTTCCTAAAAGCATGTCTAGCATCGCGGCTTCTCTCTTTGGTCTAGGAATGGCTGTGGCAAGTCTGTTGGCAAGCGTGGTCCTCAGCGCGGTCAATGAACTAACATCAAGAAATGGCAAAGAGAGTTGGGTTTCAGACAACATCAACAAGGGTCATTACAACTATTACTATTGGCTACTTGCGATAATGAGCTTCATTAATGTGATATATTACGTAATATGTAGCTGGTCCTATGGTCCTTTGGTTGATCAGGTGAGGAATGGTAGAGTTAATGGTGTTAGAGAGGAAGAGGAGTTGCTTGACATTGTTGGGAAAGGCTTCGAGAAGGAAGGTCTAAGCGAAGTTGTTAAAATCAATTAAGGAATCAAAGATCTGCAAGATTGTATGTTGTCTATAAAGGGAGCGAGAAACTATAGGAAATGATATTTTATTGCATTTGGAGTGTGGTGTTACTCAGTATTAAGGTCTCTATAAATTTGTAATTAGGTTAAATTATGTTTTTGGGTTTTTGATGAAAAGGTCAATGGTTTTTGGCTGTATTCAGGCCAAAGTGATTGTTGTGTATTTGTTGTGTTATTGCAATTGATGGTAATTTTCTTTGTATATCATTTAAGAAAATTATTTAAATTTCATCAATATTTCTAAAAGTAATCTAAAATATAATTCACCTTTTGTATTATATTAACTAGGAGTGTTGCAGCCGATTTTGGACAACAGGGGATACGCGTGTGAACTGTGTTTCACTTTATGTGGTTGCTGAGAGGAAGAAATAACTGACGATGCACTTGTGGGTTTCAAAACTTTTGCGGCTGCAAACACAAATCTAATAGGAATAGAAATGATGGAGAAGGAGACGCCGAATAAATGAAGACAATCTTGATGGAGAAGAAGATGCTGATGAAACAGAAGAAAATGAAGACAAAGTCGAATAAAGAGTAAACGCAGAGACAAAACCAAAAAGCAAAAGAAGATGAAGAAATAGATATCTCCCTATTCGTAGTTTCTCACATGTATTAAAACGTTCTTTAATGAATTAATTACATGTATGTTTGAGCAAATATGAATATTGAATATTTGTTTTTTATAATTTCTTTATTATTAAGAGATGTATATATAAAATTTTGTGGGAAGCCACCTAATTAAAAAGTAAACTAAAAACAAATTTTTCAAAATGAGATTGTTATTTGAGATTTTTCCCTTATTTCCTCTATCTGAAATACAAATTTGTTTCTCTATTTTCTCTAGTTTCTATAAATATATTTAAAAAATTTCTCTATTTGAAATATAAATTTGTTTCTCTATTTCTTCTATTTCCTATAAATATAATTTTTTTGTTTATTTCAAATATTTTTCCTCTCGAGAGATACGTAATAATAAAACTCTATTTCATCTCTCACTTATACCATAAAACTGATTGAGTCGCTAAACAAACAGAAACCTAAAAATGAGGATGCATGTGGGAAAGACCTCGTTGCCAAGTTTTCGCATCGACTTTCCATTCTGCATTAGGGCGTTGATATGATGTTATGTACTTGTGGCTGCAAATTTTGTGCTTGATGTTCTGAATGATTGATGAGGGTCTGATGTAAATGATGATAACGAGATGAAAAATGTGTATTAGAACCATGAAGCAGGTAGACACATGATAAGCTAAATGTTAACATTATGTTATTAGATTATGTGTGCGTCCGTCTATTGTATGATTAGGCAAAATAGTATGTTTAGCTATATAAATTGAATCACGTTCACTGCGTAAATTTGTTTACTTGTCCCTTTCGCTGAGTAAACAACATTTAAACTGTTTTATAACGTCCATCAGTTAGAAAAAAAATCTATGATTTTTGGGGCTTTTATTTAGGAAAGTTTATGTTTTCAATATTTCATTTTGGAAAGTTAAAGAAGTAGTGTTTTTTTGGGAAAAAATTATGTTGTAAGATTTACTTTTGATTCTTACTTAGTTTTAAAAATATTTTTTGAATGTCGTGGATAATACACATGATTAACGTGTGATTTTTTATTTAAAGATAATTCTGTTAATACAGAATAAAAACTGGAGGTACTAAAATTTTCGAATAATGATACATCATTCGCCCGCATTTTTTCTAATTTTTTTAATTTAAGAAAAACACTACAAAATTTAATATTTTTAGTATAAATTTAGTTTTATGTATTTTGTCACAAAAGAATAGTTATGTTAAATAATATAAGTTCAAATAACTTCTATTGGCAGAAAGTTCTAATAAAACTGCCGAGTCGAAGTTTCTTAATAAAGATACTTATATTATTAGTTAAAGTTATAAATACATGTAAAAGCAAAATTCAAACATTTCATAATGTGTTTAAGTGTTTAATCTATATGACCGATCCATCGATAATATACTGTAGAGTAGTAACAAGAACAACAACAAAGTAAAACGATATCTCTAGGCATATAATTTCTTTAAAATATATATAATTCCAAAACAAAAGAAAAAAATATTAGACGTGGATCTTAGAAAGATTAACGTGATGTGATGTCTTAATCAATACGTCTGCTGACTATCGTGCGTATATGGTAGTCCATGGTTCGATGATAATCTCAAGGAAACATTCTCAAGGAAACATTAGAACAAAACAAAGATCATGGACACATACCTTCTCATTCTCTTTGTTTTGTTCCAATTCTTCCATGAGATGATCATCAAAGCATGAACTACAATATATGTCGATAGATCGGCAAATATGTTGTTGATTAAGATAACAATTTCGATATTGTATAACCTTGCAAGTTCATCAGCTTTCTTGAAAATACCAGCTCGACATTTTGAAAAAAACACTTGTCTTGAGATGATATTTTCAACTTATTTCACGTTAATCTTTCTACAACCCATGTCTAAATTTGTTTATTTTGTTTTGGAATTATACTTACAAAAAAATTATGGTTATAGTTTCAGAAATCGTATCTTAGATTATGGTTTTCAACTCAAAACCAAATGAAAATAATTGGATTGGTCCATATATTTTATATATTATTTTTGATCCATGTGTAAATTTTGACGTGGGATATTATTTCCAATACACCCTTTTGAGATGGTGGTTCTTCTAACCATAAATCTCGGTATTTTTGAGTAAGAATCGTTGGATCAAACCAATTGTGGATCGGACTGGATAATGTGTGGATCGGACTCTAATACTATGTTAGATTATGGGCTTCCAACTCAAAACCAATTGGCAATAAATGGATTGACCCATATCCTTTATATATTACTCTAGATCATGTCCAATTTCTGATGTGTGATATTATTTCTAGTTCGCTTCTTCGAGATGATGGTTCTTTTAGCCATAAATCTTGGTATTTTTGGGCAAGGATCGGTGAACCAAATTTAAGTCAGACCGATTATGGATCGAACTGGACAACGTGTAGATCGGGATCTGCTACCATGTTAGATTATGCGTTTCCAACTCAAAATCAATTGACAATAAGTGGATTGGTCCATATCTTTTATATATTATTCAGAATTTCTGTCCAACTTCCGACCTGGTGTTTCACGTTTCACTCTCGCATTGTCTTTGTCTTTGAGCAAGTATCCCATTCCAACCAGCAATTATATATAAACAAATTTCTTTATAATATTCAACATATCTATACATATTTTACTTTTGATTATTAAGAAATTTAATTACGTCTTCGGTTCGTATTATCTCTAGATCTGAAAACAGCATAATGATGACAAACTGTAAATCAAGTGTACTTCTAAATAGATACTTATACTCAAATCCGGTTATTATAGAATAGAACCAACATAGTTATTCTCTAATCGCTTTTACTAACCACATTTGAACACTAATTAAATAAAATTCTTGGAATACATATATTTGATTTAAATCTGAGTTATTGAGTTAGTAGTACCTAGAAAAGGATCAAGATTCCTAGCATTGAGCTCTCTGTATTCTTGACAAAGAGAGCAACAAGGGCATAAGACATGAGTGGCACAATCTGAATACGGAGCTTCCACAAGATTAAATTTTCTCCTTATATGAAACCGCCAAGTGGACAAGCTGCATTAACAATTCAATATAATTAAGCTTTAAGAAAATCATATTAATGAAGAATCAAGATTTGGTTTCAAATTGTGTAAACCGGAACATACTCATCTCTCCTTCATCCACTACTTCCGCTATTTGTCCAAATGTCACACAAGGTAAGATTGCTGTCATAACGGCTGCACAAGGTTTTAAAGATTAGTGAGTCCATTAATATTGTTTTTTTTTGGCAAGATATACAAATACCTAAAACTAATAAGAGTGTATATTGACACAATACCATTGGTTTGGTCCTCCATGGACTCCCAATTGATAGGTTAACATTAGATTGATGATAATTTGGTGGCGCGAATTGACTCACGGGAACTCCGGTTTGCTGAATCGGTGTACCGGGTTGGTGAACAGGTAAACCGTTGTTTGGATTCTCCGGTGGTGGTGGAGTAGTGACACGAGCCATTGGTTGGTATGTAAAGTGTAGCTAAGCTAGTTTTGACATGAAGGGTTGATTTATAGGAGAAGGAGAAGCTTTCTAATTTTCCTTAGCCATGAAATTAATCAAATTTATTCAATAGAAAACTTGGGTTTTTCTTATTGTGTTAAAACAAAGAAACTTCTATGCCGAAAAGAAAGAAGAAAATTCGAGAGACTAAAAGTCAATGGATGAGACCGAGTAAATGTCTTAATCAAAGTCAACGTCTCGAGCCATTCATTTTGATATTATTTATTTCTTAAAACAAGTTGCGAACGAAAATGATCTGATTAAATATTCATTCGTTTACGTAATGTGGAAACTGTATTTTGATACAAGTTGGGTCTTGGATAGATAGGGAAAAAATATTTTGTATTTTGTATTTTCGTTATTTAATCCGAAGAATCATTTTTCTTCTGTCGTCAGCAGCCCAAATTTAATTGGAAACTTATCATCTTCAAATTGGTATGTTCTAGATAAGAAACCAATACGAATACACATTTTAAATTACTAGTAAATAGGGATTGACCACTCCCTTCTCTCGTTGACTTCTTGCCTTATAATTCCAGCGAGTGGATTAATCAAGAAGTATGAGGAGAAGATATAAATGAAGACTTGTACATCGCATCAAGAGAAACATTGACCATGTTTCGATTATTCATGTTTTTGCCAAACCCAACTCAATACAAGTTTTAAAACTCATGTAGATTAGGATTTCCTATCAAATTTAGATTAGTATAAATATGTATTTTATGAGATCAATAAATGTAATTTTGAGGTCCAACTCAAACTAATTTTGTGATCCGACTCTAACCAATTTTTACATCTACATCAAGTTTGCCGAAGAATATTAAAGTACACATAAATGCCTGAACCAATCTCTTATGATCCAATACAAATTTAGATTAGTATAAATATGTATTTTATGCCGGCAAAAAAACAAATTAAATATGTATTTTATGAGAACAATGAATGCAACTTTGCGTATAGCAACTTTGTGGAATTCTTTTCTTTTCATTTTTATGAATCTATATAAAATCAATTTGATACTAATGTTTTTACATTAACGTTTCTCTTTTTAGTTTTTTTTTGCATCTAATAAAATTCAATGAGCTATCTCAGTTTTCAATTTCTAACTTATTAAACTCATTTGAGCAAGAATAATACTTGTTTGAAAATTCCTTCAATGTAGTGTGGATATGTTAAAAATAACAATACCATTAATCTAGCAAATGTCGACCGCTCCTCTCTCCGACTTTTTCCTCACTTCCCTTTTTCCTTCTCAATCTTCTCTAGAAAAACTTTTTCTTCAATCTTTTTCCATTGTCGCTTGCGTCTCTGCGGCAACGGCCAATTACATATCTCGCATGCGTTCTCTTGGATTGTTTCTGCGTCAAAGCTCATTCTTCTCCGTCGATGGGATTTGTTTCGCCGGACCGGAAGTTCTATCCGGCATCTCTGGAAGCATGTCTCCTTCCGATCACCGCCTTACCTGTAACATCTCCGACCCTCTCGCTTCCCCAGGTATCCTCTACTTCACCTTCCGTTTCTCCTACTTTGGAACTGTATCGGCTTAAGAACGAGTATGTATCACTGGTTTTGAGGAATGCAGAAGTAGTTAGGTCATCTCTGATGTTTTTGATGGCTTGTGTGCCCTCTTGTGCCTCTTTTACCGTCCTGGTGAGAGTTTTTACTGCGTATTACAGAATCTCTATCGGACTCGCTTCTTTTGTTGCTGTTGGAGTGCACTTCCCTTTGGTGGCAGATGAGATAAAGTTCGCCGATTATTGAAACACTACTAGTGAATCTGGTTCCTTTGAACATTCATAGTCCTCTTTGCTCTGTTATCGAACGTTTTCTCCTCTCAATTACCATACTAGTTTTTAGTGGTTTGGTTTCAGGGAGCAATTTGTTGAAGTTTTTTCTGCTTGAAGCAGAAGCGAAGATGTCTTCCATTTTTCGCTTAGCATTTGATGGTGCTGACAACTCAACCTCAACCTCGCTAAAGGTTTTATCACTTCCGTTTTGGGGGATCAACCAGGACTATCATGTTGAAGATGTTTTCTTTATCGGAAGTCTATGTGAGTTTGCTATTTTGGTTGAGCCAGCTCGCCCTTTATCCCTAAGTCTCTTGTTGAGCTCGTTTGTTGCTCTTAACACTTCTATTTTCCCAACCTTGTTGGTTGTTGTTTGTTGTACTGGGCTCGTTATGTCTTGGTGTATTCTTCCTTGTGGAGACTAAACTTTTATCATGAATGAAGATTAGGTTTGACCCAAAAAAACAAAAAAAAAAAACAATATCATTAATCTACTAAAACCAGTTCTCAAAAACCAACGTTTTGATATATTATAATGAATTATTCTGCAATTATTCAGTTGAAATCTTTCCACTATTCCATCATTCAACTTTTCTGTGTATGTAACAACATCTTTAGTTTCGGATCTTGATATCTTATACTAAATATGAAATGACTGATATGCTCACAAGAAAAACAGCAACCAAAACCCACAATTCAGTATTTACAGGCCAAGTAATTGAACTAGCAATAACAAACTTTGTCATGTTACAAACTTGCAAACAAAATCATCTTTCCAAAGATGAAGATCACACAGCTTTTACTGGCCAAGTATATCCGCTACTGATTTCTTCACAATTTGTGAAAGCTCCTCTCTAAAACATGAACAGAGAGACTAGGTTTAAAAAAAAAAAACTTGCATTCGGTTTCAAAACCGCTATTAAAGTAAAAATAATTACCTGTTCGGTTTGAACAAGAGATATCGATATGTGAACCACTGCGCAAAAGGGACAATATCAAATGCTAGAAGGATCATAATCCATTTATAATTCTCGATGATATCAAGATTTGTTACTTACCGTAGAGAACAAGATACCAACTAATTCGAATCCGGTCGAGATAACAGGCAATTTGTCGATTGTCTAATAAAGAAAATAAAAAAGTCTTTTAGTGAAAATCTCACAACTTTAAAATATAAAAGCACAAAATATATATATATTTTTGTCTTCTATAACCATAACTATACCGTGATAAGATTTAGTGATGCCCAGAGAGCTACAATAGCAGCAAAACTCAAACCAATAAGACCTAACCGATCTTCAGGCTTATCCCACTGAAATCATTTACATTCCAAAAATTCCCAAATCAAAACTAATGCATATAGGGACAAGGTCAATCTAGGATTTTTTTTTTTAGAGTTTTAGGGACTTACAACATTCTTAATCGAAACAACGACGCTGAGATCAGTCGATGATTCTGAGCTTTCTCCACTAGCTTTCACCATAAGAATGATGCTACTAGGGTTTCTTTTATCTACAAGGAGGAAGCTAAAGAATTGAAAAGCTCTAATCTCCAATTAAACAAGAGAAAAGATTAATCATACCTCGAATTAGAGAAAATGGGAGTTTCTGAATGGAAGAGAAATTAGATTTTCGCTGCGTAAGTAGCAATGGTGGAGGCAGAGTTGCAGAAAAGGTAGCCATTTTGTAAACCTTAAAAGGGATTCTTTTTGAACAAACAAAAAAAAATTGAAAAGTTAGAGAGTCTGATTGGATTTGGATACAGTGCCGAAGAAATTTTGATTTCGATTTGGTTATGGATTTAGAGATAGCCTTATCTTTTTATAATCCACGTGGCATCACATAAATGGCATGCAAAATCTCAGAGGTGAAAACTCATTTCGCCACGTGTCATGAGTGAAGAAGATTCTCTAAAAGGCGAAACAATAATACTCCTACAAATTACACCAATCCATTCACTTACTTTGGCAACAGAAGAAGTCTTTATTGTTTGATCGGAGAAACAATGGCGTCTCTTGCAACCATCGCCGCCGTTCAACCCCCAGTCGCCGTGAAAGGACTTGGAGGCAGCTCTCTCGCCGGAGCTAAGCTCTTCATCAAACCTTCTCGTCAAAGCTTCAAACCCAAATCCACCAGGTAAAAAATCTAATGCTTTGAAATGTAGAATCTTGGATTTGACATTGATGAGAAATGGTATTAAAAAAGGAAGTTACTTTTGTGGTTTTGTATAGAGTTGGTGCTGTGGTGGCTAAGTATGGAGACAAAAGTGTATACTTTGATTTAGAAGATTTGGGAAACACAACTGGACAATGGGATGTGTATGGATCTGATGCTCCTTCTCCTTACAACTCATTTCAGGTTTTTTAAAACTCTAAATCATTAACTCAACATGATTCTTGAAATTTTAAGACTTTGAACTGATTCTAAGACTTGGTTCGCAGAGCAAGTTCTTTGAGACATTTGCTGCTCCTTTCACAAAGAGAGGTTTGCTTCTCAAGTTTTTAATTCTTGGAGGAGGATCTTTGCTTACTTATGTCAGTGCTTCTTCAACTGGCGATGTTCTTCCGATTAAAAGAGGTCCTCAAGAGGAGCCTAAGCTCGGTCCTCGCGGCAAGCTTTAAATTAGTTTTCTAAAATCTTTCAAGAAGTCAGAAACTTTCTTCCCAATCCTGTAAACCCTTTGTAATGATTTATGTATATTGTGTTGTGTTAATTTCTTTGCAAGCTAGTGGTTCTGAGAGTCGGTTATGATGGATTAATGAAAATTGCATTTCAACTCTGCTACAACACCAATGGTGTTTTTTTTTTCGTTTGGAATCTTGTTTTCAGATGGAAAATGCAACAAACAAAACCTAATTTTACAAGAACAAGAAACCAAGTTTTTTCAGGAGTATCGCGCAGTTGGACTCCTCATACCTCCAAGAGTTTCAAGATAAGAACTCTTCTTGTTGGTTGTCATTACACCGGTGACTTTTGAAAACAATGGTTTCTCGCGATCGCTAAATAAGCTTTCTTTCTTCAATTCATTGTTTTTGTTACCCCATTGCATAACATCAGAAAGTGTTCCTGTAGCCATATCCTCTGAAAAACTTAGTCTTTCCTCCCTCGGTTTCTCGTTCTCTTTCACAACATATCTATTCTTAGCAGGTGCATTTGTAGGTTCTTGACTTAGCTGATCAGCGAAAAGAACGTCTTCTATTCTTGACATTACGGTGTGAGCCAAACTCTCAAGCACTCTTGAGTAACTTTCCAATATAGCAAGTCCTACATCCTGCAAACAACCAAAACCCCTAATCAGATTTTCTTGTGATCAAAAAGAAGACAGAATAAAAAATGTATGTGGGATTTGGAGATTTTAATTACTCTGTTGAATTGAATCTTGCTGATATCGAGCGCGGATTGAGAGATTCCGGGAAACCCTTGTTTCAATAGGAGCAAGATTGTTTCAGCTCTTTCTTCAAACTGTTCTCTTTTCTCAATACTCACTGTTGATCCCCAAGGAGACTTTATGTCCTTCTGTACCTTTTTCCTCTTCCATATCACAATCGATGCTTCGATTCTGTTCTTTAGATCAAGGATCTTGTGCTCAGATGATAAATGCATTTCAATTAAGAACTGATCTGCATCAAACAGCTCTATTGTTATCATTCTGTATATCACATCTCCCAAGCTATCTCTCCCATTCTGTTCTCAACAACACACAAAAACATCGATAAGGACCAGAGCAAAATAGAGTCTTGAAGAATGTTTATGTATTTTGATTAAATAACCTTAGGAAGTGACTCGAGGTAGTTTTCGGGGATCTCCATTTCAGAAAGAACTTGAGCGTTTATCGCCATTGCAGCTTTAAGTACTTGATTCACACATTCCTTTTGGCTCTGTAGAAACCTTCTTGATATCTCAGAGAGGCCATTAGGTGGGACTTTAACGGCCGGTAACCACCATTTCTCATCGTTTCTTGACTCGGAAGAATCAGGAGAATCTTTTTTGACATAATAGAACTCATCCTGATTCTTGAATTTATCAAGACAATCCTGAAAACAAAAAAGATATGTTCATTTACATCCACTGAGTAGTATATTTGTTGTGTTATTATTGTTCTTACGAGGAGCATTGAGTCAAGTTTCTTAAGCGCAGGGATGTTACAGAGAAGATCTGTTCTTTGTCTTGTTGTCATGACTTCCATTGAAGATCCATCTTTGTTTGTTTGTTGAGTTGGAGCAAATTCAACAATATGATCAGCCACAGAGATAAACCATCCAATTTCTCTTTTCCAACGCGTTTTTCTATCCGCGGCCATTGGCTCTAAACGCCGTTGTTCTCCAAACGCAGACGCTGCAACAACAAGAACAAAATTGCATATAACCTTTACATCAAATTGATTACAAAACTCCATGAAATTGGGGAAAAAGGTATTACCTGCGAGATTGGTAATGGCGTTAGACAAAGCCAAAGCCGACGAAACACCTTTTCCTCCTCCTGACATATCTTCTCCAAGAAGCAATTTCGAAAATCTCTCTTTCATTTGCTCCATAGCTGCAATAACCAAAAAGAGAAACTTTTATTTTTGACCTAACTTGCGACCCAATAAACCTTGAATTGGATTTTACCTGCTTGTAATAGTGCCTCCATGGATTCCGATGAAGCGATCATCGAAAGCTTGTCGTTGCGGTTAGGCTTAATGTCACTTAGAGGCAAAGACGGTCGGTCAACGCTGCTAGATTTGCCAGGTTGACTCCTGAACATCAACACGTCAGTATCATCATCATCCAAATTGTCTGAACCATCCATTATCATTGCGCAATCTGAGCTCCAGCTTTTAACATGTCTTGAAGTTGAGTTTTCGCTCATGTTCTTGAAATGAAACAATCTTGATTTGTAAGTCTCCTGTTCTTGATCCATTGCTTTTACCATTACTAATCAAAATAAAAAAGGTTTCTGTGTGTTTGAATTTTCTTTTTAATCTCTTTTGTTTTCTTCTTCGTGTAATAAAGAGGAGTTTTAGGAGATTTTGGAGAAAAACAAACTTTATTAACCAACAAACGGTGTCTGTATTTCAGACTTAGCAAATACAGAACACAATTCTTTGACTTCTATTAATGGGTTTAAATCTTTTTCTTACCTGATTATTTTAGTAACTATTATGATTCGTTGTTCATAACCCATAAACAAGTGACTTTGCTCAGATTCTTTAGGAAAAAAAGAAAAAAGATATTTTTAATTTTCTTAGGAATGTTTTACTATTTATAAGTGGAAACTTGGTGGAACGTGCGATGCACGTTATTAAAAAGTTGATTATCTCCACACAAAATAAAAGTTAAAACAAATCTTAAATCAATAAGGAATGTTACAAACCCTTATCCGTAATTATTATTGTTTAGTTCTTGTGGCATCAAAAAGTTCAAGAATCTTAATTAAATTAGAAACATGGGGGATAAAAAATTTTCCACAATTTTGAACCCTCCTTGTTTTTATCCATTATTATAAGAGTAAAAATTCAAATTATGCTGATGATAGAATTAGTCTATTTTTTTTCCTATTAATTCATCCATTACGGGTGGAATATTCTGCCTTTTGCATTTCCATAAAAAGAAGACATAAAGGTCTTGTACATTACACCTTTTTATTGATGACAAAGGCAAACGTACATTTAGAAATGAAAAATCTCAACATTACTGAATCCAGTTTCCTCTCTTTGGGTCTATTTACAGACTTAGATTCAAACAAAGATAAGATCTTGAGAGTCATACAAGCTTTTTTCCTCAGATTTTTATAGAAGCATAAGAAACAAAAACAGAAGATCATTAGGGTTGTAATTAAGGAGTACAAACGCCTTTGAAGATGAGGAACTTAAGTGTTTCCAATTGAAAATAGATAAAAGTCCCTTTAGAATGTGTGAAGAAACACCCAAAATTTGATCCCACCACACATTGCCATCCACTCCCATATCTCTCATCAAACTCCTGAATTTATTAAAACAAATTAACCAAGTTAATTGTAGATGATAATTATGTATTTATGACAACTAAGAATATATAGAATTGAAGAAAAGGGTACCTTCTTGATGTGACCAGCAATGGACTTACAATCAAAGACATCAAAAAGATCAAGAGCTTGAGAAGCAAAAGCCATGGCTTGCATCTGCATCTTCAATGGCATATCTGAATCTTCCACCATAGCTTTTCCTTCCAACATCTTCTTAATCTCTCTCTCTCTCTCTCAAAGACTCAGAAGTTTCTGCAGATAACACAGACAAGGAGAGGTTTGGATCTTTATAGAAACCCAAAAAGACACAAAGATTCCTTCAAAATCTAATCTTTATAAGAAAATCCATACGAAGATAAAAAATGTCTCCTCTTTGAGAAATGTGGGAAAATGTGCCTAACCTTTTTCTTTGTCGTTTTCTCAAATGACTTCTCACGGGTTCTTGGATTCAAAACTATTTTCAAGAATTATAATTATCTGAAAAAGAATGACATGAGCGAACACAAATACTCGTCTGTTCTTTAACTTAGTCAAAAAAAGTTGGTAATGTCAAAGATGGCGAAGCTGAGAAAAGAAAAAAGAAAAGAAAGTGTGATAATTTCAAGATTAAAAGAAAGGGAGAAGACAGTAAGAACAAAGTATAATAACATTAGGTGTAAATGGCTCATTTGAGTAATATATGACTCTTTCTGACGTGTGTCCATGTATTTTTTGTCTTTGACCTTTAATGGATAACGATGGAGAGGTGCATAATTAATTAGTTAGGTAATATCCATGTGAAAATTTGTGATTAGCTAAGGTTCCACGAAATACGTAAAGTGTCGGTGTGACCATTAGGATCGATATGACCATTAAGAAAGTGTGGGGCCCATTGATATGATGAAGATTCGCAAAAGTATCTCTTACTGAGCAACCTATTCTTAAAACTTATTTTAAAGATTATATTGGATGAAAAATTTGTACTGAATTGAGTTTTACTAAGTTTTGAGATATTATGATAAATTTTGGATATTTAAGAAATTTGTTATTAGTTTTTTTGAAATTTTTATTTTAAACTATGATATTTTGATTTTTAATTAAAATGTTTTCTGAAATCTCATTTAAAAATTTCAAATTTAATTTTTAAAATATTTTAATAACATTATATTTGATTGTATATTTTAAAATCACTAATCCAATAATAATATATTTTAAAAAATAATTTAAAATTCATGTTTCAATAACATAATATTTTTTATTTTAATTAAAAAAATTTCAAATATTCAGTCCAATACACCCTTTTTAGAATTTTTATGACCGCTAAAGATTTTCGAATCACATTCATACTTAAGAGAGAGTATTGAACGAGAGATCAATGATTTATATTAAAATGACAAATTCTATGTTATTCAAATATAAATTTTAAAATATTTTTTAAAATCAAGTTTTTATGTTTTCTAAAACAAGTGTCATTGAATTATGAATTTTAAAAAATATAATCAAATTCATTGTTATTTTAGAAACATTTTAAAAATGGATTTGAAAGTTTTATATGAGATTTTATGGAATTTTTGAGTTAAAAATATAAAAATCAAAATCTCAGAGTTTTAGGTGAGATTTCAGAGGATTTAATAACCAAAAAATTAAATTTACCAAAATTCAACAAAATCATCTCAAAACTCAAATCATTTCAGATTCTTTATTCAATACACCCCTTAGTTTATGAAAAAATGAATTACCATGCTTAAGTTGTAGTGGCAAAAAATGTCTAAACAGAAGTTGTTTTATAGTTTGATTTTAGAAAACACAATTACTAATTTAATAAAAGATCACTATCATCATTAAAGCCAAGTAGTGGCAAAAAGTTATCTAAATAGAATGCTTTCGGTAGCAAGACATCCCCATGCTAGAACCAGCAAAACTTACAAGAAGTTGAGCAATCAAGAGGTGAGGTGTGTGATAGAGCCAGCTTATCCTAGCAATTTGTTGCTCAAACCAACTCTCAATCCTTGCTAAACATGTTGGCGCTAAAGGTGGAACAGGTGGTTCAGCCATGGGCTTTCGAAGAGAAGAAGAGCTAAATGAAAAAGATGAGAAGTGCTAAAATGGAAAAGAGGAAAAACTAAACTCTAAGACTAGAGTGTAAGTGGTAATAAAAAAACTGCGGGTTGATCGTTTTGGAATGGAGGTGAGAAGAACCTTTTCTCGAGTTTAAAGATTGAGTTTTTTTTTTCATAGGACTTGGTTTTGCCTCCTTTCTCTATCCTATGCTTAAATTTCTCCTGTTTTTATTGATATTAAATAAATTTTAGTTATTCTTTTAGGCAACTAATTTAAAATTTCACCATTAATTTTTTTACTAAATTATACATTTAACTAATTTACTAAATTTCACCATTACTAAGTTACCATTTATAGATTTAAATAATCTACTAAATCATGCTAAGATTAACCATTACTTTTTGATAATTTTACAAATATCATTTTCCTGCCATATTCTATCAAAATCCACGGTTTTTTTGGTGTCAAATTTAGTTTTTATAACATAAAACGGTTACACTCGGTAGAAGAAATAGTTGAATAACTTTTGTCATCTATGGTGGCGTTGATCATGAAGGCTATGAGGGATTCATCGAACGTTTGCTTTTGTCCTCTCCAATTGCAATATTTCAGTCAGGGCTTATGAAAGCTTACGTCATATGCAAGGAAATGTAAGTTTTCTTTTAATTTTAGTCTGAATTAACATGGTTTTCTTTTCCTTTCGTAGAAAAAATCATGGTTTCTACTTTTCTTAATCTTACAAACAATATAAGATTTAGTTAGGAAAACATTAACACTATTATTTAGAAAACCATGAAGGCAAAAAAACAAAGATATATACTTAAACAACTTGTCTCATAAAAAGGTTCATGCAACTCATTGATAACGATGAGAGATAAGAAACTGCTTGTTTGGGATTATAATCAGCACTTGAAAACTAGAACCGCTGCAAATTGCAGTTACTGTTAGATCGTATAGGTAAATCTAGTTTCATTATTGAACTAATATGTTACTTATGGTAATTAGAGACAGATGATACACTAAATTATTCAGAAATAGACTATCTCTCGATTCTAAGTTTCAAGCCCTCTAGCAAGTCTTGCTTAACCTTGCCAAACTTTTCAAAACAATTGGTCATCCGACATTTAGTTAGGAAAACATCAACATTATTATTTAGATAAGTATGAAGGAGAAAAAAATTTGAGAAAATGATACTTAAACAACTTGTATCACAAAAAGATGAAAAAAAAACTTGTATCATGCATACAGAGGATCCATTTAACTCACTCTTTAAAATGGTGAGAGATAATAAACTGGTCTTTGGGATTACTATAAGCACTCGAAAATTATAAATGCTACAAATTGCAATTACTATTTAGAATAAGTCTATTTTTTTCTATTAATTCATCCATTTTGAACGATCTCACTCTAGCTCCAGCCCTTTTGGGCTTCATTACTTTTGTTTCTGCGTAGTGTATCTTACCCGCTTTGATTTGCAGCTAAAGCTATCAACAAAATTGAGCACCAAGGACATGGCTGTTTTTTTCAACGAAGAGTTGAAACCAAAGGATGGGTTTGCTAAAGATGAATTGTAGTCAAGTTTGAGGAAATGTAGACATAAGTGACAGAGAGAGAGACTAGATCATAGATGAAAATTTTGTGACATTACATGATTTTGATTCTCTATCGTGTGTAACCCAATTCGTCAACATATGTAACTCAAATGAACTGAAATTACATTTTCAGAAGTTACAGTATACATTACAAAATCAAATGTGCCAAAGAAAATAGAATATCGGTATCCTCTGCAACAAAATTTTGCTTGATTAGCACTCACACCCTGTTGATCTTTGTTGCTGACCTCCGGCAACATCAATGGTATCGGGAAGGTATCTACGATGTATCAGAGAAGTAAGGTCACAAGATAAGACTACGACGACAAGAAGTGATGTGAAACTGAAAGAAAGAAGTGCTTACGGTTCTTCTTCAGGTTCATTCTTGAATGCGTTTTTGGTTATGCATTCGAAAGCCGCATCTACATTGAATCCTTCTTTTGCGGAAGTCTCAAAGTAAGGAATGTTTCCTTTAGACGCACACCAAGCCTTGGCTTTTTTCTCAGAAACCTAACAAATACAAAGAAACCAAAAAAGAGTAATCAACTTTAGCATTGACCAAACTCAAAGATACACCTTCGGTATAAAGAAACAAACTTCTCACCACTCGGCTCTTGCCACCATCAACATCAGTCTTGTTCCCCAACACGACAAATGGGAAATTTTCAGGATCTGATGGACTGGCCTAAACAATGTCAGAATGAAAGAAGATGAAACATTTAGATGATTATAGCAAAGATATTCCCAAACTTATATAAAATGATATAGTTAGATGAAGTTAATTTACCTGAATCAAGAACTCTTCCCTCCAGTTATTAAGATTATCAAAAGATTTCATAACATTGACATCATACACAAGAACACAACAATCCGCCCCTCGGTAAAAAGCAACTCCCAAACTTTGGAATCTTTCTTGTCCAGCAGTATCCCAAATCTATAATGGATTAAGAGATTTTTAATTCATCACTATTTGTATTAGTAAATAGTTATAGACAACAAAAACACTGTATTTTCATAAGAAACACACACAATTTGGTACTAACACTGTATTTTCCTAAGAAAAGGTACTCACTCACAAAGTAAGATTTAAACTTTTTCTTGCATCAATAAACTCAAACAGCTAAACATGAAACCCAAAAAAGTTAGGAATCTAAGGATCTAATTAGACTATTCTGAGAATCATAATGTTTGATTCATTCAAAGCACATTATTACCTGCAAAGTGAAGATTCTGTCATCAATTTGAACCTCTTTAGTCAAAAAATCTGCTCCGATCGTCGCTTTATACTGATTACTAAACTTTCGATTCACAAACCTAAAATATGAAACAAAATCAAATTTCATAAAACATGATTTTTTTAATATTACAAGTAAAAGAACCATAGATCTGGATTCAGAAACCTACTGATTCATTAACGAAGTTTTTCCAACCCTGGCAATAAAAGAAAGAAAAAACACAAAGGATCAAAATCTTATTCAATGGACAAATAAAATCACATCAAATTATAGAAATCAAAATTTAAATTCGGGGAAGAGAATAGAAACCGAAGAGATGAGAAAATACCCGCTATCTCCGAGAATAATAACCTTCAGAAGAACTCTCCGGCGAGAAGACATTGACGGAAACTTTTAGGGATTGAGCTAATTTGATTTTTCTTTTCAGCGAAGAAAGTGTCTCTGTTTTTTTTTTTTTTGGTTGGTTCTTCGTGGATTCAGGCGAAATTACAGAAAAGGTATATTCGCTAAATAACAGCAAGCTACACAGTATTTTTAAATCTTTTAAATTCCATAATTACCCCTCCTTTAATTAGTCATTAACTAATCCGTATTATAAAAATTGGAAAGTAATTATTATACTAAAAAATCTTCAAACGGTCTAATTATTTTTACTTTTTCCAATTCTTTTTTTTAAGTATCATTGACTAATGTAAGGTTTCTTCAACACCATGCTTTAAGAAAAGATTATAGAGACTAAAGAACATGTTATTTGTACATATTAGCGTTTAGTGTTGTATTTTTCATCAAAATTACATAGATAACAAAAACCATGCTTTAAAAAGAAAGAATCATAAAGAAAATATCTTTAATATCTTCACACATAACTCAAAAAAATCTCCAACAAATAATACTCTCACGTGCAAGATCAGGCTCATGAGGGTTTTACTTTTATTATCTTCATGGTGGATTTATTTTAATTTTCGGTCTGTTTAGGTGATTGTCCCATAACTAAATTCAGTGGTGAAACTAGTCGCAGCAGTGGCAGCTCAACCGGTAGCCTCCGTCTCTATCTTACTCTTTTACAGTGGTCTTCTTCCCCGGAATATTCAATTAGAAAGACTAACCGGGCATGAATTTATGATCGATGGCAATGCTTTTCTTGTACAATTTATCGTATCTTTTCTAAAATGTTTATGTTAGTTTTCTATATTTTATAATGTTAAAGACACTACATCAATTAAATGTTTTAGATTTTTCTATAAAAATACATTTTAGTTTGACAAAATAACAAAAAAATTACCGTTGAAAATAATGGGAAATTTATAATAATACTCTAAATTTTATATCGAAACCAATAAAAAATATATTTGAAAAACATGTTGACAAAATAGTCAAATATAAAAAATAAACTCCAAACTATAAATCATAAACACAAAAAAAAACTAAACCCTAAGATCAAAGCTAAACCATAAATCTTAAAACTTGTTTTTAAAATTAGCTAATTTTTAATGCCAGAATTTTTGTTAACTATCTCAAAATAATTCCAAGGTATTTATTCATTGAAGGCTAAAAATAGTTTTTGGTAATAGTGAAATTACTAATGGAATCCGATGAATATCCCACAAAAAAGGAACATTGAGGTCTAGGTTGTAATAGTACATTATGATAATGTTGGGTGAGAAGTTGGAAAATCAAGTAATATACGGGCAGTAATTAATATTAGTTTTTGGTAAAAAGTATTGAAGGAAACAAGAAAAAAAGATTTCTTTTTTCCGAACTACCCACTGACTTGTCCGAAGTCCGTCTACTGTCTGCTCCAATAAATTCGCCATTAAAACCCCTTTTTTTCTCTCCCTGACGGGACTCTGCAACTCATCAATCTATGAGCAACGAAAGCCCCATTTTTCATTACTCTTAATAAAACATAAAGTCTTCGTTTTTCTTCTCGATGTGATAACGTACCCGTAATTTCCAATTTCCCGATTCTTTTCTCCGGCCAATGAATCATCTCTTTCGCGTTTACGGGTTTCTAATTTGTTAAATTGAGATTAAATTCGTTTAATTTTCAGGGTTAATGAAACTGTAGCTATGGAGCTGAAGTGTGGTTTTTGTCGGAAACAAGCATTACTCTTGATTTCTTGTCTGACTCTGTTTTATCTCGCGTTCTTGGATACTGTAAGTAAAAATATTCAAGAATTAGGGTTTCTGAATTTGGTTGAATTTTCTTTATAACATATTTGAATTGATAATATAT
Organism: Cardamine chenopodiifolia; assembly: GCA_963922655.1. Taxonomy (NCBI): domain Eukaryota; kingdom Viridiplantae; phylum Streptophyta; class Magnoliopsida; order Brassicales; family Brassicaceae; genus Cardamine; species Cardamine chenopodiifolia. The sequence goes on from OZ000483.1 coordinate 17,940,877, forward strand.
GTTCTTTGGTCGATTTATAAAATGAAAATTTGAAATGATTTTTCAGATATTAAGCGAATCAACTCAGAATACAACTGATTTCAAGAAAAGATCCAACAAAGGTAAAAAACACAAGTTGTGAACTTTAATTGCAGAAAGAATTTGTTTTTGTGAACTTTGTATATTTACTGTCATTGAATTGATTCTCTATGTACAGTTTCTTGCTCTCCTGATTGGATTATTGGACCGAACCAAACTAAATGCTATGCCTACTTTAGAAACTCCACTACTTGGGAAAAATCTGAGATGTTCTGTAAAACCTATGGTGGTCATTTAGCATCGCTTTCATCGAATAAAGAACTCAGTTTTGTTCAAAACCTATGCAATGGCAATGCTAGCAGTTGTTGGATTGGAGGAAGAGGTGTGAATTCTTCTACCTGGAATTGGAGCTGGTCTGATCCTAAGAATCCTCAATGGAATCAATCCATGTTTCCGAAAGTGCCACTTCGCACTCGCTGTGGTAATGGCAATGGCAGTTCATCTTGTCATGCGAACATCTGTATAGCTGTGACAAACGGTTCATCGCCGATCTTTGGTGAAAGATGTAACGAGTCTCGTGCTTTCATCTGCGCGGTTGATTCTGGTAATCGCCTCTCTTTCTTCTATAAATTAGGAGTTGAAAATACAACACTAAGGACTATAGGTTTTAGGCAATAATTTTTAAAACAATAAAGATCTCAAATCTGCTTAATTTCTCTTCTTTGCAGATATTAAATGTCGCAATTGTCACGGGGAATATGTAATTATCCTCGCTGTTGTTAGCGGTTTGATTCTCTTAACCACATTCGCCATCATATTATGGCTACTTGTCTACAAACGAAGCAAAAAACGTCGAAAATCCCGAAAAGTATCTAATCCAGCTTCTTCTTCTTCAGCTTTAGTTCCTCACTCATGGAAGATCTTCACTAACGAAGAACTAAGGTCAATGACGAAGAACTTCAGTGAAGCTAACCGTCTCGCCGGGGATGCCAAAACTGGCGGAACCTATAGTGGCGGTTTATCAGACGGGACTAAAGTGGCAGTTAAGAGATTGAAAAGGTCAAGTTTTCAGAGGAAGAAAGAGTTCTACTCTGAGATTAGAAGAGCAGCTAAACTTCATCACCCGAATGTAGTGGCCATCAAAGGTTGTTGCTATGATCATGGAGAACGTTTCATAGTTTATGAGTTCATAGCAAGTGGGCCGCTTGATAGATGGCTGCACCATGTGCCTAGAGGTGGTAGGAGCTTGAACTGGAACATGAGGTTGAACATTGGCACAACACTTGGTCAAGGAATCGCGTAAGTCAAATCTTATACTAAAGCTTTCGGTTATTAGGTTCGATTTTGAGAATTTATAACCAAATTTATAAATTTAAACTGATCAAATCTTGTTATATACAAATTTTAGCTAGGTTAAATACAAATTTCAGTTAGGTTATTGAATTTTTAGTGAATTATAAGTCAATTTAAATGATTTGATTCGGTTTAGTTTACATTCCCATCTCTACTATGTTCATAGTTACTTGATTTTATTTTGCAACCTAACTTCTTTGAAAGGTTGAAAAATCAGGTTTCTACACGATAAAGTCAAACCACAAGTGGTGCACCGCGACATCCGAGCAAGCAATGTGCTGCTTGACGAGGAGTTTGGAGCTCATTTAATGGGTGTTGGTCTCTCAAAATTCGTCCCTTGGGAAGTAATGCAAGAGAGAACCGTAATGGCGGGTGGAACCTATGGTTACCTGGCACCCGAATACGTATACAGAAACGAGCTCACCACGAAGAGTGATGTCTACAGCTTTGGAGTTCTTTTGCTTGAGATTGTGAGTGGTCGTAGACCGACTCAAGCGGTTAATTCTTCAGTTGGGTGGCAGAGCATATTCGAGTGGGCTACACCATTGGTCCAGGCAAACCGATGGTTAGAGATTCTTGATCCGGTTATTACATGCGGTTTACCAGAGGCGAGTGTGGTTCAGAAAGTTGTGGACTTGGTTTATTCATGTACTCAGAATGTGCCATCGATGCGTCCTAGAATGTCTCATGTTGTTCATCAGCTTCAGCAATTGGTTCAACCATTAGATGTGAAGTAATTTATAATATAAGTCTTAATAAGACATTTTTTGTTTGACTGTAGAATTGAATCTTAGGAGACATTTCTGTCCAATTACCATTTTCTGCTAAAATTAAAGAAATGTTAAAGCTAAAACGATGTGCTTGTGAACTAAGTAGTTCTGTATAATTAATTGTACTTGCTCTCTCTGTTTCAGATTTTAAAAAATATTAAAAATTCTGTAGCAAATTGTTGTCTACTTCCCAAAAATAAAAGCTGGATATGTCTTCTACTACCACTTTGTTGACTAAAAAGGTTTGGACGATGTCTGTTCTATTAACATTAAAATCAAACATAAGAAAATTAACTCTAGTAAAGTAGACTAACCTCAAACAAAGATGTAATACAAATTCTTGAAGAGGAATGAAATTGATCTCGTTTCACAGGATAACGTAATCTAGAGTCCATCTAGACAACCAAATTCAGAAATACCATTACAATCCTTTAGTGATTAATTACAAAAGATTTTTGGCGACAAAGAAAAACAAATTTTTAAAAAAGTAAAGAAACGTTATATTCGTTTCTTTCCTTTTAACTTTGTCGACGTCATTACCGTGAGAGAGTAGCCAAACGACAAATGGAAAATTAGACCCAAAAAAAGGATAAAGAAAAGCGGAAATTGCCTTTTCTAACAAATGAAACGACGTCGTATCTACTGGACAATATATTATTCCTTGCAAACTTGAAATGATCTTCATCAGAATTTAACTCTCTTCTCTTATCTTTCTCCGATCGATCTGAAGTGAGAAAACTTGAGTTGAAGAAGAAGAAGATGGGTTGTGCACAATCGAAGATCGAGAACGAAGAAGCTGTTACTCGATGCAAAGAACGAAAACAGTTGATGAAAGATGCCGTCACAGCTCGTAACGCTTTCGCCGCCGCTCACTCAGCTTACGCTATGGCTCTTGAAAACACCGGAGCTGCTCTTTCCGATTAATACCACGGCGAATTCTTAGTCTCTAATCACTCTTCCTCATCCGCCGCCGCCGGAGCAGCAGCAGCAATCGCTTCTAACTTCCTCCGTTCCAGCTGTATCTCCTCCTTCTCCTTCTTCCGCCGCCGCTTTTTCCTCCTCTGCCTCCGCAACGATCCCTCAGCTTATTCCCGACACTCTTCCTCCTCCTCCTCCTCCTCCATCGCTTCTTCCTCTCCCACGCGCTGCTACTATGCCGGAGATGAACGGTAGATCCGGTGGTGGTCACTCTGGTAACGGCCTTAACGGAATTGAAGAAGACGGAACCCTGGATAACGACGATGATGATGATTCCGAATTGGAGTCTTCAATTTCAATTCCACCGCTACCTCGGCATCAGCATCAACAACAACAACCTTACTGTGATTTTTTCTTCCCTAATGTTGAAACAATGCCTGGAACCACTTTAGAGGACACTCCTCCAGCGAATACAATCCCAATTCCACCGCCACCTCGGCATCAGCATCAACAACAACAACCTTTCTATGATTTTTTCTTCCCTACTGTTGAAACAATGCCTGGAACCACTTTAGAGGACACTCCTCCACAACCACAGGCAACAAAAACTTTGCCTCCTCAACCACATTCACCAGCCACAGAGGAAGAAGATGATGAGCTTGATGGCAATTTCTTGAAAGCTTGTGAAAGTGCTCATGAAGTTTCAAAGATGCTTGAAGCAACTAGGCTTCATTACCATTCTAATTTTGCTGATAACAGAAGTATATGATTTAGACTAGTTTTGATGATCTTTTCATTGATTGGTTTAGCTAATCTTTTAAGATGATGTGTTGTTGTTGCTGTGCAGGACTTATTGATTACTGTGCTAGAGTAATGCGTGTAATTACATGGAATATATCGTTTAGAGGAATACCAAATGCTGACGATGGGAAAGATGATTTCGATAAAGAAGAGAATGAAACTCATGCTACTGTTCTTGACAAATTGTTAGCTTGGGAAAAGAAGCTCTACGACAAAGTCAAGGTAAAACCACATCAAAACTTCTATCTTTCTATGCTGTTTTTGTTCAATCCCACTGAAAGAATTACTTTTTCGAGGAAAGATTCTTGCAGCCATGTTTAGTGTTTTCTGGTAATAGTCTCTATGTTTGTGAACTTGATATTTGTCTCTTTGATTGTTTTTGGTAAGTTGTGTATTAGCAAAGATGATGCATGTTTCTATTAGGATTCTGATTTTGGGATTAACTTCTTGTTGGATATAGGCTGGTGAACTCATGAAATTCGAGTACCAAAGCAGCTGTTAGTCATTTGCATACTAGATACATAGTTGATATGCAATCTATGGATTCCACAGTTTCAGAGATCAATCGTCTTCGGGATGAACGACTATACATAAAGCTCGTTCACCTTGTTGAGGCGTAAGTTCTAAATTGCTGGTAGTTTTGTTTTTTGATGATGTTTTTAGACAGTATGATTTTTAGTGTTGATGTAATCTTTGCAGGATGGGGAATATGTGGGAAATGATGCAAAGGCATCATCAAAGACAAGCTGAGATCTCAAAGGTTTTGAAATCTCTAGATGTTTCGCAAGCGGTGAAAGAAACAAATGATCATCATCACGAACGCACTATCCAGCTCTTGGATGTGGTTCAAGAATGGCACACGCAGTTTTGCTGGATGATAGATCATCAGAAAGAATACATAATATCACTCGGCAGATGGCTAAAGCTAAATCTCATACCTATCGAAAGCACACTCAAGGAGAAAGCATCTTCGCCACCTCGAGTTCCCAATCCTGCAATCCAAAAACTTCTCCACGTTTGGTATGACCGCTTAGACAAAATCCCTGACGAAATGGCGAGAACGGCCATAATCAATTTTGCAGCAGTTATAAGCACGATAATGCAGCAGCAAGAGGAGGAGCTAATTAAGATTGAAAAAAGAAGAGAGGACCAGCACGAAAAATCAAACAGTTTGAGGATTGGTACTATAGATACATGCAGAAGAGAGGACCAGAGGATATGAATCTGGATCGGTCAGATAACGATCATAAAGACGAGGTGGTTGTGAGACAATTCAATGTAGAACAAATTAAGAAGAGGTTGGAAGAAGAAGAGGAAGCTTACCGAAGACAAAGCCATCAAGTTAGAGAGAAGTCGTTGGCTAGTCTTCGAACTCGCCTTCCCGACCTTTTTCAGGCAATGTCTGAGGTTGCATATTCATGTTCGGATATGTATAGAGCGGTTACCTATGTGACTCAGCGGCAAAGCCAAAGCGAAAGACATCAGAAAGCTAGCCAGGGACAGAGTTCGTAAGAATTAAAATAAGATCAGAGTAATGTCTTCTTTTTCTTTGATCTTGAATTTTTTTAGAACACACACATACACCGTACAGCTAAAATCTTTTTAAATTGCTTTTCTTTTAAATATAAAATTGTGTTTTGTTACACATGAATTTTATAGTGTATCTACCGATGCTTGTTAAAACTTATGCTTTATGGAATTGTTTTGTTGAGTAATAAAGAGTTGTGTATTGAGATTGAGATAGAGTTGCATTCGTAATTTTGTTTAGTGTTAAATCTTTGTAATACCCTTTTTTATCTTACCAAGTTTATGTCTACTTCCTCTAATTTTGAAATTGTACATAAATTAGTCTTAACAAAAGCATCAGTTGATACAAAAAAAAAAAGATAACAAAAGCATTAGTTTTAACAAGCTAATGTATGCAAAAAGAAGACATATCTTTGTCAGATCATCAAAACCAAACAAAGAGTCGAATCATAAAAACCATACTAAGACTACAACTCAAAGAGAGACCTTGAAGATATGCTACCGATCAACTTCTTATTCTTATTCTACGCTTCCTCTCCATCTCGTCTCCTGAATCAATTTCAGGTTTCTTGCGCTTGGCAATGAGTTGCCTAAGTTTCTGAGTTAAGCCTCCGAGGCCAATGGAGGTGAAGAAGTTGATGGAGAACCTGTGTTGTTAAGATGGTCCTTTGGGAAAGTGGACTCAAAGGTCTCCTCCATGGTAGGATCTTGAAGCTTTTCATTCAACACCTTGTTTCCTAATTGCTCAGCTAGTTGTCGAAAAAGGGTTTTGAGAAAGATACGAGATGAAGAAGTTTTGTATTCTTCTGTTAACCGAACATAAGCAAGAACATGCCAAGGAAGAGCATCAGTGGGCAGGAGTTGCAAACAAAGAACGTAGCTACACTCATCACCATAGAATATTGCTGAACAAACAGATTCTCAAAACATTATCTGTAAATTTTGCTTCTGAGGCAGAACCGATGAGCTAAGTAACCATAAAAGGAACGATATATTCTCTCCTCAGTGCAACATCCAAGGACCATAACACATAGATCCATCTCTTGACCTGGTTCTAGTCTGATTTTGAGTAGTTTATGTCCTGCTTCCTCAAAATCAAGAGTTGACATTATGGGTTGATAAATTGTCCTCCTGAGATTAACAAGATCAGTCTCTGTATCATCTTGTATGACTGTCTCCTCTGCTCATCATCTTCTTCTTCTTCTAGGTCTGTATCTTCTTCCCCAAGTATCTCTTCTTCATAAGCTGGTATTTGCTCTCGTTTTGGTGGAACTTAGAGTCGGGTTTGAAGACATCAACCGAAGTTTCCCGATCGATTTCGTCGAGGAAAGAGATCTCATTTGTCACTTGGTCTTCTAAATCAATAAGGAGATCAAGTTCAGGACGAATCGCTGGATGACCTTTAAAATTGAATCTCCTAAGAGTAACCAAAGACTCGATCAAACAACGTGACCTATACTCCAAATCACCTTCATGAAGAACCCTAAGAAAGCTATCAAAAATTAGGTTAAAAGCCCTAGGAGAGACTTCTCGAAGCGTAGCTCCACACTCTGTAACAAAAGCAACAGCAACCTCAACACGGTCTCTTGTAGGCTACACGAGAAGCTTTAAGAGAAGCTCAAGAGCAATAGTTTCGTTAGCGACTCGTTTGTTCACAAGATGTGCTAGGAATCTCACAACGGCTAATAAACGAGGCTTGTCGTTCCGATCATAAACCTTTTGGATTTCCAAAACTAATCTTCTCAATAAGAAATCTCCGATCAAAGGGAATCTTGAATTGACGACGGAGATTAAAGCAGCGATTACATCGGAGAACATAGGAGATGCGATTTGAGATGTCATACATGATCTGCATAAAAGACCTCTTCCTCTGATGAGATTATCTTCTAACAATTCCAAAACTACATGACGAAGATTGTTGGTGTTTACCTTATTCACTAATCCATTGATTCTTCTCCGAAGCTCGTCCCATGATTCGCGCTCTACATCGTTTGTCTTCTCCTTCTTCCTCAAAGCAGGAACCACGTATCGTCCGCCCATGTCTAGTATTAAGCCAAACCCTAGGAAGAACTATGTGGGTATATATATATATATCTATATATATATATTTGATCAATTTCTGAATGTCTTTTCATAAAATACAAAATTTAAGCTTACGGATATGTCCAATAATTTTTGGGTAAATCGTCACGCATTGTACCAAACTTACTACATTTTTTTTTTAATAGATTAAAGGCAAATTTATATATTTATTAATTGAAATTATATATCTTATACTAAAAGGGTAAGGATGTTAATAATGGGTACAAACCTATTGGATACCCGAAACTCACGCTAAGATGACTAATTCTTATGAAACAATAATAAGTTGTTTTATTATGGAATAATAATACTGAAGTTTAAAATAATAGTTACAGTTCCTAAGCTAATATTTTAGAAAAACATGAATTGTAAAATTAAACGACTCTTACCTAAAAAAAATATAACTAAACAACATAAACACACAAAAAAAACTATTAAAATATTAGTTTCATCTTATAGATTTAATTTTAAAACACACAAACTTTTAATTTTTAAATGAGACAAATTAAATCTGCTTCATCTTATAGATTTAATTTCTAATTTTTTAATTTTAGAAAACACCAAAATAAAAAAATCAACTCGTATACCCGCAAATATATCCAAAATCCACTAATTTTTTTGGGTTACTCTGTTCGAATATCAAATTTTGCAGGTTTGTTTAAAAACGGACTCAACACGGACATGCTCAAAATGGGTTTCAGTCGGGTCATGTTTTTTTACCAGCAGCAACATACCTGCTGACATTGTGGCTAATAAACCAAAAGAGATTTAAAAAATTGTCAAATAACCATAAAATCTTGGCTAAATATTTTTTGCATAAACCAAAATATATACAAAAAGTGGTTTTGGTCATTAATAAGTAGAATATGGAGAATTTATTTTTTGTTAGCAGTATTTTTTTCAAATTAATTAGAAATTAAATAAATTACATTATATTGTAAAACAAATTGAATAAACTATCTCTAGAAGCCACATTTGGTTAGTTTTTATAATTATGTAAATCATTCAGTTTTCTTTAATCAATTGGATAATTACAAATTTTTAACTGATATATGTCATGGGTGGAATAATTTATGAATAAATAGTTAAATAAACAATCTTAAATCTATAAGACATTTTGCTCTTGGGATCATAAATAAGTGGGAGGTGGAGATTTTCATCTCTAACAATCAAATAACATTCAAATCCATATTCAAAGCGAAATTGACTATACTTCAACTTTAAAAGTTTTACTCGGTAACAGATTAACAAATCTGTTAAGTTTTTTCTACGTATTCGAACTCAACCATTGCGATTTTTGACTATCACTCAATTATGACGCACTATATAAATTTTGCAAATCCTAAAACACCAATGCATGAAGACTTTAAACTCCACGACCAATGGTTGGCTTTGTAATTTGTCTTTCGCCTAAACTTGAACAAACCAACATAAATAACCGGCAGAAACACCACAAATGATAATTTTACTGGAATCAAATTCTACGAAAAAGACATAAAATAAGTAACAAAAAAAAACAGAGTGGAAAATACGACTCATTTTCAAATCTAATATAATCTATCAAACTGTTATACATGATAAACATGGTGAGATTATCGGCAAAACACATGAACAGACACAACGTGTTGAAGAGACACATCGAAAAGATACGACCTAAATATAATTATAATTATATAATTAGAAAGAGTACGGTCGACGTTGGAATCGACGCCGATAGATAAATTAAGAAAAAACGAAGAAAAAATGTTCATTGAGAAGATCACTTTTAAAAAAAAATTGAGGGAAAAAAAAGTTAGAGAAAAAAACTGTTTACTTTACAGAAATACTTTAGAAAAAAGTTAAGAAAAATCTAGTAATCCACGAGAATTCGTAGAAGTCAATAATACAGTAATCTAAATCTTTAAAAGAAGAAAGTGATCTGTATATTTTTATTTAAGTATTCTTTCAATTTGAAAATATTAAACTGATAGCATTTGGGAAAACTTACCCTTTTTGGGTTATTAGTTAATACTTAATACTCCTTCTGTTTCACTATATTAGATATTTTAGAGAATTTTTTTCTGTTTCAATATATTTGATTGTTTCATGTTTCAATGTTAAAAGTTAAATTCATTTTTAGCCAAACATGAAACATGCCCAATCTGAGGGAGTAGTTAAAAACGTCATTATATTAGAACCAAATTAATTGTTTGCACTGTCAGATACATAATATTGATAAATCAATAAAAAAAATCGCCTAAAGTTGCTGATCGTATTCCCTTTTTAATAGACGACTATTTATAAATATTAAAATCAATGATTAAATAATTTAACAACAAACTTCAATTATTCACTTAACTAACGAAATTAATAACATCACATACATATATTTATATATAGATATCGACCTTACCGAGCATCTCCTCTCACATGAGCCATGACCTTAGAAGAAGACCCTGAAGCAACTCCGTTATTACCGGACTATAAGCCTTTGCCTTCATCGAGTCACGATCTAAACAACACCGTTCTGATCTCCTCACATCCTTCTTCGATCCCACGACGCCGTTTCATTATCTCTATATTTGTCATATCTTTTGTCTCGATCCTCATCTACATCTTCTGGCCGTCCGATCCACGCATCAAGATGGAACGTGTCAAGATTTCCCACGTGCACGTCCACCGTCGTCCTGTGCCGTCTATAGACATGACGATGCTCGTTACGCTGAAGGTATCCAATGCTGACGTGTACTCTTTTGACTTCATGGACCTTGAAGTGGCGATTGACTACAGGGGAAAGACGCTAGGTCACGTGAGTTCTGATGACGGGCACGTGACGGCTTTGGGTTCGTCTTACCTGGAAGCAGAGACGGAGCTTGACGGCATCACGGTGTTTCCAGACGTTATTCACTTGATTCACGATTTGGCTAAAGGCTCCGTTGAATTTGACACCGTTACGGAGACTAACGGAAAACTTGGAGTTTTGTTCTTCCGTTTCCCTTTAAAGGTAAGAAACCGCTTCAACTCGATTTTTACGCTATTAGCCAGTTTATTAATTCCTCATTATGACAGTTAAGACTTTATACAATCTCATCATTAAAACTCCATTATCTACTTTAATCATCAATAATTTGTTGGATATGAAAGTATTGTATGCATTTGTATATGGTAATTAATAGATTTTTCTTTTTAAAATATTTTGATGAACAGGCAAAAGTGGCATGTGGAATTCTAGTGAATACAGTTAATCAGACAATTTCTCGTCAAAGTTGTAGATCTGTCTAATTCAAAACTCAACAGACATTATTTGATATTTTTTGGTACTCTTTTTAAAAACCTTTTTAACTTAATTTATAAACGCAACAAGAGATTAGAGTCGACCAATATTCAAAATATTTCTTAGCCGCTAATCAGATTTTTGAAAAAATGTTGTCCACACCTATAGCATTTGATTTAGAGAGAACAAAATTTTGACATTTCAAATCTTTGTAACACATCAAACAAACATGTTTTTTTTCCATAACTTTCTACAAATCTCTCTACTAATGATAGAATAAAAGTATCAATCAAAAAGAAGATTAAAACCACAATAAGATTCACAGTTAAATTATCCAAGAAACATGACACATTGACACTAAACAACATTTAATTAACAAATTGTATCACCTGAAGACCTTAAAGGAGTGGTTAGTGCAAGTGAATCCTCCATCAATCATCAGATTATCTCCGCTTATGTATCTCGATTCATCGCTTGCCAAAAACAGAACAACGTTCGCTACATCATCAACTGTCAATTCTACCCCTTTTAGATTCGCGTTTGCAGCCGCAAAAGTCTTGAAATCCGCAAGTGCATCGTCTGTTCTCTTTTCCTCTGGTCAATGAGCCAAAGCGAGTTTAGTTAAAACCTCATAAGGCGAAACACAGTTCACACGTATCCCGTGCTGTCCAAGCTCCGCTGCAACGCTCCTAGTCAAACCTAGAACAGCCTGCTTGGAACCAACATAAGGATGAGGACCAATGCCTCCCACAACGCCTCCCATACTACACAAGGACACTAGAACCTTTCTTCTCCGGGATCATTACCCGAGCCGCATGTTTCATCCCTAGAAAAGCTCCTTTCACATTCACATCAAAGATCATCTCGAACTCACGCAAACTATTGTATTCAGAAGACGAAGATTATCTTTGAGTAGGAAGAGAAGAAGATTCAGTGTTCGTCTTCTGAAGACCGAAACTCGACTTTCTCATAGAATCAATTTTTGGCGTTATATATATTTAGATAAAATTTCCATTTGGAATATTAAACTGATATATATTAGAATTCCATGTGGATTCATCAGCCACGTAACATCATTTTGTTTTGGTTAATCGTTTTAGGCGAAAAATAAAATAAACAAGGAAATCATAGTAACCATGTATTTTCTTTAGCCTCTAAAACGATTTCTGCCGATTTTTAAGAACTTTGGGATCGAACAACATCGTTTTATAAATGTTCAACGAATATTAGACTTAAGAAAAAAGAAACCACAACATAATTTCTACTTTGATAAAAATATTCAAACAAATAACCATGCATAGTAAAATACAAAACTACAATTATTGATTACATGATGATCGATGTGTTATTTATGGAGGGAAGAAGAAGAAGAAGGAAGCCATTGATATTCATGTTGATGATACCTACACTTGAACGATCTTGGATGCTTTGACGGTGAACACACACACTTCTTCTTTCCACCGCCATCGTCACGTTGACCGACGGTGGCTACCACCTCTGCCGCCACCGGCACCTCTGCTGCAGGGGTATTTTCGTGGAAGCTCTCCGGAGGAATAACAAGAGGGAGCATATTTTTGTAACACATATTTTTGTTTCACACAAATCAAAAATAAAGATTCTATTTATTGAAGATTTCATGTGTATGTGGTTTACCAAAAGAAGAGAAATGGAGTATAAAATACTAGTCCTCACTCTTGATGACAAAAAAAAATAAAAAAATAAAAAATAAAAAGCAGTTACCCTTTTGGAAATTAAAATATTTGAATTACATATTTATCTTTTAGGTATTGTGTAGAAGAGATGTCACAAAACAAGATCTTGAAACGTTACACGTGGGTAGTGGTTTTGATGAACGTCTTGATATTTGTGTTCAAAAACCATGAGGTCAGAAATTTGTTCTAGTGTATATCAGAACTTCATATTTAATAAAAATTTTAAGGAAATAATGTGATAACGAAATAGATATTGTTTTGAATTCTAATTAGCCAACGAAAAGAATAATAATTATTATTATCATTAAAGGTAAGTTGTTGCTGAAAAATGTGAAGCCATATGGAATGGTGGACCATACTTTTTTTTATGTGAATAAAAAGGGTTTGGAGATTTATATGGTATTGTAGTGATTGGAGAGGATAAGCGGTGGGAGGGGGCCGATTACGACATCACTTCCTCTTTCTTTGGGCTTCTCATTGTCACTCATCTTCTTTAGATAAACTTACCTTTTTTGAGCTACGCTAAAAAAGAAAATGTTCAAGTCGATAAACCATTTTTTCCGAATCAAATCAAAATAATCGGTCTTAAGACTTAAATATATATTTCAGTAAAGATTACCTGCATTTACTTTTTCTATATTCAAATATCTAAATTCGAATATGAAATGAATATAAATGGTATTTAACTTTGTTATTAAATTTGAGAAAAATACTACCAATAAATTGATATGGAAGTGAAGAAAGATATCACAATTTTGTTTTCCAAAAAGTGAGCGGATTCATGCAAGTTTTAAATCAAAAACTTCTGATACGAAAGATAAACAACATAAAAACATAATCTTAATTAAATAAAATCCAACAAAAAAAAACTCAAAAAGGACCTCAAAGAAGAGAGACTCCACAAATAACAACAACCATATAAAGACTACAATCTATGAAAATTCCACGAAGAGGTTGATACACAACAACTCCTCTTTCTAGAAGCTTCTCTGCATCAGACCAGTTTTCTCCTTCAGAACTTCATGGCTCAATCCTCCTCCACAAGCTTCCATGTGAGATGAGACATAACTATAGCACAATCTGTAAGTAGAAGCAACCAAAGAGGTCTCAAAGCTAAGATACTGTTTGAGCTTATAATGTTCAATCTCGGGAGTAAAACCACAAACGCAGCTATTGTGAGAGAGCTTAAACTCCGAGTTCTTTCTTAGCTTAGGATGCTAGCATTGAGTTTCTTGGAGCTGAAGAAACTCCTAGTCGTTGACTTTGACTCTTATACTGAGCTTGTTACTTCTTCTGGTTTTGTTTGTTCACTTTTTAAGGGTTTGTGAAGGACACTAGAGAGTTTTGGTTCTTTTGATCTTGCCTTTGATTCCTCTGCGTTCATGCGTGTCAAAACCAATAACCACTATGATTCAGGTCTCGAATGTTTCACATGCAAATTGTTCAATCGATTATTAGTATTTAATTAACATTTAACACAAGCGTTTATATGTGAAAATATAAAGTAAATAATAGTACCTTTTTCATAATACATTTTTTTTGCAAATTTCAAAAATATATGGAATGTGAAACACAAAATTAATTTATTTAAAATTTTTTTGTTTCGAGTTTAAACAATTTACAAAGTAAGTATGATGAAGCAAATTATAGTTTCACTTTCTATAGATTTTTTATTATTATGAATGTGATTGGTGTAATCATAATTTACATGAAACCGTAAGATTTTTTAGGTTAATTACATAATAAAATTATGAGGGATTTTATCAAATTATTTTCATTTACTGTCGCATAGATTTCTTCGTGAATTAAAGATTTATTAGAAATTAACTCATTTATTTCCAATTTAATTGATCACACGTATATTAACTAATAATAATATTCCAATAGAAAGCAAATAAATATTAAAAAGAAAAAATATTAATAAATATTTCTTACAATTGGTAGCATGTGTTACCATTGATTTATGAATGTAATGATCATAATTAACTCAAAATTTTACCAATCATGAAGGATCAAAATTATGTATTTGGCCTGTGATTAAAGCTAAACCATCTGATCCTCTTTCCATTATTTTTCTTCTCCTTTCTTCTCTGTCCATCACCATCTTGACTGACAAGTAAAAATGAAAAAAAATGCAGAAACAGAGAACAAGAATCAAAATAAAATAAAAAAGTTTTTATGTTTCAGCATAGCTTTTTAAACCTCCAAAAAAAGATTTTTCTTAAAGTAGAAAGAAAGCCTAATGAATAGTTCTCTTGAATGTATAGAATTTCACTTTGTTCCAAAATCATATACTGGTAGTATAGAGAGATGAGAAAGAAAAAAATAAAACGACCACAGTGGGAGTCGAACCCACGACCTTCTGATCCGAAGTCAGACGCGCTAATCCACTGCGCTATGCGGTCTTTTGGTTGTAACACGACATCATAAATAATTAAACATAAAGTATATTTCTGTTCTCTCTTCTTCTGTGGCTGCTCAAGGCTTTCTAATCTAGACTTTTCGATCGAGTGATTCGTAATGAGGAACAAAATCTCAAAACTGATAATTTTAGTAATTAGTTCATCTTTGGTCTAGCATGGTTTCCTAAGATATCTCCAATGGTACATGTTGGAATTTACTGAACTGGGTGCTCTTTCTCTCAATGGTTTTGTAGTCAACAACGGCTAGTAAATTCTTTTTTTTTTTTTTTTTTTTTGAGTTTAGGGTAACATTTTGAGCTTCATTGATTACAAAATTAATCAGAAAGATTAGTGTTAATGAGTCTTTCTTGTTGGTGAAGTATCAGACACAACTTCATTAACACTCAGATAAAACTTAGTCCCACTGACTCTATAATCTTTGACTTGGGTAGCTTTTCCATTACACTCCTAATAATTGGATTCACCAGTTGTATCTAAAAGTTGAAACAACAAGTTTAATGATTAGATTGCAGCTTGCTGATGATGATATGATCTCTGTAGTGTTGTTTTCTGAGCTTAAACACGTTTTCAATATAGTTGAGATTGTTCCACAAAAGGAAACTATAAGCAAACAAGAAAAGGGGCTAATACATTGCACACAAACATATCTCTGAGTTGTTAGCAAAACCTGTCATGTCAAGAATTATGCATTTTAAGGTACTATCATTGTTCTCCTTTATCTGTGATTCCTCTGCTTCTCTGATCCTGCGAAATCATAGCTCTTTTTAGCAAATTATATCATGAACTCTATCATGGGTTAGTGGTAACTCCTCGTGGATCAAGGTAGAAGAAATCACGAATTTTATTTGCGTTGGAAAGGATATGCTCTTTGAAGAAGAATTAATTTAACCTGTTATGAGATTATCCCAAAAAATTAGAGATCCACATAATCTAAACCTTCTGTTCCTCCAAAAAAAAATACGTTTTATCATGTAGGTAAGTGGAGTTGGCAAAACAGATAGGAGATTCGATGGCAAGTATTAGGAAAGAAGATAGGAGATTTGACTTTTACTTACTTCAGAGATGCTTAAATTGTTACAATGCCACAATAATAGCGTCACCAGCAGTGAACCCAAATAGAGTTGCCTTTGACAAAAAGTCAAAACAAAACCCAGCCTGTAACAATTCATATATACTAAGGTAAATCATTCAAACGTATAGTCTCTATTATTTGGGTTTAGGCCTTTTTTATAAATGAGAGGCCCAAACTACTCTAGTGGCAATCTCGTAAATGTGTCTCACTCAGTCGTTATTAAGCAAAAATGTTCGTTTCCTGATTTTAAGTTTTTCATCATCACACCGAGCTAAACGTCGTTCGTCCTTCGATCTCCGATTTGAAGATTTAGGCGATACTTCGAGATCCCAAGGCCACTCAAAGCCTTCTTCCTCCGCTTAATCTGTAAATATGGTGAGTACTGAAATCTTTCCTCTACTTCTTTTGTTATTGTTTTTCCAGATCTCGAGTGAATCTATCGACGATTTCGATCTCGATTTCCTGCATTTCTTCTATGCTTAAGCGTATTTTCAGTGAACCCCTGGAATCTCAGATCGCGTGTTTCTCTTCGATTTGTCTAATCTGATTCGAACTTTTGTTTTTTGTTGCTGCCGATTGCATGAAATCGAGTGTAGTCTCTTGACATTCGGTTTGTGGAATTGAGTAAGGATCATGACCGTTGCATTTAGAGAAGATCTGAACTTTTTTTTTTTTTTGCTACTGTGTATTGGGTTTTAGGCTCTTAGCTGTTTTGAATATATTTGTTTTGTTAAAAAGTTCCTTGTCGATCCTAATGTAGGGATTTTGGTTAAATTTGATGTTTAGAGTGTTTTTTAATGTACAAAAGTGTATTATTTACCATCTTATTTGTATAGTTTAGTCACTGACTACTGGTTTCTTTCTTTTTATTGAAACAGCCTCTCAGACTCGAGATCAAGGTATATTGTTTCGATTTCCTTATGGTTTTGAGGGTTTTCTTTTGTTTCGTTCACTCTGCTGTTTTTCTTTGTTAATAATTTGTTTGCGTTGTTCTTGGATCAGAGAAAATTAGCTCAAAGGTCCGAGAGAGTAAAATCTGTGGATCTGCATCCTACAGAACCATGGTAATTCCAAGCTTTGAGTGTGTTCTCATGTATCTTAGTTTCATGATTATTCATACTTTATTTCCACCACTTGTGTATCCCTAATTTTGTGGATTGCTTTCTTATTTTTGTACCTTTACTTCTGCTACTAACAAATGGATTGGGGAAAAACATTATTTTGTAGGATTCTTGCAAGTTTGTATACGGGAACCTTGTGTATTTGGAACTACCAGACACAGGTGGGTGAATAAATTGATTTTCTTTACCTGTTGCCAGTTGCCTTATGCACATAGTTTCCGATGAAGATTTTTTGAAATGGAATGACCAAGTGAAATTGATTGAACTTCTTCTAATCTGAATCTTGCTTGATAATCGTCAGGTGATGGCAAAATCCTTCGAGGTGACCGAATTACCAGGTATGCAGATTTCTTTCTTTTGCATCTTTAGTTATTGTTTTAATTTGTTCTTGTTGTATGTACTATGTAGCTGTGTTTAGTTTGTTACTTATTCTGGTTTCTTATATTATGACTTTGTAGTTCGGTCAGCCAAGTTTATTGCGCGAAAGCAATGGGTTGTGGCAGGAGCTGATGATATGTACATCCGTGCATACAATTACAATACCATGGACAAGGTTAAAGTGTTTGAGGCTCATTCAGACTACATTAGGTGTGTGGCTGTTCATCCAACCCTTCCATATGTGCTGTCATCTTCTGATGATATGCTCATAAAGCTCTGGGATTGGGAAAAGGGTTGGGCTTGCACTCAGATATTTGAG
The DNA here is from genome assembly GCA_963922655.1 of Cardamine chenopodiifolia. Classification (NCBI taxonomy): domain Eukaryota; kingdom Viridiplantae; phylum Streptophyta; class Magnoliopsida; order Brassicales; family Brassicaceae; genus Cardamine; species Cardamine chenopodiifolia. Next base: position 17,958,624 of record OZ000483.1, read on the forward strand.
GGACACTCGCACTATGTGATGCAAGTCACATTTAATCCAAAAGACACTAATACCTTTGCCAGTGCATCACTTGATCGTACGATAAAGGTGCTGAAATGGTCTAATCTTCTAAATTGATTATGGCTTAGTCCCCATAAGGTTCTGAAAAGTGTTTGCTCATACTGTGTTTACATGCTTGTTCATCCTCAGATTTGGAATCTTGGTTCTCCAGACCCAAATTTTACATTGGATGCCCATCAGAAAGGAGTGAATTGTGTAGATTATTTTACTGGTGGTGACAAGCCTTATTTGATTACCGGCTCTGATGATCACACTGCTAAGGTCTGCATCCTGGTCACTTTTCTGTTAGATGATATATTTCAATTGGACATTATGTGCTTTCTGGTTATTTACTAGTTGAATTTTGGGGAGTCAGGTCTGGGACTATCAAACGAAAAGTTGTGTCCAGACTCTAGAAGGGCACACACACAATGTATCTGCAGTATGTTTCCATCCGGAGCTTCCAATTATAATCACAGGTTCTGAAGATGGCACTGTTCGAATTTGGCACTCAACTACTTACAGGTACTATAATATGAACAGTTTTGTTTTTGGATAGATTATAGTTTAACGCTTCTTGTATGCCTTAGCTAAACCATCTTCGCATGGCTTTCATTCTTGTGCACTTTTTCACCATTATCAATCTCTTCTGCTGTCATTCCATTGGTAATCCCAGTTTCCTAATGGCTGCATTTTCTTTCAGGCTAGAGAACACGTTGAATTATGGCCTGGAGAGAGTTTGGGCAATTGGTTACATTAAAAGTTCACGCCGGTGAGTTATTGGGTTTCCTCCCTCCTCTTATCAATAACTCAATGCTTGTCAGAACTGTTATCCGGGAGTATAAAATCTTTCTCAGTTCAATTTTTGGCACCCTTGTTGTTGTTTTTGTTCTCCCTAACTTTGACGATTTTTAAAGATTAGGATTCTTAAATTTGTTAGAAGCGATATTAAGAGCTCTACTTATTTTTAGTACTCCATTGAATTATCCTGTGAGACCATAAACCTTGTTCATGCTTTCTCGTAACAGGGTTGTGATCGGATATGATGAAGGAACCATCATGGTTAAACTTGGACGAGAAATTCCTGTCGCTAGCATGGATAATACTGGAAAAATCATATGGGCTAAGCATAATGAAATTCAAACTGCGAACATCAAAAGTATTGGTGCAGATTACGAGGTATATGCCATACTTGTAACTCTTATATCGTGGCATAGGACGACATATTTGTTTATTTGTTTATCTGATGGTATTAAGCTTTTGTTCTCTACCTTAGGTTACTGATGGAGAGAGGTTGCCCTTGAGTGTTAAAGAGTTGGGGACTTGTGATCTTTATCCACAAGTGAGTGTTAATATACAGCACTTGGTCCAATAGTTTTGTAATGTTTTGGCTTATTATATAGTTTATTTGGGCAAAAGATTTTCTGCATAGCTGGTATTACTGGCACATGCCTCAAAGTTGTGGGTATTGCTAAGCCATGTGTTCAGAATATATATCTGTTCTCGGCTGATCTGTAACTCATATGTGGTTGACTCTCAGAGCTTGAAGCACAATCCTAATGGGAGGTTTGTTGTAGTGTGTGGTGACGGGGAGTATATAATCTACACGGCTTTGGCTTGGAGAAATAGGTCATTTGGTTCTGGACTAGAATTCGTTTGGTCGTCCGAGGGGGAGTGTGCGGTTAGAGAAAGCTCATCAAAGATTAAGACATTTAGCAAAAATTTCCAGGTTTGTTATTCCCCTTATGTCTGTTCTAAGCCGTTCTGTTAGAGTATGTTTGTATGGTTGTTGGAAGTATTTGATACTTGTCATGGAGATCGCTATTTTAGTATCTGGCTGATTCATAAAAAACGTTTTCAGGAAAAGAGGAGTATCCGCCCTACATTTTCAGCTGAAAAGATTTTTGGAGGAACCTTGTTAGCAATGTGTTCAAGTGATTTCATCTGCTTTTATGATTGGGCTGAATGTAGGCTGATTCAACGTATCGACGTCACTGTAAAGGTATCTCAGTTAACTTAGCTCAGTTTGTTGTGATATGTTTACTTAGATATATTTGGAATATTGAAAACTAATGTCATTACCTTCAGTTGGAGGTTTTCCTGGTTCGTTTCTTCTCTAACTCTTAGTGTTGCCTCGTAACATCTGCAGAATCTTTATTGGGCTGACAGTGGTGATTTAGTAGCCATTGCTAGTGACACGTCATTCTACATCTTGAAATACAACGTGAGGATTCTGTCTAACTAACACTCTTAAACTGTGAATTTCTATATGCAATTCACGGATTGTCCAAGGGCTTACATGGTCTTCCTGTTACACAGCGTGACTTAGTCTCGTCACATTTTGATAGCGGAAAACATACTGAGGAAGAAGGTGTTGAGGATGCTTTTGAGGTTCTCCATGAGAATGATGAACGTGTTAGGACAGGTATTTGGGTTGGTGACTGTTTCATTTACAACAACTCTTCCTGGAAGCTTAACTACTGTGTTGGAGGCGAGGTATTGTGCATATCTATTGGTTACTCGGATTTGAATGTTGTTATGAACTAGTTCTTGATGATGGTTGCTAATGTATTAATACTAGGTAACCACAATGTATCATTTGGACCGCCCAATGTATTTGTTGGGCTATCTTGCAAGTCAAAGTCGTGTCTTCTTGGTAGACAAAGAATTTAAGTAAGTGCTTAGATTTGTGTGTTTATATCAGATTTTTTGTCACGCTTCTGATGTCTGTTCCCTGATCTTTTGGGTATGCAGTGTTATAGGATACACCTTGCTGCTAAGCCTGATTGAGTACAAGACTCTTGTGATGCGGGGTGATTTAGACAAAGCCAGTGAAATCTTACCTACAATTCCTAAAAATCAGCATAACAGGTATGTTATCATTTAGTAGATCCAAACTTTGATGTGTACATGTGATTCAGGTAGTGTTATACTTATTCCCGTTCTTATTTTGTTTCTTTTGGATGGAATATTAAGACTATTTCCTCTTAGAAATATGTGTATCTAATCACTCGAACGTTTAACATAGCTGCACACCTATCAAAGGGTGGTGTTTTGTCAATATTTCTCTTTATTTATTTTCGGAATTTTCCACTTGTTAGTGTTGCTCATTTCTTGGAGTCACGGGGAATGATTGAAGATGCTCTAGAAATTGCAACAGATCCTGACTACAGATTTGAGTTAGCCATACAACTGGGTAGACTTGAAATTGCGCAGGTGAGATAATGTGTGATGATTAAGATACTTTTTTTACTTCTTTTATTGTGGCAATATGTTAACATGTTATTTATTTTATATTTGTAGGAAATTGCTGTAGAAGTACAGAGCGAGTCTAAGTGGAAGCAATTAGGAGAGTTAGCCATGTCTTCTGGAAAGGTATATATATATATCTACATTTCTTTGCATTTATTCCTAATGTTTTGTAGTTATAAGAGAAAGAAAAAAACCTTTCCAGTAAAGATATATCACTTGATTTACGGTATGATTCTGAGGTTTTATTCAGAAATCTGGGAGCAGAGAGCAGTATGATCTTAAAATAGCAAAAATGTGTGTTTCTTGTCTCTGATGTGTGGATTTCCAACTAAGCGTTTGTGTGTCATCATGACAGCTGCAAATGGCAGAGGAATGCATGAAGTATGCAATGGATTTGAGTGGTTTGTTACTGCTTTATTCTTCGCTGGGAGATGCTGAAGGTTTGACAAAACTTGCGACACTTGCTAAAGAACAAGGGAAGAACAATGTCGCCTTTCTTTGTCTGTTCATGCTGGGTAAATTGGAATATTGTTTGGAGCTATTGGTGGAGAGGTAAATTCATTAGTATTCACTTGAGAGTTTGGAAAATCAAAATTAGGCACCTTTGGTTATCTGTATGACAATATTTTCTCTCTCCAGCAACCGGATACCAGAAGCAGCTCTGATGGCACGATCATATTTTCCAAGCAAAGTTTCTGAGATAGTAGCTCTTTGGAGGAAAGATCTCAGCAAGGTTCTTTTCGTATCTCTTTATTTTTGGTGTATTGTGGTCAAGTAGACAAAAGTTGTGGGTTTGAGTTACCTTTCACTTGACTACAGGTCAATTCAAAGGCAGCAGAATCTTTGGCTGATCCTGAGGAGTACCCAAATCTTTTTGAAGATTGGCAAGTTGCTCTTTCTGTCGAAGCAAGAGCTGTAGAGACAAGGTAATCCTTGCATATCTTTCAACGTTCGTGTTCTTTTCTAATACAGTCTTTGCATCAAGCAGCATATCATTAGTTCCTTCTGCATCTTTGCAGTCATAATCCCACATGATTTACAAAGCAAGATACTTAGGCCTCTTTTAAATCGACTATTCTTCATTTTCAGGGGAGTTTATACAGCCGCAGAAAACTATCCTAGCCATGCTGAAAAATCTTCCATGAATCTCGTGGAAGCCTTTAGAAAATTGCAAGTTGAGGAAGTGGAATCGTTTGAAAATGGAGATATCGATCACGAGGTAACCCTTCTTCTTTTCCAATTAACTGACTCATTTACATCTATTAATAGTCATCCTACGTTAGTTGGTAAGCAACAACTGTTTTTTATCTTCACAGGAGGTAGTAGCAGAAGAAAATGGAGATGAACAAAAGAATAGGGAAGATGTAGTGGAAGATGATGAAGAAAAAGAAGCAGAAGAAGAAGAAGAAGGAATTGTTGATGGCGACTCTACGGATGGAGCTGTACTTGTTAACGGAAGTGAGGCTGACGAAGAGTGGGGTACGAATAATGAAGGAAACCCATCAGCCTAATAGCAAGTCGGTCAAGGGCAATGTTGAAAAGTCTGAAATTTGTTGTCTCTGGTGATTAATTTGATTCTTGGAAATGCCGCCTTCTAACATCTTCCCTTGTTTGTGTGTCTGGTTTGAAATCATTGCATTTTGTAGCAACATTAGGAAACATAATACCAAGTCTTTTTCGCAACATGACTTTGGGTTTTAAACTGAGTTTATATCTTTATCTCTGGGATCTTCATCATCTTTTGATTAAACTTTTGGTTTCTTTTGTTGCAGTGCTTACACCACGTCCGTAGAGTTTACAGTTTATGGGAATGGCGAAAGTTCGAGGTGAGGACTTTCATTCTTTTTACTTTGAGAGGATACATGAATGGGTCAAATCCGAGCAGGCCTGTAACCACATTTTGTAATAAAAGTTTGAATTTCTTACGACAAATTAAAATTGTTGCTGGAGAGACTGGAGGATTTAGATGAAAAACAGTTTAAAGGAAGTTGTAATTCCTTTTTTGCACTCAGAGGGAGATTTTTATTATAATTATTATATGGTTTTTTTTTTACAAACATCTACTTAGATTTCATCTGATTGATTTATTTTTTATCTTTTATTTATATGGTCTGTAAAATGATTTGTTTTATTTTTATCCTTGCATATGTAATTCTTTTTATTGTCTTTCTAACGGTTTTATTTTTAGATATCGTGAAATATTTTATTTGAATTTGCTCATATATATTTAAAGATAGGCATATGTTTCAATATAAATGAAATGAAAATTAGAATCCTTTAAAGAGAATTAACAGCAGTATACATTTAATTACATAATACGCAATTGAATATTAGTTGGTCCAAGGAAATGTTGTGTTATTTTATACCTTTAGTGCCAAAATAAAAATAAAAATAAAACAAATTCACAGAAATGTCGATGAAATAAAAAACAAAGTTGGATCTTCAAAAAACAAAGTTGGATCTTCTTCTTCTTCTTCTTCTACTAACCCACACTACAGCTTCCCCTTCGTCTCTGACCACTTCTTCTCCGGCGTTAGTTTTTTCTCTTTCTACTTCTGCTTCTGCTTCATATCGGTAAGTCCTTCTTATTTTCTCTTCGCCGGTCATTCTTTGATTCTAGGGTTTCCGGTTATTCTTAATTTTGTTCTTGATAGTTTGTTTTGACGATTAGGTCTTTCGGATTTCACTTGTATTTCATCGATTTCGGAAAAATAATAGGATCGAATTTCAAATATCTTCTTCACCACTGAATTATTGGTTTGTTATATTGTATGATATTGTTTAAGCTGCCTGTAGGAATTTGAATTGATGGTCCCTAAATCTAAATTAGGTTTCAAATTGTTTCTGCATCCTTCCATTTTAGCTTGTCATGTTTGAGGTTTTGTGTTCTTAGATTTGGCATTTTTTGTGCTCCTATGGCTGTTAAGTAATTGGGTGTGTTTGATATGTTTAGCATTTGAAAGATGTTTTGGTTTGTGATTGGATTTGGTTATCTGTATTTTAGTATCTTTGAGGAGTATTGAATATTCATGGAATTTTTTTTTTGCACGGTTTTTTGTAGCTATTCTGTAAGTGTGAGTTTCAACCTAATTCTACATTTTGCGCGGAAGCCTTTGCGGTCCTTTTTTTGGTTGTATTTCCGGAAGCTTTTGCATAGCACCTGTGCGTTGGTTTGTACAAGTAAGTTTCCAAGGTTTGTGCCGATTGAAGTAACCTAATCGTGGATCTTATGTTCAAATATAAACTTTATCTCGATTAGTCAGTCGTATCTAGACGGAGATGTTTGATTGTTTTCCACAGATGTTGAATCGACCTCACAGTTTAGGAGAAGAGGGAACACTTTTTCTTCTTTAATCCTTTAATTTCTGGATCACGAGTTTTGATGCCTTAGGAAATGACACGTGGATTGTCTTAGAGATATGATAATTTCTAGCTTATAAGAGCCAAGATGAATACTCAACTTGAGATCTTTGAATTTGTGTGTCTCAGGAGACACAAGATCTACTCGGGATTAGTATGGCTAACACTGCCTGCTTTATAATCGTGGGTCGGAATGATATTCCCATCTACGAAGCTGAAGTTGGATCTGCTGCCAAAGTACATTTCCTACTCCACTTTCTCTATTCTTATATCTGTAATAGAAACAATAAATCTGTAATATTCAAGTTTTGTTGTACAGTTTTGCTCCATTTCCCTCTAATATTTGCATCAATGTTCCCAATCTTTAACATGATACACGCAAATACTTTCCAGCTTCTTCTTTTGGACTTTGGTTGCATGGTCACAGTTTTTACTCTCTGAAACTGTAACAGAAGAGGCCCATATATCATTTATTTTCTATCGAATGGAAATATCCAATTTGATTGTTTATTTAGATGGTGATCAGGGAAACTGAATATCCAGGAACGTTTCACTCTGTTTTAAATTTTCATAACCAAGCAAGCACGCCTTGTTCTTGCTAGATAATTCTAAAAGTATAATTCTCTAAGATGTCTGTGGCTGACTGCATGACGAATTTGCTTCTGGTCTGTTGATTATCCTTTCGTATGTTTCTGTGTTTTCGTGTTCATCTTTTCATCTAGCTGGTAGATATATGTTTTAGTTATAATAGCAATAGCTGATGAGCTGCACATTAGTCTCTTACACGATTCTCTCAATTTGGCAGAGAGAAGATGCTACTCAGTTGCACCAATTTATATTACATGCAGCGTTAGATGTTGTCCAAGACCTAGCATGGACTACAAGTGCCATGTAAGTAAAATCCGTTGGGAAAATATTTGATTATGCTTAAGGATTCATCTCATTATCGCATAACTCTTCAGGTTCTTGAAGTCAGTGGACAGGTTTAATGATCTGGTTGTGTCTGTGTATGTTACCGCTGGCCATATCCTTTTTTGTGGAACTATATTTGAAATTCAAGAGCAGATGAAATTCTTCTTCTTTGGATTCTATCAATTTACTGGTGTGTCAGGTTTTGTGCTTAATAGATTCATCTCCAGTTGTAAATGTTTGTTTCTTCCTTAATTTAGCAACACATACTCGACTCATGCTCCTTCATGATTCACGCAATGAGGATGGCATCAAGAGCTTCTTTCAAGAGGTGCATGAGCTTTATATAAAGGTAACTTTTTGTGAATTCTCAGTTGTTGGTTGTGTCCTGATTCGGTTTCATCAACCATAATAAAAATCGTTTGTTCATGAATGCAGATTCTTCTGAATCCCCTGTATCTGCCGGGTTCTCGCATTACATCGTCACATTTTGACACCAAAGTACGTGCACTTGCGAGAAAATATCTCTAGAGACAAGACAGATTCTATCTGCATTTGGTGGATGAGGTCCAAAGGCCATTTTTCTTGGATCCATATGACATTTCCGTATCAATTGTTTCTGTTTTCTGTTATTTCAAACTTGCAAACAACATTTATAATGATGGGATTCCTTGTTTAGTATGAGTAACGATCCAATCCATTAAAATCCAACTCATAGTTTCATATTTGGTTGTTATTGAGTCTCTCTTTTCTTTGTATAATCCAAGACTTTTCTTCTGAATCTATTGGAAAAGAAGCTACATGCCTCTTATTTTCAAATTCATAAACGATTAAACAGAATTTTTAATCTGTAAAAAGAAAAATCTGTTTAAGCATGGGACAGTGCTTGAATGTGAAACTTTGAAAACGCCAATAAAAATCTGGTCTACGGTGCCGTTTTGAATCTCACCACTTCGATCATCGGTGCTGGGATCATGGCATTGCCTGCCACCATGAAAGTTCTCAGCTTGTTTCTACGGTTTGTTTTGATTATCCTGAATCTCTGATGGCCATTTTGTCTGAGTTTATTGTTGAGGTTTTGGTTAGATTTTCAGTTCTTTACAAGTCCAAATCTTTACGGCACACTGGGGAAAATCGATAGGGCTTTGCCTTATTATTATGGGCGATGTTATGTCACGTTCACTTCATCACATTGATGGACAACCTTTTCCAACAAAAGAAAAAGCAAACTATTCCGAGGCACCTTTCTAGCAATTACAAAATTTGAGAACTTCATTTCTCAAACTTATCAAACTAAGTTTTTCTACAGATCTTGATGATTAGCCTAGATTACTTATCAAACTAAGTTTTTCTACAGATCTTGATGATTAGCCTAGATTATGAATGTGAAAACAAGAACAAAAAAAATTGATTTACTTTATATTGGGAGGGGGGGAGAGAGAGTTCAAACTGTTCTCTCACAAAGTCGATATCTATAACAATTTTTCTAACTTTATTTTTTTTTCTTAATTATTCGCCAATCGGCGTCAACTCTAGCATCAGTCGTATTTTTTGTAACTATTTTTTACTTTAATTTAGGTTTTATTTAAATAAAAATTTTAATATTTAAAGATGACAAATTGAAAATGCACGAATCTCGTAACTATATATTTTTATTCTCTAGAAGAATTTTGTTGATCTCATCATTGTTGCGGTGGTTGTGGATTTGCGACCTTAAATTTTTCCATAACATTTTTTTCTAGCATTCTCATTTTACGGGAAAGATTTTTTATCTCTTTCGATGGAATTGATGAATAGTAAACGGTTTTAAAACCAGTTATCCATTACCTTATGGGTGATGTTTGTTATTAGTGCTGGAAAAATAGACAAATACCCGTGGGTCTGCATTTTACTTTTTATTTTATTATTAATTGTAACACGCGATAGTATTATTATTATTATTTATGATATTATGGTATGTACCTAACAAATGATTTTATATAATGTTAGTTTCTATCTTTTGTTGATTTTCTATTAATTTTTAATAATTATATTTTAACAGTTTTATTTTATTACTTGCTTAATACTAACTACATGGACACAAATATGATATGATGTACATATTATTTTGAATTAAAAATTTTGGTTTTAATTAGCTAACATAAAATACGTGGAATTGGAATCCGGTTTTTATACAATGGAAAATGTTACCAATTTAAAAACAGCTATCAGTCAGAATCCAAAAATTTATGTGAGTTACCAACTAAAATCTAGATATTCACATCAATAAATTTATAACAAATATTTCTTACATCAGCAAAGATATTCGGATTCTGTATCTTGTAAAATTCAATATCTGGATTTATTCACGTAAAAATGGTCAACGTTGGGCTTAGGAACCTCGAGAATACATGTAATATGTTAACAGCTTAGGGCCGAAGCCCATGAATGTCATGTGACATATTAATGAATGCACACAAGGCCTATATCATCTCGCACTGATTTAATGACAAGAAAATAAAGTTACATGATAGAACTAATAATCAACTAAAGGTTCGTTGACTGGTCCGATTTTGCTCTCTTTCGCTCTGGCTTCGAGGTAGCCTTGAATTTAACTTTCTCATCATCGATCGACCAGTTTTAAACCGATCTTTATGTAACCAGCTTCACAAAACCAGACCAAACACCAATCACACGACTGACAAGGTTGATCAACAGTTCAAGAACAAATATAAACCTTAAAAAGTCAGGACCAATATGAAACAGGTCAGGTCCAGTCGTATTGAAATGGAACATATAAAGAGATCAACGAGGCACATTTAAGTCATACAATAACCAAAAAAGTCTCAACTGTGGAAGAAAAAACAACAAAGTTCTCCAAATCGTAAGCTTTTCTCAGCCTCAAAATTCAACTACTTGAAAGTAACAAGACAAGAACGAAGTGTTTCTACATGTTTTTTTTCTTTTCTTTTTCCTTTTCTTCAAGCATCTGTAGCTGTTGGAGAGTTCTCAGGTGTCTCCAGAGGATGAGCTGTTTCTTCTGCTTTTTCTATCGGTTTACTGTCTTTATGTCTGTCAATGGCTACACAAAACTCTTCCACGATTGTTGGGTCTTTAAACTTAAGAGCAAACGTAGAGAGACCTTCTTTGCCTTCGCTTACGCTATTCACACAAGCAAATGTGATTCCTTTTTTATCCATGTTTGCAAGTTTCATTTCTGGATAAAGACTCGCGTTTAAGATCAATCTGTAGTTTCCTTTAGCTCTCATAACTAATCTTGCTTTACCACCATTACTGGAGACGTTGACCTTGAGTTCTCCTTTCCCACGCTCTTTCCATCCTCCATCAAGATATTCAAACATAATCGATCCAGCTGAGAAGGCAACTTTCTCATTCTCTTCTCCTGTTTCTGTGGAAACCTCTTGCTTTGGCGGAAACCCGCTAGCTTCGCTCTTCTTGATAATGGACGATCCAATTGCACCGAAAAGAGAAGTGTTATTGTTGTTTGGAAGGCCAAAGCCAATGGGAGACCCAGACCCAGTTGAACCATCCTGAGAAACCAAACCAAAAGAGAAAGAAGGACCAGAAGCCTCGGTACTCGCGAGTCCGGTAAATGCGTTTTTGCTACTTGAATGCTGCTGGAATGAACTCAAAGCGCCATCATCGCCGTTCTTAACTGCTTCTTCGCTTCCGTTTCCTTCCTTTTCTTTCCTCTCAGCCTGATCACCTCCGGAATCCTTCTCAAGGGGTTCCTCAGTTTGGTCTGTTCCTTCAGCAGCCTTGTTGCTAACGTTTGTAACACCTGTAACCATCTGAGCTACATCAGCATCAGTAACTTGGTCAACAGATCTCTTTCCACATTGATTATCATCCTCATCTTTAGTCTTTTCAGTCTCTTCCCCAGCAGCATCTTTGACATCAACCTTTTTACTGTCAACTTCATCGCCCTTCTCGATATCAATTGTCTTTTGATTGTCCTCAATCACTGCTTCAGCTGGAGTCAATTTTAACTCATCCAGAGGTGCATTTGTTCCTGCAGCAGTTGAAACAGGTGCAATAGTAGGGACCAACTGAATTCCAGTAAATGGATTGGCTGCTACAGCTGGCGCAGCTGATGACTCTTTGCGCTTAACTCTGACAATTCTTCTACTTGCCAATACCTCATCACTGGCCTTCTTGAAAGTTCCACTCTCAAGTTCAGCTGAATCGTCCTCATCATCAAGACCTGGATTGTCACGAGATAGCTGCTTTAATGCACCTCTCTTCTTTGATGGTTGCTGCGTGTTTTCCGAGTCCCCCATGTGAAATGTTTGAAAGTATCAAAACACACTCGCACACTTACAGAATACCTACAAAAAACCGTGCAAAAAAAATAAATTCCATGAATATATTCAATACTCCTCAAAGATACTAAAATACAGACAACCAAATCCAATCTTTGAATACAGAGAACAATCCAGAACATCCTTAAAATGCTAAACAGATCAAACACACCCAATAACTTAACAGCCATAGAGCACAAATAATGTCAAGTGTAAGAACACAAAAGCTCAAACATGACGATGCATAGACATTGAAAACTACAGAAGCAGTAGGAAGAAAAACGATATAGCATAAAATGCAAATATCCAGAAATGTATGCAAAGAACGAAGCGAATTAAAAAACGTTAACACAAGTAGGGAACAGAAGAAGTAGTGATACACAGCTACTTTAGAAGTAAGAGATATGCACAAAAGAGACTTATAAATCTAACAAACCAATGAAAAAACCAATATCAGTGAAGCTGTTATCCTCAATCTATAAACAGTTGGTCGTTGCACAAAAGGAACCGAGTGGGAGCAAAAAACATGAAAACCATAGATGAAATAGATTATATCGAAGGATGCAGAAACAATTTGAAAGCTAATTCAGATTTAGGAACCATCAATTCAAATTCCTGCAAGCAGCTTAAACAATATCTTACAATATAACAAACCTATAATTCAATGGTGAGGAAGATATTTGAAATTCGAATCTGGAAACGCCGCACAATGTTCCCGAAATCGATGAAATACAAGTGAAATCCGAAAGACCCTAATCGTCAAAACAAACTATCAAGAACAAAATTAAGAATAACCGGAAACCCTAGAATCAAAGAATGACCGGCGAAGAGAAAATGAGGACTTACCGATATGAAGCAGTAGCAGAAGTAGAAAGAGAAAAAACTAACGCCGGAGAAGAAGTCGTCAGAGACGAAGGGGAAGCTGTAGTGTGGGTTAATAGAAGAAGAAGAAGAAGAAGATCCAACTTTGTTTTATTTTATTTTTGGCACTAAAGGTATAAAATAACACAACATTTCCTTGGACCAACAAATATTCAATTGCGTATTATGTAATTAAATGTATATTGTTGTTATTTATCTTTAAAGGTTTCTAGTTTTCATTTCATTTTAAAGCCTCGGACGTATTGATACTTGAACGAATGGTAGCTGCTTGATTTAGCCATTAATGATACTGAGGGTATGGCTCTTAGAGAGAACGTAGAAGACACGGTGAAGAAAGTTTCAGGCGTACAATAGTGGAAGATGAAGACGGGAAGCTTAAGCGGCGGTCTCAAAGACCGATCGAGCAACGATCGACTCAATGAAGTATCTACGATTACTTATAATGAATGACCATTGCTTTGAGATGCATCGGAACCTCATAAGAGATTTTGCAGGGAGTTTTTGAGTATCTTATAGTTAGATCAAGAGGTGCTTGAAAATCTTCCATTCTTTTTTCTTCGTTGATCTCTGCGTTGTCAAGAATCTGATAACTTTAGCAACCAGAGAAAACGGATCTGTAGAGAAAAAAGATAGTAGCGTGAAGAATGTACGTAGGTGGAGGAGATACAAGGATATTGAATCAGCTTAGAAAAAGATGATATATATCGTGTGAAGGAATTAGGGTTTTGGTTACCAGAAAAACAAATTAGGGTTTAATGTGCTATCTTATTTATATAAATAAATTTTGATTATCATATTCCTACTTCAATTGATCAACGAAGTAAAAATTTAATATGCGACTGATTACTTTGAATCGGTGGAAGATGGTGTCTACATTGACAGAATTACTTGCTTTTTCAATGCAGAATAAATATTTATTTGTTTTGTTTTCTTTATTTTTAATTCCTCACAATTTAAATTTTGAGGTATATGCTTTATCTCGTAGTGCTAAAGTATATCCGTATGATACTCTTTATGTAGTTTCGATTAGAAAAAAATATTCATACTTCAACTAGTTTTGCTAATTTTATTTTATTTACTTTTAAGTATGTGTGTAAATAAATTTTGTTTTTCCAATTTTGATTTCATTTAGTTTTACGAGTTGATATTATTTAATTTACTTTTAAGTATTTGTATAACTGAATTTTGATTCTCTTCTTCTCATTTAATAAAATAAAAATTAGGTATAATTAAATTTTGATTTTCTTAAACTAATAGATTTTTTCTTTCTAAAGCTAATATTTTTAATAAATTATAATTTGAATGAAATCCTAAATTTGATCTTCAATTAAATTTTATAAGGCCTGTTCAATTATTCATTTATTTTCGATTTTTTTTTTCAAAATCATGACAAATTGTTTCTCATATTTCTATTATTTGTTTTTTGACCCAAAAGTAATTTTTAATTAAATATTCTTGATAATCCAAACAGATTCATCAATTTAGGATTTTGCTTTACTGGGAGGAAAGTAGAACTAAATTGCTTAAAAATAAGAAAAAGAGAGTACAATACACTTTACAAATTAATTTCGCCGACGAGAAAACATGCCGGAGCTTCCAGAAGTAGAGGCGGCGAGGAAGGCAATAGAGGATAACTGTCTTGGAAAGAAGATTACGCGAGTCATCATCGCCGACGACAACAAAGTTATCGATGGAATCTTGCCGTCCGATTTCCAATCCTCAATCCTCGGCAAAACCATCGTCTCTGCTCGTCGAAAAGGGAAAAACCTCTGGCTCCAGTTAGATTCCCCGCCATTTCCTTCTTTTCAATTTGGTAACTTCTCTCAAACAAATTTAGGTTTTTTTTTTACTTTACAGACTTTTGATTGAATAAATTATACTAAAATTGGAAATTTGACACAATGCAGGACTGTTCATAGTTCAATGCAAACCTTTTTGCATTGATGGATAAGACAAGAGCAAAAGTTTTTGGCTTTATTGTTTCTGAGAACTTATATTTGGTATTGTATGTGTTCTTCTTCAGGTATGGCTGGTGCTATATCTATCAAAGGCGTTGCAGTTACTAAGTATAAGAGGTGAAGTTTTATGGAGCTTGTGAAGTCATTATTACATTTGCTTTGTCAAGTATAAGATTCATAGAACAAGATTGATATGTATTATATTGTTTATATAGGTCTGCTGTGAAGGACTCAGAGGAGTGGCCATCTAAGTATTCAAAGTTCTTCGTCGAGGTTAAGAAATTTACAGTCTTCTTTTAACTGTTCTTTGACCATCCGTAAATGTGCTTCAATCACAATGAATTATGATTTTGTATACAGCTTGATGATGGTCTGGAGCTTTCATTTACTGATAAGAGGAGATTTGCCAAAGTTCGACTTCTAGCTAATGTATAAATGTGTAACTCTTATGTTGATTTTCTTTATTATAAGCTTATGTGCGGATACTTGTGACTTTTTAATTGATGTTTGCTATTGCAGCCGGCTTCTGCGCGTCCAATATCAGAACTTGGTCCTGATGCATTGTTGGAGCCGATGACAGTTGAGGAATTTGCAGAAAGCTTGGCTAAAAAGAAAATAACCATAAAGCCTCTTCTACTGGATCAGGTTCAGACTTTTAATTCTTGTCCTTTTCTTACTTGTATGCATCTTTCAGCTCTTTCTTGTCCTTACCACTTATCACAATAACTAGAACTTGGCTATATGACATTTCAAAGCCTGCAATAATTCAAAATGGTCTTCTGTTTCATTGCTGAGTTTTGATTCTTGTTTTATTCCTCTTATTTTACTTATAAAACTTTGCGCATTTAATGGATTATGTATATCTTCTCTTTTGCAGGGTTTTATTTCAGGTATTGGGAACTGGATCGCTGATGAAGTGCTGTACCAAGTAAGTGAGCTTTACGTTCTTAAAAAATTGATTTGAAGTAGAGAATCTATGTAACCACTCATTTGATTCTCAAAGTAACCACTTTTGTTTTCAACTCTGTACATTTGACCGACAGAAGAAACTTGTTTACATGCTGTAGGATTAATTCTACTAGTTTTTGTTTTATGCAGGCCAGAATCCACCCATTGCAGACTGCTTCTAGCCTCTCCAAAGAGCAATGTGAAGCTTTGCACACATCCATCAAAGAGGTAAGACTCTTAAAACTCGTCGAAACATTACCTTCAAAACATGGGAACAATAGAACAATCTGTTAACATGCATGATGCATTAAGTATTTGTAATTTAGAGAGAGAGAAAAAACCACATTTGTAGGTCATTCAACATGCGGTTCAAGTCAGTGCTGATAGCAAAGAGTTTCCTGTTGAATGGTTATTTCATTTTCGGTGGGGGAAAAAACCGGGGAAAGTCAATGGTAAGCTTGTCCCACCATCTCTATATAATTTTGATGAAAGGAACATCGGGTTTTTGCAGGTGATAGAAAAAGCTGTGGAAGTTGATGGAGACAGTAGTCAGTTTCCTAGTAACTGGATTTTTCATGCTAGGGAAAAGAAGCCCGGAAAGGCTTTTGTTGATGGTTTGAAATCCCAGCTTTCACACTCAAACTCTTTATCTACCTGCCACAGTTCATAAAAATTGATCTGTTGATCTTTCAACCTCCAACTACAGCTTTTAATGTTATGAGAGTGAATTGTGATGTATCTGATTTGTGTGGTTGGTAATGAAGTCTGTTTTGGTTATTGTAGGGAAGACGATTGATTTCATCACTGCTGGTGGAAGGGTAAGTATATCTATGCATTGTTATTTTGTCGGTGATGGATTCATGTAGTAAACTGAAGACATGTTTTTGTGTTTTGTTGTTTTCTTCTGTAGACAACAGCTTATGTACCAGAGCTGCAGAAACTCTCTGGGAAAGACGCAGAGAAAGCAACCAAGGTTAGGCCGGGTAAAAAAGGTGTAAAATCCAAAGAAGACGACGGAGATGGAGAAGAAGATGAACAAAAATCCGAGAAAGAAGATGATAGTGCTAAGCCGAAGAAAGTACAGAAACCAAGGGTTGGTCGTGGTAAGAAGCCTGCACTGAAGAGGAAAACTGAAGATAGTGACGATGATGCTGATAGTGGAGATGATAGCGAGGCTGAAGAGGAAGTTGTGAAACCCAAAGGCCGTGGTAAGAAGCCTGCGATAAAGAGGAAATCTGAAGAGAAAGCCACTAGCCAAGCTGGTAAGAAGCCAAAGGGAAGGAAAAGTTGAGAACCCAACGGCTCCAAAATGTTTTTTGTTTTTTCCAATGGGCAGCTAACATTTTTTCCCATATTTTGTAAGAAAATTTGGGATTTCTTAGGCTCTGTGATGCTACTATTGGTAGTTTATTTTAGCTGTTAGAATGCTTTGTGATTACCTTTTTCCTTGTTTGTTGAATTTGGAAGTCAGAAAAATGCTCGCAGGGCAGCAACTACGTTCTCTGGCCTATATACAAAGTTCAAAATTCAGAAAGATTCAGAAGAATCGAAGCAGAGCAGAGCAGTATCATGTGTCTACGTACCAGTCTTCCTGAGGCAAATGCCCCGCACCTTTGATGAGTTGAAGGTTGACATTTTGGGGATTCTGTTTCTCAAATTCCTCTGCTATAGACTGAGGCAGGTATATATCAGCTATTTCCTAAGCCACAAGAAGAGGTTTATCCCAGCTGTGAAGGAACCAAATCTCAGCCTCAAGAGTAATGCATGAGAATTTGAATATAGAGAAATGCATAAGAAACGAGAGTAAAGTGTCATTTCACATTCATTAAATTTGGTTTAGGGACGTACCAAAACCAGGTCCTCCGCTTGACAAATTTGGTAGACGATAGACATCAGATATAAGAAAAGACAATTGTCCAATTGAAGCCTCTATCAATATCACCAAGCACATACATTTTAAAGCTGAGGTAAGAGGATAGCAATGTCTCTTTTTAAGAATTATAACCATATAGTCCACATGAAGATAATGGTAAATTTGATACATACGGGCTACCTCCTTCAATGAACCGCTCGGCCAAGATAGCATTTTGGCAGGTGAATTCACCAAAGAGGGGAATTCTACATCAGAAAAAAAATTGACACACACGTACGATTGTGAGACGGAATAATATCCATTACATGTAGCACGAGATAAGCCAAGAGTGGTCAAATTGGCAAAAAGAGTCGAACCTCAGTTGCTTAAATAATCCAGGAACTGGAGATGAAACAGTCAGTGGACTATTGAGGATAGCAATTTTCTCAACCTTGGTTGGGTTTTTCAATGCCCATGTTAAACCATATGAACCTACAAGAAATCCCTTGGGAGACCACAACAAATGCAGACATAAAATATATGTTGTTCAGTCTTTATGAACATATTATACATAAATGGGATCAATACACACATCCAAACCTGAACAACAAGAAAGAAATGGGACTTGACCTCCAACACGTCTAGCAGTTTATCAAACGCCTCGTGGTACTCTTTTTCTGAATTGATTGAAACTTATTTAAGAACAAAGAACCATCATGTATACTGATTAAATCTAAATATCAACAACATCTGTGTAATTAAATCCATATCCTGGCTGCGGCTTATCACTGAATCCAAATCCTATCCAGTCAGGTGAAAAGCAATGAATCCAGCATCTGACATCTATTACAAAATTCAAATCCATCATCTACGTTATTTGTTTCCCATATAGAGTAAAGACACATGATTCAAGATACAGTTTAGCACCTGAGACATGACAGTCCGGTAACTAAAAGACTGAGTTGGAGCTCCATGAACAAAGACAATAGTTCATCTACGACTCTCCTTTGATCCTGCCGGAAAAAAAAAAAGAAACATGATCAGTCAGTGATCAACACTCTTCTTGAAGCAAAAAAAAAGAAACACAAAACTTATGTTTTTACCTGTTTCTCTCACAACCCATCTAAGCTTCCCGGATTTGATAGTTGAACCATATTCTTTTCCTTTATCTTCAGTTCTCTAAACCAACAATAACCACTAAAATTGTATCAAAACCAGAACCTTAACAATTTAAGCTATTTCAGTTTCTGTAATAAACCAAGAATGTTTTCAGAGTATTAAATTTAAGTTCAAAATTTGAAATAGTAGATATATGAACTTACGTAGAGCATTTGACGACGTTTCCGTCTTCCGCCGGAGACTCTAGTAACTGAATTGCGCTCCGGCTAGACGGATTGTCAGTAACAAAACCAAATGGATTGAAAGATGGATTCTCATCACCGCTGTTTCCATTCCCCGACGTTACATTGACGAAGGAGAAGCGTAATTTCGACGGCGTAGCACTGGTTCTAGAGACGGTAGTTTTTGTAGCGACGATGGAGGAGAATGAGTGGAGCAGAGGACGTGGAGAGAGCAGAGGACGTGGAGAGAGCAGAAACATTTTTTGTGTTTTTTGATTGGTCAAGTAAAAGCGTATTTGATCTATTTATATGATTAAAGAAAAAAAACTGAAAACAATTTAGTGGATGATGGTGAATAAATCAAAATTGAGGGTAAAAACTAGAAATTGAAAACCGTTAGGGGCTTAGTTCTCGCAGGGAGGGTAATCTCATAAAAATTGAAACGTTTTGGGGCTTTAATAACATTTTACAAAAATACAGGGGTTTGATTTTTTGGTTTGAAGAAAACGACGACGCTTGATGGCACGTGCTTTGAATCTGTGAAACCCTAAGGTGTCTTTGCTCTTGGAAATGCTAAAGTCACCAGTCGGGCCAAAGACCTTCACCGTCAGAAGAAGAAGCTTAACTACCTAACCGCTTTAAAGGTCAATAACCCGCGCAAGATCACTCTCGGGTCGGATTTCCCGTACAAAACCCGACCGGATCTATCCCGGCCCGATCTATTTTACAAGTGCTCTCCGTCAATCAAATAAAGCCAAGTTTTTTTTTTTCAAATGTACCCGCGAATTGAGTAAGAGGAACTAAAGCTCCAATGGAGAAAAATGAGTCCATCGATGGAGATGTATGTGTTTAACAACTCGAAACCCCTCTTTTATATTTCTGATTTTGTGAAGATTATGAATCGATTAGCTCAAGCTCTTGTATTTTAGATGTTTTGGTTACATTTGATATCATTGGGTTGAATATGATTTTTGTTCAACTGGTTCACAAGTTTAAAACCCTAATTGAGTATTTTTGTGCTGGTGATGCTTATATAGGGATCGAGTTTATAGCTTTTTCAATTTTTTGAGGTTGCAAGTTTACATTTTTCATCATTGATCTTCACAGATAAGATGATGTATTGTTACAGGTACAGGGATCTAAGAATTTAGAGAACGATGAGATCCGTGAAAGAGATGATCCATTATCAGATGGTGGATGCAATTTACAGATAGGAGAAGCTTTGGTTTGTAGTAGTGAGCATGAGAATGATGTTGGATTTTGTCAAAACCAACAAAGAAAAATCGAAGAAGAAGCAACGGGAGAGTTTGATGAACAGAGCGGCTTACTTGTTGAGAGAAAAGAATTTGATGCCCCTGCGGTTGGAATGGAGTTTGAGTCATATGATGATGCGTATAACTACTATAATTGCTATGCTACGGAAGTTGGATTTCGAGTAAGAGTGAAGAATTCATGGTTTAAGCGGCGTAGCAAAGAGAAGTATGGTGCGGTGCTTTGCTGCAGTAGTCAAGGTTTCAAGAGGATTAATGATGTGAATCGTGTTAGAAAGGAAACTCGAACTGGTTGTCCTGCTATGATAAGAATGAGGCAGGTGGATTCTAAGAGGTGGCGAGTTCTTGAAGTTACACTCGATCATAACCATTTGCTCGGTTCCAAGTTATATAAATCGGTTAAAAGGATAGGGACTGAGACCAAAAGGAAGAATGTATCTAGCCCAGTCTCAGATGCTAAGACGATTAAGCTGTACCGGGCGCATGTGATGGATAGTGGAAAAAATGTGAACCCAAATTCAACTCTGGAAAAACAATTTCAGAATTCCGCTGGGTCACCCGATTTGCTGAACCTTAAGAGAGGAAATTCTGCAGCCATCTACAACTACTTTTGCCGTATGCAATTGACAAATCCAAACTTTTTTTACCTGATGGATGTAAACGATGAAGGTCAACTAAGGAATGTATTATGGGCCGATGCTTTCTCTAAAGTTTCTTGTAGTTACTTTGGCGATGTCATTTTCATCGACAATTCTTATATATCCGGAAAATTCGAGATTCCACTAGTGACATTTACTGGAGTGAATCACCATGGCCAAACTACATTGCTTAGTTGTGGCCTTCTTGCTGGAGAGACAATGGAGTCTTACCATTGGTTACTCAAAGTATGGCTCAGTCTCATGAAGTGTTCTCCTCAAACCATTGTCACAGACAGATGCAAGCCTTTAGAGGCTGCGATCTCTCTAGTGTTCCCAAGGTCCCATCACAGATTCAGTCTAACGCATATAATGAGGAAAATCCCCGAAAAATTAGGAGGGTTGCATAACTATGATGGCGTGAGGAAGGCATTTACTAAAGCAGTTTACGAAACCTTAAAAGTTGTTGAATTTGAAGCAGCTTGGGGGTTCATGGTTCACAATTTTGGGGTTATTGACAATGAATGGCTCCGTTCCTTGTACGAAGAACGTGCTAAATGGGCTCCGGTTTACCTCAAAGACACGTTTTTCGCAGGGATCGCTGCTGCTTGTCCTGGGGAAACCCTGAATCCGTTTTTCGAGAGGTACATTCACAAACAAACACCATTGAAAGAGTTTCTTGATAAGTACGAACTAGCTCTTCAAAAGAAGCACAAGGAAGAAACTCTCAGCGACATAGAGTCCCTCACCTTGAACACCACTGAGCTTAAAAAAAAGTGTTCTTTCGAGACACAGCTCTCGAGAATCTACACAAGAAACATGTTCAAGAAATTTCAAGTAGAGGTAGAAGAAATGTACTCATGTTTCAGCACGACGCAGCTCCATGTGGATGGGCCTTTCGTGATCTTCCTTGTGAAAGAAAGGATCCAAGTCGAATCCAACAGAAGAGAAATCCGCAATTTCGAGGTTCTGTACAATAGATCAGTTGGTGAAGTACGGTGTATATGTAGTTGCTTTAACTTCTATGGATACTTATGCAGACATGCTCTATGTGTTCTCAATTTCAATGGCGTTGAAGAAATCCCTTTGAGGTATATTCTACCACGGTGGAGAAAAGACTACAAACGAGTCCATTTGGCTGATAATGGCTTGACCGGTTTTGTTGATGGCACGGACCAGGTTCAATGGTTTGATCAGTTGTATAAAAACGCTCTTCAGGTAGTTGAAGGAGGAGTTGTTTCTTTGGATCATTATAAAGTGGCAATGCAAGCTCTTCAACAGTCTTTGGACAAAATTCATAGTTTAGAAGAAAAACAAGACTAGCGTTTACTGTTTATAGAAGGATTTCATTTATGAGACTACATCAGTATAGGCAAAAGGATTTTTTTTTTTTGCTGTAGAATTTTATGTTCTTGACAAAGAGCTGAAGCCAAAAACAATACAAATAGGTAGATTCGTAAACATTGTTAAAAGATGTATTATGATAAATGGTAAAAATAATAATTTTATTTAATAAGATGGTAATTTGTTAAGTTGTTATTAGCAAGCAAAAAGGAACCTCAAAATAATGGAAATGGAATTTAATACGTGATTTTATTATCCGTAACAATAAATGATAATAACTTTTAAATAATAAATGACACGTTTATATAAGTTTATTACAGAAATGAAGTACGTGTCTCATAATGTTTAAATCACATGAGTAAAAAACTTCAAAAGAACATGTTTTTATCTATTTGACTACTAATTCCATGTAACAAAATGGGCAAGAATTGTTATCTTCTTCTCACCAAAGAACACTTGTTCTTCCTTCATAACCTTCTCAACGGTGATGGAGTTCAATGCATTGCTTAGCTCCGCAAAGATGTTCTCTTTGATGACTATCGTATATCGAGCCAGAACGAAGATCGTATCGCCTTTTCTTTAGATGTTTCTCTTCTGTACCGAGCGGTGAAGAGCAGTGTTAGTATTTGTACTGAGTTCAGCGGTGGATTAGCTCCAAACAGATTGCAGATTAAGCTAGTGAAAAAGCTGCCTCCTAATTGTCCACAACCAATGCCATTTCTCACATTTGAAACCAAAGGATACAAATCTGCGGTTATTCAAGATGTTCCTATCTCGAAACCGTTATCTCGGTCTCAAGTTATCGAGCTTCAGACTGCTCTTGACTCGGCTCAAGACTTGCCTCCGACTCTTGCTCCAGTTCAAGACCCGAATCATTTACAGAACTTTGTGGATCATATGAAACATGTTGGGGATGTTCTTAATGTCACGATAAGTAAGTACGGTGATCTGCAAGTGTAAATCTCGACGACTTTGATTAGGCTTGGCTCTGAGTTTCAAAGGCTTTTGGTTATTGGCGAGAAATATCAGGCTCCTGTCGAAGATAGGAACTTAATTTCTCAGGCTCGTTCAGAGAGAGCTATTGCTAGAGGAGATGCTCAATCTGTGCAAGTGAGTATTAAGCATTTTTCAAAGAGCCTTCAATGTCACTTAACCAAACAAGATTCAGCTTTTTATGGGATTGCTCCTCAAGGTGCTTGCTTGACAGTGATCTTCCAGTTCATGGTTCCAGGGACTCGTCAAACCGATAAATCTATCAGTTTGCATTGCCGGCTTCCCGTGCTGGATCCAGGGTCCAACTGAATCTTCACCAAGGTTGTTGACTCAAGGCTTATATGATCAAATCAAATGTTTTTAGTTTGCTTTTATCAGAAAGACTTTTTCAGAAAGACCAAATATGCACCATCATTACACTCTCTTACAAGCTCTCAAGCATCAAATGTTAAATTGAAGAAACACAATAAACTCAAAAACCAACATCACTCTTCTAAAAAGCACAACCAAAACCAAATGCTCGCAAAAGAAGAAAAGAATGTGTGAAATCAAATTCCTGGGCTCTAAACATGACCAAGAACAGAGATTTATATATATTCTTGTTCGTGTCTTCGATGATGTTTCTCTTCCGAAATGATCTCTGAGCTTTCATCTACAACTTCCCCTCCATTGTTTCCATTGAAGAGAGGATAAGCTTCAAGCTGAGCCGTTTTCTCCTTTGATTCATTCATCAGCATCTCCACAACTTCAGACATTGTTGGTCTCTTCTCTAGCTCAATCTGAGCACACATAAGCCCAACCAAAACTACCCTTTTCAGCTCCTCTTCCACATACTTCCCATCCAGCCTTCGATCCACGATTTCACCAAACTTTCTTTCGTAAACCAAAGGTAAAACCCATTCGGTAATACCCCGCTTTGTTGTTGTTAAGTTCATCTTGTCTATAGGTCTCTTACCAGTTACAAGCTCCAGTAAGAGAACACCGAAACTATACACATCTCCCATATCTGATTCTATTCCTGATTCGATACATTCTGGCGACAGATACCCATTGTTATTAACCTTGGTGATTTTGTTAGTTCCATCTTCTACATCATTTGGCATCAGCTTACCATATCCAAAATCCGTAACCCGAGCTTCGAACTCAGAATCTAGCAGCACATTGCTTGCTCTCACATCTCCATGGACTATTTGAGGTGCTGCAAAATGGTGCAAGTAGCTGTATAAATGCAAAAAGCATAAATCAGTCAGTGGTAGATCTTTCCAATTTATTAAGAACTATATTGAACCTGTAGACTTACGCAATCGCCTGAGCAGAGGTTACTGCGATATTCATCCGCCTGGTCCAATCAAGAAGCGACTCAGATGAATGCTGACCATGAAGATGCGAAACCAAGCTTAAATTTGGCATGTACTCATATACAATGAGTCGTTCTTGTCCTTCCGCACAGTAACCTCGTACAGTCAATAGATTCTTGTGGCGAATACGAGCAAGAATCTCAACTTCTACAGCAAAATCTATCCCTTCTCTGCTACTCCATGACTTCAATCTCTTTACTGCAATCTACAGACAAAACAAAATGTAATGAAGATCAAAGATCAACACATTGTGATTCAACTAACTTAAAACAGTTATACGAACTAAATCTATATATCAAGTAAGTTCTAGATAACAATTTAAAAGATCATTACTTGAGATCCATCCCATAGCTGACCCCAATACACACTACCAAATCGACCTTCACCAAGCTTATTATCATAATTAAAACTGTTTGTGGCTGCGTGAAGTTCCTTGAGTGAAAAAATCCTCCATGATGGCTCAGTTTTCACCTTCTTCTTCCTGTGTAATTTGTGATACCAAACAAAATAAACATTTAGTTTCTTTTATTCCCCTTCTTAGGTTTATCAAATCTGAAAGACTGAAACTTAAAGCTTATCCAACAGTAGAGTGTTGTCTGAAAACAAACTTATACACTAAAGACCAAATTTTGAACATGAATAGGCTCTTAAAATTAAAGCATCTGAATATATGAATCTCAAAAACCCTAATTAAGTAAGAAAAGCAAAACGGATAAAACCAAGAACAAATTTTTGGAGAAACACAGCAATGGAGAGATCAGATAAACCCATAAACCAAAATAATCAAGTTGAATCATGATTAAAAAAAAAAAGCATACTTACCGATCAAATCCTTTTCCACAACAAAAGCAACTAAAAAATGTCATCTTTGAACAATCCACAAGCAAAAAATCTCTGTATTTTTCAGCTCCTTTCGTTTTTAAGACTCTTCCTCGTTACAGCAGAGAGAGAGAGTGAAAATACAAGCAAAGGTAACGTCTTTTTCAGAGAATGTAACAGCGACGCAAAAAACAGAAACTCCTCTGGCGCTCAATGAGAGAGAATCACTTTTACTTCTTGACGAAGAGAAACAATTTTACAATATTCTTCTATGCTTAACCCTTTTGAATTTGGTTGTGTTTAGCTGTTTTAATTTGAAACTTATGTACATTTTATTTTTATTTTAAATTAGGGGGAATGATTGTGCGTACCTACTTGTATATGTTATTTTAGTTATAAAGTATTAATTAAGATAAAGGTAGTATTATTATATGATTGTTTTTTTTAATTTTAAAGCTTTCCTTTTCATGGCCTATTGATGACTCATGCCAACTAATCAAAGAAAATCTTAAATCACAATTGCAATTAAAAAGTTGTAAACAAATCTTTGCAATTATTAATGAAGCAAAGTACTACTTTTCTATTGTGTATAAATCTCTAGATATGGAAAAAATCAGATTAAAGTATAGCATAAAATCTTTATAATTATATAGTTAAAAATGATCAGTGTGATCATAACGAAATGCTAGCTCTTATCATAAAATTCTGTTTCTACCATCCTTCACCCAAAATGGGTCCAACAATGAAAAAAATTAAATACTTGGAACCACTTTACTATATAGAGAGGGCAATAAAACGAGTGCTATAATGGTAAGCCTTTTAGTTCACATGTCACTACTTCCTAATGCTTAGTACTTAACATGTAAACTCCATAAACTGTCACAAGATCAATACTTTATGCATAAACCCTAATCGATTTTGAGGAATTCGATAATCTATCTCCGTATCTACGAATCAACACTAATAACAAATAATTCCCAACTAAAATTTGTTTTTTTTGTTAACATAATTCCAAACTAAAATTAAGTAATGCAATACACAGAAATTTAAAATCGAATTGTGAATGATGAAAAAAAGAATTAGCAGTAAACAAAATCCCAACTTGGAGTTAAAGATAGAAATTAATGGGTTCTTGGAAAACGAACTTGCGAGTTCAGTCGTGTTTTTAGGTGGAGGTGGGTCGGGACTAGGCGGCGTTGGAGGGCCGAGAGGAGCAACGGAGATGCGTCGTATGCGGTTGGGAGTGGCGACGAGGAAAAGGGACTGAGGATGAAGCCGAAACGAAGAAGGTGAAAAGAACGACAGAGTTGGTAAGGAGTGATTTTGAAGGCAGCGATGGAGGTAAAGACTGGAGCTTGCACTCATCTTAGAAAACGCACTCGCCATTTCTTCGGAAAACAAGATATTTTAGACCTTTTCTGTTTTCTCTATTTATTATTTTTAGACAAACATCGATTTAGAAAAACAAAGCAGAAAATGAAATATTTTGTATAATTTTCCACAAAAATATTAAATCTTCGTTTTCTTAGAAGAAATTTATAATTACACTAAATACTCCATTTGTTAAACAAACACAAAATTTAATGTATATCGAAAACTTCTCCGAACAAATAAAATTTCGACTTCTTGTTTAATGTATCAACATTTTTGGCTATTTTGCGCACATTAATGACATGAATTAGCAATTTACTCCATTCGCATACAAAAAATAAATAAAGGGATACAACATTCTTTGCTTAATTCAATTATTCTATACACAGTGTATCATCATTTTTGGCTTCTATTTCGCAAATTAATTACGTTAATTAGCATTTTATTCCATTCCCATAACGAACACATAAAAGGGTAACACAAAAACATTAATTGTTTATCCCACCAAAGAACAAGCGACATCGTACTTTCTAATCAACAGAAATCTCCTGAACATCCTTCTTTGGCTTCTCCGTCCTAGGAATCACGACATTAAGCACACCATTCTTGAGCTCCGCCTTAATCTCCTCAACCTTAGCATCAACAGGCAACGACACGCTCGTGTTGTAGTAACCATAACTCTTTGAAGACCAGTACTCGTCTTCTTCAGGTGAACCTTCTTCTTCCTCTGCCTTGTGTTCTCCTTTAATCATCAAGATTCCATTATCTACCGTGATCATCACGTCATCTTTGGTTAGCCCTGGAACCTCGTATCTAAGCTTGTAATAGTCGTCTTGCTCTTTCACTTGACCCAATAGTTGAGATGGTCTAATTTTGAAATTGTCGAAAATTCTGTTTATGTTCTCTGTTGCTTGCATCAAAGCGTTTCCTAGACTCGGAGGAAAGAATTCTGGTTTGTTTTTTTTGCAGACCAATCCAAAAACAAATTTTAATTAAAAAAATACTATAATTTCGAATCTTTTCGAAATTTCACAAACTTTAGATTTACAAAAATTTTATGGAATTGTTTGTAAATTTTAAATTTATGGTATTTTTATAGTTTAAAAATCTGACAACAATTCTAAAAACAAAACCTAAAACGTGATATATTTGAATTTTTTTTTTTTGTTAAAAGCATATATTTGAATTTCTTTAGTACGGAAGTATTTGAATGATGAATGAAAATGACAAAAACATTATTGAAAATACAAACATTCCATTTAGGGTGGGAGTGAAGTAGCCATGATCATCGGTGTTACGCCAGAGGCTTTTCCGGCCACGTCTCCGGGGAAAACTCCGTCGAGGAGATTTCTTCTGAGACACATTCACTTCTGTGTTCTTCTGTTCCTCTTGTTCACCACTCAAAGAAGCCATGAATCTGTTTAGCTTCCTCTGGTTGTGTCCATTTCCGGCCAAACCCCTTTCACCATACTGACCCATCAGACTAGGAGACAATTTTTGTTGAAGGTTTCTTAAAGCCATACGAGCTAGAGCCATTGTTTGCAAAATCGAAAAAATCTTAACTTGTGGTTATTTTTGTTCTCTTGTTTAGTTGTTTTCCGAGTTTGATAGAAAAAGCCAAGAGTTTTTGGATTTATAAAGGTAGGGTTTTTGCTTGATGGTAAGGTTTCTGAGAGTCGTCAGACGTTTCTAAGAGTTTCTGGGTTGATTTGGAAACCAAAAACATAGCAGCTTCTTGTTTCTTCTACAACTTTTTTCTTGATAATCACAAGATTCTTTTCCTTTCAATATTTTGTTTTATACTTGTAAACTAAGACGAATAGGTGAACAAAGAAAATCATGACACAAAGACCAACCCGTCTTGAGCTAGCAATTCCTAGAAAGATCGAAAATATTTTAAATTTATTCTTGATTTTTTTTTCTTACGGCCAAGTTAACTACATAGAAACTATAGAATTTGTCTTCCTAAAAAAACTGAATGTCCAAACAATTGACTCGAACCATGTTTCTTAGTTGTAACAACCCTTTATATAGAAAAAAGTTTTCTGCTGGTAACTGTAGATGGAGTTGGTTTTAAAATAGTTGGGAAATGGTAAAATGCTAATTATCCATGGTAAAAGATGTCGTCATTTTAAACATAGACTATGACTAGTTTCATTATTTTAACAAAACTTAATCTGAAGAAAAAGAATTATTAGACACGAAAAGTATATATATTTGGTGGACCATCATATGGTTTTGGCTCTACCCGCAAACTTTGCAATTTAGACCGCCGGTTTGTCTCGTTTACAGTGGCCCACTATAATTTGTTCCGGTTCACCAAGACCAAACCCCACATGTGGACTGGAGACTGGGTCAAAATGTGGCTTCTTGACCATAAGTTAAAATTCATGTTTTACGTCTAGATAAGACCTGATAGTCTGGTATTTTTCTGAATCATATTTTATTTTTAAAAATTGCAGATATTATTTTGTCAAACAAGTCGATTTTGAAAATAATACTAACCATCGTTCAATTCACGACTCACATGTGTTCTCTGTTGAAGCCCTAATCTTTTTATATGGTTAGCTAAAGGGTAAAGTTATATCGCTGATTATGTACGTCGTTGGTCGAATATTCGGAATACATTCACACACATGCTTACACAGTTACATATTCTTCACTTTGTGCAACGAATGAAAGACAAAACATGTTACTGGAACACCCTAACTCAATTTAAATACATGTTCTAATGATTTTCACGACAAATAAACAGTTTTTGATATTCATGTTTCTTATGAATTTGTAAGAGTGACACACTTAATCATGATGTTTTGAACATTCTACACAGCTTTTTTTTTTTCGTTTCGAACTCGATATTAGAGTTTTATCATATTTCTGATAGATCTACAATCATTTTAAAAACTCTAATTCACATGTCAATCATTTTTTTTCTTAACATACATGTCAATTATTAACATGGTTGAATTTTTAAAAGAAAATTACATACAAAAACCCGAAAAGCTAATTGGAAAAAAGTTACTACATACAAGAATTACAGAGTTGTTTCTCCCGAAAATAAAGGGATTTTTAAAAATCTTTTTTAAAATAAAGGCATGTCGTTTCTGCAAACCGAACTAGTCTTCATCGGTTCCGGTACAATTCGCCGGAGATATTCCCTCTTACAATACTCTTCACCTTTACCTTTCGGCTCTTTCACATTCTCTGCGAACTTCACCTTCTTCTTCTTCTTCCTCTGTTTCCTCTTCTCTTCTGCATCAATTAATAAGAAAGTAAGAAACTTTGTAGCCGGAGGATGATCGGAAGAGAAAGATCGGAAAAGGGTACCTGAAGAAAGACAGGAACGGATGATGGATTGATCCTCGATCTCTGATGTCTGATTTCCAGAAAATTGGCGGGAAATCGCGAGAAACAGAGCAGTGCTTGAGAAAACCATGGCGGTTGCAATAACGACGCCATGAGAGCAGCTTAGTATACAAGCCATGTGTGTGTACTTTGATTTGGAATCAGAGGAGATTTTTCGCCGAAGATTCAGATGAAAAAAAACAGAGAGAGAGGTTTTGATTTTGGAGTGAAAGTTTTAACTTTTTTTTATTTTCTGGGGAGAGAGACAGAGAGAGGTTGGTTGATGAATGAATGAGTGTCGAGGGCATGTGTTGCGTTGCAGAGAGATCGGTCGTACTACAAACGTCACACAAAAGTACTCTTCAAGTTAAACGGTGAGATCTCTCTTCTCTTCTCTTAAGAATTTATAAAAAGATGAAAAAGTTTTTGAAAGAAATTAGGAAAAAAGTCGTCTGACAATAATCAAAAGCTGAAGTTTTATTTTATTTTATTGTGTGATGTCTTCTATTTATTATCTTCTGATGGAAAAGTAGAAAGAGAGAGTTTAAAAGATTGGTGTTTAGTTTAGTCACAGGCACATAAATCAACTTGAAATGGGAAAATCTATTCTCATAATTATTTCTTCACTGTCTTTAGCCTCTCACCATATTTATATGGGCTAGATTCTGTGCCTAGATGATTGTATAAAACTGTAATATAAATATATATATTGTGTACATTATTATAAGTTAATGATCAAATATATGTAGTTGTTAAAATATTTATATTTTCTTGTTTAAATTCTTTTTTTTTGGTGTACAACATTTTATGTGTATTTTAAAAGGTAATGAATAACTGAAACTACATACTCCATTTATTAAGAACTTTATCAAATCTAATAAATTATAATCTATGCACGTGGCTTAATTTTACTATTTTTTAATTTCGTAAAATTGTATTTATTCAATTCTCTTCACTACTCTTCCAGTTTTTTTGTTATAAAAAATGATCGATTGGTGTAATATTTTAGGAAATACAAAAAGGGCAATTTGACAAACACAACTGAATAAAAATACATCTGAGAATATTAATAAATAA
Source organism: Cardamine chenopodiifolia (assembly GCA_963922655.1). NCBI lineage: Eukaryota > Viridiplantae > Streptophyta > Magnoliopsida > Brassicales > Brassicaceae > Cardamine > Cardamine chenopodiifolia. The sequence goes on from OZ000483.1 coordinate 17,989,678, forward strand.
TCTCTGTTTGAAGTTTCCTTACGCGTTTAAAACATACAACTTCTTGTAAAAATAAGTAAAACCGAGTGAGATAAATGTGAAGAAGAGTGTATTAGTAGAAGACAAGGCATTGAGCGACAGAGATTCTAAAGAGCTCAATGAATCTGTTCCTCTCAGTTTGATCCAATCTCTATCATTAAACATGAAGACAGAACTAAACCAGAACCTCGCGTTTACGTGAGCATGGGCTCTTGTCACGTGTACTCTTTCAAAACCTAATTTTACCGCGTTTTGAATGTTAAGCTTTTGCCTTGGGTATGTTTACTGCCCAAACGTACTAGCCATAATAAAAACAAATAAATGGTTTGCAAAAAGAAGAAAAAACATAATAAATGATATTTTATCCATGTGAACTCTTTCAATACGGTACGATCATGTTTTACATGAGATTCGAAAGAGGAGTAGCCAATTAGAAAAAAGCTAACGTAATTCTTTCGAAATTTCTTGATTTTTTTTATTGTGATGTAAAAGACTAGACCAACTTTTCTTTCTCTTTGTTCTCTATATTTGTTTTCGTGTTTTACATAATTTTCAACGATCATAAACAATTTGTAGTCCATATATGTTGGAACGACGAGTTTTTTTGTTTTTGTTAAAAGGGTTCGAAACTACGAGTTATTCAGAAACATTGTAACTGTAATTTTGTAACCAACTCATAGTGCTTCTTCAATGGTTGAAGTATTCATCATAGGGTCAGAGGACCAATATTCGAGTTTTCCTACTATGATTTGAACCATGATTAGCTTATATAAACGTTTTTAATAACAAAAATATCCTGCTTTTAACAAATCTCAGATTTTTTTTGGGAATTAGTCTGAAATTCGGTTTGAGAAATTTCCGTTTTCATAAATTTTATACTTGTAATTTTAATACATTATTTTATTTCATAGTTCTAGATTAGTGTATCACAAAAAAATATTAATTATCAGGAGATAAGATTCAAGCAACTATCATAGTACGGGTACTTGTTTTTAGGACTTACTACTTGAGAGAGACACATCATAAGAAGTTAAGGTCTCAAAGTTTTGAGAGAACGTAAATAGAAAGAGATTGTCACATGGTTTCTTGACTTTGATGTCCTAAATAGCATCAACCACACACGTTTACTACATTTCTTCCTCTTATATTTTCACACTTATCCACCACTAATGAGGCTTTAGGTAAGCACAAATTTGTGGACTTCCTTAATCCAGGTTTTTCAAGATCGGATTTAGTTGTTTGAGGTTTGGAAAAAATCGTACTCAGGTCCAGTCTGATTCGTATAGAACCAATCTTACAAGAAACGGGCCAAGTCGGACCGAATTAAGTAAACATGTCTTTTGTTCCTTTTGCATTTTGTGGTTAACCAGAGACTATATAGACTGGTCCCTACGTAGTGCAAGATTTGACAGTTTAGTAATTGTAAACCAGTTTATGTATTACTGATTGTGTCGGAAACGAGACTGGTCCATCTCCTCACAACATCCAAAATTCTACCATTAAGGCCATGTTTTTAAATTCGCTTTTAGTTGATATAATATTCTAGTCAGAATATAGACGCCCCATACTACTATTTTATGTTTGCTTTTGTGTTTAAATGTCATAATATTCTAATCATTGTAGAATTTCAAATGGAAATATAAAAAAGAAAGAAAGGGCAATTGTGACCTGAACCGGTAAATTATGGATTGAGGCCATAGATTAAGATTCAAGCGAGAATGGATCAGAATCAAACACTAAACATTGTCACTAATTTTTTAAAAAATAAACTTTAAAGAAAGACATATAGATAAATTCATAAGTTCAACAGTAATTAATTAGCAACAAAAGAAGTATCAGAATGAACCATAGTACTATACTACTTATATTATTCTCTCCAAATCCTCTATTGTCCGAATGAAATAATTAAAAACAAACGATATAAATTAGCTGTCTAGAACAACAATGTTTTGGTGATGAGTAAACATAGTTGAGATTTGCAAGTTTTGGACAATGCTTCCACCATCATCAGGGTTACGAGGACACAAAACACAGTTCACGTCAGTTCCTCTGAAGAAATTCTCAGTTTCTTCATCACGAGTAGCCATAAGTCCATCTTTTTCAGTAAATCAGCCGACTTGGCTCGTAGGTTTTCCCTCCTGTGAGAGGGATTTTCGGAACAAAGTTTCCTGGAATATGAGCATCTTGATACAGAGAAACTTTGCAGCCTATTCTCTGAGAGAAGAATGTGTAAGGAACACCTGGAAACTTAGCACTTTTAATACCTCGATTCCAATTTCGATCTTTTTCAACACTGAAGTACGGAAGCTTCACATGGATCTTTGTATCTAAGATCTTCCAGCAATAGGTTTTTTCTCAGTATCTAAGATCTCAACCCATCTATCAACTTCTTCACCATGCAAATTATCTTCCACAGGAACATAACCTCTTCCGAAATAAATAAATTAATTAGTAATTCTAAAAATACTACATGTGAGTTTAAAACATTGACTGCTAATGCTAATACGTGTCCAAATAACTGAGATTACCGATAAACAATGGTACTAAAATCGCTCTCAAAAATGATATTTCTGACTTTTAATGATTTTGAATTGGTTACAAAATAATTAACCAAATTAACAATTGCAGAAGTTACATAACAGACAAATAAGAAATTAAATTTCCAGGAGAATGTCTTTTTTTTTCTTTCCAGGTGAATGTATATTCCGATATTGTATCTGGAATTTCTGTGGTAGTTTTTTTTGTAACTAATAATAATTTAGTCTGAATCAGTTCGGTTTATTTCCAAAAAAGCTGGTTTTGATAGGATCCTTTTGGTTTGGACCAAATAAATTTACCGAACATAACTAACAGCCTAATGTAATTAAAAAACAGAGAGAAAGTAAAAACCCTTACTTTGGCCACAAGATTGTCCGAATCTCTCTCTCAGCTTCACATTTTTTCCCAAAATCTGCGGAAATCCAATTTCGTTCCTCAAACATCAACCAAAAAGCCAACGAGCAAAAGCGCGTGATACCTCTTTTCCAGAAATGGGGAAGAGACCGCCGATTCCACCAGACATTGAACGCGGACCACCACCACCACCAGCACGACCACAGTTTCGCCCGCCCATTCCTGTGCCATGGTTCGCATGGCTCGTGCCTCTCATTTTAACAGCTAACATCATCACATTCGCTACCACAATGTATCTGAACGATTGTCCCGCAAGATCAGATGAGTGTCTCTTGTTTGATATCCTTGGAAGGCTTTCGTTTCAACCGATTAAGGAAAATATGCTTCTTGGTCCTTCTATTCCAACGTAAGGAACGATTTCTTGATTCCCCTTTGGTTTGGGATCTGTACAACAAATAGGACAAGAATTTGTTAGAAGTTTGTTAAATATTTAAGAGAATGCATCTTGTTGTTGATTCAGGCTGAGAAAACTTGGAGCTCTTGAAAGGAGACTTGTGGAGGAAGGTGAGAAATGGCGTCTCGTCTCTTGCATATGGCTTCATGGTGGTCTCCTTCATTTGATGGCTAACATGATCAGCCTCCTCTGTATTGGAATGCGTCTTGAACAAGAATTCGGATTCTGTAAGACTCTTTAAAACCCCTCTTTTGTCATCAAGATCCTAATTTGCTTTATCAGATTTTAGAGTTTGATGAAATTACAGTGAGAATCGGAGCTTTGTATGTGATCTCTGGGCTTGGTGGAAGCCTTATGTCTTGCTTGACAGATTCACGAGGAGAACGGGTATCAGTAGGAGCATCGGGTGCTTTGTTCGGGTTACTCGGCGCAATGCTTTCAGAGCTGATCACAAACTGGACAATCTATGAAAATAAGGTAGAAAAGTTTATCATTTTCGAAATTTTATGGTACATTAATCAAAGCTGATCTTATTTATTTGCAGTGTACGGCACTTATGGCACTAATCCTAATCATTGCACTGAATCTAAGCGTTGGATTCTTACCACGCGTGGATAATTCTGCTCATTTTGGAGGATTCCTAGCCGGTTTCTTCCTCGGGTTCGTCCTTCTTCTCCGTCCGCAGTACGGATACGTGAACCCCAAATACATTCCTGCTGGTTATGACATGAAACACAAGAAACCAAAACACAAGTGTTATCAACACGTCTTAAGGTTTACATCTTTAGCCATCCTTCTTGCGGGGTAAGTTCACAAAAGACTCAATGAACCATTGTTCATAAAAGACTCAATGAACCATTGTTCATAAAAGACTCAATGAACCATTGTTCATAAAGACTCAATGAACCAGTAAATGATTGAAATTTTCAATGAAATTTCGGCAGATTCATTGCGGCATATGCTAAGCTTCTCAGAGAACGTACCGTAGAGACGTACCACTCAGAGATTTCAATTAGAATCTTGTAGCCAACACACACCAGAGAAGCATTCTCTGGAAAAAAAGAGTATTCTACACAATCCCAAAGGTTTTTTGCATATTTGATACAAATATCAACATTGGAAAGGTTATACATTTGATGAGTACATGATGTTCAAAGACTCTTGTAACTTTACATCTGTATAAAAAGCATATATTAATAATCTGTAGGAAACATTTTTTACATATCTAGTATCTTTTGTGGTAAAGTAGGATCATAGTAAATAATGTATTCTTAGATCTCACATGAATCAGATCGACCAAACATAGCATACCGATTGTTTGCAACATTTTCATACAAAAAGTCCCTCATAAACCTGCAACATATGGTAACAAAAATGTTTCGTAAATAAAGATAAGAGTCTAAGGGTAAAATATATGCCACGTCATTAACATGTAGCCAACCACGTCATCAAAATATAGCCACTCATCAGGGATTTAAACCACGTCACTAAAATGTAGCCACTCAAGAATTTGTAAACCGTTCCAAATTTGTAAACCGGTTTCCAAATTTGGTACCGATCTTGGGAGAAATCGTGCCTTGAAGCCTGACCCTGAGAGAGACCTTCTTCACTGCAAAGCTTTGAGGCAACGTTCGTCGCTCCGAGCTGAATTATATCGGCGAGAATAATCGAAGGTTCAAGATGGGTTGGATCGGAGAAACCGTAGATTCTATCAAATCTATTCAGATCCGTCAGCTTCTCACTCAAGCGATCAGTCTAGGTTCGTTTCTTCGTTCTTCTTCTCATCGAACTCAGTCCGATTTAGATTTCTTTGACTGTAATCTGATTAATTGGCATTTTCGGTTCATTAGTGTATGAACATTGCTGCTTCAGTTACGTTTTTTCTGAATAAAGTTGATTTTTTTTCCAGAAAACTAGAGACCCCTTTGGTTATTAGAATTGATGAAGTCGATGATGTTTAGTTAGAGATCGTTTTAGTGATAATTGAGGTCTAATTCCGAATTGATTAATAGTCTTACATGCGAATTTTGAAGTATACTTTTTTGAGGGGAAATGTTAAAGTTTGTGACTTTTTTTTTGTTCTGAGCACGTGATGGTTTATTAGTAGAAAGATGATCTGTTTTCAAAATCTGGTTCGTATGAAAAAATTGTCTCATAAATGAATGATAAATTGTTCTGTGTTGAAATCTGGTAGGGATGATTGTTACGTCTGCTTTGATCATATGGAAAGCGTTGATGTGTGTCACTGGAAGCGAATCCCCGGTTGTGGTTGTTCTCTCTGGAAGTATGGAACCTGGTTTTAAGAGGGTAATTGGACTTAGTTTTTTTGAGATACATAAGAATTTACAGCGGCTTTACTCAAAATCTGATTCATAGCGTACCAAATGTGATATCTTGTAGGGGGATATATTGTTCTTGCACATGAGTAAGGACCCGATTCGAGCAGGCGAAATTGTTGTTTTCAATGTTGATGTAAGTTCCCCTTTGTTCTTGTTTCAATCGCTCTCCCTTTGAGTCTTACTCCTGATTGGTTTTTTGCTTCATACTTATCTTCAGGGTCGTGATATTCCCATTGTCCATCGTGTCATTAAGGTAACGGTTTTGTAGACTTCCTCATTATCATCTCTCAGTTACTTAGATTATAAACGCTTGATTGAAAAAAGTAGCTGATTCTTGGGGGTTATCACATTATAGGTTCACGAGAGGGAAAATACAGGAGAAGTCGATGTTTTGACAAAAGGTACTGGTTTTATTGATTTGAAATTTCCCCTTTAGAGTGTTTGTTTTCATAATGTCGTTCTTTGACACACATTCACACTTTAATTTTACGTTTCCAGGTGACAATAACTATGGAGATGACAGACTTCTCTATGCTGAAGGACAACTTTGGCTTCATCGACATCATATAATGGGTCGGGCAGTCGGGTAATTCATTTACTTCAATAAAACTCTCTCAATATATAGTGTTTAAACCAAAGCTCTTGCAACTAAAAAATGTTTTACCCTTTATTTGTTTCAGGTTCTTGCCTTATGTTGGGTGGGTGACTATTATCATGACAGAAAAGCCTATCATCAAGGTACATTCTCACTCTATGATTCAAAATCCAAAAAATTTTAGCTCTTATCTTTTTCGGTTTTGTGACCACTGACATTTTGCATTTTTTCTTTTTCTTGCAGTATATTCTCATATTTGCATTGGGTTTACTCGTTATAACGTCTAAAGATTGAGTCTTTTGGAAAGGAGTGGACTCTGCAAGCAAACCCTTGGTTTCTCCATCCTTCTGGTCTTGTTTTTTCAATGGAAAAAAAAAAATTAAAAGACTCATCATTTTGTGGTTTAGATCACTTTAAACTGTAGAATCAGAAGCTAATTCTAATCGTGGAGAATTAGTTTACCCCTAAATATATTTTTGCTATCCTATTAAAGACCCATTATTTTGTGGCTTTTCCCCTCGAGAAAAAATGTTCAGAGAAAATTCCAAGTTTTGGGTTGATCTGAATCAATTCTAAAATAAGGAGTAGATATAAATTAATGACTAAAAATATGAGGACTTGTGAGATAAAATTGCTTGGATTTAAGGACATTCTGGTTTTCGCTTTGGTTACTTTTCTCGATCTCTGATTTTATTGGTTTTATTAAAATAAACCAAATAAAACTATTTGTAATTTCACGTAGACAACAATTCCGAGTAAAACTTATGCTATTTAAGTTTTACTCTCCGATCAAACATCTAATGGTGTGATGCGATTCTTCGTGAACCCAAAATCAAAGCAATAATTGTAAATTGCAGAAACAAAACACTTACACTGATGAACCGGAAAATGGAATCTGCAGAATATGTGGCGACGGAGATAGAAGAATAACGAGGAGGAGAAGAGAGAAAGTTAAGATGAATACGAACAGTGGCTTCACCGGAATTGCAATCATTTGATTAGCTTGTCAAATTTCAACTTCAGATTAGAACTTGGTAAGTGTCTCAGATCTATCGAAGCTCTACACTCTCCTCGTCGGTGGCGCCAAACTCTGTTTTATCAGAGAACCTCTTCTCCGGGGGAAAAAATTAAATTCACGAAAACAAATAAAATAATTAAAAAATCGAACCCTCTTTCTTAATTAGAAGTACTTAAGATTCGTATTTCTTCAAACCCAAATTGTATTTTTGACTTTTTTCCCAAATCATATATCTACGCTATGCTAAATTTATTAAAGGATTATTCAAATGTTTTATATGTTTCTTCTTCGCATGCAACTCTCTCAAGCTCAGATCATCATCATCATCTTCACTTCCTTCACTTCTACATCCCAATCTTCTTCTCTTCCCTCTCATCTCAGCCGCCATATCTCTAACCGAACAAGAACTACTCCTCTCCATCTTCCCCGCCAAAGCATCAACAACATCCAATTTTCCCCAACCAACTAACCGATTCCTCAACATCGCAACCGTTGTCGAATACGGTGGAATCCTATCATCAATCATCATCTCAAAGGACCTACAAGCTTCTTCTAACTTCCATTTCTTCCTTACTAACCCATGAATCATCACAGTATACGTCGCAACCGTTGGATAAAACTTTCTTTCAATTATTCCTTCCCATATCTCTGTTGCGCGGTCAAATCTCCCTATTCTTATCAGCAACTTGAGAACCATATTGTAAGTGTGTCTATCCAGTAAGCACTTGGTTCTATCCATTCTTGAGATCAGCTTTGTTGTTCGATTCACTTCGCAGTGCTCGCAGTGGTAAGTTATTATTGAATTGTAAGTCCAAGTATCTGGATTAGCCCCTTTGTTAATCATCTCATCTAACAGTAAATAAGCATCATCAACTTTCTCGTTCTTGCAAGAGTGTTTTGACTATATGGTTATATGTGTACACATTGGGTACAAGATCGTACCTTTTCATCGGATCAAGAACCTTATAAGTCGAGTGAACATCATCTGCATCACAGTACGCGTGAATGAATATAGCGTAACTGTATGCCTCTGGATTAAGTCCAAGGCTACCCATTTCTTGAAACATCTTATAAGCTCCAACAACATCACCGGATTTACACGAAGCATCTAAAAGAGCATTGTATGCAAGCAAATCCACAAGACAATTTCTCTCGAGCATTTCATCGAACATCTTCCGTGCACCCAACGCCTCGAATTCTCGCCCAACCTCAAACCAAAATGCTATACGTCTTCGCGCGATCCAAACTTTCGCTTTACCGAAAGCATCCTGAGCGTGATACACATGTTTCCTATCGCAAAGCGAATGCAAAAGCTGATCAAGATCATCAACACAAGGCTTAATCCCAAACTCAAATCATTCGATTAAAGGCTCTAATAGCTTTTAGGTAAATTCGCTCTACTATAAGCTCTAAACGCAATCCAAAACACGTTAGGACTAATCTCAAAGTAATTATACTCTCTAGCTTCGATTAAAAAGTCCCAAAGCAAAGCGAATTGCTTGCTACTACCCAAAGTCTCATAGAAATGTGGCATTTTATAGATAAAAATATTACAGAATAAAAAAAATTATTTTAACCAACTAAAAGAAAATATATCTTTCGCAATAATTGAACATAAGATGGAGGTTTATATTTCATTTTGTTTTAAAGTTTCTAATGAAGAATACGCTATCTATTTATTCTGAATATAAAAGAAAGAAAATAAAATTAAATTAAAACCCTTTATTTATTGTGTAGTTTTTGGTCTCCATTTCCCTTCTTTTGATGCAGATTTTGGTGTTAATTAGAGACATACGTTCAAACAAATGGTAATTAAAGCAAAACAATGTGAAGTAATGAGAAGGGAATGAGCACATTTGCGTGCAAATGGGTGCGGACAATATCATTAGCTGTGACACATTTTTTATTTTTTAATAATCACGAGATTCAGAGTTCGTGGGCTTTTAATTTTGAACAGAGCTCAGACCAATGTTTAATTAACTCTTATTTGAACAGTAGACCCCTTCTAACGAGAATCAAACTCGTAACCTCTTTCCTTTGACCCACAAGATAAATCCAAAAAAATCAGCATTACCTTGCGATTGTTATCTAAATTATAGAAATAGTTATATAGATGATACACATGAAATGTGTAAGTAAAAGATTGGTAGCGATGGATCACGATTTGCAGCCTGAGAACTAGATGCCATAGTGTTTCGTAAACTTCTACAAGATTGATTTAGGTTTTCCATGTTTATAATGTATGTAATTTTAAGTTAAAATAATAGAAATAAGTGACACTAGGGCTTGAAGAGGCTACCTCCAGTCAGGAAGCCAACCGTTGAGCCCTATAACAACTCTTACGCTAATGGTAATCCAATCAAAGGCATAACAACTCGCATAGTAGAGAGCTTCCGCTGCACCCAAGCCAATACATCCTATTCCTTTCTTGACTATTGAAACCAAAGATTAATAGATTATATATATAAGGTCTAAACCATGCATGTATATTTTTAAGTGTAGAACACTATGTGTTACCATTTGAGGGTTCAGTAGACAAAAGGTTAGCAACAAATAAAGCTGTATAATATAAAGATCCCACATCATCTTGCATGTTTTCAGAAATTTCTGTGACATCGCACCTGAATCATCAGGAGTTAATTGTAGATACAAGATTGTTAGTTTCAATTCTAGCTAGTAAATCTTTACAAACTGTTCAAAAAATATAAATATTTACATCTTAAAGTACAAAACATTATTTATGGAAAAACAATTAATAATTTAAAATGAAAATATTGACTTTTAATTGACAACGAAACTATTAAAATTCGTTTGACTATGTGTTTTTGCAATTAAGGGAATAAAAAGTTACATTAAAATTTTTTAAAAATCAAATAATTTTAAAAAAAAATTACTCTAAAACATCATCTATTTTAAAACAGAGGGAGTAGTATTTACAAAATATGCCAAAATTTTATATTTTAAAATTGTATTGTTTAGTTAAAAAGTAACCTAAAAGTTGATGTTTTTCCAAAACATGTTTATGGAAAAGCGGTTGCCTTGATTTTTGAAAGAAAAACAGTGAAAGGACACCTAAACCGAATATCATCAAGGTTGGTTTTTCCAGATTCAGGTTCGAATGGAGCTTTGAAGCTGAGGCATGAGACATTTGAAGAGCTTGCCTTGACCTTCGTAAGTTGATGAGAAGGAGAATCGAAAAGGTCTCAGAACGGGAAGTTGAAACAATGAAGGAAACTGAGATGCATCGATGGGGGAGGAGGGTCAGGAGGGACCGGCGGATCTGGAGGATCCTGTGGTAAAAGAGGCTCCGGCAATACCGGAGAAATCAAGTCACGGTTCACAGCAAACGGCGCTGTCGGTTCTGGTGGCTTCGAAACTCGGAGATCTGCATGAGAGAAGATCACCTTCTTAATGAGAGTAAGAACCATGGAGCTTCAAATCAAAGCACCGGTGGAGACTTGCGAGAGTATTCTTCCAGTTGGGGGAAAGGATCTTTGGGAGTCGTAATAGAAATCCCGAGAAGGTAACGCCGGTGATGCTCAGGTTAGACGAGCGGAGAAGAACCAGCGTCGGAAGACCATTTCAGAACGGAAGTTGTCTTCTTGAGGCGGCTCCTTTGTATCTGTGGCTGATAGGTGTTGGAAGTTAAACTTGATTTTGGATCAAGTTTAATTATTGGTCCAATTATCCAATAATTATCTTTTGGGCCAAATCCAATACATGATCCAAGTTCTAGAGATTTCTCTAGAAATATCAACACCTCCACCTCCTTAAAAGGTTCTAGAAATTTTCTAGAATCCTCCCAACATCTCTCCACCTCCTTAAAGACTAAAATATCTAGATAGTTTCATAGAGATATCTAGATAATTGTAATAAAATAATATAGATATTATAGAAGAATAATCTAGATTTATGATTATAATATTCTAGATATTTTGTAGTTTGGAGGCTATAAATACCTCCTCCCCCCTTTCATTTGTAATCAACTTAAGAAGTTAAGAATTAAGTAATAAGAAAGAGTTAGAGAAAAATCAAAGTCTCCCATTTACTAAATTTCCTTCTAAATACTTAAACACTTCTCCATCATCTTCTTAAACAAGACTTTTTCTTTCCAACAAAGTGGTATCAGAGCTAGAAGATCTCACAAAGATGGCGAATAATGGTGTTCCCTTCCAAGTCCCGATGCTCACAAAGAGCAACTACGATAATTGGAGTCTACGAATGACGGCTATCCTTGGAGCACATGACGTATGGGAGATAGTCGAGAAAGGTTTCGTTATACCGGAGAATGAAGATAGTATATCTCAAGCTCAAAAAGATAGTTTGAGAGACTCAAGGAAGAGAGACAAGAAAGCTCTCTGTCTAATCTATCAAGGATTAGATGAAGATACATTTGAGAAGGTCGCGGAAGCTACGTCGGCCAAAGAAGCATGGGAGAAGCTTCGAACATCCTACAAGGGTGCCGATCAAGTCAAGAAAGTACGTCTTCAAACTCTAAGAGGAGAATTTGAAGCATTGCAAATGAAGGAAGGTGAACTCGTCTCCGATTACTTCTCAAGAGTTTTGACGGTTACTAATAACCTAAAAAGAAATGGGGAGAAGTTAGATGATGTGAGAATCATGGAGAAGGTTCTTAGATCATTGGATCCAAAATTTGAGCATATTGTCACTGTCATCGAAGAGACAAAAGATTTGGAAGCTATGACAATGGAGCAACTTCTTGGGTCGTTACAAGCTTATGAAGAAAAAAAGAAGAAGAAAGAAGATATCACCGAACAAGTACTCAAGATGAGGATTAATTATACAAAAGAAGGAAACGACCAAGGTTATCAAAGAAGAGGTGGCAATCAAGTACGAGGACGAGGTCGTGGATATGGAAATGGACGAGGTTGGAAGGCCTATGAAGATAACACCAACCAAAGAGGAGAAAGCTCATCAAGAGGTCGTGGGAGAGAAAATCCAAAACCAAGGTACAATAAATCAAGTGTCAAATGCTACAATTGTGGGAAGTTTGGACATTATGCATCTGAATGTAAAGCTCCCAACAACAAAAGAGTTGAAGAGAAGGCCAACTACGTTGAAGAAAAAATCCAAGATGAAAATATGTTATTGATGGCTTATAAGAAGAATGAACAAGAAGATAGTCAAAAGTGGTACCTTGATAGCGGTGCAAGTAATCACATGTGCGGGAATAAAAACTTGTTCGTGGACCTTGATGAATCGGTGAGAGGAGACGTGGCTTTAGGAGATGAATCAAAGATGGAGGTTAAAGGTAAAGGAAAAATTCTCATCCGATTAAAGAATGGGGATCATCAATTTATTTCCAACGTTTACTATATTCCAACCATGAAGACCAACATCTTGAGTCTTGGACAACTCTTAGAGAAAGGTTATGATATTCGACTAAAAGATAATAACCTTTCTATAAGAGACCAAGAAAACAATCTCATTATGAAGGTACCGATGTCAAAAAATAGAATGTTTGTCCTTAACATTCAAAATGCCATCGCACAATGTCTCAAGATGTGCTATAAAGAGGAGTCTTGGCTTTGGCATCTCCGATACGGACATCTTAACTTTGGAGGATTAGAGCTGCTTTCGAAGAAAGAAATGGTGAGAGGATTACCTTGTATCAATCATCCAAATCAAGTTTGTGAAGGGTGTTTACTTGGAAAACAATTTAAAATGAGTTTTCCAAAGGAGTCAAGCACAAGAGCTCAAAAGCCATTGGAACTTATACACACAGATGTGTGCGGTCCAATCAAGCCAAGATCACTCGGTAAAAGCAACTACTTCCTTCTTTTTATTGATGATTTTTCAAGAAAAACATGGGTTTATTTTTTGAAAGAAAAATCAGAAGTATTTGAAAACTTCAAAAAGTTTAAAGCCCATGTTGAGAAGGAAAGTGGTCTTTTGATCAAAGCTTTGAGATCCGATCGTGGAGGAGAGTTCACATCCAAAGAGTTTCAAAAGTATTGTGAAAACAATGGCATTAGAAGACAACTAACGGTGCCAAGAACCCCTCAACAAAATGGAGTAGCGGAGAGGAAGAATAGAACAATTCTTGAGATGACGAGGAGCATGCTCAAAAGTAAGAGACTACCAAAGGAGTTATGGGCTGAAGCTGTCGCATGTGCGGTTTATTTATTAAATCGATCTCCAACAAGAAGTATTTCGGGAAAAACTCCACAAGAAACTTGGAGCGGAAGAAAGCCCGGTGTTTCTCACTTAAGAGTCTTTGGAAGTATTGTTCATGCTCATGTACCGGACGAGAAGCGAAGCAAACTAGATGACAAAAGTGAGAAGTACATCTTTATTGGTTATGACATTAACTCCAAAGGCTACAAGCTTTACAATCCGGACACGAAGAAGACAATTATAAGTCGAAATGTCATTTTTGATGAAGAAGGAGAATGGGATTGGAGATCAAATGATGAAGATTATAACTTCTTTCCACATCTTGAAGAAGATGATCTCGAGCAACCAAGAGAGGAGCCTACTACACCACCAACTTCACCAACAAGTTCTCAAGGAGAAGAAAGTTCAAGCGAAAGAACTCCACATTTTAGAAGTCTACAAGAACTTTACGAGGTAACCGAAAATCAAGAAAATCTTACTTTATTTTGCCTATTTGCGGAGTGTGAGCCCATGGACTTCCAAGAAGCTATGGAAAAGAAGACATGGAGAAATTCAATGGATGAAGAAATCAAGGCGATAGAAAAAAACAATACATGGGAATTAGCTTCACTTCCAAATGGACACAAAGCAATTGGTGTAAAATGGGTGTACAAAGCAAAGAAAAATTCTAAAGGAGAAGTAGAGAGATACAAGGCAAGATTGGTGGCGAAAGGCTATAGTCAAAGAGCCGGAATTGACTACGATGAGGTATTCGCTCCCGTTGCTCGTCTAGAAACTGTTAGACTAATCATTTCATTGGCGGCTCAAAACAATTGGAGAATACATCAAATGGATGTCAAGTCAGCCTTCTTAAATGGAGAACTTGAAGAAAAAGTTTACATTGAGCAACCACAAGGCTACATAATCAAGGGAGAAGAAGACAAAGTCTTAAGATTGAAGAAGGCACTTTATGGGTTAAAGCAAGCCCCAAGAGCATGGAATACTCGAATTGACAAGTACTTCAAGGAGAAAAATTTTATCAAGTGTCCATATGAGCATGCACTCTATATCAAAATTCAAAATGACGATATATTGATTGCATGTTTGTATGTAGATGACTTGATATTCACGGGTAGCAATCCAAGCATGTTTGAAGAGTTCAAGAAAGAGATGACAAAGGAGTTTGAGATGACAGATATTGGATTGATGTCTTACTACCTTGGAATTGAAGTGAAACAAGAAGACAATGGAATCTTCATTACTCAAGAAAGTTATGCTAAGGAGGTACTTAAGAAGTTCAAGATGGATGACTCGAATCCAGTTAGCACGCCGATGGAATGTGGAATCAAGTTGTCAAAGAATGAGGAAGGAGAAAAAGTGGATCCAACACTATTTAAAAGCTTGGTTGGAAGCTTACGTTATTTAACGTGCACAAGGCCCGATATCTTATATGCGGTTGGAGTTGTTAGTCGTTACATGGAGCATCCAAAAACAACTCATTTTAAGGCGGCAAAGAGGATTCTTCGCTATATCAAAGGTACCATAGACTTTGGCTTGTACTATTCTATTTCTAACGATTACAAGCTTGTTAGATATAGCGATAGCGATTGGGGTGGAGATGTAGATGACCGAAAGAGCACAAGTGGCTTCGTGTTCTACATTGGAGATACGGCGTTCACATGGATGTCGAAGAAGCAACCGATCGTTACCTTATCTACTTGTGAAGCGGAGTATGTAGCGGCTACTTCATGTGTTTGCCATGCTATTTGGTTACGGAACTTGTTAAAGGAGTTAAGCTTGCCACAAGAGGAGCCAACGAAGATTTTTGTGGACAACAAGTCAGCAATAGCACTAGCGAAGAACCCAGTCTTCCATGATCGAAGTAAGCACATTGACACACGCTATCACTACATTAGAGAGTGTGCTAACAAAAAGGAAGTGCAATTGGAATATGTGAAGACAAACGATCAAGTAGCCGATATCTTCACTAAGCCTCTTAAACGCGAAGACTTTGTCAAAATGAGGAGTTTACTTGGAGTAGCAAAATCAAGTTTAAGAGGGGGTGTTGGAAGTTAAACTTGATTTTGGATCAAGTTTAATTATTGGTCCAATTATCCAATAATTATCTTTTGGGCCAAATCCAATACATGATCCAAGTTCTAGAGATTTCTCTAGAAATATCAACACCTCCACCTCCTTAAAAGGTTCTAGAAATTTTCTAGAATCCTCCCAACATCTCTCCACCTCCTTAAAGACTAAAATATCTAGATAGTTTCATAGAGATATCTAGATAATTGTAATAAAATAATATAGATATTATGGAAGAATAATCTAGATTTATGATTATAATATTCTAGATATTTTGTAGTTTGGAGGCTATAAATACCTCCTCCCCCCTTTCATTTGTAATCAACTTAAGAAGTTAAGAATTAAGTAATAAGAAAGAGTTAGAGAAAAATCAAAGTCTCCCATTTACTAAATTTCCTTCTAAATACTTAAACACTTCTCCATCATCTTCTTAAACAAGACTTTTTCTTTCCAACAATAGGTTCTTATGCTAAAGATATTTAGAAACATTACTAAGTCGAAGAGCGGATATAATACACATGATCTTTAGCAAAATGAAAATTGAACAAGAATTCATATTTTTGAATATTAAAAAGGATGGAAAGAAAAATATTAAGTACTTTAGGGAGTCAAATCAATGACTAATGGGGGTGTAAAGACTTAAGAGCACATATATATTTACCATATTATCTAAGATTTAAGACAATATTCTCGTTAAAAAAAAAGGAAGAAAAAAAACATCTTGTAGTTCGGTTCAGTTGGGGGGTTCCTTTGCACATTTTGGTGCCTTGTAAGAAAATTTGCATTTTTTTCAGTATAATACAGCAACGTTAAGAAGACTTTGGATTTTTTTTTCCTTTGGATATGTAGAGAACTTGGAAAGTTCTAGAAAAAAAGCATTCAACCCCTTTATTCAAGATCAAGAATCCAACTTGGACAAAAGAACAAGCGACAAAATTAAATAAATCACAAAACAACGAACGATGAACATATGTATATATACCCCTCCCCCACCAATTCCTTTTCATTCCCAGTTATTCTTTGTTCTTTACCGTCGACCTATATATAGCTAGATGCATTAAAGTTTAATGTGAGCCCTCGAGCCCGAGTCTCGTTGTGAGCCAGTGAACGACCTCATCCATTTCTTTGCGGACGGTATAGTGACCAAGTCTGCACATTTGCATAACCCAAAACTCTTTTATAAGTTTTCAAACAAATGATGAAATCAAATCAATTTTGCAACTCTTAGGTTACTTGAAGTTGAGTTACCCTTCATATGGTTTGAAAATGACTTGTCGAAATCCAGCCATACCAAGGGACTGTGCAGATTTTTCTCCAAACCTATAAGGAACCACATCATCGGCTGAGCCACAAAACAATTGGTAAAGATCAGCTTCGTGCGGTCACTAGTCAAAGCGAAAAATGTATATTTATAGATACAAAAGGACTTGTTTAATTTACACGTACAAGTTCCATGTGTAAGTATGATTGGTAACGATGCAGCACGCCTTGCAGCCTCATATGAACATTCTACTTTGCTCCTTAAGCTCCTACAAAATTAAATTATGTAACAGTACGTTAAAAGAAAAAAAAGTTAGTATATAAGACAAGTGCTTGAAGAGTAATTACTTCAAACCAGGAAGCCAGCCGCTAAGGCCTACAACAACTCGTAGGTTTATAGGATAAGCATGGCCAGTTCCATAACGTCCAAGAGCGTAACAAGTCGCGGAGTAGAGAGCTATTGCTGCTCCCATACTGAAACCTCCTATCCCCACTTTGACTATCAAAATTAGAAGAACAAGTCAAGAATCTAACTAGAGATCGATGTGATGCATATATACTACAGTCTGAAAGATGATTCTGACTTACCATCTGGTGGTTCAGCGGACAAAAGATTAGCAATGTGTGAAGCTGAGGCATCTAAACCTTCCAAATCATCATGACTGTCTTCAGAAATTTCCCCAACGTCAAACCCTGTTTAGTGTGACCGTTTATTCACTTTTTCAGTTTCTAGTATTACTTTAGAGATAAAAAAGAATGATTCTTAAAAGTTTTCAAACAAGAGAACTAATCTTACAAGCAGTGCAGGTAAATCCACCAAGACTTGAAACAGGACGCGTAGGAGCTGTTGGACAAATCCATTTTATCTATGCAATAACATATATCTTTTTATTAGAAACTTCAATAGAGATAGTACTTTGATGTGATGTAACAAAAAAAAAAAAAAACTGGTGTGGATATATAACAAAACATATTTAAAAGATTCTTACATTTGGAAGATGCAAGCTTTCCATGAGCTGAGATGAGCTGTATCAAAACAGAGACAAAGGTGAGAAACACATGGATGTTTTAGTAGAGTTTATTTTGATTATTAATACACAAAACATGGAATATTCTTTTTCATATGAGACGAGAAAAATTGTCTTGTTAATTCTCTACCAGCAACAGAACTAAGTGAGGCTAGTGGTCCCTCAAAGACATGAATAACGTAGATACAACTTTTTTGTTTTATTACAAACTTTATTGAAGTAGACTTAATATCACCATAAGAGAAGACCTTTGAGAGGAAAGGTACAATGGAAATATCAATTAATTCTTTGCGGCGCCATAACATTTATATACAAATAATACTTCAAAAAGGAACAAAAGATTAAAAAAAAAAGTAACACATATTACATTTTTAGTTGAAAAAGGTATTAGAGAACATGCCAAAATTCAACTTTCGAAAACTTTTTTTTTCTTCTTACTTTTAAATACAGTCAAAAGTTTAAGCTTTTTTCGAAGCATATTTATACTTAATACGAAGACCAAGCACCTAGCAGGAGTTTAAGCTTCAAGAGATTATTTTGATTTTTTAAGACAAAAAAGGCATAATAATACAAAGAAGCCATGTGAAGATTGTTTACCTAGACCCATTGTCACCAAGACCATGAAGCCAGACTAGAGTGGCTTGATGCTTTCCTTGTGGCCTCACAACATAAGTCCTTCCAAATTCATATCCCCTTGCATTTCTACTACCTTCAAAGATTTTACCAATTATACATAGTCATAAACAAATTTCAAGCAAAAATATATAAATCTCTTTTTAAGATAACAAGAGAAACTTCAAGCCAAAACCCATATTTATCCTTGGAAACTAGCTAAAATATCTTATGATAAAAATTTGATCATAACAAGTAGCACGAAGATTTCCACATAACATGAACAGTCAACAAGTAGCGCTAACATTTCAAAATAACATTAACATGAATAATCAAGAAGGGGGAAAAAACACAAACCAGAACCCATGCTTTGATGAGAGTAACTCATTTGTTGTTCAACTGTATCGAAGCCTCTAAAGATTTTGTATTTTTTTCTTCTGAGCGCTTTCAAGTTTCAAAATACAAACAAGTGATGGTAAATATATGAGAAGGCAATGTGTATTTATAGACCGAATTAAAGAGGTGATGTGGAAATGTGGAATAAAGAAAAGAAGTGAACCTGAATCATTCACTAAAGAAAATATAATTCAGTATTATTCTTTATACAACAAAAGAAATAAGTATTTTTGGAAACATAAAAAATACAGGGGGGAAAGAACAGAGCATAGAGCTAGCAGTAACAAGAAACAGAGAGCATAAAGAGAGAAAGAAAGAATCAATGCCTTGTGGGCGGGCAGTGGTGGAGTAAAGAAAATAAAGCAACATAAAATAACTTTTTCTCCTCTAAGATTATTAATTTTGTGCAACAATACACATTTTACCTAAATTGTAAATTGTAAAAGTAGACATATTTCATTGTTCAATCATTTATTTTTGAAATTAGAAAATTTTAGATGATTGATGGGTGGATACCCATTAACTAGAAAGCTTTAAAGTCTTAAACGTTGTGAGAAGATCTAAGGGGTTGCAATTAAGAGTTTTGCTTTATGTAAGGGTTCTTGGATATATAATAAAGTTTTGGATCTACCGAAATGATGGCATGTATTGAAAAATACGTAAGAGACCAACCTGGATTTTTCAGGTGGGGTGAAGAAGATATTGAAGAAAAAGAAACAAAATCTTTTTCATCAATTTCAAGGCTTTGTTCATTGCTGTGTTCTGTTTGCCATTGATAATGGTTATTGCCCTGTGCCCACCAATAGATTAAAATCTTTTGGTTTCTCTGTACCGGTGAGTCAGGACTGAGAGCCCATTTCACCCAAATTTTCCTTTAATTTTAAAATAATAAATCTACAAAAAAAATTCATCTACAATTCACAATCTTTTTAAGTTTATTAATTGGGTTTTTATCAGTATTATCTTAAGTTTATATTATTAATTTTTGGCAACTATTATTATACTCTTAATGGATATCTAGTTGTTACATATTGGGGGTGTGTAATTGATTTTCTACTACAAATATCGAATCAAATAGTTCATCGATAAAAAAGTGATTTTATTCTACTTTTAGTGTTGAAATTACAAAAAAGGTTTGGAAGTTTCTTGGAAATTTAGAAAGTTTTAAAACCCCTTATAAGTATTCTGAAATTTTCACAACTATTTTTTTTCTTAAAATTAGAAAGTGGCTTTTTACAACATATATTATTTTTAGCCATTTTCAAACATAAATGGAAATGTTTGGTAATATAGATATGTTTTTAGTGATATAAAATGATTTCCTCCAAAAAAATTAAAAAATCATAATATTCTGAAAATTTCACAAGTTTTGAAAATAACACATGTTTTAACCATCAACATTTTTATCCAGGGGCGGATGTAGAAAAATATATTATATGGGGGACAAAATTTTATTTATATTAGAATTCATGGGACTATGATGTTAATCGAACAAGAGGGCAGAAGTGATATAACTTCACCAACAATGCTAAATCATCTTTACATGCTCGTGCTACAAACCAAATTTAATAAATTTAGTATGGGGCACATCCTTAACTAAAATAGATTCGTCCCTGTTTTTACCTCTAGAAACTCTTATCGTTTTCCTCATTTGATTATTCACCTTTTTAGATCTAAACTTTAACTCCAACATGCTTAAACCCAAACCATTGTTTTAAACCCCAACTTTTTATAACAAAATTTTATTTTTGAAATTTAATACTGAATATAAAGTTTAACTGATGTTTAATTTTTGAAGAAAAAGGATAAACCGAAAATAACAAAAAAGGTAAAAGAGTAAAAAAAGAAAAAGAAAAATTAGTCTTTTATTACCCTAGGAAAAAACCTTTTTAACGTACGCTAAATCTACGTAAAATTCAAGTCTTATACTTTCCTAAAAATTAATCTATCACACTTCTAAGTTTTATTTCCTACAAAATTGATAATGTAAAATATAGAAGGAGAAATGTTTGTGGAGGTGACCTGAAAAGGGAATAATTAGAAAGGTGAGTGGGTCTGAGCACATGCACCACAACGCATGTGTCACCTATAGTAATCCAACTCTTCATGACCCAATTACCCATCATTTCCATTTTCCCAAATTTTATAGAAATTTTAAAGTTGGTAGGTCAGTATAAGAATTTATTCTTATCGAAATCAGAAATTGTAATGAAAGTGCTTGTTTAATCTATTAAAAGTATATTTGACACTAACTAAAATGGTTTATAAACCGTGGTACAGAATTTACATTTAATAATATAACGTAAACAAATTTTGGTGGTCCATGCTAATCCTTAGAAAAAACGTAGCTAACAATAAGAGAGTCAAATTTAGTATTTAAAAAAAAAGTAAAACCTAAATAAGTTATTTTTTTTTAATACATAGCTAGGATTATATTTGTAAGAAGAATATTTATTAATATAGATTCATAACCTAAATTCATATTGTTTGATATTTGGTTCGGTTTTAATGTATTTTATGAATGTTTGAAATAACAATGGTTTCACCAGTTTTTAAAACTTGTATTGAATCCGTGGTCATCGGAATTGACCGTGAATCAAATTAGTGGCTGGTTAGATTTTTATTAAACTTGTGAATTATTAAATCATATATAAAACCACAAAAACGATTAAAATATGTAAACCGCATTACCTAAACTAACCAATTGATTCCAATTCAATAAATAAAATTTCTATATTTTTGAACATATTTTAAATAATGTTACAAATTTTAGAATCATGTTCTTACGAATTGGTTTTGTAGACATATTAATTTGGTATAACATTCGTAACTCAACCTCATCAGTTTGGTATTCGTCTTGGTTTCAATCCTTTTTAAATACAAGGAGTGATTAGATTTTTTTGTTATCAATATAGACAATTACAAACAAAATGAGAGAAATTACGCATGTCAATTTCGGAGATGTCCATCAAATATAACTTTCCGTTTTTTAACTATTTTTCTTTAAATAATTAAGAATATTTATTTTAGTACAATGGATAAGAGAATGAACCTTTAATTTTTCATAACAAGATATCAGTATTACGTTTGAGTATTTAATTTTTACAAAATTAATAGATATTATAAAAAAATTCTTTATATTTCTCAAACAGTTATATTTTCAAAAATATTCGATTTCTCTCAAATATTCGTTCCAAAATAAAGTCTTACTTAAAATATCTGAATTAGTTATTTAAATTTTCTAATTCTCTCTCGTATTTTATGAAAAATATTCTCGTTTTGTTATATTTAAGGTAACGATAACTTGGAAAACAATTTTCAAGGTACTTTTGATATAGAATTTGAATGCCGTGTTTTGTTTTGTTTCCATAACATCAAAAATTATAATGCTATTTTAATAAAGATCGTTAACATCATATATTTGAAAAATAGGAGCAATAATCTAGTTTAATACATATAGGAGATTACAATTTAGTCATGGAAGATTAAATTATACTTTTATAATTTATGTATACGTACACTTGCTGTATTTTCCGACTCCGAAACTCTCTTTTCAATGTTGCAAGATATGTGAATTTTCTATAGTTTTCATATTCAAAGATATGTAACAATTCTATATCTATACATATTTATATTTTCTTATTTTGCAAAAAGTAAAAATTAGTAGGAAAACATAATAGTATAGTATAATTCTCAATATATAATGTCGACCAGTTAGAAGGTATGTTTTCCCAAAAGCATAATCATTGTTATGGTCATTTAGATTGGAAGAAAATATATATTAGATTTGTAAAGCTGAAATTCATTAATTGATATGAATGATTTTGTTTAGATATCTGTTTTTGATTGCATATCAAAAATATCGTAGAAGATCTTCTAATTTCTGTTACGAATCTAAACCCAAACGAGTTGAACCAAAATCCACTTAACTCCTCTTTTTCTTTGACCAAACTAATCTTTTACTGATTTTTTTCTATTCTTAAATTACTAAAATACCAATGACATTCTGTTCATCTTAAAGGTTTTTTTTGTGGAATGCTTCCCAGTTAAATAGCATAGACATTTGATGTATATTTTTTATTAAAAGAAAAACGAATTCAATTTTTATATAATATGGGTGATATATATCTATATAAAATAATAATAAAATTCATATATGTATAATTAAATACATTTTCATTTTTATTCAGGTTAAAAACTCATATAAATATTATTTAATTTTTTAATGTTGATATAGTTTACATATTAATAACGTTTTAAAATTTTATAAAGCTTAAATATTATAATATTTAAACTTAAAATATTTGTAGTATTTTAAAAGTTTTATATACCTTATATATTAATAATAGTCTAAACTGTTTATATAATT
The DNA here is from genome assembly GCA_963922655.1 of Cardamine chenopodiifolia. NCBI lineage: Eukaryota > Viridiplantae > Streptophyta > Magnoliopsida > Brassicales > Brassicaceae > Cardamine > Cardamine chenopodiifolia. Next base: position 18,012,864 of record OZ000483.1, read on the forward strand.
TATATTATTTTTAGAAGGTATGAATATTTATAATATTTGAAACTTTTTAAAATTAAATATTTATAAAAATTTATTATATTTGGTAAAACTATAAGTTCAATTAAAGAACCTCAGTAAATCAGATTAAACTTTTAAATTTGAATGCTTGTTAAGTCGTTAAGTCAATCTTCATGATCATTCGGATTTAAAATTTTTTTTATTTTTTTATAATATGATATTGAACCATTGTCCAAAAAATTTAGTCAATATGAAACGTTGAACACACGTTTTTCATCGATTAAGTAATATATGTCTGTTTTAAATAAATTGCGACATATGTAAAACAAATTATAGATTTTTATTAGTTATATGTATTATATGAAAATTCAAATCAAATTAAAAATCAGATATAACAAAGATAATAAAAGAATCATAATTTTAATTCTTAATCAAATCTTCTATTTATAATAACAAAAATAAATAATATGCTATAGATCTCAAATCTTATTTTGTAATTAGTTAACAATTTTTTAAAAAATATTTTTAATTTTCGTCAATAATTAATAAGAGAGAGAGAGAATGAGTTTAATTTTTTGAAAACTAATAATTATTTAAAGTATTGTTTTATTTTTAAATTTAATTATATTTATTTTGTGATTATTATTATACCATTAATGACTTTATTTAAAAACACTAAAAATCAATGACATTTCATGTAATTGTTTACATTTTAAAAGTTTTTTTACAAAGTATACTTCCCAATTAATAGTATAGATTTTTAAAATATAATGTATTATGATATTAAAATTGCGTAGCATAGTCATTTATTGCAATTCATCTAATAAATTGTATAAAAAAATCGAAGCTAAAAAATTATATCAAACAGAATGTTAGATAAACATAATAATTGCACTTTTAAATCCTTTATTCTATTTCTTCCTTTGACGCAAAAAAAAAACTCTAGAGATTTAAGGAATGATTACTATCAGGTTCTAACTTCCAAATATAATCCTTTTATGAAAAAAATTATGGAAATGGTTGACTAAAATTGTCGGGAACAATACTAGTGGAATATGACATTAACCTTTTGCTTAAAAAGGCGAATTATATTAGATTAATTTATTTCTTACGAATGTCAAGGAATTTACATATATTTGCACAGTGAAAAAATTTCGTATTATAGCTTTTGTTAGTCAACTCTGTTTATACCCTCACCGTTATCTTAAGAAAACAAAATAACTTCTATGGGAGTGAAGAATCAGCCGAAATAAGAAAACGTTGAGTTCAATTTTTATTTAATTATATTTTTAACTTGATTTAGATTATTTTGTTGGAATTGTATTAAGTTTAAGATAACGAAAGGAGAGATACTTTCGGCACTAGAATGTTAACTTGTTAATAGTATTTAAAGGTGTAGTGTTGCGTGTACGTAGGGTTAAAGGGCTAATTATAATTAAGGCCATTGTAAAGTTATGCGTTTTAATTATGCTGATAAAAAAAAAATGCTAATTAGGATAACACTCTTTCTTAAGTTTTTCCGACTCTTCGTCCAATTTCGTTTTCAGCAATTAAACAGCAGACTACTAAACTTTAGATGAATACGGCGATATACTATTTTGAAAAGAAATCATAGATTAAGGATTTCAGTGCTGAATCTGCTGAGCGTTTTACATTAATTAAGAGTATTTACATTAATTAAGGTTATGCTAAGTATATCTCTTATTTTGCTTTATTGAGTAGATGTTAGTGAACCACAATAAGGTAGCTAGGTTTTCTACCATAAATTTCTTAATTACGCTTAGATTTGTAGACCAGTTCAACTAACTTAACTTGGCTAAAGAATATTATTATTTAAGCACCTACAAGAAATTCATATATATGCTGAAAAGTATATTAATCTAGAGTAGTCTGGTGATCTAACTCTTCTACAACATCCCATTTCATTGGGTTAGATTAAGATTTGAATTCATCAATGAAGATGAACAAATAAATGCAAAATCACTCTAAGTGAAAGGAATAAACAACAGTAAACAGCAACCAAATGTGTGCTTGGAGCAATGCTATAAGACCAACACATCTTCTCTTTGTTAAAATTAAAAAACTTTCAAAAGATTCATATGAACAAAAAAAAAATGAAGGTATGTATGAAAAGGAGAGTTAATAATGAGGGCAAGCTGTGTGGAACTTTAAAGAAGTATGGTGATTTGTCTGAAATAGAAACTCCAACGTTCGTTTTCTTGAGATTGTGTTTTATAAGTTTGAGACTTTATAGAACTTTTGGCGGGATCGATTCTTCAAGCATCTTCTTATATTTTTCTTGGTAGGTTTTGTTTTGGTTTCATACGGTGAGCAAATAAATAAATGTTCTATATGAAAAAGAAAAAGTTTTTACCAAAAATGTTTATATCTTTTTTAAGTTTATCATGTATCTAGTTTTCTACATAAACCGATAGATTATATATAGATAATTTATTGAAAATAACTAAAAATCAAGTATGAACGGTCTCTATGCATAGGCGTGTCTACCCTTCTACAAATAAGACACTTGCCTAAAACCTTTCAGTTTAGAGCTCAAAAATAGAACCCTCATTATTAAAAAAATGTTTGGCAGTTATCTTAGTTCATATGTCAATATTTATCAATTCATTTTATGTTTTATTTCCACATCATATCATTTGTATCATTCTGCTTTTACATTAGTAATTATATAGATAAACGTATAATATATAAAAATATATTAATATATAGCTACATGTTATAAATAAAAATAATAAGGTATGCATTAAATTTATGAAAATTAAAGGATAATTTAGTTTAAAATTGCTTATTTTTATAAAGTTAAAATCTTTCATAATAATTATGTATATTACTATTACTATTACTATATTTGTTGTATTTTAAATTGTATAATTTTGCAAGAAAATTTAAAATTAATTTTTTTTCTAAATTCGCCTTGAGCCTCTCAAAACATAAGCACGGCCCTGTCTCTATGTTGGGAAAACCCACGAGTGGGGGCACCATGATATTGGGTCTATGGCCAGAAACGTAAACTCATTACATTTCTGGATTCAATATTAGTCATGAATCACTTGATCGCATGAATTTCGATCTGGATGCTTACTTTGTTGTGGTTGTATAGAATACTCTTTACCAAAAAATTTGCTAAACCCAAAATTAAAAACTAAACCTCAACCATCTCAAATTTTGTTCTTATTCAATATGTAGTTATAACCGTAGAAAAAAGAAAAAATATTTGTGTTAAAAAAATATTTTTGTAGTAATACATCTTTGTAGTAGTGGAGAATAAAACGGCTTTTGATGTTAACGTCGAATGTTCTTGTTCTTCATATATATTCCTTTTTTGTTATAATAAATAGAAGGAAGCCACTTGGATGCTGGTTTTGTTAGTACTTCACCAATTAAGGAAATCGAGTTTCAGGCATCTAAAATGTAATATTATTTGACTTCGTTGCAATATTATTTAGAGGTAGTATTGTTGGAAATTGAACGATGTCAATTAAATCACCAGCCACCAGGTCAAATCTTTTAAACTATTTATGATTTTTTGATAACATTTAGACAGTTTTCATTATTCCATTATTATTATTAAAGTTATTTCTTTCTCCATTGTTTTTCTTCTGAGAAATTCTATTACACAGATACCATCGTAAGCTATATAGAGGACCTAAACCTCTCTAGGTGCCGACTTGATTTTTAAAGTTCTACAAAATTTAATAAATCTATACAATCCAGAACCATCAATACCAACCCCAACTTGAATTTTTTTTAAAAGAATAAACCGACCCCTATAAATTCAACGACATAAAAATCAGAACAAAGTGAATAATCCCATCGTTTCATTCCTAAATCATAATTAAAAATGTGCTAAGAGTGACTTCATTATTATAAATGCTAAGAGGTCAAATATAAGATGTACACAGCCGTCTTAGTTTTATGAAACGGTAGGTCGGCATCGATGATTAGCCAATTGGCTTTAAGGCAGAAGAACATACTCTTAAGGCTTTTGTATACACACCATGAACACCAAAAACTATATATTATAATTAAAAAAAAAAAAGGAATGATTCTAACTTTAAGATTCATAAAAACAGAAGTCTCGAAGGGTTTTTAAAGCAAAAATGGTTAGAGCCTAGAGGCAAAGAAAGTGGTGGTGTCCTCTCGAAGATCAAAAAAACATAAGCAAGTGTTTTCACCAACGAGGTTTTTTTTATTCCAGTCACTGAAATGGAAAATATATATTTTCGGTGGAGATTAGACCGGAATCAATGTTGGTGGTCTTCATCGTCACCGTGACCGTCTGGTGGTCCGCCTGGACCGACCACTTCGAGCTGCAAAAAAACATCACACCAAGTTCAGAAACTCTTCACCATATTCTTGCTCTAAGTCTTTAAGAGTATTGAAAGACAAGTTCAACTATGTGACCTCAAAGTATTGAGAGCACACTGGACATTCAAATGACTTTCCTTTCTCTAGCCAGAACCAAACAACGTCGTGTTCTTCCTCTGCGGTTTCAGGAGTTATAAGAAGACAACATATAATGGTAAATGGATCCAACGACCATCAGCGATCAAAAGTCTCAGAAAATCAATTTGAATAGGACTATAACTTACCGCCTTCACCACCAGGACATCCGACAATTCTCTTGTCATAGTAGGAATTTACGACAGTGATTCCTGGGGTATAGATTTTGAAATCAAGTGGTTAAAAAAAATTTGTCAGAATTGTAAACTCAAACAAAAATGGATGATTCGCGAAGAGCCCACAAAAGATAGTGATACAAGAAATCGAGAGCAGCAATATATCAAGATTATGTTATAATACAGTATGCAATCCCAGATAATCATGAATTCACCAATTCTAAGCATATATGGATTTGAATTGGACGAATAATAAGTCATTTAAGAATAGACTTGCAGCATTTTTGTCATCATCATCATTAAACAAAAGAAGTCATGAACAGAGTATCTATGGTTCGGTAACAGAATCACATTTCGAACGAAGTTACTGTTAATGATAATATCATAGAGTCAGCAGTCAAGTAACATAGTTCAACAAAAAAAAAAAGCTTACCAACCCAACACATAGTTCAAAATCAAGGTAGATTCATTCAGTGAAGTTCTTCCAATATAATTAATCATAAAATTTATAGAAAATGGGAACCAGGTTAACAAAAACAAATACTAAATGATAGAACACCATGTAATAGAAGTGCTTAACCCAGCAAAGACTAATGCTACTTGGAGCTCAACTGAGAAAGGTATACATAAGGTCAGCAAAAAAAATGAGAAGAAATAAAATTGAGCAGCTCTGATATGAAAAAACAGAGAAGTAAATTGACATAAAATAAAACTGGATGCGGCACATTAAGGAAGTTGAAGGTCAGGGAATGCTAGCCTAAGTAAACACTATGATACAAACATAAAGTTGACATTCTGCCCAGAATTACTAATGAAGTTTAGAATTTCACAGTGAAATTGAGTTAAGATATTGAAAGTAACACCAATTTTTCATATGTACTAAAAATCAACTAACCTTTGTACCAAAAGGACCTTCAGGGAAGTCGATGTCAAGCAGCCTCCTTCCCTATATATAGAGAACATAACAAAGTCAAAATTACGTTTCTACGCCAGATTGATGGTAAAGAGTAATCAACTATAGAAACTCATGAATCACACAAGAGTGCTAAAAAAGCAAGCTTTCAATAATACACATGATCTAAAAAAAATGCATATAAACATAAAAGAAAAAGCATATCACCTCAAGATCAGCTTCAAGCTCCTCTCTCTCATGTCCAGTTGCAATAGGCATTACATCCTCCACATTCTTCTTTACCGATGTCTCTGCTACAACATACAAACGTAAATCAAAATTCCTTACTTCAGTAGCGAAGAACAAAATCTATGAAACATAAAAGCATCTTAATCCTGTTAATCTTCCTTCAATACTTAGCAAACAAATTCATCTACAAGACACAGCCCTACACAAAAGCATTTATTCAAATCGATTTAACGCATTAACTATCTCTGGGACCAATCCAGATTCAAATCTATCCAGAATCAGCAATTCAATCCACCACACATACAAAGCGCCAATCAATGCAAGATCTGAAAACGCACAGCTAGAGGAAGAAGAAAACTGTAGAATATGAGTTTTTCACCTGATTCGGAGCTGAAATGACGAGGGAAAAGATACGAAGAAGCGGAAATGGCTGACCGATTGAGATAGAGAGGAACGGGACTGGAGACGACCAATCGGCGTGGAGAAGCGGCAGCGAAATCAGCTGCTTTAACTAGGGTTTTGAGATGAGAAGAGACGATTCTTCTCCACATGATGTGATCGACGTTCAAAGGCGTCTGATGTGTAGTGTTCTCTCAGGTCACCTCCTGCGAATCCAGAGATGGTTCAACGCTTCTCTCTCGCAAGCAGTAGATTCCCTTTGGGCTTTTTTTTGGGAGAATAATTGCGATTTACTTGGCACGTGTGAGATGCTCGCACATGCGAATCGAGTCGACTGAAATGCGTTTTTTTTAGTAGATTCTATGCAATTTCAAGCACTTAATAGAAAAGCACATATTCATTTGCAAAAAAAAAACACATTCCCTTTCAAGTTACAGACACCAGTCACAATTAGACACGTGTTCAAATATACAAGCCTAATCCCGGAAAATATAGTAAGCAACTTAACTAAACGGCAATCTATATGACTATTTCACACCGGGAAACTTTTTAAAAAGGCATGATCTTTCTTTCCACTACGGTAACGTAATATTGAAAATTCCGGCGGCTCTTTCTCACTACTTCTTTGCATTTGATTTCCTTTTTCTAAAGAGTAATGATTTAAGTGGTGAACGGAGCTTCTTTGCAGAGGAAAAGTAGAAAATTTTAATCGGAGACGGTGGTGAGATTTGTTGGTGAGTCATGGTTATGACGAGGGATGTTAATTAGTATTGAAAATTCGCATATTACATTCAATCCGCACTGGTACGGGACGGATTAGGATTCATAATTTTAAACCCTGTAAAAATAGATATTACAGATTTATCATCACAATATGTATATAATATGTAGTTTTTGTAAGTTAAAATCACGCAAATTATGGACTAACCGATGGATCATAATATTTTTTACGTTTATATAATTATATATCATAGGAAATTGTTATTTATATATATATATATATATAAAATATTAAAATAAAGTTAGAGAATTCAGTAACCATTACAATTTTTTTTAGAAATTTTTTGCTTAATTGTTGAGATAGTTATTCAAATTTAGGAAAATAAGTGTTATACTCTTATATATATATAATATCTATATATATATATATTATTAAACGCTAAAACATTATAATAAAGTATACAATTTATTGTAGTGATATGTGTTTTTTGTTGTTATCTCAATTTCAAAATTTTACAAATTAACCGGTTAAATCCACGGTTACGATGCGAAGCAGGTTAAAGTTATTAATTTAAAACTTGTGAGTTTTGGCGGATCAATCTGCTAAAAGGTATAAACTAAGTTCAATCCATAGTAGAGTGGATTAAATGGGACGGGTTAATCCGTTTTAACATCTCTAGTTATGACTGTAGAAAATCTTCAAGTGAATCTGCAGCAAGGAAAGCAAATCGAAGACTGGCTTTTTGGCTTCTCCGGAGCACCGGCCGATGGCGGTGATTCCAAACTGTTTCGATGGTTCGTGAGGTTCAGCGAAGGAGAGATGAAGCGGTGGTGCGGTGGAACGGTGAAGCAGTGGCTTTCCTCTCTTCAACCCTATGCATGCCACGTGTAGACACTTCCTATATTGGCCTCAAGTGGGTCTTTGTGTGGGCTTTATTTTCAAGGGTTATAATATTGCATTTTCATTTGTAACAAAATGCCTATTTGGGCTTTGAAATGACAAGATTGTCGACAAAAAACATATATGACTATTTCTTCAATGTATATTAGTTGTCTATGTTGCAAAATATATGTATATTAGTATATTACACAAATTGTAATACCATAACCTCAATGCCCCCGCATCAAATTTTTGTAATTTGCATATTTTACTAAATATAATTTATTAATTATAAATTACATATTTTTGCATTTACAGTTAGCTTTTCTGTTTAATAAAATAGTTGGCATGTGTTTAGGATTTACATTCTATTAATTTTAGTTTTCAGATAAATTTATATATCTGAATATATATATATATATATATATATATATATATATATAATACATGCAAGCCCGGCCCACGGAAAGTAGACAAATATGCAACGGTCTAAAGATCTTTATTTTTCAAAACAAATTATATAAAAAGATTCATATTTTTAATTACAATTAAATCGAAAGTTAGAGCCCAAAATTTTTAAAATAATATTTATTTATAATATAATACCGCAAAACTAATTTAGAAACTTAATAAAATATTTTTTCAAATGATAAAAAGCCAAATATATATATATATATATATGATAAAGTCCAAAAAAAAATTGCCCAAGGGCCCTTATTTTACTTGGGCTGGAGCTGAGCACGTGTGATTCTCTTCAAATATATTTGCATAAAAACTTGTTTCAAGTTTTGCTAGTGAAGAGTTACGACATGCCCTGCAATATTGAATCTGCTTCGTTAGAACCAAAGTCTGGTGAAAAGTTTGTTGCTGGTGGAGAGGATATGTGGGTCCGAGTGTTTAATTTCTACACTGGCGAGGAGATTGGTGAATGACTCTCAAACCACTGATGCAGTCATATTCAAAAATTAGTGTTTAAGAAGTAGGATTTGATTAGTATTCAATAAGACCATAACCAAATCATACTGTGTTGTCGTGGCTTCTCCCTTTTATGTCGTCCGAGTTAAGTTTCACATAGCTTCAATTTAATTGGAGTTTCAGATTCTGTCAAAACCCATGAGTGATAGATCTTTGAAGCATGGGTTTTCAATCTCCTGTGAGATTTTGGTTTTGGTTTTCTGATTGTGTCATCTTTGTCTGAACTTAGGATGCAACAAGGGACATCACGGTCCAGTACACTGTGTGAGGTATACTCCCACTGGTGAGTCGTATGCCCCAGGATCTGAAGACGGAACCATCAGAATCTGGCACACAACACCTGCAAATCTTGAAGAAAACGAATCAAGCTCGAGGAGGGTGAAGCATAGCGTGGGTGAAGTTTCAAAGAAGATCGAAGGCTTTCACATCAGCAAAGAAGGAAAAACCGCAGAGAAACCATCTGATAAAAGGAGCGTATAAAACCCCTTTCGACTTAGTTCTTGATTTGATGTGTTTAGTTTCCAGACTGAAATATACTGAGAAAACAAAAAAGATCTCTCTCTTCTTTTGAATCAATGCAAGTTACTTGGTGTTAAAATTCTTATATTTTCTTATTTCAGGGTTCTTTTCATTATTAAACAAAATTCGGGGACGAGTTAGTGATTTATGATAATTTAAACCTTAAGTTGGGCTTGGGCTTTTCGCTGTGGGAAATGTAATTAGGGCTAGAATGAAGGGTAAAATCGTCAACCTGACTTTCATAAACCGACTTTTCGATACCTCTCTCTCGGAAACATTTATGACTCGACGAGCTCAATCTCTTTTTTTATCTTCCTGCAATCTTCTTTCTATCTCCTTGTTTCTATCTCTCTTCGCGAATTTTACTGTGAGAGTTTTTTGGGCGGGAAAATGTCGGGGAAAGGAGCTAAGGGTTTGATTATGGGGAAACCTAGCGGTAGCGAGAAGGATAAGGACAAGAAGAAGCCAATCACACGTTCTTCTCGAGCTGGTCTACAGGTATATCGATTTTCTCGAGCTTTCACTCTATTCTTCGCGCTTGTTACCTCTTTATCCATGTTTTTTTCTTCCGGAATCTAACTTTTCTTGTATGCATGAACGATAAGTAGATCTCGTTTAAGTGGCGGATCGACGAAATTTTGAGCTAGATTTCGATATTAGCTATGAAATAGAGACATTAGGATGCGAGATTTGGTAGTCTATTGTGTTTCTTTGTTGGAGATTGCTTCAATGAGCGTTTGTGGTTGATATTGACTCCGATCTTTGGATTTACGGAGTATTTGATGTTCGTCGTGATTAGTCCCTCTCTAATTTCGTTGTTCTTAGCTCTCTACCTCGTTAATTCGGAGTTCTTCTAGAGATTTTTGCAAAATTTGAATTGTTGCAAGTGATGGGAATGGAGATTTGAGTTTTTCATATAGGAATAGTCAATAGATTTAAGGTCATTACAGGGATAAAAAGGCTAATTTGATATTCGTTAATGTGTGTTTTCTTGAACCTTTTTTGTTATTGAAGCTGTGTTTGATGTTGTGGCTCTCAGATCCTGTACACTCTTGCTTTAACCTAAGAACTCAAACCATGCTTTCTAATGATTGATAGACATTGCAGTTAGCATTTTACTCAGGTGTAATAGATTCTCTTGTTGTGGCTAATTGAATTGCTTTATGCAGTTCCCGGTGGGTAGGGTGCATCGTCTGTTAAAGACTAGGTCCACTGCTCATGGAAGAGTTGGAGCAACTGCAGCTGTGTACACAGCTGCCATATTGGAGTATCTGACTGCAGAAGTTTTGGAGTTGGCTGGTAACGCTAGCAAGGATCTGAAAGTGAAACGTATCTCGCCTAGGCACTTGCAGCTTGCGATTCGTGGAGATGAAGAGCTTGACACTCTCATCAAAGGAACTATAGCTGGTGGTGGAGTTATCCCTCACATCCACAAGTCTCTCATCAACAAATCCGCCAAGGAATAGAGATCTTTGCGTTGCTTTGCTTTTCTGTTTCTAAGTATTTCGAGAGTCGAATGATTGATAAGACGCTAGAGAGCTCTTTGTGTTAAACATATGTAGTCGATTTATCTATTGTTAAACATATGTACTCGATGATTATCCAAAAACCATTTCTGACTAACTTACTGGTTTGTTCGTATCAAAAGCATTTTCATTGGTAAGGATTTGTATTTTCTCTGAACATAAATCATATATACATGATACATAAGAAAAATCACATGTTTGTGAAACTTGGGCTGGTAATATTCACTTGGCCTAGTTTATTGCCAAAGCTCCAAACTTGTGCAGATAATATGATCCCAAACTAAGGCTCGTCGTAGAAAATCTGGTTGACGTTTTGGTCCTATAAGATTATACTGATGCCTGATTTACTTCGATGAATGAATCACGAAAAATCGTATTCTTGTGCAGAGCTGCTGATATCTTGCAGGTGTTGGTTCATCAAACTCTTTCTTTGAAATGGTTTATCTTTTGTGGTGTTAGGAGTTTGGTAGTTTAGGTATCAGTCCGCAAATGAAGGAACCGAGAGCGGAGACAAGTGTTTTAGGACACTCCTCGTGTGGCAAGTGGCCGCATCTAGATATCTCTACTAGTCTCTGTGTGCACACACATATATTAGACTTCGATTCAAATAGCGGAATCTAAGTTATGGAAGTCTTGTTGAGATGATGTGAAACTTACAGAATTGGTGAGTTTTGAAGCCAGAATTTGTGAAGATTTCAACGGAACAAGAGCATCCTCAACTCCAGCAACAACTAAAACCGGAAGATCGCCTATGGATTTTAACAGAGCTGATGCATTTTGAGGTGAAAGGATCATCTCATATGATAACTTGCTTATCTCATTGAGTGCTTCATCCCAAGCTTCTAAACATAGAGGAGCCTGAAATGTATTTAAATACACAAGAAAGGCATTAAGTAAAGGTAACTTGCTTAATCTCAAATGGCATTACGTATTGTTATAAACTGAATCTAGGTATTACCTTGTAGAGCATTATGACATCAGTTGTTAGCTTGGTGGTGTCACACCATGCACGCCGGTTCACCAATTGGGTTATTTCGGTTCGCAACAAAGGACGAACCAAATGCTTCTTCCTGAGTGAAGTATGAAGAAGTATCCTAGCAAAGGCAGGTACTACTTCTCTTGATAAGCTAACGTTTATCAAAACCACCCCTTTGATGATCTGTAAAGCAACAAGGGTGTTATTAGCAGCAAGTAACACGCTAAGCCATAAGCTTCTAAAGGAACTGATTCTTACGTTGCATTTTAAGGTAGATGCTTGTATTCTTTCCGCAGCCTTGAGAGCAAGCAAACCACCATCGTCGTGGCCAACGAGTACAACCGAAGAAAATCCCATCTCGGAACAAAAACAAAGTAGTAGATCAACCTGTGAATTGAATGAAGATGTCAAAAAAGAGATAAAAAGCTTTCACAAACTGTTACAGAATATTTCAACTGTTACTTATTTGAAGAAAGCTACCTGGCTTTCAAGGTTGTAAGGGTTAGCTAGGTTTCTCTCCTCCCAGTCTTTCCTAATAAGCCTAGAGGTTAATCCCCAACCAGGACGGTCATATGCAACGACTCTGCAACCAAGCTGAACAGACAAGTCTCCCATTACATGTCTCCATGAGAAGACTCCTCCTCCAAATCCATGGACTAGAACTATACCAACATTCTCATTTCTCTCCAAATTATCCATAGGATTCATAGAATCCACTTGATTCATATCATCTTTACTGAACAAGCTAGTTGATGTAGTTTGGTAACTGGCTAAAAGTGGATCATATAACGATGATCTATCAGGCTGAATAGTGTAGCTTCGATGGAAATGACTGCTTTGAGTGTGGCAGATTAAGTTTGACATCTGCTTGTCTAGTAGACTCAGCCTTCTCACATTCATATCTGCTGCAGAACCGCTTACATTAGACGGTGAGGTACACTGCTTGTAATGGACAGTTAAGCCTTGGATCTTGATGAATAAACTGTCTGCGTTTGCAAGAAGTCTTGGTTGTAGCTCTTCTCTATCCAAAAATGTTGCCCTGAAAGAGTATTGTCTGAATTCACCTGCATAGGTTAAGATTTTGCTGTTTGCTCTAGTGAGAGATTGACGGTGAGCCTTCTTGTAACCGGAGAAACCAGATTTACATGAGAGAACCTGAAACACCATTAGAAAAGAGTGAGCTCTAAACCACAAATATCTCAAGCTAAATAAGTGAAAACAAAGAGAGCAATGTTTTATACAGCTTCTTGGTCAATTTTGTGGTACATGAGCTTCCTTCGAGCTCCACAGCTCGTTCGATAAGCTACCACAACATGAGCTAAACCGAAAACCGCAGATGATAGTAGCAAAACCGGTATTTCCCATGAGATCTTGAGGTAATAGACCTTAGCTTCAAGATGAGAATTCACAGTGAAAACACAAGCTTTAACCAAAAGAAGAAGAATCCCTCCAATGGAAGATAACATCACAGCTTCAAGATAAAGACCATAAGCTAATCTTGTGTCTTCACAAAACCAATAGAGACCTGTTTCATCATCATCATCAATGAATCAAATCCAACATCAAAACTAAAACGTTTAGTGAGAATGAGACCGTACGTACAGATAATGGCGAGAGATCTAAGGAAGGAGATGAGTGGTACATCAAGGAGAGAGCTCTTGAAACTATAAAGACGAAAATGTTCTGTAGTGGACTGGCACGTGAGGCACGTGATGCTTGAGACGATAAGACAAGGAACTAACACATCAGCCACCGTGATTAGAACCGGCAACGACGAAGCTAAAAGTGACACCATCATTGCTGCTACAAAGAACATCGTCCGTACACATCTCCGTGCTTTCTCCGCCACAATCCACGACTTCCACGCCGCCATTATCTCAACCAAATCTAACGGTGGCTACAATAACTTTGAGCAAACAATGATTCTCTTGTCTTGCTACTCAGTTGTGGCGGATTCTCGAAAATTCTTCTGACGGTTTATTGACGGCTGAGACGGAGAAGTGCCGAGCATTCTCCGGTTATGGCAAGGTCGGAAAAAGGAAATCGGAATTTGCAAGCCTGTCTTTGCTTTTTTAAAAACGGACCATTTTTTCAAATTCAGACAAAACGTTAAAGCTTTTAGGGAAATATGTATTAACAGGTAACAGTTGGTTTATTATGGAAAAGAATGCGACTTTTGAAAGATATTGGTAGACAAATATTTGGTACATATAAAAAATAATATATATATATATATATATTATATTTTTGACACCAACATAAAATGTAGAATGAGTTGTAAGATAAAGTAATAAATGAGTGGGAAATATTAAAATGATTAATGGACCAAAAGACAGCAAAGACAAGAAATGATAAGTGTGTTGGAGGAAGATTAGCACATAGAAACATGTGAATGTTAGGTTCACTCTAATATTCTTCCAGCCAATTTTCATCTGTCTTTGTTCCCCTCAGGAGGCCACCTTACCTTCTTCTTTTTTTTCTTTAAAGTTCTCTTTTTAATTCGTTTTCAGTTTATAATTTGGAAACAAATCATATGTCCTAATTTTTCAAATACTAGACTGTTATTTCCTTTCCTTTTTCTCTATAAATACATCAATTTGGTATTTACTATATAAAAACACAAGAAACACTAGAATTTGCTGTACCATAAAAAAATAGACTAGAAAATATGGTCTGGTCTGGACTGTGGCATAAGCCACATAAGCCAAGGATTAGAATCCAAAATTTTTTTGAGTTATAAAGATTTAGCTTTTTCTTTCTTTTTTTTAAAGTTATGATTTTTTTAGTTACTAAACAAAGTAAAAAATGTTGATCGTCTTTCCATGGCTTTGCATTAAACATATTTACTAAATAGTTTTTAGTTTTTAGTTTTGTTTAGTTTGTGACTGAGACTTATTTATCTATGACTCTATCTTTTGGTTTTTGATGTTTTATGTTTTTATGTCGTTGATTTAGAGTAAAACCTTGTTTTTCGTTTAAAATTGAAAAATATTGATATTATGTAGGAAAAAATTATATATATTAGGGACTTCGTATTGTTGGACCAACCCTGAATATGGCTGTGTTTATATAATTGAAATGCAATAATGAAGGAGCCATCTGGCAGAACAAATCAACTTCATAATTACGGGATCTTTATATTAATAAAAAGTAAACGTAAAATCTTATTTTAAAACTATACGAACGTCTCAAATTATTCATATTGTTCAATTTTTTTTTATAATTTATTTAATGTAGTAAATATATCTACTTGCAGATGTTAAAAAACTGCTCTTGTTAAAAAATATAGTAGAACAATAAGTCCAATGATTAATAATTGTGTTCCCGTGCATGTTACTGCAGAAACATAGGAATAAAATGGTCCACTGATTTATATACGTTTCAAATAACGCATGTCAATAAAATAGGATGTATATATTATTAACTTTATGGTTATCATCCCTCCTTATTGTCTTTTACATATCCTACTCGTATCTAATTAATTTATCTTTCTATCAATCATCGTCATTTGTTTTCGTTTTGCTTCCTCAGCAGCTTCTGATATATTAGTTCAATTATTGCTGCAATATTAATAGAAACTATATATTAGTAATTTAGTATAGGGAATATGCATTTGGTCATAATTATGAATATATTCGTTTTCGCTGTGGAAAGACGTATTTATATGAATGTGCTAATATTTTTAGTAAAATAAAAAGGCCCAATGGGTTTTAAACATGCCCACTAACCAATTATATTTGCCCCAGATTGGTATGGAAAATAGATTGAGGTGGAGGAGATTAAACCGGACAATCGGTTCGGTATAATCCATGGGGTAGGTATGCAAACGAGCGAACCGAACTGGGGTAGGTGAAGAAGTGACTTATCCAATATGAACCGGATTGGGTCGGGCCAGACCTCACACCAACCTTTCGCACCAACTCCCATCGGGTTGGTGAAGTGACAAAACTATAATCTTTTTTATTCGTGTATAAATTATTTTTTTGACAAATATAAATTTTTGTAGTATATTTTATTATATTTTCTAGTAAAAACAAAGAAAGAATTAATGTAAATACTAAAACAAGATGCTAAATATATCTTCTAGTATATTCGATCCTATTTTCAGTAACATTTTTACTAAAACAAGTAAAAAAAAACTAATCAAAATTTTGACAAAAAAAGAAATTAATTGTACATCTTTTCATCTAATAAGACCAAAATCAAAACACTTGGATTTTGTTTTGGCTGTCTAAACAACAAATTTTCCGAACAACAATCAACATACTCTATAACCTATAGACATGTAATTTCCTTTACTGTTATAATTTACTACTAAATTGATACCTGGATTACTAAAGTAACTTCTAAAAATACATAAACTACCTTTTGTTTAGTTAATTGCATATATTATTTAATAGCCGTATATATATATATATTGTCAACATTAATAGCCGTTTATATAAACGTATGAACTCTTTTTATTTGCTCTCTTGCGCTGCTCACTTCATCAAAAACTCCACCATCCAAATTCACTGACAAAAAACAACCCAACCAAAACGATGCCGTCGGAGGCAGAAACCTCAGCCAATTCAGTGCCTAATATCTGCGGAAAAACATGCCGGAAGAAGAGTATTACACTTCGCAAGGAGTGCGTAACAGCAAATCCTACTTCGAAACAACCAACGACAAGCTCTTCACAATCAAAGGGACTGTGTATATGTCTCACGGCTACGGATCCGATACAAGCTGGATGTTTCAGAAGATTTGTATGAGCTTCTCCACTTGGGGCTACGCTGTTTTCGCCGCCGATCTTCTTGGTCACGGCCGTTCCGATGGAATCCGCTGTTACATTGTGTTCGTTACTTTGTTCCCTTATTTTTAGAATTCTTGAAAATTTTCAAGAAATCTTTTGATTAATTGCAAAATTTAAATTGTAAATATAAATTTTAGGATTTACGCTGATAAAATTTTCAAGAAATGGTCCAAAATTTTAATTCAATAAAAGTAAAAGTTTAGGATTTATGAGAAAGAATTAGGCAAAATAAAGAAGAGATTACTTGAAATTGAAATTTAATTGCAAATTAATGTGTAATGGACAAGTGTTATTCAGACATTTATATTTGGTTTTGGTGATTAAAAACCTTTTAGGAATTGGATTTTTTTTTTTGTTTTTTTTTTTGTTCAGGTGATATAGAGAAAGTTGCAGCAACATCATTGTCTTTCTTCAAGCATGTTCGTTGTAGTGATCCTTATAAGAATCTCCCAGCTTTTCTCTTTGGTGAGTCAATGGGAGGTCTTGTCACACTTCTCATGTACTTTTTATCCGAACCTGATACTTGGACTGGTTTGATCTTTTCGGCTCCTCTCTTTATTATCCCTGAGAATATGAAACCAAGCAAGGCTCATCTTTTCGCTTACGGTCTTCTCTTTGGCTTGGCTGATACTTGGGCCGCAATGCCTGATAATAAACTGGTTGGGAAGGCTATCAAAGACCCGGAAAAGCTCAAGATCATTGCTTCTAACCCGCAAAGGTACTAACTAAACCTTCTTGGAAGCAAACACTTATGATGTTATTAGCTTGGTGATATAATCATTCTTTTATCAACTAGTCAAAGCTTGAGACTTTTTACCATCGTGGGGGTTGAGCTAATGATTGAATCTAGGGAAGCTGAAAACGTAGGCACGTAGGAGAACACGAGTTCGATTCCCATTAGGAGAAATTATTTTCTAAGATCTGATACCGGCTCTGGGAAATCTCGGCCAAGAACTTCTAGATTAAGAAAAAAAAAAAGCTTGAGACAGTTACATTTTACCACCAAGCATTAATGTTTTGACAAAAATTTTGGTCAATTGGAAGCGTTAAAAGTGTAGATACACAGGGAAGCCTAGAGTGGGAACAATGAGAGTTACTGAGGAAAACTCAATACGTGCAGGAGAATTTTGAGAGAGTAACTATACAGGTTTTGACGGTGCACGGGACAGCGGATGGAGTAACATGTCTTACATTGTCGACGCTACTATACGAAAAGGCATCGAGCGCTGATAAAACATTGAAGATCTATGAAGAGATGTATCATTCGCTGATTCAAGGAGAGCCTAGTGAGAATGCTGAGATTGTTTTGAGGGATATGAGAGAGTGGATTGATGAAAGGGTCAAGAGGTATGGATCTAATTAAAACTTACATTTGTGAAGAGAAATGTATACCGGATCCATGTCGTTGGGTTGGATTATTTTGTTGTCTGTTGTAATCCAAAGAACATTACTTATGTGATGTAATAACTTATTATATATCATGGATTACAGAAATCTTATTTATCATTTCTGAATCTTGGATTAACCTTTGATGCAGCGTAAGATCAGGTTAAATTCTTATCATTTAATATTTTCATTAGAATCCTCCTTAAAAATTTTAAGAGAGAGATAAAGCTTGTAATCAGAACTTGTATCTTCTTCGTCGGAGTTAGTGGATTCCGGGAACGATTCCGGCGTGAGTAGGCTGCTATCACTTTGATAGTGGAAGCTGAACACGTAAAAGTTTTGTGTGTTCTTTCGTTCTGCAATTTCGTTTTCTGTTCCGTTAGCGAAATCTGAGTTCAATGCTTGAGTGTTTGTGAGATCTTGAGAGTATTGAATCACATATTGTTAGATTCATTGTCTTGTTTTATAACAATAACAATGTTAATGTACTAATGTTCATGGAAACAAAATAAAGGTTGAATGCTATTTGTTAATTTTGGGCTTGTGGTTATGGTTGTAACACAAGCGACAGGCTCATCGTATTATAATTGAAACGAAACCATATAATACAATGATGTTTTAATTTTCTTTTGTCTGTTTTTATGCACACGTACATTAATTGTCCTAAGAGAATATTATGGATACGTTCATATTCGCTCGTTTGTAATGCCCTTTGTAAAGTTTTGTATGTATTCTAATTATCTTTTTATGAAATTAAAACAAGATTTTTTCTTCACATACTCTTATCTCTATCTTCTTCTCAGCCTCTCAATCCTCTCCAACGGTAGGATTAATGAATTCTGTCCCGAACCAGCCGTATGGCCCATCTCATATCTTTTACACAGGTATAATATCTCAATGTTTTCGTGTCATTTAATTGCCAAAAAAAAAATTTTTAATTGCCAAAACTTGAGTTTTCTTTGATCCTTTATAAAGTTTGTGGCTTTCATATTTTATGAACATCCATTTTGTATATAACTCAAAGTTAAAGATTTCTGGAACAATTCAACTACTTGTATAAATCTAGTAGTTTCGTTAAGTTGGATCAAGACTTAATCAGTTTTGCATGATTCCCTAAACTAAAAAAATCATATAAAGCCTTGTGCATTTCATATAATATTACGAACGATAAATTATATAGTATCTTTCCAAATGAAAGATACAAGGAACAAAAATTTTAAACCAAAAAAAAAGACTAGTTGTATTATCCAATGTTAAAATTTTGCTGGGGTGATAATCGAGCATTTAGATAAGGATTTAGTGTGTAACCTATTAATCGAAAATTAATTGGAATTTTTTCCACATTATTGTTTTTTATATTTGTTTAATTAATGTAGACACTAACTATATATTTTCCATTATTAGTACTTTTAGTATGTATATATATATATATATATATATCGAAGAGCTAAACAAAAACATTGTACATTTTGTTGGCAGCAAATTTTTTACCGGTTTAGTGAAATTACGACGTCATGATGGTTTTAATCACATACCTCGTTGAAGTAACTTATGAAAAGGCTTCGAGAGCTGATAAAGCACATAAGCTCTACGAAGGAATGTATTATTCACTGATTCAAAGAGAGTTCTCCATTCACCGTCAGCGTTGAGCGATACAAGAGATTGGATCGATGAAATGGTTAAGAGGTGATCAAACTAAATCTGCTTGAAACCTATATTTGTGTTACAAGAATAAGAAGAAAAATGTATATTAATATTATGATCCATGACTTTGTTTTGTTGTTTGTGTTGATCCAAGAACATGAGGTTTTTGATTTAATATCTTACACATCATGGATAACAGAAATCTTGTTTTATCATTTCCAAATCTTGGATCAACCCTTTATAAGATTAACATGCCAATGTGGCAATGATTATGGAAACAAAACAAAAGTACAATCCTTTTGTTAATTTTGATTAGTGGTTTTGGTTCCGATGTGTAGTAACAGTAACAAAGCGACAAGGTCATCGTATTTAAATTACAATACAATGTTATGTGGTCCTTAATATTTTCTAAGACAATTAACTTACGTGTGGATAAAAACAGAGACCAAATACAGACAAAATACATAACTTTTTCCTTGTATGTTAATTGTCCTAAAAAATATCAAGGACACGTCCATGTTTCCACGTTTCTACGTTTTCCCTTTGTAAAATTACGTTTGTCTTCTAAATATTATGTTTTTTCTTTTTGGAATTAAAAGAAAATATTTTGTCTTCCTCTTTAATCTCTCTGTCTTCTTCTCAGCCTCGCAATCCTCACCAAGTAGGATTAATGGATTATATCCAGCCATATGACTCTTCTCATATCTTTTACACTTGTAAAATATCTCAATGTTTTCGTGTCTTTTAATTGACAAGACTCTTGAGTTTTCATATAAAGTTTGTGTCTTTCATATGAATATCCAATTTGGTTTATCACTTGTTACATTTTGAAATCGTAATTTCGTTATCTTTTTACCATTCATAAAAAACTATGTTTTCAAAAAGTAATAACGCTATATGTGACGCATGCATATGTTCAAAATATAACTAAATCATTAATCTAAAGAACAAAAAAGCTGTTTTAACATTTTGTAATTAATCAGCAGAAATTTGTCTACCTCAAATCTTTCCATTATTCTATCATTCTTTGCTATTCCTTACATAATTCCCTAAACTTAAATCATATAAAGTTTGTGACTTTAATAGATAATAATTAATGAATAGTTCTTTTTTTTTGGAAGTGGCTTTATCAAGTGGTTCTGGGTCCATTTCTTTGTCTTTTCCACCGGAGTTCGATTCGAGTAGATCACGTTTCTCTCCGAAATAGAGATTTGGTTATGGATCAAACCTTTTTTTTGTTACCGCAGATCATAGAGAATATTGGAATTAACGGTAGCTTCTTCTAGCTATAGAGCCTGAAAACCCTGAAATTATCCTGAAAAATCTTAATAGTTCTCTAGATTTATAAAATCTGTCTTAACTTATTGTTTTTATAGGAAATGACAAGAATTTTGTTCTTTCCTTTGGAATTTTACAGTGGAGTCATGATGAGACGATGACGTTTCAACGTAAGACTTTTCAAGAACAGATCAAACCTAACTTGCTTACACACTCTATAAAACTAACCCACCTTTTTTTTTTACCCACTTTAGTTACACACACTGCAACTTCTACCGTGAACAACCAAAGACATGGAGAAAACATCTTCGCCGGAATCTGCCACCATCTCCGTCAAATCTCCGTCAACCATCGCTGGAGAAATGGAGTGTTCTTGGTTTAACGATGGTTGCATTTTCGACATAGATTATTTCGTTAAAACCATCGCTGGAATCAAATCTAAAGGTGTTCGTCCTGATCTCATCGGATCCATCATCGCTCATTACGCTTCCACGTGGCTCCCTGACCTCTCCGACGTTGTCCTAAATCCCGATGACCCGCAACCGCAGCCACAACCACAACCGCAGCAATCAGAGAGCTTCTCCGTAACTGCGTTTGTGATGAAGAAACGTTTCCTCGTCGAAACTCTAATCGGAATCATCCCACCGGAGAAAGATTCCGTTCCTTGTAATTTCCTCCTCCGTCTCCTCAGAACGGCGAACATGGTTGGGGCAGATTCAAACTACAAAGCAGAGCTAGAAGCGAGGATTTCATGGCAGCTTGATCAAGCTTCCCTCAAGGAGCTAATGATACCTTCGTTTAGTCACACGTGCGGGACATTGCTTGATGTTGAGCTCGTGACTCGTTTGGTTAAAAAGTTTTCCGGATTAGACAACGAAGGATTTAAATCCGGTGCTTCCCTCGTTAAAGTGGCGAAGCTCATCGACTCTTACTTATCAGAAGCTGCCGTAGACAGCGAGTTAAGCCTCCCGGAGTTTATTTCCCTCGCTGAAGCTCTTCCCAACCATGCTCGTGTAACAGAAGATGGCTTATACCGTGCAATTGATACTTATCTCAAGGTAAATTTTTAAGTTAAGTTTCATGAGATTCTGACTCAAAACTAATTCACAATAAATACAGTGGCCTATGTCACTATATTTTCTTAGGTTCCCTCTTACTTGGGAAGTGGGATTCCTAATCGTGAAAAAGTTGAAAATTTTAAGCATAATTGTTGATGTTTTTTTTTTTTTTGATTTTCTTGATGGGCTTGATTCAAATTGATTTGGGTTTTGATTGTTAAGGCACATCCCAAATTGACCAAGCAAGAAAGGAAGAGACTTTGTGGACTAATAGATAGCAAGAAGCTATCAATGGAGGCATCTCTTCATGCTGCACAGAACGATCGTTTACCGGTTAGAACTATTCTTCAAGTTTTGTACACTGAGCAAACAAAGCCGAGTCATCGCAGCCACAGGAACATTGATTGGAGTGGCTCATCTTGCATTGGTTCTAAGAGCAGCCCAAACCCTTCTGGTTCACTCTACTCTGACTCAGGTTCTGTACGGTGTATGTCCAAACGTGAGATGAATGTTCAGCAGACAGAGATTAGGAGATTGAGAGAGGATATGGCGAAGCTAAAGAGCGAGTGTGCAGCGATGCAAACACAGTTAGAGAAGTTGATTGAGAAGAAAGGTAATAATGGTGGGAGTAAAGGGTTATTTAGGTGGAAGAGATTGGGAATTAGGAGCGGTTTAAGCGTTAGCGTTGTGGAAAAGACGAATGGTGAAGATTTTGGTGATAACGGAGAAGGTGAAGAATTTGAATATGTGACTCAAACGCCTGGTATTATGAAGACAAAACCTGTAAAAGGAAGAACATCTTCTAGATGGAGAAAATCTATGTCTTAACAAGAAAAACTGAGTCTTATTGTCTTTCCTTAGTTTATGTTCTTGTTGTGCACTTGTGCAGGTACTTAAGACATATGGGTCAAGGTTCTTAACGGTTTTATCAATCTTCTTAGCTTTTTTTTCACCTAATTTCTTAATTTCGAAATACTACTTAGTCTAGAAGAGATTTTTCAGATAAAACCTTTATAAAAAAAAAATGGTTTGTTCTGTTTTCTTATAACAAAAAAAACCATAAAAGTAGAGTTTAAGTTCAAGAAAAAAATAACAATAATCAATGTATAAATCAGACAACGATTACAACTGCAAACAGTCAATCAGCTTTACAATAAAGTTTATCAAACTCTTTAAGACAATGTAGCAAATAAGGGAAGATTATATTGTAACTCATGGCGTAGATAAATTACAACCCACCCCTAGTAAAAATAGAATGCCTAAGATCCCAAAATCATATGATGATGAGGATCTTAGAACCAAACTAGCTTTGTTATAAGCTTACATAAGTTTCACATCCACTATATAGTCTATAAAGGTGTAAACTTTACGATTCCTAAACCTTTGATCAATTCCTTGGATTTCAACTCTTACAATTGTGTTTTTCTGGGGATCATAGAAAAAAACATAGAAAGGTTCGTTTGAAGAGTTGGGAGACAAACAAATTCACTTGTACTAGTTATTCCAGCAAAATAAACATCAGTTTTCTGAATTACGGTTTGCCACACAGAAGGAATTTGGTAAATCTTCATCGACCATAAATGTTTATCATGATCCACTAGAACCCACAACTTAAGAAATCCAATGCTTGCATCAGTAGTTTCATCATAAGCAATCCCTCTTTTAGACTGAAGTGCACCTAACTTACCCATATAGTTTATCAAAGTACTTTTCTGACCTAACACAAAAGCAAACTATCGTAGAAACCTCTTCATTTATATTGGTCGCAGCTAGATAATACAAAACACCATTGATGCATATCCCATAATTATATTAAAGATAATAAGGTAAGAAACACTCGATCTTTCTCCATAAAATTTCTCCTGTCTCTAACGTTAGAACATGATGCTTCTCGTATAGATTGCATGTTCCGACAGTTAGACAGCTCACACCCAATACCTTGAATTTTTTATCAATAGGATCATACCCAAAATAGCATTTCTCGTCAACCCTTACTAATTCCAATATGGGTAAGGTTCCAGACTCTCCCGTACTTGGATTACAAATCACGGGAACACTATACCTCCATCCCAGATCAATCCATTTACAAATTCCAGAAGAGACATGTTGAGAGAAATACATATGATGATATGCCACAGCTACAAGAGATGTGTTCTCATCCGGGTTTTGAGGTTGAGTTGATGTGAAGAAGAACAAGCTCTCATCTTCAAAGAAAGGTCATGTTCGTTTGACAGTTGCTGGCAAAAATTTTGATCGCAGCGATTGGTTGCAGCGACCAGCGACTGAGATTTTTGATCGCTGAGATATTTAGCGACTGATTTTAAATGTAGCGAATAAAATTACATAATTACTGAACTACCCTATTTGCAAGAAATTACACAAAACCCCCTAATTTCTCAAAGAAGAAAATTGCAGAAATTTCATCGCTTCTTCCTTCTTCTCTTCTTGTTTTCTCACTCTCACTTCCTCCAAAACAGTCAAAAAGTTTTGCGGGTCAAGTTTTGATTCGAACTTTTAATCTGTGGAGAAGACAAATACTATTGTGGGGTTTTCCTCAAGTTTCTGAAAACAAAGGTATTTGTATCGTCCCTTTTGAATCATGTTTGAACAAATAGATAAAATATCGTTCGATAATGAATCATGTGCTAGCTCATATGTTCATTGAGATACATGGGTCTTTCAGGGTTTTGCATAATTCATTACTGTTGCAACTAGTTTTAGGTTAGTTTGCGATCATAGGCCTTGGTTCAAGGATCTAGTGTTTGAGAGTAGACTCATTAGATGGTGTTTCATAAAGGATGCTGATACATTAAGAATATTATTACTTGCATGTAACTTGGGGAATAAAAAAGGCATATTTACTTGATAATTTTATTTTTTGAATAACCGGAAGTTTCAGAGAGTATGTGGACTTCTAATCTTCTTGGGGCAGGGTCCAGACCATGTTAAATTAATTTTCCTTCGGTTTACTTGATAATTTGAGTTGCATCAATTTACATATTTGGTCAATCTACGATACATAAGAGATAAGACAACTATAAGCCACACGTTTAGTTTTTGGTGACCTGTTTTCAATCTTAGTTAGCTCTTTTATGATTCTGGTTTTCATGTATTTTTACAAAAGCTGTTCAAAGTCTTGGTTTTTATGTGTTTACTTTTGTTAGTAACCAGCATCTTAGTGTGTATCTTAGTGTGCAGCACATATCTCTTGAGTGTAAAGCTTACGTGTTTAAGTATAAAGTTAAAGTCACTTTGAGAATGGTTTGTTTTTGTCTTAGAATTATGTTATGCCTTAATGGTTCTTGCTCTGATTGTTTGGTTATTTAATTCATTTTTTTCAAAACTTTTCAGGTTTAAATCACATTTACCCAAGAAAACGAATAACGATGATGTAAGTGACATTTTTTTGCTGAATATATGAACGATTGTGTGAACTTTTAGGCTAATTTTTTGAATGAATTTAGAATTGGACGGATGGGGAATGCCGTTATTTTCTTCAACTTTTTATGGATGAGAGAAAAAGGAAACAAAACGAAGATAGAACTGCAAAAGAGTTCATCATAAAAAAATTTGATGAGAGATTTGGGAAGAGATATATTTGGGACAAGTTTAAGAACAAATATGATGTCTGTAGGAGAACATACACAAAATGGAAGAACATAATTCAAAATAGGACCGGAAAATGATGACCATTAAGAGTAGGAACACAAAAAAGAGCAGGAAGTTCAGGATTAAAAAGAAAGCGCAAAGAAGTTGATATGGTTTCAGAAACTTGTGCTTCACAAAATGTTATTCTTACACGTAAGAATGAGCTAGCCCAACAAATGATGGAGCGTAATGAGAGTTGCAGTGTAGTGCGTGTAGTAAACATGCTTAATGAGTTGTCTGGAGTGAGATTGTGGACACCTTTTCATAGTGCAACAATTGATCACCTTCTAGCTAATGAAGCAAACCAATAAGGTTTAATAGCATTTTCTACTTCCAAGGATAAGATTAAATATTTAGGATAAAATTCAAAGGTTTTGACTTATTGTGAGAGGAATAAAGTTTTTTTTCCACATCCGCCAAATAGAAAATATTATTTGGTTAACTTTGGATATCCCACAAAGACATGATATCTTGGTCCGCATCGGTTTGATACCATCTTGGTCAATTTGTTAGGAGAGGACCACCAACAAACACGCGAGAATTGTTTAACATAAAACATTAGATCTACAATCACTGATTGAGAGGACATTTAGAATATGGAGAGCAAAATATAGAATTTTGGATCGTAAGCATCCAAAATATAGAATTTTGGATCGTAAGCATCCAAAATATAGAATTTTGGATCGTAAGCATCCAAAATATGGTTTGACTAAGTGGATAAAGATTGTAACAACAGCAATGACAATACATAACTTCATATGTGATTATGACTTTGAACATCGACAAATAACAGAAGAATATCATGTTCATGGTGATGAGGAAGTAGACGAAGATGATGATGGTAGTAGTTATGAACAAACCGGTGATAGAGCCATCCAAGCCTTGCGTGACACCATCACGAGTGAAATTAGTAGAGGACGTCGAGTACCTTACTAAAAAGTGTTATTGTGAGATTTTTATATCTTTATGAAACTTTCTTATAATTAATTATTTTAACTGATATTATGATTGCATATTTTATTTAGTTCTATTAATCTTTTTTCTCTTTTTAAAACTTTTTCATGGAATTAATGTTCTACGATTTATGGATTATTTTATAATTTTTCTGTCTAGTTAGTACTAATATTTCTAAATATGTAAAATACATTCAATTTTTTTATTTAATTTGTTTGCTGTTAACATTTATATAATTTGCATTGTTATAAAAAAATCATAGAAATTACATAAACTTAAAATTTTGAATCGCATTGATAGGCGAACAAACAGAACAGCAACCAATCGCTGCGATCGGTCGCTGAGTTAAAAAAACGAATAGAACAAACAACTAGTCGCAATGATAGGCAAATGAACAAAACAGCAACCAGTCGAAGCAATTCAAAAACGATACAATATTTGTTGCTGGTCGCTGTTGTTGGTTGCCAGCGACTGATGAACGAACATGCCCCACTTAAAAGTTGAAACATATATATTTCTTGATAAGAAACTGTAACTAAAAGCATGAATACATTTGGAGCTAGCAATTCATTTGATATAAGCCACCAAATCATAACTAGAACTATGCTCTTGACTCTTGATTGTTTGCGTTTGAGATTACTTTTTCTGTTAAAATAATGTGTTTATTTTTTAAAAGAAAAAGAAAGCGTCTTAGTGATAAAGAAAAAGTCCGTTATAATTTCAAAAGACATATCTACATGTATGATGTATCGGTGACAAATTCTAGGACTGCATCTTTATTAAACCAGAGATATATCGGAAAGTATAAAGTATACTAATTAGTAATTACTAAAACCTAATAAATTAGGTAACTAGGTCCCTCGCCTAAGCTCTCCCTAACCATGCTCTTACCAAGCCTGACCCTAACCTAAAGGCCAACAAGCAGTTGCTTTAGGCAGCAGGATGATATTAATATTTTTAGAGGCATCAAATTATATAAAATATCTTGTGGTATAGTGGTTAGGGGTTGGGTTTGAACAATATCATTGTATTTCTATTTGGGTTTTACAAATGGGCTAATTTTTTTTATTTTTTTTAGGCATGATTTATTATTGAGTCGGCTCTTCTCCTACAACACAATATGAACTTATCTCAAGGTAAAATGTTAAGTTTTCATGTGAATATATTACTCAATGTCCTCTCTGACTTGGGACGTGGGATTCCTAAGAGTAAAAAAGTCGAAAACTTGAAGCCTAAATTGTCGTGGGTTTGGTTCTTCAGTCCTTGTTTCTGAATCTAAACACATATAAATTTTGTATGCTCATAAATTCATATCCAGGGCAGCCCAATCATACATGTGCAAATATTAATAATGGACATATTTTGGAGTTTGTACAGATATTTCCAAAATTTTGGACCTTTCAAATGTAAAGAAAAATGTTGAAAGTTAATGGACCTTGTGTTTTGCGTTAGTAGCATTCCTTCAAAACCGCCCCTGGTCATATATGTGGCTTGTGTGCCGAGCTTTTCGATGGTTTTATCAATCTTATCTTGCTTCTCTAGGGAATAAAGAATGCACCAAAACTGCGTTCTTCGCGTAAATTTCATATTTTCCAAAATTACAAGTCCAATAGATTTTTCAGACATTTTCTCTGGTTTCTCTTTCAGTAATAGTTTTAGGCTTTCACTTTCAGCCTCTCCTGTTAATCATAAACCTGCATTAGCTATAATATAGTGAGTCTATGGGCCTAATATTTGGGCCTTAACAGTATAGGCCCATTCATTTGGTTTGACTTTTTTTGTTAATTATAAATAGCGTTTGCTCTAATATAATGGTATTAATAATGGGTCTATGAGTCTAGTATTAGTAGCAGTATAGGCCCAACTATTTATCATTTCGTTAGACGTTTTTCTGTTACGTGAAACCAAACGTTAAATGCAAATAGAAAGAGATAATTATTTCGATTGTTTGTATTTAGACTTTAGAGCCTCTCACACCCATTTCTTTGTTTTTCACTCAAAACTAGAATAATTCAATTTCGAAGTTAATTTTTTTTTCAATCCAACTCAATTGCTACCAAAATGAATATCTCTATTTTCACTCTATCTCTCTCTACATTTATATTTCATATATTCTATTTTATAAGAAGTTTTAGTAAGTACGGAGTTCAAAAAACTACATTAAATAATTTTTATTTTCTATTTTTTTATTTTAAAACACAAATGAATATTTAATTTAAATAATCCAACCAATAATGAATAGTACTCTACAATATTAATAATCACAAAAGTTAAATATAATTAATTGTTTACATATAAACTTGTAAAACATCTAATAAAATGTAACAAAAATACCTAAAATCTTTTATAAAATGGAACAGACGGAATATAATATAAATGTATTTTCACTCTAAATTAAAAGTAGAGAACTTAGAAAATAATTTTTAAAATTTTTGAATTAAAAATAAAGTTGAAGAAGACTTTACTCCAAAGTAGATAAAAATAGAATTAGTTTGGAGATGATCTTAGTATTTACATTTGCGTTTAGTATATACTTTTACCAAATGAATTCGTAACTTATGCGATTTTAAGCAAACATTCTTTGTTAACTATACGTACGAATGAAATTGGAGAATTATGACGTAGTATTAGTTTAGCTTATGGTTGGGAATCAACAAATAGTAGAAAGAATCAAGTCAAGGTCAATGGTATCGCACTTAAAACATATCCCGTCTAACACGCCTCCTGCATAGTCAAGTCAACCACTCACTCCATTGAACCTAACAAGATAACAATCATTTAATATTGGACAGAAATTACTATATATCTCCTCCAAAAATTCACTAACCGCTAATTAAACATTCATATATAATTAATATCTAGTGAATAATAAGTCGTGAGTTTTTTTTTTATATATATATTACATAAATATAAAATTTATAAATATGATGTTACCTACTTTTCCATTTCTTAGAACTTTTTTAAAAAATGATTCTAAATATATATAGTCAGCGTATCAGGTATGAACTGTTAAATTGAACATTTTAATGAAAATAATGCTTTTAATATTCCATTATACATGGATTAAACAAAATTTTTATTACATCATTATTCTAAAACATATTAGAGATTCACCAAAATATAAACTACGATAATTAAATATATTAAAAACTTTTCTCAGTTCACTGTGCTGCTTAATGCTTATGACATTATTATTAATTTCGAGTGTAATCGTCTCTCTCCACACTCATGATCTATGTCATCGTCACCAGTGATTTAAGTCTTTCACCAAATCGAATCTCGCAGAGAAACTCATAAACCGATCAATCCTAATTCCCAACTTCTGTTTCTCCTTCTCTTTTGTACCCTCAATCAAAGTTTCCACCTTTGTCCTAAAATCAATTGTCGCGACTCGCAAGTTCCTGTCTTTCTGTCTCCACAACAAAGCTCTCTCTGCCTCTGGTGGTTACTGTCATTATGAAAACGGTAATAAATCTCCTTCTTTTGATCTCTCTCGCATTTGGGTTATTCACTTCTCTCGTAATTGCTTTGTCATCGGCTATAGAGTCCACAACTGTTTATGAATCTTCATCGGAATCATTTGGTGAGATCAGAGACGAATCAGCCCCAAAAATTAGTTACGATCGAATCGATGAAGTTAAGAAAAAATGCAAATCTATGTTATCTTCAGCTTCTGAGTTAAAGCTAGATGAAATCTCAAGAACTCCTAGAAAATCAAAAAAGAAACTTGGTTTTAAATACGGAGATTGGGATCAAGATTCTGGTGATTCTCCGATTCTACCATTTGATTCAACGAACACAATGAAAAACTCGTCGATGAAGCCTATGAATCTTGTTTCTTTCTCAGTCACAGATCTAGATCTTCCACATCGAACCAAGAAATACATTGGCGTCAATGGTGTTTTGCTACTAGCGATCACAATGTTCAACGAATTACCAAGTTTAAGATCTTATGGGATCCGTGAGTTCGAGTTATGGCCGAGTCATACTCAGCTTAAGATCTCGTTTCAAGGAATTTATGTTGAGAATGATGATGAAGAGAGAGTTTTATGTATGCTTGGTGAAACAATGTTACCTTCTCGTGATGAATCTGAATCTTCTTCTGAGCCATGGAAATGGGTTAAGGAACATGACACACCTCCTCTGTTACAAGATGATCAGATTATGCTTCTTCTTCGGTATCCGAAAAGCTTCACATTGACGAAAAGGGTGATTCAAGGAGAGCTTACAAGTCTAAACCAGAAGCCTAGTCTTAAGTTTTTTGACAAGATTCATCTGTTTTCTCAGCTTGGGAAATCAGTGCAATACGATTTCGTCTCTAAGGATTTGGTATCAAAGGCTTGTGATCCATATCCTTATAAAAACGATAGCTTTATGAGTTCTGGAAGTAGTATCAATGTCTACAAAGGGAAAGGCTTCTGTGATCTTCTTCAAAGAGTTACTTATCGCACGCCTCTCACGGTTGTACCTAACTGGAAATGTAGCGGTACTGATGATTACTGCAGCAAATTAGGTCCGTTTGCGTCTGATGGAGATATTAAATCAACGGATGGTAGCTTTAAAGATGTCAAGTTGTATATGCAAAATGTACATTGCGAGGAAACCGCAGTTCGGTCTGAAACCGATGCTATTACAAAAGTCTCAGCGGTTTTTCGTGCGGTTCACCCGCATGAGAATCTTTACATTTCAGGGCTGAGATCAGGGATAGATAATATGACAGTTACAGCTGAAGGGATTTGGAAGCCATCGAGCGGGCAGTTATGTATGGTTGGATGCAGACGAGGCCATGTCGATGGCTGCAACGCTCGTGTGTGCTTGTATATTCCAACTACTTTTTCGATAAAGCAGCGGAGTATACTCGTTGGAACTTTCTCCTGCCTAAATACCGAAAAGAATTTGACTCCGTCTTTCTTCCCTTTATCCTTTGAGAAGCTTGTGGAGCCTATGGATATGCAGAACTACTTTCAGTCTTCGGTTTCACACCCGTTTTATAGTTACTCAAAGTTAGCTGAAGCTGGTGCCATTCTTGAGAAGAACCAAGCTTTCTCTTTTGGAACCATAATCAAGAAGTCGGTAATGCATTTTCCGAAGTTAGAAGATTCTGAGGATTACCTTTCGAGCGTTTCTCTTCTAGCAGAGGATTTGACATTCCATACCCCTGCTTTTACTGATAAGCGGGCCTCAGGTACTAATTTCGGCATGGATGTTCTCTCGCTCGGTCCTTTATTCGGAGTTTTCTGGCGTACTTCGAACTTTTCCATTGCGGAACAGACAACTACTACTCCTTACCGCACAAAGGCTGAATACACTGTAAAACAGGTTCTTCTGAACGTATCAGCTCAAATCACACTTACAGGGGAAAATTTTGGTAACTTCTCTGTTCTTTACTTGGAAGGTCTTTACGATGAGCCTGTTGGAAAAATGTATTTTGTCGGATGCAGAGACGTGAGAGCTTCCTGGAAAATCTTGTTTGACAGTGATGATCTTGAAGCTGGCCTAGATTGTTTGATAGACGTTGTGGTTTCGTATCCACCCATCAAATCACGGTGGTTGGCTGATCCAACGGCTAAGGTTTCAATATCCAGCAGAAGACCGGAAGATGATCCTCTCTATTTCAAACCAGTTAAGCTCAAAACAACTCCTATCTTTTACCGAAGGCAACGTGAAGATATTCTTTCTCGTGCTGGCGTTGAAGGGATCCTAAGGGTTCTCACGCTTACATTCTCTATCGGTTGCATCACGAGCCAGCTTTTTTACGTCAGTAGCAATACCGACTTGCTTCCTTTCGTTTCGCTTGTAATGTTAGGAGTTCAAGCTCTTGGTTATAGCTTACCGTTAATCACTGGAGCTGAAGCTCTCTTTAAAGGAAAAGCAGCTTCAGCAACAACATACGGAACACCTTCATATGATCTACAGAGAAGTCAATGGTTCAATGTGATTGATTACACTGTGAAGCTCCTTGTGATGGTTTGCTTTCTACTAACTCTAAGGCTTTGTCAGAAAGTGTGGAAGTCCCGTGCCAGATGGCTCACTCGAACACCTCAAGAACCGCATAAAGTTCCAAGTGATCGTCGTGTGTTTCTCATTGCCTTGATCTTACACGCACTAGGATACATACTCGCTCTGATTCTACATCCTGCAAGAACAGAGAGATTAGTTGTTTACACAACTGCTGCTTCAAGTTGGTGGCAAACCGAAACCGAGGAGTATATTGGTTTGGTTCAAGATTTCTTCTTGCTCCCTCAGGTTATTGCTAATGTTATGTGGCAGATTGATTCACAGCAGCCACTAAGGAAGCTATATTACTTCGGGATCACGCTTGTTAGGCTTTTCCCGCATGTCTATGACTACATTATTGGAGCTGTTCCTGATCCTTATTTCATTGGGGAAGAACACGAGTTTGTTAATCCGAACTTCGATTTCTTCTCCAAGTTTGGGGATGTAGCAATACCCGTTACCGCGATTCTACTTGCAGTTGTTGTGTTTGTTCAGCAGAGATGGGACTATGATAAGCTTTCTCAAGCTTTAACCTTTGGACGGTTTAGGATTCTCCCTTCTCGTTCTGTTAAGTATGAGAGAGTAATGTCTGAATCAGAAATGGTTTCAGGAGTCCGTGTCAATGGAAATCACAGTGATGAAGAATGATATTTTCTAGATTTTGTGTATTAGTTGATGTCTGATTACAAACCAAGAATTGGATCATGTCATTGTTGTGACCTATCATGTAAGTATATATGTTTTCCTGAGTAAGATTTTCTCTTTTAAGATTATTACATT
This sequence comes from Cardamine chenopodiifolia, assembly GCA_963922655.1. Classification (NCBI taxonomy): domain Eukaryota; kingdom Viridiplantae; phylum Streptophyta; class Magnoliopsida; order Brassicales; family Brassicaceae; genus Cardamine; species Cardamine chenopodiifolia. The sequence goes on from OZ000483.1 coordinate 18,046,177, forward strand.
TCATATTTATGAAGCTTAAGATAATGGATTCATACATCATAGAAATGGTTCAAGTACCGCAATAGGCTTTGATAGGACACTCTGATTTGTAACCTGTGTCGGTTCGGTAAAATCGAAGTAGACCAATATGATCAAATGGCTTATACTTGAGAGGATGTTGATGATCAATAAGCTCTTCTGGTACTTGGAGAGTTCCATTATTGAATGAAAACATTCCAAGAGAGTATCGGTCTGTCTCACCGCTCACTAGAACTTGGTGTCGCGGAGACCAAACCCTATCATTGCTCCATGCCTAAAGGTACATATAGTTCAAGTTATGTTTTTTTTTTGGTCATATTCAAGTTATGTTTGTTTGAATTATACAATTGTAATTTAGTATTATAAGTTTACTTTACCATCAATGCATCGCCTGCTACGATCATGAAGAGTGACGGTGATGATAGATTGATATTGATTTGCTCTCCTTCTCTGGTTTCCATTTCAAGTCCATTGACTTGATTCTGGTGAAGTATTGTTGTGAAGCTCTTGTCTGTATGTGTGATGAATCCTAAATTACGGCTTTTGTTATTCGGTGCGCGATTCTTGAGTACACGGAGAAGGTAAGTGGTTGATTCGATGTATGAATCATAGTATTTCTCGACGTTATAGCTTTGGAAAACCATCCGAGTCACCACTTGATCAAGCTTGGCTGCAAACTCAGCATACTTGTGCACACATTCACTAACACAAACCAAGCAAAGTTGAAGGTTTAAATATCAAAAACAATATATAGTTTGAGTATTGTAAAATGGATCGGACGATTCCGATCCTCATCTATATACATACCTAAAATGTTCGTTTCCTTGCGGCCACATCAAACTGGTGAAGCTTCTAGTTCCTTCTAACGAAGTGGCATTATCAATGCCAAGACTTTCATGTAGAGGAAGAGCTGGAATCTGACCAACGTAGCCATTTAAAGGCTTATCGTATTTGTTCTTCATTTTGGTCTGTGTTGGAAGATCAAACAAGTCGACCAAAGAACCAAAGACTTGATCAAGAAGATCTAAAGGAGTCTTGTCTTGGAGATCTATGATGAAACATCCATATTCTTCAAGTGCTTGTCTGATGTTCTTGCTTGTTGATTCCCAATATTTTGTGCCTGGTTTCAAATCTTCTCTTGAGAAATCTAAAGTGGGAATTTTAGAAGACATTTTATTTGTTAATTTTTTTTCAAGATTTTTGTGGGTTTTTGGCGGATCATATCTTATGTGTATATATATAATCTCAGACTATTGTGGATGGAATATTCTCCGAGATCAAAATGGATTTGAGTGTTCATTAGAATACAAATGCTGAAGGGATCTTACTTCTGAGGTTTCAAATATTCGTTTTAGAATGAAAACAAAATATTTCTATAGTAATATTAGGTCACCAAATCTATCGACCACACTATATAGTAATGTAAATAGTCATCGGAATCTTTGGACCACATTATAAACTATGATATCTCATCGGGGATTACTGTTCGATTTCGATTTGGGTTTTCCAACTAAATCTATATAATAGTAGAATCTCTATAAATTAATATACGATAAATTAATATACGATAAATTAATAATTTTATAAATTAATATTTTTTATGGTTTCAAATTTGATCAGTATAATAATTAACAAAATTCGATAAATTAACTTTTTTTTTTTGAAAATCCTATGTAATATAGTCCCATCAATAGTATAAATTAATAAAAATATAAAACATATAAATAAGATATTTTAGTAAAGTATGACTATAATGTTGTTTGTTTATTCATAAATTTGTTTTTTTGTTGGAGTTTATTTCTAAAAAAAATTATTGTATAAAAAATAGTTGGTACTATCTTCTCAAATTATATCCAAAGATTATAAAAAAAATTATATGTGATAATTGTTTCTAATGTCTAATTACGACTAAAAATACCATAGTATTGTTTTCAACTTCTTACTTTAAATAAGATTTTTTTAGAATTAGACAAATCTCTCTATAAATTAATAATTATAATCTATCAATAAATTAATACCCTTTATAAATTAATAAAATATTTAGATCTCAACATTATTAACTTATAGAGGTTCTACTGTAGTAGGGATCGATTTGATACGATTTTGATTCTGAATTAATGATATATCGATGTATTAGTTTATAGAGGTTTGTAATTATAATATTATCTTCTCAAATTATATCCAAAGATTATAAGAAATTTTATATGCGATAACTTTTTTTCTAATGTCTAATTACAACTAAAAATATCATAGTATTGTCTTTAACTTCTTAGTTTAAATAAGATTTTTTAGTATTAGAAAAATCTCTCTATAAATTAGTGCCCTCTATAAATTAATAAAATATTTAACTCCCAACATTATTAATTTACAGAGGTTATATTGTAGTAGGGATCAGTTTGATACGATTTTGATTCTGAATTAATGATATATCAATGTATTAGTTTATAGAGGTTTGTAATTGTAATATTCATTTCAGTTTGAATATAAATTTTTGGGTTCATTTTATTTAGATTAAACATCCTTATAAATATATATAATACTACTGGTTTGTCCGCGTTACACGCGGGAGTATTATTCATGTATAATTAATTATTATTTTTTGTTTGTACTTTTTATTTTTTTTTATTCATCTTCTATTGTTTTGTTGTTTAGTAAGTTCTTTTAATTATTCTATTGTTGGTTTTTTGTGATTAATGAATTAGTTGTAATTAATATTATGATTGTTTAGGTGGCTAGTATATATATGATTAATGATTTTCTTTTGAGTTATCTTTTATTTATTTTTGCTTTGTTGTTCCCACTATTTTTTTGGGGCAAAGTTCTCATGATTTCTTTTAGTTCATTTATTTGTTAGTTTTATCATTTTTGTGGTTGATGCCTTTGTTGTAATTAATATTATGATTGTTTGTAGTTTTTAATTGGTTTATTCATATATGATTAAGTATTGTTTTTTTCTTTATTTTTATTTTTTAGTTTTTGTTTTATCTTTTTTTTACTTTGTTATTTCAGGAATCCTTTTAATTTAGTCATTTATAAGTGTTTTCTTTAGTTTATCTTTTATTTTATTTTTCATTTATTGTTTCTATGATTTATTTTAGTTTATTTTTTGTTGGTTTATCATTTTTGTGTTTGATGATTTAGTTATAATTAATATTACGATTGTTTATGAGTGTTTGCTTAGATCACTTATTCATATATATATGATTAAGTGTTTTTTTTTGTTTTTCCTTTTAAGTTTTTTTTATATTTTATATTTTGTTGTTCCAATGAATTATTTTATTTTATTATTTTGTTATTTTTATAATTTTTATGTTTGATGAATTATTTGTAAATAATATTATGATTATTTTTGAGTGTTTAAAGATTCATCTATGTTAATAAAAAAAATTTTGTTTTTTCCGTGTTGTTCTAATATTTTTTAATTTATTTATTTGTTAGTTTTTTTATTTTTGTGTGTTGATAAATTAGTTGTAATTAATATTTGCTTTTTAAATTTTTTGTGTATTTTTAAATTAGTTTTAATTATTTGTTAGTGTTTACTAGGCTAGTGAGGTGGAGGTTGATGTGGTGGAAGAAGAAAAAATATATATATTGTGTTTTTGTGTGTTGATAAATTAGTTGTAATTATATATTTTTTGTTTTTTTATATTTTTATGTATTATTAAATAAATTATAATTATAATTTATTTTAGTGTTTAGGTGGCTAGTGAGATAGAAATTGATGTGATGGAAAGAAATGTGAGAAAAGTCTAATGCAATACTGATGTCGAACAACAAATTATAAACTCATTACTGATGTCAAACAAGAAATATAAACTCATTAATATATGTAAATAATGCTCTATAAATAACAAGTGGTGCTGACAAACACAAGAAAGATCAAATTAGAAATAAAGCATTCACAATGGGGTCGATCTTGAAAACTACTAAAGTTCCGATTCTTGATCTCACGAGCCAACAAAACTTGAAACTAAACACTTCCACGTGGCGTTCCATTTCCAGAGAAGCATGTGAAGCCTTGGAGGAATACGGCTGTTTCGTGGCTCTGTACGATGGAGTAACACAGAAACTAGACGATTCCGTCTTCGCTGCAGCAGAGGAACTGTTCGATCTACCAACGGAGACAAAGAAGAAGAACGTAAACGAGAAACCGTACCATGGCTACGTTGGTCAAATGCCTGTGATCCCTCTTCATGAAGGCCTTGGAATTGACTATGTTACCAACAAAGAAGATGCTCAGAGATTCTCTCGTCTCATGTGGCCTCAAGGAAACGATCCATTTTGGTATGTCTTGGCCTCGATTGATTAGTAATCCGGTTTACGGTTTAGTTTTGATCTGATTTTTCTGTTTTTCATTTTAGTAATTTGCTATGATGAAATTTTGGTTTGGTAAAATAAAAAAGAATGTTTTATATTTTTATATTAAGTTACTAAGATTAAATCTAATTTTAAATATATATATATATATATAATATAATTAGAATATAAATTCTTATAAATGATATTTTGGTTCATTTTTTTATTAATTCGGTTTTGGTTAAAATTTAGGTTTCAATATTTTGGATTATAAATTAATTTCGCTTCGGCTTAAGCATTTTGGTACGTTTTGTTACGATTTTTCTGGTAATAATTTTGATTTTTGAAGCAAAACCATTCTTATTGCTTGATTTTAACTTTGCAGCGAAACCGTGCACGCTTTCTCAAACGCCGTTGCGGAATTGGACCAACTAGTGGTGAGCATGATATTCGAGAACTACGGTGTTGAGAAACTCTACGAAACGCACGTTAGATCAAAGACTTACCTACTCAAATTCCTCAAGTACTTGGCTCCTCCAAAGTCAACCTCAATGCCAGCTTTTCCTCAGCATACAGACAAGACCTTCTTATCGATACTTCACCAAAATGATGTGAATGGTTTAGAGGTGAAATCTAAGGACGGCCAGTGGATTTACCTTCAATTCCCACCCAAGTCATACGTCGTCATGGCGGGTGACATCGCTATGGTAATTCAAACGAAATCTAATCTAGGTTCTGATTGTTTGCTTGCATATACTGTTACCTTTAGAGTGTATTTTTTCCCAAATGAACCTATAACCTTACAGATTCTAAGTAAGATTTATTTATTAATTGTAAATAAAACAATACGTAATAAATGGTTTAAGATAGAAAACCCATATGTGAATTTTAGATTCTTTTATGATATAAAGTTTTCCGTGGATATTTGTATGGTTAGGGTTGGAGCAATGACAGGATACGTTCTTGTGAACATAGAGTGACAATGGAAGGAGACAAGACAAGGTACACTTTAGGTCTTTTCTCGTTTCTCACGGGGATGGTTTCGGTTCCTGAGGATCTTGTGGACGATGAGCACCCTCTTATGTATAAGCCATTCGATAACGTCGCTCTCATAAACTTCTATGTAACCAAAGAAGGCCGTGAAGCTAACTCGACTCTCAAAGCATATTGCGGTACTGAAAAAGCATCTATTTGGTCAAAAGATTGATCAAGTTGACAATACTTTATTGATCTGAATGTTATCTTAATTACTAGTTTTTTGCTTGCAATTCTATAAAATAAGATTTTAAAGTCTCAATGTTATTAATAACAGAAAGAAAAGAAGTTATCACCTTAATTTTTAGTAATATAAGCCATTCTTTTCAAGTGCTTGTTTAACGTTCTTGCATATTGATTCCCAATAGTGTCTGCCCGGCTTCAAAGATGAGGATTTTCGGAGACATCTTTGTCTGCTTTTGCGAGATTTTTATGGATCTTAACGTTTTTTTATACGATTAAAATGGACCATATCTTATTTACAGAAACGGCCCTAAACATTTAGGATCCCAAGTATACAATTTTTTTTTATCTATAACCTCGGATTATTGTAGACAAGTTATTCTTTGAGACAAAAATGGATTCTGGATGTTCACTAGAGTGATCTTTGGATTCAGTGATCCGTCTAGAGTGAAAACAAGAAATATTTAGTACTATTATTAGTCACAATTATTGGTCATAGTAACACTCATATTTTTTGAAGATTAATTTCTATAAATATTTCTTTTGACCACAAAAAACAAATTCTATAAATATTTCAAGTTGAAATACCCCCAAAGAGACCAAGGAAATAACCATAATGGAATCAATCTTCAATTCGGAGGTTTCAGTTCTTGATCTCACGACCTGAAACCAAACACGCCCACGTGGCGATCCATTTCCAAAGAAGTCTGTGATGCCTTAAGCGGAATACGGCTGTTTCAAGGCGGTGCACGACGGAGTAACGCAGCTGAAAGCCTTAGCTGCGGCTGAGGAACAGTTTGGTCCATCGATGGACACCAAGAAGAAGAATGTGAACGAGTGGCTACAGTAGCTAGCCATAATACATATCAATATAGTTGCATTAGAAAAAAATATAAAATTTTCGATAAACGTAACTACCTGGTATTCATCGGGAGTTGTTCTGCCATCGCAGTACTTCTTGCCTCATCAGTTAATTGGCATCTACTATTATTTTTAGAAGGTGACATGATACCTAATTAACAAACACACATAATACATTTGTTATTCCAATCATCATTGATCCCATTTTCTTACACGTACCTCTTGGCTCTTGTTTATAATACATTATAATAGGCATACTCTCTCTCTCTCTTTCTGTCTTTTAGAATTATAATACCTATGTCTATAATCATAATCAAAGAAAAGAGACTAGGACTCCAATCTATGTACGTAATTTATAAAACTTGAGTCACAATTTGAATCTTGTTCGGTCAGTTTCATGGATTTCCAACTCAGAATTGATTAATAATGAATTGATTAACTCATATCACTTATATACGATTCGGTGTCCCTTCTCAACTTCCAATATGGGATATTCTTAGTCGCCTTTGTCTTTTTTTTTACCTGTGATCCTAGATTTGACTTTTCTTGTATCACTACATATGTTCATTCTTGTTGTTTTTTTTTTTTTTTTTGCTTTAGTATAATCCCTCAATTAAAAAAACAGCCAGCAACTCCCGGTAAGAATTGTGTAGGTTAAGTCTCAGATTATGGTCGTCGAGGAAGTTCGTGCAACTACTATAACTAGGACTGTTTGATCATGGTTGTGGTACATTCGCATATGATCCTCAATTTTAAATTTATATATTTTAAAGAAATTTTAAAATCATATACATAAATATTGGCTTTTTGTGCAATATTGAATTTATTTTTTATTTTAATATTTGCACGGAATGGTAAATACACAGCAACGTGGGGCAACATGCACTTAATAAATGCCCAAACTCTGCCAACGATCCTCGCTCCTAAGGCATACGAGGGAGGAGGTAGTGGTCAATGGACTGGTTATAACTTCGGATTTATACGTGGTGGTGGTTTTTCTCTTTTGTGGTATTTCATAATTAATTAATGTTTTTTTACATTATCAAGGTCGAGAATATGTGATCCACAACTTAATGTCTACAACGCAAGATAATGCGACTATCTGAAAACGAATTTCGATAAGAAATACCGCAGAAATGGACCTTCAACTACTTGATTAAAAGTACCTATATAATGACGATTAATTATGCAAGTTTTTTCTTTGGGCAGTACATATAATGACGATTATTGTTAAAAGAATGGAAAACGAATAAAAATACAAAGTTGGCCCTCATAAATAACGCAGTGCAAACCCATTTGACCGAGTAATTAAATACTAAGACATGTCAAGATAAAACCACACAAACTAAATCTTCAATAGCTTAACTCCTCTCTCTTCTCTTTACTATATAGATGCTTGAAATGTACTCAAAGTGATCATCATTCACTATGGCGATGGCTGTGTATATAGTATCTTCTATCATTTTGTTTCTTCTTTCAATCATATTTTCACATTGCGTAGATGTAAAAGCCTTTGCTGCCCAAATGGAACACCGCAAACTGAGTGAGTGTTACCTATAACTAGTTCTTAATTGGTTTAACTCATTTACTGTCTTATTTTATCTACTAGTTCAACGTATAGCTTAGAGACAAATTAACGTTGAAATTACTAAAAAGCTTAACGCTCTGCATGTCATATGTAACGTGTAGGTGAAGAAAAAATGACAATAGCCATAAGGAGGAACTTGGAAGGAAATGGGCTCGAAGGCTTTAAAATTGCAACTTCAAGGAGCAGATCGGGGAAAACTCATAGTTATGGTCCACCACCTCCAAACTGCATGGCCAACTCCGCTAACGGTTGTGTAGGTAAAATATTAGGTAATGGTTTGTTGCAGCTTGTCAGCTACCATAAATAGCTAGTAGGGTTGGCCCAAATATTTGCCAGACCTAAAGCAAAATAAAGAAAATCTGGCCCTACTACTTTGTTTTTTTAGTTATTTTGTTTGTTTTAATGATTTAAAATATATATTTCTTTATAATATACATTATGAGAAAAATACTTAACTAAAATGATTTTTAATTCTAACATACCAATATAACCAATCATACATATAATTTAATATTTGTTTTTAGTTTTTTTCAATAATTATGTTTTAGTTAGTATTGTAAAATTAATGAACAAATTTCTAGTGGTCACTTTGTCATTAATTACTTTTTATAGTAAAATTTTATTATATTTATATTTTATGAACGTCAAAAAAACTAATGAACTTGTATAAATATATATTAAGTAAATAAATAAATAGCGTATAATTTTAATCTATTATAATACCCTATTTATATAATGGTCATTTTGTTTTAGTCTATATGATTTTGCAGATTCTTTTATAAAAATGCATTTGACATATAATATGTTTAAAAACAACAAATTTTCGTAACTAAATGACAAACAATCATATACATTGTTATTAGAATATATATGCACTTTTCAATGCTAAATTTAAAGATTCGAAAATGCTTCTTAATAACTAAAATTGTTACAAAATAACGTCTAAAATTCTATGATTAATATATTGGTATATAATACAGTTTCTTCACTAAAATGAAACAAGATTAATATGTGAAAAAATGATAATATATTAAAATTTGTTGAGCCACTAAAGTCCTAAAGCTGGTCTTAATAACTAGGACCGTCTAATTGGTGCTCTAATGCTACATTCGCATATGATTCCTAGTTTTAGATATAACTTTTCAAAGAAAATTTAATATGTATATGTAATCTGGGCTTTATTTTTTATGAAATGTTAAATTTCTTTTAAATCTTTTTTTGTTTCGTTTTTTAAACCAGTATTTTGACTATTCTGTTGTTTTGTTTTAATGATTTAATTTAAAATTTGCACAGTAAGGGTAAAGAATCCTCCGCCATGTAACCACGGCCGAGGTAGGCGTTCTCCCCCAAGCCCTTCCAATAAAATTCGTCACTAAGGCACACGCGGGACTGGTCACTGAACTTTGGATGCATACCTTGTACGTTGTGATGGCAATCTATTTTCGTGGGTTTTTATTCCTAATTAAGCAGGTGTTTATCATTAAACGAAATAAGTAACTTTTGTAAACTAGATCCTTTTTGTAATTCTGTCATATCCCTTGCATGTAACTCTTCATCATATCTCTTGTAATCTTTGTTGATTTTCTTTTTTTTCTTGTGACATCGTAATTTTTCTTGATTTAGTATTTAGTCCATTAAGTTACCATCGTCTTAGCGGAAGCTGTTTGGATAACAATAATCAGGCTTAAGGTGGTGCAATGGGTTTGCAGCAAAACTCAAACTCAAACTCAAACACTCATATGCAACCAGGTTGCTTTAGATAGTCTAGAATCATATCATCCAAATTCTTGCACCTATTTCCATCAGAGGACACCACCTAACAACACAGATCATAACAAAACAGAAATTTAATTCAAACAAAAATCATAAGACCGCATATAAATCATTTTGTCAATGTCATCAAAATAAAACAAAGGCCACATCAGAACTGGTAGTGATGTTTTTGTCTACACTTGCCCCTAGAACAGTTGACTTCAGGATCATCATAATATTCATTCTCCCAATGAAAAAATACTTTTTTTTCTATGCTAGCTTATTTTTCAGCTTTTGAGAGAAATTTGACTTCTTGTGCAACGAATCATCAGAAGCTAGATATTCCATGAGGCTGATCAAGATATATATATATATATATATAGATATGTATGGCATTTAACATTTCAGTTCAATAAGCTATCTTCTTTCTTGTCTCACAGTAAAAATGGGTTCTGAAACTCCTCTTCTTCCTCTTCGTCTTCCGGTCATCGATTTCTCAAACCAAAAGTTGAAACCTGGAGAACCCGAATGGGACTTAATCAGAGCTGATGTCAAGAAAGCTCTACAAGACCATGGCTGTTTCGAGGCTTCTTTCAATAAAATCCCTATCGAACTACGAAAATCGATATTCGATGCCTTAGAAGAGCTTTTCAACTTACCCTTACAAACCAAACTGAGAAACGTATCCAAGAAACCTTTCCATGGATACGTTGGTCAATACCCAATGGTGCCACTATACGAAAGCATGGGCATTGATGATTCTGATGTTGCAGTTAAAGTCAACGCCTTTACCGAAAAGCAATGGCCTCAAGGCAACAACAGTTTCAGGTCAGTAAACTTACTCTCCTATATTTCGATTAGTTTGACATATATTGATCAGACTTACTCTTACTACCAGCACAACGATCCGGTCGTTTTCAAAGAAGTTATCAGAGCTAGACATAACTATAAGAAGTGTGGATAATTATCATTGAGTCAGAGAACCGAACCGGTATATGAACTGAATTGTCGCATCAGTTGTATCTTTAATTTCACAATATATTCTAAGAGACAATTTTCTAAAAAAGAAAAAAAAATTCAAATAATCTTTCCCAATATACTATATAAAGAGAAACAAGATTTATAATTCATTATCCAGAAATCAAAACAAACACAAAAAAATATAGAGTGTGTTTTACGGTTTAAGGTTTTCGGGTGTTCTAGTTTTGAGAGATATTTTTGCGGGTGGATTTTGATTTTTGTTTTTTTCTTAGTCTAGAATTTGGGGTCCGGAATCTCGATTATGTGGCAAATCATCAAATTAGTTTTGTTTTTTCATGAAGTATTTATCCCAAAAACTCATGAGATTGGTGAGAGAGATTTTAAGAAATATTGTAAAACAATAAATCTACAAGTGATATTCTAGTGGATGTTTATGAGATCGGCTTACATGAAACGTATTTTCTAATTTGAAAAGAATTCATTAAATTTTTGTGTGTTCACTAGTTAGTTAAACACATTAACAAGATAAATTAATTAAAATAAAACCTTATAAATGGTATTACAGCATCCAGGACAAATAAAATACGTTATACCAGTAAACCCACAAAGCATAGATGCTTATATGTTTATTAATTCATATATGCTTATATTGTTTTGAGGGTTCGCAGGTTTTTGAGTTTATTAATTCATTGAAACATTATATTTAAAGTTTGATGATAAACGGCAGCCGGGTATGGGCTGTAACGCAACTTTATATTGTTGAAGCGTATACTATAAACATTCAATGGTAGGTCAATTCTTAATTAACATTCAACGTATTTCTGCTTAGCTAATGTGTTTTCAACTTTCAAGTACTGCTTCTTTTCCAAATATGTGCATCATTTTGTTTTATTTTTGGGACTAAAGCTCTTAAAAATTTCAGGCTTATACACCTTAATTTTTCTCCAGAAACTAATAGGTAATTTTATACGTTGATGAACAGTTCGCACATCATGCCGTTTCCAAGCCACTCGAAGCAAGAGATCGCAACTATCTTTGAAGATTAAAAAGGGTCACAGCTTATACCACTGGTCCACTGCCGTTTGGGTGTCTCCATCATTATAGTTGAGAATTTTTATCACATTTTTGGCAATAACTTTTGAATTTAGGAAAATATTGAATTTTAAACTTTGCCCATCCCTTAATTCTCCTATTTCCACTATGAGTATACCTATCTATGACGATATTGTGGACATACACGTGGTTGCTTTCAAAGAAAAATCATCATTCATCAAATATAATAGTTGAACCTAATCAAATAATTAATAACGATGACTATACTATTACAACCCCTTGATTTTACATGTTTTATTGATAATTCTTCGTTTGTTCATTAAATAATCAACTCAATCTTATGTGAACATAGGGAAGATAAGTTGCGCATAGGTCAAAATGAAAATTGAAAATGATTTGGTTACTTTGAAAAATACGGCCATGATATTGTAGCCCTCTCTTTAAAGCTCAACATTTCACAACTATAATTGGTTAAAGTGTGCTAGAACGTAAAAATTTAATCCTCAACTTCCACTTGTGGCCCTTCAGTACTAATTAAACTTCTACGTTCTACCACAACTTAATCATCGATTAATAGATTAGTAATTTGCTACTGTTAGTAAAAATTAACCTTAGAAATGAATTGGGTTTGAAGTTTGAACAAAAACATAAACGGTATTGGGCTTTTCTGGGCCAAGAGAGAGGTACCTTGCATAGCATCCAAACTCCAAGTCATACGGCAAACCGATCGGACGCAAGTTCTTAAAACCGTTGAGAGTTTTGTATTTTTTAAAAGGTCAACTTAAAAAGGAAAAAAATCCGACCTGCCGGAATCGAACCAGCGACCTAAAGATTTGCTGTCACAGACTACAGTCTTCCGCTCTACTAAGGTCGGATGATGAAGTAGCAAGACATTGAATATAGATAATTCTGTTCAATATCAATGCTTTTCTAGAGTTTTGGGTTCGTGATTCATTTCCAAAACTTTACGAAGACTCGTTTCAGCACATTAGAATCTGAAAGCTCATGGCCGAACTAATAGATCAAGTTTGATGTTATTCTTGTGTTAATTACAATAGATAAACATAATCTTCATAACAGCATTTAATAGATTTGATTTTTTGAATTGTTTAAAAATGTATTCACCCCAAAAATTTTTTTTTAAAATGTATTCACACTCTTAAATTGTAATTATGAGATTGGTTCTTGATTGATAGAAATTTGAAGAAAAGACCGAGTGAATCTTTCTAATTTCGTTTCTTGGTCTTCTTTCTTTGACAATATAATCAAATACTTGGCTACCATTAAATCCAAAATATGTATAAAGTCAAAATTGGACCCATCTTTTTTAATTGTTATATTATCTGCATCACATATATATTTTTAAGGATATTAGACTATTTAATATTTTATGGTTATAAATATTTTCAGCATTTCACAACAATTAATGGTTATAGACAAACAAATAATTGTTGACAAAAAAACAAATAATTATTTTTGTGAAGAATCTTATATTTGTACTTGTGGACCTCTTTCCTCATCCGAAGAATCTTCTATTCTTAAAACCAAAACTTCTCGCTCACACTCAAAACATTCAAGAGTTTATAATCGTAGCCGTTCATCATCTAAGTCAAACGTATTCAACAAGTCAAAAAATAAATAATAACCGTTAGATTCTATTAAAACATCGTAACATAACCGTAGCGGAACACAGCTACGTGGGATTCTTCTGGATTCGCACAAATCCGTAATAAGATAGCATCCGTTTAAATTTTTACAACTCGGAGAAACCGAAGCGAGTCCGAGTCTGAGTCATCACCGAGTCAAATCGGTTCTTCTCCGCCATGGCTGCTGCCTCTCTCCACACCTTAATCTCTCCTCGTAGTTTCCTCTCTCTCTCCAAACCATCTCTGAAACCTCACCGGTCCCAAATTTTCGTGAGAAACAAACAGAGAAATTGTGTTTCATGCGCGTTGATCCATGACGAAATCGATGTGATTCCAGTGCAAAGTCGAGATCTAACGGACCACGAGGAAGGTGCGGTGGTCATGATGAGCACTGAAAATGAGAGAGATGGAAACGAATCAGTAGTCGTAGGTTTCGGTGCTGCGACTAGCGAAGTTCAGCTTTCATTGGAAGGATTTGCTTCTTATTCTTCAGTAGCTGATTTAGGAGATGAGAAGAGAAGAGAGAACGAAGAAATGGATAAGATGATTGATCGAAGCATTAATGCCACAATTGTATTAGCTGCTGGTACTTACGCCATTACCAAATTGCTCACCATTGATCATGATTATTGGCATGTAAGTATTCTTAAACTCATAAATTTGATGTTGCTAGAGTACTTAGAGTACTTAGTCTTCGTAATACAAGTTTATGATGATTCAGAGTGTTTCTTGGGGATTATGAGTGATTCTAATGGAGCTTTCTTGAATGTTTTGTTATGAAGATTTGAGCTTTTGTGTGTTTATGGTTTTGAAATTTCAGGGTTGGACACTTTTTGAAATACTTAGATATGCTCCTCAACATAACTGGATTGCTTATGAAGAAGCGTTAAAAACAAATCCAGTTCTAGCCAAAATGGTGATAAGTGGAGTTGTGTATTCTGTAGGAGATTGGATAGCTCAGGTTTTTGTATTATCTCATCTCATAGTTTTACTTAATAGCTATGAAAATTTGAATCATTTGATAAACATTAATGATCTTTGCTCTACAGTGTTATGAAGGCAAACCGTTGTTTGAAATTGATCGAGCAAGAATCTTGAGATCAGGACTTGTGGGTTTCACTCTCCATGGCTCTTTATCTCATTTCTATTACCAATTCTGCGAGGAGCTTTTCCCTTTTCAAGATTGGTGGGTTGTTCCTGTGAAAGTCGCCTTTGATCAAACTGTATGGTCTGCTATATGGAATAGTATTTACTTCACGGTTCTTGGGTTTCTACGTCTTGAATCGCCTCTAAGTATCTTCAAAGAACTAAAAGCTACCTTCTTCCCTATGCTAACAGTAAGAAGCCTTCCTTCCTACTCTTTGCTCTGTAGATTCAAGATTCAGAATTCAAGATTAAACATACTTTGATTTGAATGCAGGCAGGGTGGAAGCTTTGGCCGTTCGCTCATTTGATCACATACGGTTTGGTCCCTGTAGAACAACGACTTCTCTGGGTAGATTGCGTGGAGCTTATTTGGGTCACTATACTTTCGACGTGAGTATATAACTTTCTTTTAGACTCCATTGTTTTAAAATCTTTAACTATCTTTGTACATTTTTGTTTTGGGAAGACAAACAAAATCTAAAAATCTATTTATTTCTTATATGTGGTCTTTTCTTATGTTCTTGATTTCAGATACTCAAACGAGAAATCAGAAGCTAGAATCTCGGAATCTGCCATTGAGACCTCTTTGAGTTCTACTACATCCATTGATCCCTCCAAGGTACTTACTACATCCCCAAAAAAAAAAGCATTCACCTTTTGCGTTCTATTCACAAGAATAGAGATCTAACACAAATTCATGGCTTCGGTTTATAACAGGAATGAGAAAGCAGAAAGCCAAAATGAGTTTTATCGCTATCCTATTGTATATATGCACAGAGTTTAGCCAATAGAGTGGCTAGAGATATGTGATTGTCACAGAGGAGATGAAATATTCAGATTTCAAATGGATGTATCTCTGTGTATAAGAAATAACCAGAATCTGGATACACCACAGAAAATTTGTAATTGATATTACTAGTTTATAAACATAAGATAAGAGTTCTATACTTGATCTGAAGAAAATTACTTTCAGATACATAAGAAACGATGATTTGTTTATATTGGGATTTTGAGGAACGAAGATCGTTGGTGTGGTTTCGTTTTTTACAATGGAAGAATTGGTTAGTCTAGTCTTTAATTTTCTTTTCATTGTTCATGTTTTAACATTTGACCAATCTAATTCAAATATGTAAAATGTTTGTAAAAAAAATGTGGAGACCCCCAGCTAACATGTTGTCCAAATGTAAATAGAATCTGAAACCGTATCAAATTCAATCAAAACTAGGGATTATTGAGATATCACAATACTATGGTTTTAGATGAAAAATTGGAGTTTCAAAATAATGCATATAGGTGGAATTAGTTTAGCAGACCACACAACTATGATATAGTTGGTATGTTCTATGTTCTGCAAATTTTGTGCACTATGCAAGTGGGTTTGAAAACCATGGTTTTATTTGTTTTTCTTTGGCTGGTATTCCACGATATGTGGCTCATATTTAACATCCGGAAAATGATTGTGGATTCTGTTTTTGTCAAGCCAGTCCAAGATAAACTTTACCTTATATTTTTTGACATGTATATTGACATTAACGACCGATTGGAAGTTTTAGGACCACCATTCATTTGTTAATCTTTCTTACCTTTATTTTTTCTAAAGCTTTTGAATAAAATTAAAACGAGACTACATAAAAGTGCACCATACTTTCTTGTGTACTCTTCGGGGTAACATTAGTGACCGCTGACTAGCCTCATAGTCTGAGGTTAGTATATAAAACTGTATATTGAAACAAATAGTACTAAATTGATGCATTAGTCCATTACATAATTTATCTATTCTATACGACTATATAATTGAATGGTTCGATGAGACATTTTACTAGTGGATAGTTGACATAACTTATCCACACTTATACCACTACGTTGCTTCAATCAGATTATCAATAAATAGAGTCGTTACACATATACTTGGGACTAAAAGTACTCTTCATATTACTACTATTCTCATATTAGTAAATTTTTCATATGATTCTCTCAAACTAACATTTTGTCAGATTTGAAAAAACCTTATAAGTATTAACATGTTTTTTTTTTCAGTTTTATTGATTAACCAGTAGACTTATTTATATAAAGTCATCACTTGACTAGCAACTTCTGTATATTGTTGTTAATAGAAAATTTATATATTTCGCATAAAAATATACAAAACCGTTAATTCTTTTAATAACAATATAGAATTATATTTCAAGTCGATCTTGTAATATCTAAGATTTTCTCCCCCAAAGCAAGCTCGTATGTATATGGTATCGCATGTGAGATTAGATTTGTCTTTAAATTATCAGCGATATATCCGATCATATGATCATTTATGTGGTGTTTATATATACAAACATGTTATATAAGTTGTAATATCCAGCCATATGATCATCAAAGTGTATATACTTTATACCAAACTGTAGGATCATCCGATTGGTGTAAAGATACATCATCCTTTCATTCATGTATCTTGATTAACATCTTCGTACTTGGATATGAGGTCATCATGGTAGATTCGATCAAGTTCAAGTTCATCTTCACCTCGGTTAATCAGTATCTATCGAATTTATTATCCGGACATTATCTTTGTAGCCACCATCGATTTTTCAATTGATAAGGTCCACATGAAAACTTATTTTTCAAATCTTATCGAAAGAAAAACATATACCATCACGTCTATTTCTTCTTTTTTTAACAATAAGTAACTAGACGAAAGAAAATGTAGAAAACAAAAGTAAAAGAAGTTGGTCGAATAAGACGTTAAAGGGAGAAGATGAGCGAAGGAAATAAAGAGGGAGAAGAGGTTGAAGAGAATAAGAGCTAGATCCTAGAGAGGCAAATGAGTTTGTCAAGTAAGAAGTATACGGTCAAAAAATAAGAAATCGTTTAAGAAAAGGAATGAAATGGCAAGAAGTAGCCAAAGATCTAATAGAATGTCAGATTTAGTAGAAGAAAACCTAGAAGAATTAATGGTTTTCTTAATTTTACTGATAATAAGCTTATTTATACAAAGTCAATAACTTGATCTATATGATATAGAAAATATATCTATTTAGCAATAAGTAAAGATACAAAGATGTTCATTTTCTAATAACAATATGAAAAAAATATGTTCAAGTCGATCTCGTAATCTCCTAACAAGAGTATCCCACACGGCTCAAGCATGCCCTGTAAGCCCAGCGTGATATAGCCTTCACACATCGTGACACAGTTAGGGAGGAAGAGATGCAAGCGCGCCTCCCTCTGAGATTTGTGCGTTAAAAAGCTTGGCTGAATACAATATTGGCTATAGCATAAAAAGAGTCTTATCCGAGCAATATTATATATATCTAGTTTTCCTATCAATTTCTTATCCAAAAAATCAGCTTGATGTTTATCACATTATCCAGCAAGTTCAACATTTTTCAAAAGCAGCTTGGGTTTCAATATCTTTATAATTAACTATAGATAATAAGATTACTATATATATATATATATATTAATATCTGAATTAAAAACAACCCAAATTTGAGGTAAAACCAAACTTATTTTGTTCCATATTGATTTGGTGGCCAGTCATGAAATGCGAACTATACATTCGATGGTATATATATATAGTTCGGGTTTTTTAAATGACGCACAGTTATATTTAAAAGAAGAAAAAAATTCATAAGCAATATTTTTAATGGTTCATGTAAAGGCTATTGCAATTAATATAAGTAAATCAATACTTAATTTTTTATAACGAATCCAACATGGATTTGCATGGTGTCTTAAATTTTATATCGAAAGTTCAAACATCTATTCATGTTGTTAATAACACTCTAGTGGAGATCTGTGAAAAGCTTGAAGATGTCCATTACATGCATTTCGATTCAAATTTATCAATATTTTTTTCATATGCATGAGACGACATATGTTACAATATTAATTCACTTTTTCAGGAAAGTTAAATAAAAGAACTGACAGTTTTTCAAAATCGTTTATTTCTTCAACCTTATCTAATATTTAAAAGTGTCTGTGATGTCAATTAAATATCTACAAAATCATGTTTTTAAGTGTTAGGATAGATATATATCTATTAATTACTCTAGAACCCTTTTTACCTCCTCTCCAAGTTAGAAGCGTATGTTTCGATATATTATTATGTGAAGAGGTACTAAAATAAGAGAGAATATTCACTAAAATCTATACGTATCAGTGGAGAGGAGGTAAATATTGCTGAAACTAAATAGCGAAAGAAAATCATTACATTGGTTTCTACAACTATTAATATATTTTTATATATGCATCAATCTACAAACATCTAAGAATAATAATGATCACCTATACATTGAGTGAATAATAACATTAAAAAATTATTCAATCTATCGTTGTAATTTCTATATGTTGCCTCAACTCTCCAATCTATTTAATTTGATTCTAAAACCCTACACATTAATAATCAAACCGTAATTAAATCCCCAATGTCCCAAATTACTTCAACCGTATACACATATTTTCAAAATATAATAATCGAAATATTTAAAAAACGAATTTTAATCTTCGTCATTCGAAAAATTTCGAATTTTTCAAGAATACCAATTCAAACTAGGCAATTGGTAAATCCCACCTTGCTGCTGCATTAATGGCGGCGCCACCATAGAAGAGACGATGTTCGAACAATCTCCAACGCCGCCATTAAACCTCTTACTAGACGACGATCCACCAATCACCGGATCTTGATTTTCCTCTTCCCAAAACGGCGTCGGAATATTCCGTTTCATCATCATCATCGGCGCCGGCTTCGATCCAGACGACGATGCAAGATTCTGATTCATCAAGTAGCTTCCACCGCCGCCACCATCATATATAGCCGTTGGATCATTGTTATCAGAGAAAATCGCCGGAAAAATATTCGTTTTGGAGTGTAAACCAGAAACTGACGGTGGAGCATGACGGAAAAGATCATCATCAATCATCATATCATGATGATGATGATCCAGATGATGATGATGATGATGATGTCGAGATGTCGTCTTATTGTTTTTCTTGTAGATTCGACATAACACCCAATCATCAAGCTACAGAGAGTTAAAAAAAAAAAAAAATTAGCCAATAAAAAGAGTAAGATTTAAAATATAATTATTAAAATATATACCCGAAGAGAGTTTTTCTTGTTGCGGAAGTCACATCGATGACTGGGATTATTATCAGTTAATCGATATTCATGCATAATCCAATCTGATTTAACTCCTTTTGGTGGTTTACCACTGTAGAACACTAGAGCTTTTTTAACTCCCACTTTTTTACTTCCACCACCGGTTGAAATCACCGGTTTATCTGTACCGGTCGCTTTCCAATAACCGGAAGTAGCTGCTCTGTTTGGTCTTGCTCCGTTTGGATATTTCCGATCTCTTGGACTGAAAAAATACCATTCTTGTTCTCCAAACGAAGCTTTCGCTGTATAAATTAAACAAAAAAATAATAATCAGGAAAAAAAAGTGATACAGATCCGATTAGATGATCTAGAATTACTTTACCGGGAAGTTCCCATGGATCGAATTTGTAAAGATCAACGTCGGCGATGATCGCGACGGGTAAAGGAACAGAATCAGCTTTGCGTTTGAGATAGTGAACAACGAGTTCTTCGTCGGTTGGGTGAAACCGGAATCCAGGAGGTAGGTTTGGCTGTGGTGCCGGACCACCGGAGGAATCTGTACTCTTCATCGGATGAGAATTGATGATTTTTTTTTTTTAAAGGGAGGAAAATGAGAAATGGTTGAGACAGTTTCAGAGTCGGCGTTGGCATTCTTCCATTTTAAATGGATCGCATAAAACGCCAAAAAAATCAAAGGTTTTTATCCTCTGGAATATTTTGTACATACACCATCATCGTATCCACTCGTACAACGTATACAACAATACGAGTATTAATACCATAAATATCCATAACATTTTATTAGCTACACATCAAATGGTATTTCTATTTATAGTTGTGGACGATCATAAACTATTAATTACAATAGTTTCTTACATTTTAACCTATTGTAGAGATCTAGTACGTTAATAAATGTTTCAAGAAAATTATATTTTTCTAATCTTTTTAACATAGTTGTATAATTATCCTTCTTTTTATTATTAACAAAGGACTAATACTATTTCTTTTTGTTAAAGAATTAAAACAAGTTTACTATTAAATGCCGATGACATCGTATTACTGTATATGTATATATCTATATATATATATATGTGTGTAGGTTTTGACCCAGAAATATAAAGGTGTAGGTAGAGAGATTTCTATCATTGATTTCGAATTAAGATATATGATGATATCATATCTTCGTGAATCATGAGAGAGTACATGCAATCCGCTTTTTATCCTTCTCTATAATTAATGTTATCTATATGTACTTAGTTAGGGTTCAGAGTCTATCTTATATCTTCTACATAATTCAGTTCATAGTAAACATCTATTTTATAAGTTTGTTTAACATTCAAGATGCATTGTTAATCCCATATCATTAGTTATCATTTGTACAAAATTGTGATATTTTCTTAAAATTTATATTTTCAAACCCCGATATTTAGCATGTCTGCAATTAATAATAATACATAATTCCCCATAATTCAGCCGAGTTTAGTGTTGTTTGGTTTGTACTAAAAGGAGATAAAGAGTGGCGACATTTCGACACGTATATAAAGTCTGACTAATCATGTCGAATCTCTATTTAATTACCATACTAACCAAAGTGAATGAGGGTAACTTAGAGATTTCGGAGTTGATAATGACTTCTTCTTCTTTTTTTTTGTTTATTCAGATAATGACTTTCTTAACCATGCATTATCGTCTATGTTCATATATATCAAATAGGCTCGAAGTGTGGCTCGACACGAGAGACCATGACGTAGAAATTGCGATAAAAAACGATAGTGATTGTTTTCACTACATAATCACATGTATTTTTTTCTCGATTGTAAATTATAATAACACAAAGTAAAATCCTTTATGAAAGTGACTACTAATTTGTCTTTTTTAAAAGAAAAATATTTCTTACATGCATTATACATATACTTTATTAGTTTTTCCATCAAACTTATATATGATTTCAACAAACTAATTATTATATATATATGTGCCTGATATAAAAATGGTATACTATAAATTTTCTGTTTTTGAATAAATACATAATAATTTATTTTGAATTTTTTTTATTTGGCAGTAAATAAATTCATCCATTTAAATTAAAAGAAAAAAAATTCTTGTGGGAGAACCAAACCGGACGCTAAAATTTACGTAACTTACATGAAAAGAAAGATAGAGCCTCGTGATCATGCCTCTTCGCAAGACAATATGTACTTGAGTTGTTATATTAAAAACAACTATTATTATGGACAATATATATACTTTAATATAATTTGAAAGTTAGTTAAAATATTCATAATTTTAAATGAATTTCTAAAATTACAAATTTAATAATATA
The DNA here is from genome assembly GCA_963922655.1 of Cardamine chenopodiifolia. Lineage (NCBI taxonomy): Eukaryota > Viridiplantae > Streptophyta > Magnoliopsida > Brassicales > Brassicaceae > Cardamine > Cardamine chenopodiifolia. The sequence continues at coordinate 18,068,154 of OZ000483.1, forward strand.
TGATTTTTAATGAACGTAAACAATTTTTAAAAATATTAAATCAATAACACATAACTTGAATAAAATCTTACTATTTAAGATTGAATAAGATTAAAGTTTTTTTAAAAATTATAATTCTTTTAAAATCACAAAACCAATAACACTCCCTTTTACTGTTATTGGTTGGTTGACTTTAAAACTTTTATTCATAAAAAAACTTTTAATATCTTTAAAATATTAAATGGTAATGTGATATTCTCGAATTAGTTTTTGTCTAGACAAATATTAAAAAGTTAAAACATTAACTAAAAGAAGATAGCAATAAAGTTAATAAAAATTCTTTAAATTTTTCAATCAAGATAATCATCATAATTTTACACTAATCACTGTTGAATAACACCCCCTTAATTTTCACGTTTTGAACAAATACATAATTATTTATTTTGAACTTTTTCTATTTTGGCAGCAAATAAATTCATCCATTTAAGTTAAAAGAGAAAGGATTTTCTTGTGGGAAAACCAAACCAGAGCGTTAAAATTTACGTAAATTACGTGAAAAGAAAGATATAGCCTCGTGTTCGTGCCTCTTTGCAAGACAATATGTACTTGAGTTGTTATAACGTATGCTAAAAACAAATATATTTATATATATTTAAAGATACAAAATCATTAACATTAGACGGGAAAGAAAGGTATCACGTCCGGAACTTAGGTCATAATAATTTAGGAAAAAATCCCAATAAAAAATTCATATGTGGTAAGCACTGTGCTTTAAACCTTCAAATGTTTTTTACTCCCATTTTAAATATTCATAATAAAAAATTTCAAGTTTGAACTCTCATATTTCGGTTCCGTCGACATTACAAAGGACTATCTATGAACCAATTTAAATATCTAACTCCTCTTCTATGGACTTATTTTAAGAATTTCAGCTAAAAAATGTTAGATACTTAAAATGCTTTCAAATGGTTTATAGATAGTCATATGAAATGTTACCGCTAACCGAAATGTTAATTTGAGGATTTAAATTAGAAAAAAAATTACTATGAAAGTTTTAAATAGGAATAAAAAACCTTAAATTTTTAAAGTGTAAGTGTTTGTTATCTTGGAAATTAGAATTTTCTCTAATAATTTATTTGAACTGTGAAATAGAAATTTAGATTTAGTATAAAGTAAAATTTCGCATATCTCTGAAATTACATAATTAACTGTTTCGATCTTTCCATTGCTCCTCGTCTTAAAAATAAAAATAAAAAAATCGTATAGGAGCGAAATCACATAATTGTTTCTATCTTTCCACTATTTTCTGTACTTACCAATGAAAATCTTCGTTTGCACAAATTTCTATATTATGTGGTCACCAATAAATCAAGGTGCATGGTTCCAATTAAGTCTCGGCATCCGGATATTTTTTCGGGTATTTTTAGATTTAAAGATTTGAGATTTATTTGAATATTTATAATTATTGGTTTGAGTTTGGTTCGATTTTATCTGAGTATGAATTTGAATTTGGATATCTAAAATATTAGAAAAATTGGTTAAATTTAAATAAATTTGAATAATTTTTCACAAATATAACTAAAAGTTTTAGGAGATTTTAATTTATTTTAAGTATTTTAGTTGTTTTTATATTAAAATTATTGATATTTTAATTTTATAATTATAATTTTGAAGAATTGAATATAAATATAATTAATATTTTTTAGTACAATTATATTTTAGATATTATAAATATTTATTCAGTTTTTGGTTCGTTTCGGATTCTTTGGTTATTCATATCGTTTCATATTTGAATTCAATTCTTTTTATTCGGCTCAGGTTTGGTTTGCTTCGATTTGGGTCTTTTGTGTATGCCTACTTCCAATAGTATCGCGTTCTTCTGGGTAAGAGTCCAGTCGACACGTGGCAAGCTGTATTCAAGGTGCACACCAGGCAACAAACGGATAATGTGGAAATGGATGGCGGGTTCGGTGTGGGAAAATTCAAAGAAGCTTTTTACGTTTTAGATGTCATGTCACGCTTTTGTTATTGTATTTGTGACCACTTAGATTTTTATAAAAATTATACACAATTATCGTTCATTTAATTAGTTTTCTGCATAATTCAGTTTTGGAACTTTTTCACCTCAATTTTTTTTCCTAACCAGTGGTTTATAAATATACTTTTGTTTATGATTTGATTTACCAATAAAATAAACAATTAACGACTGTCTAAATGATATTATATTTTATTAATTTATTGTCTTATATTTTTTCCAGAATTTTGCGTTCTTTTAGCAAACAAATTTTCTTCTTTTTTTTGGCGTCCAGAAAACAATTTCTCTTTAAGCACAAACAATCAATTCCAATTCTTTATTATATCAATTCAACCAAATTAAGAATAAATAGAGAATTCGAGAGGTCGCATTGGAGTATTAAAACTTAAATTTTATTTACCATTCAGAGGTTTTGATCTGCCGTAGTGCAGATAAATAGTTATGTTTCTAAAACTAGAACGATCGATCAGCAAATGTTGGTCACTTTTGTCCTTCATCAGCTTGCCAGCTTTCAGAATGTGAGACTTAGGAAATTAAATAGAGATAAAGTAATGATGGTGCATTGTGAAATGTGGAGCCCAATGTTGGATTTAAGATTCAAGAATTTGTATAAAAAGAAGTCTTACCAGCTTATATGAGATAAGTCATCAATTTTCCTCATTATCCTTTTATATTATTTGTTGATTATATAAAATAGAAGACAACAACCCCAACATAAATAAATGGAAAATTAATATTTAACTCACTAATTATAGATTACGGTATAGTTACCCATATAAACTAATTTCATGTTTTGATAACTACACAAAATATTAGTTTTGCATAATAACGTTTACACAATATTATAAATCATATATATGCGTAACATCGTAACCATCAATGTTTTACTATTTTTATGTAATGGCCGAAGGCATGCAACGGTGTCCGACGATTTTACATAGTTTACTGTGTTATATATTACGTTTGGGATACTTTGTATATTCATAAAAATTCAATAAAAGAAGTTTGTCTTTACCATATGTATTTTTAATTGTACGGATTAATTATGATAAAAAAAATCATCGTTTAAAATCCTTTTCTGTTTTTGTTCGTTTGTAATTTTTTTTGTCATAAAACAGAAATTTTAAGATCTCAAAGACAAACTGTTGTCTTGTCTCTAGAACTTAAAACCTAAAGTAATCAACATGTACTTTATTATACAGCTAATAATTCTATAATTATAGTCGTAATTAATTTGGTCCTTATATTTTACTTAATCAGATAGATATACCCGACAACAGGATTGGATGCTGCTTACTTTGGTGTAATGAAGAAAATGTGGTTTTGATTTGATCTCGGAGATATGTAAATCCAAATAGGTGGTTGTCTTTTCTAATTGAGTTAATGACATATATATAATTATTTTATATATAATCATTTTCTTAAGTACTTCAAAGTGTTTTTCTTATTAATGGAGAAAATATCATACTGAAATTCAAACTAATTTTCAGGACCTAAAAAAATCCAAGTTTTCTTGTCACTGAAAATGTTTATGGGTGGTCAAGATGCAAGTTGCAAACCTTTTTTAAAAAACACCTTACGAGAATCCATCACAGAAAAACTCCATACCTTAAACAAAAAATACTGTACACTACAACTTAGTTCTTCAAAGTGTTTTTGTAAACATAGTTACAAATATTTAATCATACATACGTTCATACATATTACACATGCAGACATACATATATATTCCATAATAACAAGCAACCCATACATAAAATAGATATAACATATGATGATGAATTTGTTCAGTTTTACCCGCCTACTATATATATATATATATATATATATAATGGTAATCTAGTTTCAAACTTTATAATTTGATTTTGGTGTTCCTGGTGAGTTTTCCTCATAACAATAACTTTTACAATAAAAAGCAACCAAGTGATCAGTGCTCTAATCAGCACTAATCGGAGAATGTGATCAAGTTTAACTTTTTGTACCTTTAGTGCTTTGAGCATGTGATGCTTTGCTTTTATTCCAGGTATAGAAAGTAACTAGCAACATGTCACAGACTCGATCGTATTTATAACTATATGACTATATCTAACGTACGTGACTCACAACCGTCAATATATAGTTCACATGGTTTTATCGTGTTTACATTTGCGTATTTTTATCTTTAATTGGTAAGTAATTTATTATATATGTTTTGATTTCTTATTTGTATTTACGATTACAATTGGTGTTTCGAAATAAAATTAATATATACAAACGTCAATCTAGATATTATTCATACTTGAAAAAACTGATTTTATGACTTTAATGTATTTTTAAAAGAATTAAGAGAAAAAAACATGAAATCATATATGGAGTTTATGACATCAAGTAAACCAAAATTTTCATCAAAAAAGGTATTATTTCCATCTTAATTAACAGAATTAAGTAGAACTTTATCTCACGTACTAAAAAATACTTGGTAGTTTTTCTCCAATTCACATTCTAATTTTGTGACATCTTTAGAAATTGCACAATTTCTTACTGCGATACCGTGGAAATTATGGAACAATTAGGTTAGACTTTGATATTAAAAAAAGAAAAAAGAAGAGGAAGAACCATGGTTTTATAAAATGTGTCCTTAGCAATCATCTCTACCAGATTTTTTTAAAATTTTAGTTTATTATATACAGTTGTTTATAACTAATTATTGTTCAAATATTTATTCTGATATTTTTGCTTCGTCCGTCTTAAATTTTTGCTAATGACGGGTGAATATCTAATTTAATTTACTACATATAAGACATGTATTTTAAATAATTTAATTTAATGTTTTATATGAAGATAACTTTCAATACATAACTGTGGAAACTTTTAATTAAATGGTTCTCGCATAACTTTGATTGTGTCGATATCATTTACTTGTTTTCGAATCGCTGAGGGTAGATTATTGGAGGGTAAATAAATTTACACAATGGAATGGTGCTTTCCAAACACTTTACTACACTTAAATTATAAAGGATTCGGAAAAATATATATAAATGTAAGAAAAACCGCATGAAATGATATTCAAAATCCCTTTGGTTTATAGTGATTGAAGATAATATTGTGGGAGTATATACTTTCTCTTTTGATATAGATCTCTCCATTAAACTGGTTAATTAGCATGGGATTTATACAAACGGTAAGGTGATAAAATTGTTCATATATACATCGGTCTTTTGTAAGAACCATGTGTGGAGTAGTCGGCGACCTAGCTCTCTTACAACATATCATCAAAGCTTATGCATGAGTTATGTTAGTGCAATGATGTAATGATCTAGGAACTGTGTGTTATTCAAATTGAATTAAAATTGTGTGGATTTTTAGGGGTCTAAATTAGAATAAGCATATAGGATGCTGTGGGGAGAAAGATTTTATTTTTTAACTAGAACTGTATCAGGTTTGAGAATTATACAAAGGAGTCTAAAGGTTTGTAGCAAAATTATCATATTAATAAATAAAATCTAGAGATAAAGAGTATTTGCTTCAAAAAACTATCGTTTTTATTCTTTTTCGTTTTTTTAAAGTTTTGATCATATCTCGCGAATTCACAACATTGTGCACGATTTGTAACAAACTTCAATTCTTCGTAACAAACTCAGACTAGAGAGAAGAGAGACTAAGGTTGAAGAAGTGTTATTAATTTGAGTTTTCTCATTAATTATAATATGTACCAGTAATTGAGTTTATATACAAGTTTAAGATTTCATATATATCTATTCTGGAACTATTTCAAAGGGATCAAATTTTTGGAACAACAATTGGTATTTTTATTACATTAGCTAAAACTTATTTGAGGTGCACTAAATTGCACTAAACTAACTACTAACATACTCTGGGAACTTAAGTATTTGCTAACTAGAACCATAGAACAAAATACTCATGATATGCCCCGCAAGCCTTTCAATCCGAACTCGGTAAAGGAGTGTAAAGGCTTGAGACTCAGAAGCGACCAAGAAGAGATTTGAATGGACATGAGTGAAGCGTCTTGGTCAAAATATCAACTAATTGATTATCACTACTTACATGAATGGCTTTGGGAGTGCCATCTTGATCAAATCGCGAACCGAAAGACAATAAATCTCAATATGTTTCGTTCTCTCATGAAACATTAGGTTAGTAGCAATATAGATCGTTGACTTGTTATCACAAAAGAGCTTGACAATTGCAATCACCTCAATCTGGAAGTCTTTAAGCAACTGTTGCACCCAAAATATCTCTTTTGAGACATCAGACAAACTTCATTATTCTGCTTATGTTCTACTATGACTCATTGTCTATTGCTTCTTCGATTTCCAACTAATCAATACACAATATCCAGTAATTGATCTTGTATTAAAACATGTACCCCAATCTGCGTATGCAAATGCATTGATACAAAGATCAATATCAGCTGAGTAGAAAAGACCCTGCCCTAAATTTCCTTTCAAGTATTTCAGACTCGGTGAGCTGTGTGGAGATGAATATATGTTGGCAATTGAAGATATTGACTAAGCTTATGAACTGAAAAATTTATATCTAGACGAGTGATAGTCAAGTACAAAAGTAGGCATGGACTTTCGGGTATCGGTCCGGATTTTTTGGGTTTTCGGGTTTAGAAGCTTAATACCCATTTAGATATTTATAATTTTCGATTCGGATTCGGTATGGTTTCATACGGGTTTGGGTACCCAAAATATTTGAGAAATAAAAAAATTGGTTAAATTTGAATAAATTTTCACAAATATAACTAAATTTTTTTGGATATTTTGATTTATTTTGGATATTTTGGTTATTTTTTGTTTTAAAATTATTGACATTTTGGTTTTATAATTATAATTTTGGGTAATTGGGTCTAAATATAATTAATATTTTTGGTATATAATTGTATTTCGGATATCCATTCGGTTTTCGGTTCGGGTTCACTTATTCGAATATAAAAGTTTAAGACCCGTTCTAGAATTTTATCGGTTCGAGTTCGGGTTTGGTTCATTTTTTCGGATCGGATTCGGTTCGATTCTTCTGATTCGATGTATTTGCCCATACCTATACAAAAAACTCCCAATCAATTCTCTATAAGGAGTAGCACATTCCAAAGGCGAACCTGTATATTTGGATCCATGAGAACTGAGCTAGTTTTGTAAGCAAGAAGACATGCATCTTCTAAAAGATCCATAGTACATTTTTTTGACAAACAGAAATGCCCTTTGAAGATCTTGCAATTTTTAGTCCTAAAAAAATTGCATAGGACCCAGATCTTTGATTTTAAAAGCCTTATTCAAAACTGCCTTAGAGAAGCTAAATCCGCATTATTGTTACTAGCTATTGCAATATCATCCACGTATATCAATGCAATGAAGGTAGCTGCTTTTAACTTAACAAACAGAGTTGTATCAGCCCTTGATTATATGAACCCATTAGCAAGTAAGACGGATGTAAGAAGTCTGTCCCAGTGTCTTGAAGCTTATTTTAATACCAACATGGAGTTGGATTAGTAGTAATTCTATGTGAGTCAAGGCCAACAAGGTCACGAGTTCGATTTCTGTTAGGAGGAGTCTGTTCTCCGAAAAAGAGTTAATTTAACATTGATTTGGACCCTGCCCCAGAAAAATTAGAGACCCACAGACTCTGAACCTCCTAGTTATTAAAAAAAAACAATTATTTTAATAAATGAATTTGTGGAGGCGACATTGGAATATGCCAAAAGTTTTAGGTATTTGCCAAAGTTTTAAATTGAACTTGGAATATGGAAATAATTATTTAAATCTGATTTTAGCGAAAATATAAACCCTGTTTTTTAATTAACAAAAAAGAAGTGACCAAAAAATTTAGGGGGTAATTTAGCACGGATACATTAAAAAAACTGGACATATGAATGTAATACGTGCTAAATTACTCCCTAATTTTTTTTTATGGGTGCTTAGGAATTTATCATAGGCCCATATGGTTCGGTGGCGACGACGTTTATCATCCACTGCATAGAAGTAGGTTACAGATTTCTAATTTTATTTTCTAAGTAATACAAAGTTTGGAATTACTTTACAATAATAGTTGAAGACTATTCTCGGAACTTGTGAGTGGGATATTCTGCAAATCACTTTCTAGGCTATGTATTATCAGCTTCTTCTTTAAAGATGCAAACTTCACATTATATCTAATTCGGTTTGGAACTGTTCGATTTGATTTGGATTATTGAAATTCTAGTCCAAGTGTGTATCATTAATAGTTGGTTTGGTTACTTTGACTTCCACTCTGCCTCAAGAACAATGGAAAATTTGATGGACTTTTTGCCCAAACCCATCTTAGGCCCATTCACAAATTCCCAACTGATTAAAACGTATCTCGACGCAAAAATACGTTTGCCAACCTAACAAAACAAGTAATGTTCCGCGTCACTCATTCACAATCATTATTACGAGAATCTATGGATTTATATATTATATGCACATCTTTTTTTATTAAGATTTTGGTGATGAAAAATAAGTAAGAAATATTATGGAAATGTGATGATGTTGAAAGCGAACAAACCACTTTCGGTGTAAAAGACTAAATAATTTTCGGTATTAGAAAGACAAAAGTGTTATTGTATTTGTTGAAGTTACAAAGCAATAACTTGCCACTCACAAACCAGAAAAATCTACAAATAATAAAGGAGATTATAAATCCTCATTAAAAAAAGATGTTGCCTCTTCTGTCAACTATTGATATGTTGATATATATATATATATGCATGAATAAAATCAATTACTCTTTTTGGAAATTTAATTAAATTTGTTACTATGTATGTATTTGTAAGAAAAATAAAATTGAAACAAGCATTTAAATTTTGAGTTAATTAAAGTTCTTCCAACGCCTTGACATTTCCATCTTCAGCCTCTAACTCGACCACTCTTTCGACGATAACATCCGACGCAACTGTAACAACATCCGATAAATTCCTAAATACCCATAAAAAAAATGTTGAGTTAAATTAGAAACTTAAAAAATTTCAAAATAAAATAAAATTAGAAACTTAATACACAAAACTATAATTAATAATGGAACAGAAATATATGTTTTTAATAGAAGATCAAAATTACCCTTTGTACGAATCGAAGGTGAGTCCAACGATATCTTTAGCTTCTTGAAGAGCCCATCTAAACCGTTGGATTTCATCATCAGAACATGTCACCCTCTCGATCATAACATCTAGTTGTGAAGGTTTCACGTCCCAGAATATCGGTATGACCCTTTTCTTGGACTCCATTATTAGAGCAAGCTCGTGAAGACAGAAATAAGAATCACAGTAGTTGGGAGAAAAAACTGTGACAGCGACTTTAGAAGTGAGAATCGCGCGGTTGATATGATCGAAAAGCTTATCTCCTGGTTTCATGTTCTTGCTATCCAAGAATGGACGTAAGTTACGGGATTTGAGGTTGTCGTAAAGCAAAGTTGCGATGTTTCTTTTTGTGTCGGATCCTCTGTGGTTGATGAACACGTCGTGCAAAGCTTTGGGTTTGGCCGATGATGACGAAGAGAGAAGATCGAGAAATGGTTTTGTGCTTAGCTGAATGGGTTTGGATTGTTTCATGAAGTTGAAAACACTAGAGATCATGCTTTTTCGTGCGATGTAGTTAAATCGAAGTTTGGGGTGATGAATAAGTCTTTAAGGTATCTTCTGTGTACGTGTAGCTATGTATGTATGTATTTGTATATGTAAATATATATAGGGTTTGAAGTACAATTGTCGTGGATTAATGGGCTTGAATCGGAGAAGAAGACAAGACGAGCACTGGTGGATTTTGAACAACATAAGAGGAATGCTTAATAGACGTTGGCCGAGTCAAGGAAAATAGTTTCTTCTATATTTTATTATTTTATTATATTATTTGAAAGCATGTAGTTTCTCTCTAGCTACTATAATTAGTTTTGACAAGAAATATATTTTGGAATATGTAAAGATTTCTAATGTGCTAATATATCATCATATATTCCTAAGAGTAGGAAGTTTGTTTTCAATATCATTATCAGTAAGATTAAATCATGTAAATTTAAATAATTAAAATTTCATTGAAGAAACATTTATTTTCTCTCCATAATCATTTTATATAAATATTTTGGATGAAAAATAGATTTTTTGTAATGTGACTATTATGTTAAGACAATTGTTAATTTATAGGGGAACAGCAAATCCATTTTCTGAAATAGAGAATCGCATAAAATAATAAGAAAAATGTAATACCCTAAAGAGTTTATAAATTTCATAATTAAACGTATAACGGATATATATGATTAATTTGTAGAGTACTAAATAATCTATATATAGGTCTGCATACACCGACAAGTAAGTACTAACTCGGGTGCATTCATTTGCTTGGTTAATTTGTTTATGCAAATGAAAAATTAATAAAATAATTCTAAGTAAAATATTAGACATGGTGAATGTAGATTATAAGAAGAATGAAGACTAAAAAAAGCTATGTGTAAATAATATATAGTCGTTGAAATAGGTTTGACCATTTCCCGTCAAAGAAGCTAACCGATGTGCTTGAAAATTCTTCTCCTCATGTATGAGTTATAACAGTAAAAGACATATTTGTTTTTTCTTTTGTTTTTTGTTGTCTCTATTATATGGAAGTATCAGACAGTATGTTTTTTTTTCCTTTCAATATAAATCGCCAACTTAAGGGGTATTATTCAAGAAAATAACTCAACCAATATGGCTAAATTAATTAGTTATCTATTTCAAGTGAAGCAATGAATTTGAGAGTTCTAACATGTCTCTGGCCGAGTAAATAAGTAATTTTTTCAACTAACAAATAGTAGTAGTTAACAGTTTTATATGCGAAGAAAAAAAGATTTTGACAACAAAAAAATGAGATTCTTTGTTCTCGTGAACCCAAAATAAATGAGTAGAAATTCTTTTCTTCTACTTGTTGCACCAGTCACACTCGCAAATGAGAACACTGATAGAGACAGAAGCCGAAACACTTAGATAGGCCATTCTAATTACAACGGGTTTTGGTTATCAAAAATTCAACCATGAGACAAATTCCAAACAATTTGTCGATGCTGTAAAAAGAGAAGAGGAATATTGGCTTATGCTCTAACCAGTGATATGTGACATTAAGATACTTCTTTCTCGGCTTGAGGAGTTCATGATAGTTGTCCAACCAAGAGAAGATAATAGAGTGGCAGATAGGATATCAAGGGCGACTCTTTCATTTTCAAATTATGTCTCTAAGTTGTACTCTATAGTGCCTGATTGAATTATAAACGTTGTCGAGAATGATAAACCTGTTATGTAAGAGTTTGGTGAATGAAAGTTGATGTTGAGACAAAAAAAAAAAAGTTACACCAGTCACACTCTTAATGTACTTTAGTAGAAAAAGGATAAATTCTGTCGAAACCAATAGGTAGAAGAACTATTATTTTGAAAAGCATGTGGAGAAAGAACTTCACTAGTATATAAGAAATATTAATCAATTTATTTATTACCAACTAGTTTTAAATTTAAATCTATTTAATTTAATATGATATCAAAATCTGAACATATGTTATCTCGCTAATCCGATTATGAAAGTGATATGATCACCCCCACTAATTAATATTCCAATATAAGTTTCAATTCCGTTAAAATAGGTAGAAAATCATTATTTTGAAAGGGTGTGATAACTTATGTTGAGATTAATACATAGAATTGTCATTGTTTCGAGTGATCATATTGAGAAAGATCCCATATCACAAAAATAGTGAGAGACTTACATAGTACTCCTTATGTTCTTTATTAATCCAATTTCTAAGAAAAAATGTTCAAAAAATACATTTAAAGGTTTTTTATGCATTTTTAATTAGTTATTGATGATGAATTTTAATTTTTTTTTTTAAATGAATACTATTAGGTTAGAATTATTGGAATTTGTTAATCACAAAAATGATGCAATTTATAGTTAATTTTTAATATGTTTTCTTAATATATGTGAAAATGTTAAAAATTGGATTAACTATATAGAAACATATGGAGTATATAATATTCACTGACCAATTCATTTATTTTCAATTGGTTTTGAATTAAAACTCATAATTTTTTGGTTTTTGTTTTAATGTTAATACCAACTTTAGAAAATGTTAAATTATTGGGTCTAGATTAACAAGAATGACGTTGTAAAACAGTGGAGAGGTTGATTAACCTCTAAAATGTTAAATTATTGGGTCTATATAAAATTTAATATTTTATATTATTGTTAAAGTATTTTGTACTTTGTTAGTCAAAAAGACCTTATTATTGTAATAAGCATCGATAACGTATAATACTATAGTTGAATTTCTTGTAGTCTAAGGCCGAGTGATAAAATCATACTCGTTAACAACTTGGAAAATATACCAATCATTTTCTTCATGACAAGATCGATTACATTCGTATAAGTAGAACAAACAGTCGTTTAGTTCTCAACATAGACGAGACTAGTGGACTACAAAAGAAATGGACCATGTGATATAATTGTATTTTTATTTATTTAAGTTCTCGTTTGATTATAATAATTTAGCCGACAAAGGTTGCAAACTTTCCACACATACGCTGAGAGATACTAGTCACGAAGGAGACAAGAAAACATTTGTTTTTTTTGTGTGTGTGTGTGTCGCCTAGTCACTACGCATGGGCAATTGAATATGTGCATTTCGTAATTATCATAAAACTTCTTTGGACAATTGAAAACGTGCACTACGTAATTTTCATATAACTTCTTCCGAAAATTGAATCTTCTTCTCGAGAACACGATGAAAGTAAGAATGGAGAGTCTTGTCCTTTGAATTGAAGAAGAAAGAGTCAAAGACAAATTCGACAACAAAACAAGTGAACACAACAAAGTATTGGACCAAACTCGACAAAGACCATTTATGAGTATTGGTGTATTTATTTCATCCGGGTATCGTATGAGCAGACGGAGTAAGGAAACTAAGGGTAAAAGATTTTTTCAACTCAAATTTTTATTGTAAGTGTCAATTCATTTTTATATATTGGAATTGTAAACATATCCTAATATTTTTAAAATTTGAATTTTATATCCGAATTAAAGAAATTGTGTAAAATTCATAATAGTTGTTAATAGAGATTAGTCAACCGTTAATAATGCTGTCTCAGCTAACGTGTATTTAGTGATACAACTAACGTGTATTTAGTGATATGGTTTAAACGATTTATTGTACGTCGGAAATTTTTTGTTTTAAATGTGTTACCACTGAAGTCGAATCTTCGAACTCATGCTTTTAACGCGAGATTTTAACCAATTAATTAGAACCATCATATGTGCTTAAACGTTTACATTTATAAACTCAACCTCAAAATTAAAAATCTATCTCCCGAGCAGAATTTTGATGAGTCCAAAACCCTTTAAAGCATCTCTATTTGAAGTTTTTTAAAAAATTTAAATTTTTTTTTTTAAAACTTAAAAAATATAAACTGGGTAAATGTGTTTAAAAAATTTATTCTTAAAAACTGGTTTTTAAATAAAAAAAGTACAGAAAATTTTTAAACAAGTTTACCGATAATTCTTTGATAATTTTCTGATTTAATGAGAAATTTTGAGTGCGAAGCCACATTCCCACTGAAGCCGAAGAACAACACCGAAAATCTTTCCGCCGAGTAGAGAGCTTGAACGAGTAGAGAGCAACGAGCAAAGGGACAACCAAATCCGACAATTGGAGTGAGTGGCAGAGAGTGGAAGAGCTTGGGCGTCGTCCTCACACACCGATGACTCACACTCGCTGCCAATCAACCTTCGCCGGAATATATCTAGACTTCCGATGAAACTTCTTTCATTGACACTCTCATCGCCGAACACAGGGACACCGAACATAAAACCTTCGGCACGAGGGATCTGGAGCAACGCCGACAAGACCACATAAGTCAAGCTTCATCAGAAGAATCCGAGAAACATTCATGAAATTGCCAATCACAAGTGCAGGTGACAACTCTCTGTTACTGGCAGAGATAAGAGACGACGAGTTTCAATTTCATCACGACGAAGACGATGAGTTCCAATTAGCTGATAGTTCTTGTTTCAAAATCTCAGTCGAGCTCTTCCTTTGTTCTTCTTAAACATCTCGGTTTGTGTTTGGTGTTCTGGCTTCCTTCATGGCGGAATTCGAGCGATGTGTTGGCACAATCGAAGGCGTTCACGGCGGCTCCATCCGACTCATGCCTTGGATCATCGGCGGCTGTATTTGGACCGCCGGCAAAGGGTAGAGTTTGTAGAGGGGGACGGTTAGGGTTAAGCTTTGGGTTGGTTGTATCCCGGTTTAATCTCTTTGATTTTTCAATTGGTTCATCGATTTTTTTGTAATTTAGTTTAAACCAAAACCGAGTTTTTTTTAAGTTCGGAGAGAATAGGTTTATTCAGTGTGTAAAAAAATTGAATCGGATTTCTTAAATCGAATTAGATCAAATTATTTTAATAGATGAATTTTCATTGGTTATTCAAATAAATTAAACCAATAGAAGATATAAAATATTATTTACAAATTAAAATGTTGGTGTTATATTAATGATGGCTGTGGATCTAACTTGTTAGGTAAAAGATATGTGGATTTGAGTTTAAGGTCAGATTCAAATCTCATGTTTGTCAACATCGTCGTTTAAGCCACGTTACTAAACATGTGTCATTACAAAATATTACTAAACATCTGTTATTACTAAATATGTGTCAGTTAATTCAGCGTTATTATTTATTAATGGTTGACTAATATTTGTTAACAACAATTACAAATTTAGTATGATTTATTTAGTTTGATTATAAAATTCAAATTTTATCGGTGCTAGGATATGTAGAAGCACTATTCTAATATATAAAAATGAATTAATATTTGTATTAAAAATTCGGGTTAGAAAAACTTCTTTACCCAGAAAACTAATAGAAACAATTTTGTGATCTATTGTTCTATCGGTCTGAGCGTAAGGAAAATAGAAAAAGATGGAAAAGGTCGAAAATAATGAGAAACATATCAACTTAATTAATCAAATAAAAACTGAATAAATCATAAAACCTAAACACCCAATTTATATGAAAAATTAAAACCCTGAAAATCCTAATAAAATGCAAGTTTATTATTGAGATTAATAACCTTATTAAAATATGATTATTATAAAATAAAATTAATTTATTGTTATTTACTAATCAGATTTTTGTTTTTGGTGAGACGCTCCCAAATATGAATCTGATCGATGAAAACAAAAATTTGTTTGTGCATACAATTTTTTTTTTTTTTTGGTATATCTATTTTCAACTCTTTAAATTTCAATTTAAATTATTAGATGAAAAAGTTAAAAGAGAAATGATAAATCTCATCCTATTCCCTCTCAGATTTTACATAAACAGTCGTTTTGGGAGAATTATAAGTCCCACTTCTAGTGATACATTTTCAGTCTAGGGCGGTAAAAGTGTTATATTAAATCGGATTAAAAATGACAAAAAATCCAAATTATGGTTCATTAAACATAATTAGCTCCAACCATGTGATATCTAGCGATTCATCTGACACAAGTTTGACCTGCATTAGTCAAAAGATCATCCATGACCAAAGGCTGAATGCAATTCGGCGAGAGAGGGTGCCTAACCGGAAAAAGCGGATTCCGGTTAAACCCTGCACATTTGTTAACATGACGACTAGTCACACATCAGCCGTTTCAGATCTACGGCACTGAATTTGACTTCATCAAGAATCAAGACGGTGACTGTTATCTAACGGATTCATTCACCACTATTGAATTCCAATTTTCGTTTAATCTTTCATTAGCATTCCTAATCTACGTTTCTTTTTCCCACAAAACCAGTTAAATCAATTAAAGAAACTGCCATTGATTTATATTTTTTTTGGAAAAATTAGTCTAAGAACTTTAATTATTAAACAAGGTATGATCGCTTTAATTAACCCGTAGATAAAGCAAACGAAACCCCACCTGCATCACGTGCAGGGCTCCTAATTATCATAATTAACAATAATTAATTAAAATTTAAAAAAGTATTACTAAGAAAAAAGCAACGAATTAGCGTTGTCTTTTTTGTTTGTTTGTGTGAGAATTTAATTTATAAAGAAAATAGAAATATAAAGAGAGTCATTTAATTTTGTTTAATCGGTCACAGTCTCTTGACATAGTCGTCTATATATTTTAGTTAATTAGGTAACGATACAGTTGTTTCGAGGGAAAGAGAAAGAGAGAAGAACTTTACAAAAAATCGCCATGGCTTCAAAGCTTGTGATCATAATTGTGTTCATTCTAGATCTAATCGCTGTTGGATTAGCCATTGCCGCTGAGCAAAGAAGAAGTGTCGTAAGAGATCATTACTCTCTCTTTAATCTTTCTTTACTCTCTTTCAAATTCTTCTTCTCCTCAAGTCGATTTTGGTTTATGAAATTGTAATCTATATATCTTGTTACATTGATCGGAATAGTGTTTAAACTTCCAAAAATAGTGAATTTGGTTACCAAAAATCTCTCTCGGTGCGATCTCTTTATCAGATCTGATTTAAAATTCAAGTTCTTCAACAATACAGAGCTCAATATTGTGTAAATCAGCAGTAAATTTATCAAGAATTTTAAAAGGATCCATGTGTATGAGTTTTGATTTCATGATCCGTAACCAAAAATGTAGATTATAGATCTTTGTAGATAACGTAACTTACTGCATTGTTGAAATTCTCAGATTAGTCGTTTGGCTGAAGATTTAAGTTTGTTTTGAAGGGTGAGGTTGTTCCAGACAAGGAGAAGGCATATGAGTATTGTGTGTATGGCTCAGATATAGCTACACGTTATGGAGCTGGTGCATTTGTGCTTCTTTTGACCAGTCAAGTCATTATTATGGTGGCTACTCGGTGTTTCTGCTGCGGCAAAGCTCTTAACCCCGGTGGTTCTAGAGCTTGTGCCATTATGCTCTTCCTCGTTTGCTGGTATAATAACTCTATACTTCTTAGCGCTAATTCGAAGGTTTTGCGAATTTATTTACTTATCCGTCATGGGTTTCTTTCTTGGATAGGCTGTTTTTCTTGATTGCTGAGATGTGTTTGCTTGCGGCATCAATCAGAAACGCCTACCACACTAAGTACAGAAAGATGTGGGACATAGATAATCCTCCGAGCTGTGAAGTGATTCGTAAAGGAGTGTTTGCTGCTGGTGCTTCTTTCGCGCTCTTTACTGCTATTGTCTCTCAGTTCTATTACGTCTCCTATTCTCGTGCTCGAGATGATTACCAAAACCCCAATTACTAGTGAGATCCTGCACAAGAATACCTAAACCACGAATGAGTTTGTCGATTTATTCCACATACTGATCAATAGGAAATTCAAATTTGATGATGTTAGTGATTGCTTCTTTCTTGTATTCGTTAAACTTTTGAATCACATTTGTTTTCTGGCTTTGTTGTGATCCATAATTCAGTATCTAAACTTGTTGTTACATGGAAGTTTTATATTTTTCTAAAGCTCGTAACCTGGAAACAAAGCTTGAGTTAGATCGTTCATGTCGAGAAACATGTAAGCCATCCCTCCGATACCTTCAAAGAGAGAAAAGGGTCTATCTCTTCCATGCATTTTACCTTCTGATATGGGCTTCTCTCATTATCGAGTAGGAATGATGCGAAAGCTTTTGCTCGGTGCAAATACTCTGGTTTTCCTGTTAACCGGTATAGAGAAAGAAACATATACGTGTTTCCTACGTGACAGATACCTACTCGTTTCAGCAATCCTTGGTTCCACACGACTTCTCCTGCCTCCATTGCTGCCTCTACATATTCCTTTGTCTTAAAAACCTGACAATATCCAGAATGAGTTTAGCATTGTGGTTTTACAGATAAGAGTATTTCAATAAAAAAAATTTACTTGAGCTGTTTTTACGAGTGTAAGAGTAACACCAGGAGCACCGTGACACCAGTGAACAGGGTGATCTGATTTGTTTCCTTCACTAGATTGGTAATTTCCGCTAGGAAAACGGTTTTGTATCATATAGCTTAGTGTACCTTTGACATCTTGGATTTCATCTGGTTCAAGTTCCATATGCATTAAAACATTCATGATCCCAGTTAAACCATGTGCAAGCACCCCAGTACCTCTTACTGTGCCACTCATACATCAACGGACAACTTCCTCATTTCCCAAGTTGTCTTCCTGCCCGGAATATTTCCTCAACCACATACCTCTGAGGAAATAAAAAAATTAATTTAATTTTGAACTTTCTTGATGTCCAATAACCAAAGAAATTTATAACTTTGTTACCATTCTTGCAGAAGATACAGTGTCATCGCCGATATGCTTATTCAAGAACAAGCATGACCACAAGTATCCAGCTCTACCATATAACAACTCATACGGCAATTCACTAGGCAGCCTAATCTGTTGAGAAAATCAAGTTCCAAAACTCAAAGCAAATTAAGAGTCAAGTAATCAAGCTTCAAAACAACCTGGAATTACCTCATGGAAACGGGCTAAGTAAGGATCCTGCAATATATCATCACCAGAATGCTTAGCTGCAACAGCACCAAGAGCACATATAAGCCCGGACACTATTACGCCCTTAGTACCCTGAAATGAATATATGAAATGGGATATTAAAAGAAAGGCCCTTACTCAGAATCTCTTGAAGCTACATCACAAGCCTCAATAATCTCTAAGCATAGCTTCAGATCGTCTTCATTTCTAGTGACTTGATAGGATTTGAACAAGAGATACGCTTTTCCAGGAAATCCAGTACACAAATTAAAGTCTCTAACACGTTTTCCAGATCGTTCCCATGTCTCCCACACTACCTGAAATATTTGCAATTTCAGTAGCTTCAGATCAAAATCAAATACCAAAGTTACAAATTCGATGATTACAGCTACAAGCTTCAACGCAATTCGATGATTCGAAAATCCTGAAGAAAGCTGTTCAAATTGAATAGTAAGTTACCGTATCTTTGAGGCTAAGAGCATATCTCTGAAGCTTCTCGGAGAATGATTTTTACGGAAGTGAAAGCAGCTTCGTCAACGAATCTTGACTAGCGGAAACAATTTCCTCTTCTCCGGCGGATTCTTCCGGTACAAACTCCGGCAGCTCATTTCGGAAAAGACGTTCTCCCATCTCTCTCTGAAGCGGTCGCTGCAGAGGATCTCGAAGTGACACATCGTTGCAGTTTATAATTTCACAAAGCTAATGCAGCAGATGAAACCACGTTAATGGGTATTACAATGTGGCCCAATAAGGCCTAGCCCATATTATTGGCTCACTTCTCTGCTTTGTCCCTTACCTTAAAAGTTAAAACTCTTTGCTAAAACCCTAGAGAGAAGTTTGCGTTGTTTTCTCAACGTCTCTGCTCGGAAACAGAAAA
The DNA here is from genome assembly GCA_963922655.1 of Cardamine chenopodiifolia. Lineage (NCBI taxonomy): Eukaryota > Viridiplantae > Streptophyta > Magnoliopsida > Brassicales > Brassicaceae > Cardamine > Cardamine chenopodiifolia. The sequence goes on from OZ000483.1 coordinate 18,087,499, forward strand.
AATGGGGAAGAAGCGAAAGCACAGCGAGACTGAAACTCCGGCACCGGTGAAGAAGAACGAGGTGACTGCTCCGGAGAGACCTAAAAGGACTCTATTGGGATGGAAAGATAAGAACGAAGATGATGCTGAGAAATCTAAACCTTCGTCTTCGTCTGGATTCAGGAATAAAGAGAAGGTTTTGGTCACTTGTTCTCGTCGGATTAATTTCAGGTTTGAGTTGAATTTACAATTTTATTTCCCTTCTTTTGGTTTAATTTCTGTTTAGGGTTTGAAATTGATTTTTTTTTTGGATTTGTGCCAAGGTATCGGCATCTGATGTTAAACATGGTTTCACTTCTGCCACACTGTAAGAAGGACAGTAAAGTTGAAGCTAAGAGTAGCAAAGGCGCGACGTTGAATGAGCTCATTGAGCTTAAGGGTTCTTCTTCTTGTTTGTTTTTCGAGGTAAAATTTTCATCTTTATTGCTACTTACTTGGAATCTCATACGTTTCATGTTATCCCAATGGCTTTACGATTTGTTCATTTACTGTGGAATGTGTCTTAAGTCTCATAAACTTGTTATAAGAAAACTCAGTGCAAGCCTATGTATATGCAGATTGATGTAAATGGACAATCTTTGAATGTGTTAGGTTGATTTGTGTTTGTTTGTGTTTCCATCTTCAGTGTAGGAAACATAAAGATCTTTACCTATGGATGGTCAAATCTCCTAGTGGACCGTCTGTGAAGTTCTTGGTTAATGCTGGTAATGTCTCAAGCTCACTTAAACCCTTTTAGTTTAAGTGACAAGAGTGCTGATAGAGCTAGTCACATTATAGCCATGGTGGTTTTAATCAGCCTAAATCTTCTTCTGTAAAAGGGTTTTCACTTTGGTTTCCTGTATTTTGAAGTGCATACGATGGAAGAGCTGAAACTCACTGGAAATCATCTAAAAGGTTCACGTCCGCTTTTGACATTCTCATCCAATTTTGACAAGGATGTGCATTGCAAACTCTTGAAGGAGATGCTTACTCAGGTTGTTACCAGATTCATTTTGTTTTGGTCCGTTAGTTTGTGATAGTATCTAAGACCTTAAACATTCTAATTAGTTTTGTTTTCTTTCTCTCTCAGATATTTGGAATTCCCAAGGAACACAGGAAATCTAAGCCTTATCATGACCATGTATTTGTATTCTCCATTGTCGATGACCATATATGGTTCCGGAATTACCAGATTTCTGTACCTCACAATGAATCAGATAAAATTGTACGAGGCGGCCTGGATAAAATGACCCTTATCGAGGTTTGTAGACAAAAGAGTTATTACTTCTAATAATAGTATTCCGACCATTGTTTTGGTTGAAACAAATACACTATTGACGACAGGTTGGCCCAAGGTTTTGTCTGAATCCAATCAAGATATTCGGCGGCAGCTTTGGAGGACCAACACTTTATGAGAACCCATTCTATGTATCTCCAAATCAGGTATCCCTGATCTATTTGCAAACCTAATCCTAGGACTTTTCTTAAGCAAATTTTAACCATCAATGTCTTTAGATTCGAGCATTGGAGAAAAGGAATAAAGCCGGGAAGTTTGCAAAGAAGATCAAAGCGAAGACAAGGAGAAAGATGCATGAGCTCGCAAACCCATTGGAGCCTGACGAGTTTACTGATATGTGGAAAGATGATGAATGATCAGAGTTCATGAAAGTTGTATCAGTTCACATTGTTATCTTTTTGTTCTTTTAAGTATTGCCTTATTTGTGGCTCACGATTAAACAGAAACAGGTTTTGTATTACAGTGATATCTTTCTTGAATTCAGCTGATTTTGTATAAGCAAACAAGAAACCAAAAAAAAGGTTTATTGTTGGTTGCATCGTTGAGGCTATTTACAAAAACAGAACAGAAAGAACAAACAACTCTTATTTTCCATCAGTCTTCTTCTTTCTTTCCATTAACGCAAGTTCGACAGCGACCAATTAGCTTCACTTCCTCTTCTCGGAATGCAATTGATCTTCGAACAAACATCGACTTTAAAGTTAGCTCCACAAATAACTCCTTCACTATCAATCCTCGGCATTGCCATCATCTTATTCTTCGGATGCTCAAAACTCATCAAACCAGTCTCACTATGAAACATACAACCTGCAGACATAACACAAACACATTCACATTTGTCTCGAAGATTATACTTTATTTCTGTCTCAATCTTCAATTGAATCTATTAGCTTACCAGTTGGAAAAGGAGCGAATGACTTAGCACAACCTTGCTTAATGATCTTGAGATCATCAGACATAACAACAGATCCATCTGCAGCTATTCCCCAATACAAACTCTCTGCTCCATCAGATCCCTAAAAACATTTTCAAACCAAACAAAAAATCTCAATTTTTCATCTCATGGAAATATCAAACTTTTGTTAAAGTTTGAGTTTTTACCAGAGCTGCGAAAACAGAGGAGCTTTGAGTATCATAGACGACAAAAGCAAAACTTCCGTCAAGACCTCTCAGAACTTGATCAGCTGGATAAGGACCACGATCACGAAGTGTTCGATAAGCTTCGATCACAAACATAGCTTCGTTTGATGTTTTTCCAGATAAACCATACTGTTTATTCAAATCCCATAGATTGTTCAATGTTCCAAGGAACACACAGTAGATTCCATCTATTCCACAAAACACTCTGAAAATATTGCCAAAAAAAACCCATAAAGATTAAAAATTTAATTTTCTGGTCAGAAACAAAATTAGGATTGTGTTACGGAAATGTGTTTAATGTTTTTTTCTAATGTTATTAACCTTTGGTGATGAGAGTTTTGGGAACGGACGTAAGCGAGAACGGCGGAGTCGCCGAAGTTCATGGAGAAAGCGGTGTCTGGATGGTGAGAGAGGAAGTCGAAGAGAGTTTCTCTGGGAAGTTTAGGGTTTTTGCCGGTGAAATTAGACGCCGGACTGTTTAGTTCCTCTGGCGGATGAGCAAACGCCTTTTGAAAAATAGCCAACATTTTTGTTTGTTTCTTTTTTTTTTTGGGAATTTTTGTTTTGTTTTTGGATAAATGAGAGAAAATGTGATATGTTACGAAAGATGAATCAAGTGGACTTTTATAGGTTTGTTTTTGTGGAATTTTGATTTATCACGAAAAGTCAGAAAATAGACGTGTAGATGACTGTAATTTTTTTTAATAGATAAGACTTGTCTCGCAGATCTCGATCTGTTCTTATCCAATTCTTTCTTTTTTTAGTACTTATTATCAATAATTAACCTTTTTTGTTATAATGGCCAACAGGAATGAAGAATCTAATGGTTTTAACTTTTAACTTTAAAGAACAGAATAAACTTTTATTTTTGCATTTTCTAGGCATATATCTTCACAATGATATGACATAAAAATGTTGTGTGTATATGATGAGTTCCGTGGCATCAGGAGTTTTGATAACCATTTGTTCACATTTGTAATGTAAAATAGGTCGTTCATTTCCGTTTTGTTTGTTATTTGAAGTAATGTCACAACTTAAATATTGAAAGATAACTTTGTTATATACTTCATTTGTAAAGGCTTAATGCCAATTAAAACCGCACCATTAAGACAAGAATCTGTGTATCAAGTGACAATAGTATCACAAATAGTAGACAAAAACTGGTATGATGATTATGTCTTCTAAACCAATATTGGTTTGGTTCAATTAGTTAGGTATGGTTATTTAGTTTGATCAAGAATCGAGAAAATTTGATTATGTTCTAGTTCCAAACTAATGGAATGATGATGGCCAAGATGAGAAGCTATATTTGTTCCTAAACCCAAATAAACATCCTTATTGAGATAGTTATTCTGTGAAACAAACCGCTGCTATTGCTAATTTGATATACAACTGAATAAAATATTGTTTTCACAGGTTTTTACATCCGCTGATAGTGACCACATGATCTTTATGTGGCCTTCAAATAAATTTGTATGAATATTTAACATTGCCTTCTGTAAAAATATAAAGCCAAAAGAAGTAGAAAGAACCAATCTCTCTAGACTGGATTACGAAAGCAACATTATAGTCACTGATTGATACTTATTCACTTGTGCAGTACGGTAAATCTATAAGCTTAACTCCTACATATTGTATAGTTTCCTTCCCATGACCAAGATTACCATGCGCATATAAACCACAAGACTATACCTTTGGCATATCGATTAGAATTGTGAACTCTTTCCCCATTGTTATTTGCATCTACAAAGAGAAATACAAAAATATTGCATCATAACCAAATGGTATATAACAATCCAAACTTCACTACACGAAATTGACTAAGAAACCTAAAATACTTAAATAAAGTAAGAAATATATCCAAAAGTTTATCAAAGAAACATTACATTGCCTCTTCAAGTCTTCACCATACCCAAGATTCCACAATGGATTCCAAGAACCTCAAAACTAGTTTTCAGTTTCCTTTACATCGCCCAAAGTGTTCTTTCCGATTATTCGAACACAAACTCACGTAAATAGAATCTACAGAGAAAAATCAAAACACGACGTGATCAACTGCGGATTTGAGTTTCGAAAAGTATACGCCATGGTTGTTCAATCTGAAGATCATGAGGCCGATTTGATGTTGACAAGATCAATCGCACTAAGGTGACCACAAGTTAATACCTTCAAGATCAAATCATAAAAAATATTCATAAACGTAGGCATTTCTTGTGCACTTTGTTAAATTGATCGAAAATACGAGACTTTACAGAGATTTCAAGCTTACCAAAAATGGATTAACAAAAGGTTAAGACTTTATAAGAGAAATTGAATGCTATAACAGAGTTTTGGGTGTGAAATCCACGGGAAGATAATTCATATATTGAAGACTAATGTGGAGTTGTGACAAATTAGAAGGACACAAATTAACTAGCCCATCATAATTTGGGGTTTGGGAATAAGAATAGATTTTCTTTTTTTTTTAATTACATTTTTTATTTCGTGAAAACTAGTTTTGATTTTTGCAAACCATTAAACAATTTAGTAGTGACACTTAAAAAAAAGAAGTAAAAATGATATAAAACATTCAGTTTTGTTGCAAAATGGCATGTTGTTTAATTAATATAATAGAATACTAGAATGACAAATTAGAAAATGTAGTCCTTCAACAATTGTGTGGTGACAATTTTTATTTGTATAATTGTTAGACCATTCCAACATATTCGTGCTATTAGTCAAAGCTATACTATAACCATCAATTTCGTTAATTTAAACATTCATAGTTCAGTCGGGTGAAAAATTAAAGATCTTTAATACTTAAGTTTTTATTAGATAAAACAATGCAAAAAGATTTCCAAGAACATAACACATCCAAAATATTAAACACCATGTAGTAAGTATAATTGGATAAATATTTGTTTTATTAACTCAAAAGTCAAGTTTCAAAAGCAAGGGATGCACCGATTCAAAAGCAAGTTTCCACATCCGCTTGCTCCTAGGAAGAATCTTATAAGCAACATCTTTTAGCTCATAAGTGGCAAAGACAAAATCCATCAATCCTTCATTACATCTTCAATATGTTCTCATAACATTCCTCCGACATTGGCTTGTTGTTAACCAATCCTTCTGTCATCTCAATACCGCATTTTGAGCTCAATTTGTCATCACAATCTTGAAGAAATTTGATACGTTATAACGTCATGTGGTGTAGGAGCTCGTGGTCGTAAGCTATAGCTGTTGGTACATCTGCATATGAATCCAGAGATACTGGACTAAGATCACTTGAGCTAAAGTTTGATATACGATTGATATGACTATGAGAAATGTTATTAGAATTGCTTCTCCATTTTTTTTTATTCTTGTTCGTGTGATGGAGAAAAAAGTTTTGCAAAAGAGGTTTTAAATGGTTTTGCATTTGGTAACGACTAGCTTTTGTATGTTTCTGCTTATTAAAGGATTGTTTAATTTTTTAAATGTTACATATGTTACTTAGAATTAATAATGGGACTTCATTAGTAACTAAATCTAATTTTCAATATAGTTTTTCTATTAGAAAAAGAGATAAATTTGTATTGGTTGCACCAAAATTTTTTTTTGAATATCAAGAAGTTCTAAACCGAAATCTACAGCCTCTCCTGCCATAATAATATTAGTTTTGTGCTAAAAATTTACAATATATAATATTTTTAAATATTAGTTGCACCAAATTTTGATCTAACTTTGTACTGGTACATAATAATCTGTATCACGTTCACTTCAGCTAACTATACAAATGGTTTTAAAAACGTTAGCATAAGAAATATTTTTAGCCTTTTTTATACAATTATTCTAGTATCGCTTACCGTTTTCTTTTATAACGAAAATCTTGTACCATCCTGTGTTACCAATCATTCGTTTGGATAAACTATTATATAAATTAATGAATAATATAATTATCTTATCTATCCAGATTATTCGTTTGATTAATATCAAAATTAGAAACCATCTAAAATCATTAAAAATTATTGATTAAAAATAATTCAAACTTACTCACAAGTCACAACTACTTGTAATTACCTTGAAATACCGAAACTCTTACCTTATATAACGAGTGTTTGCATAATAATTCTGAATACGCGTCTAATTACTCGTACTTTACCTGATATCCAACTGATTATCCAATTTCTATGCCCTATTACGTGATCTTTTATCCTAAATACATCGGTTTACAGATATGTAGTTGTGTGTAAGTCTCACAATTGACACGTAAGAGGTTAGTCCCAAAATCTCATGCGCGCGGAGTTGGTAGAGATTAGAGAACAATCGCATATAGATTTTGAAGAGGCTTTTCATATTATATTGGGTCTATGGGCCTAACCATTGAAATCCTTGAAAACGTTTAAGCCCATATTGAGAGGAGGAGTCACAGTAAACACAAAACCCTAGCAAAATACTCACGCCACTCTTCTTCTTCTTCGTCTTCCTCCATCGTTCCCTGCCCAAGGAAAAACACAATCAGAGATGGTGAAGAAGGAGAAGAAATCGAATGTTTCCGGGAAACCAAAGCATTCGCTCGATGCAAATCGTGCGGATGGGAAAAAGAAAACCACCGAAGGCCGTACCGCCGCCACAGTTCGTCGGCTTAAGATGTACAACACTAGGCCGAAGAGAAACCCCGGCGGTAAAATACTTAGCAATGAGTACCAGTCAAAGGAATTGCCTAACTCACGAATCGCACCTGACCGACGATGGTTTGGTAAGCTCGTTATTTGAATTTCAGATTCGTGAGAATTACAAAAAAAAATTCAACATTCATCTGATTTTGATTTTTTTTTTCAATATAGGGAATACTCGTGTTGTGAATCAGAAAGAGCTTGAATACTTCAGAGAAGAGCTTCAAACAAAGATGTCGAGTAATTATAATGTGATTTTGAAAGAGAGGAAGTTGCCTATGTCTCTTTTAACTGATAACAAGAAGGTAAAGTTTTGTACTTAGTGTAATTCAGATGATGAAGTTGTTTAAATTTTCGATTTTTGATTGGATTTATGGTGATTTCTGAGTTAAGCAATCGAGAGTTCACTTACTTGACATGGAGCCTTTTCAAGATGCTTTTGGAAAGAAAACAAAAAGGAAGCGACCAAAGCTTGTGGCTTCTGATTATGAAGCTTTAGTGAAGAAAGCATCTGAGTCTCAGGGTAATTTGTCTTCTTCAAGTTTGAATTGTTGTACACGAAATAGTAGCATGCATTTATTGGTTGAAACATTTTGTTTAATTTTGAAGATGCATTTGAGGAGAAGAATGGAGCGGGTCCTTCTGATGAAGGAGGAGAGGAAGCAGATGGGTTTAGAGATCTTGTGAGGCATACAATGTTTGAGAAGGGACAGAGCAAGCGTATTTGGGGTGAGCTTTACAAAGTCATAGACTCCTCTGATGTAGTTGTCCAGGTATGATTCGATTCACCTGACCGAGTTAATGAAGGAGACATCTTTTAGGTTAGTTATTTTTTTGGCTTATCATTTTTTATTTGTGTGTGTGTGGCAGGTTTTAGATGCTAGGGATCCACATGGTACTAGGTGTCATCATTTAGAAAAAACTTTGAAAGAGCATCACAAACATAAACACATGATTTTGTTGTTGAACAAGGTTAGTTGTGTTCATCTATCAGTTGGCTGTTCCTATTTGAAAAGTGCTTACTGGGTATCTATGTCTTTTGTGTGTGTGCTTTGAAGTGTGATCTTGTGCCGTCTTGGGCTACAAAAGGATGGTTGAGAGTATTATCAAAGGAATATCCTACTCTAGCATTCCATGCAAGTGTCAACAAGTCATTTGGGAAGGTACTTTATTGATTTGTTGATTGCTGGTTTTTAGTTTTTGAAGTCTTGTTAGCAGCCTACAGCTCTCTTTTGATATCTATTTGCCCAAATGACTGTTTGATCTTCCAGGGATCGCTTCTGTCAGTGTTAAGGCAATTTGCTCGTTTAAAAAGTGACAAGCAAGCCATTTCTGTAGGATTTGTTGGGTATCCAAATGTTGGAAAATCATCGGTTATCAACACATTGCGTACTAAAAATGTAAAAACTTCCGTGTCCCTTTTTTGTTTCCTTTTCTAATTGAAGACCTGCATACTTGAACCCTGAATTGCCAGTTTACATTTGCTCATATATCTCCTTGTCTCTCGTTTCCTTTAGGTTTGCAAAGTGGCTCCAATTCCAGGGGAGACTAAGGTTTGGCAATACATCACACTCACCAAGAGGATTTTCTTGATTGATTGTCCTGGAGTTGTCTACCAAAGCCATGATAGTGAGACAGATATTGTCCTTAAAGGAGTGGTATGTTTCTTCTGTTAACGTCTAACCTTTTTTACTTAAATGTTCGGAAAATTTGGGTTTACCAAAGCTCAAAATTTCTAGGTTCATGTGTTTGCCTCAGAGAAAAACTGGTCTTATTTGTTTTACTTTTTCGTTTCTTGGCAAGTACTACGTTAATTTACTGACTTATATTTTTGGATCCAGGTAAGAGTTACAAACCTGGAGGATGCATCTGAGCACATTGGAGAAGTTCTGAAGCGTGTTAAAAAGGAGCATCTGCAGAGAGCATATAAAATAGAGGACTGGTATGAAACATTCTTCTTCATGCATAGTTTCTGGACAAGTTTATATTTCCTCTCGAACCGAGTTTGTGATAATTTTCCGGTTTTATTATTTATAGGGAGGATGATCATGACTTTCTGCTTCAGCTATGCAAATCGTCTGGCAAACTGTTAAAGGTGTGTTTCGTAATTTCAATACTCTTTGGCTTATGGGCTGTTAAAGGTATGTTCCAGAAGTTAGAGAGAAAGCTCAAAGATTACTCTGTTTCAGGGTGGAGAGCCTGATTTGATGACAGGAGCAAAGATGATACTCCATGACTGGCAAAGAGGTCGAATACCTTTCTTTGTCCCACCTCCTAAGCTTGATGATGTGGCTTCAGAACCAGAAGCAGAAGCAGAAGCCACAGTGCCAGGTATAGATGAAGAAGCCATAGCTGATAACAATCAAGCAGCTGCTGCATTGAAAGCCATTGCTGGAATCATGTCTTCCCAACAACAGAAGACTGTTCCTGTCCAAAAGGATTTTTTTGCCGAGAAAGACCTCAAGGATGATAATAAAGCAAAGGAGTCAGACGAGGAAAACGGATCTGATGCACAAGAAGATGAGAACGTGGTATCCGAAGATGGAGTGGAAAGTGAGACTGATGCAGATGAGGATGCGGTGTCTGAAAATGATGAGTAAAACGAGTCAGATTCCGCTGAGGAATGATTGTTATACTTGCAAAATTTTGTTTTGTTGCTTGTAACCTTTTCTTAGTTAACTAAGTGAGATTCTTATCAAAAGTCATTTATCTTTTACAAAACATATTTGATGCTGAACCAAAGTTTGCAGCTTAAAGAAACTTTGCATCATCATGCAACACTTTCTTTGATTTGTGCTCTTAATGCCCTAGCGTAGCCACGACCCTTCACCACAGGTGCCAAAGTATATAGGCCCATATCCAAGGCTTTGCCACTAACAAATCTTAGGAATCAATCCATGTTCAAGCCCTAGCTCATGTGCATAAGGCTTGAGTTTGTGAACAAGTTCCAACTTGATTCTCGTTTTCTCTCTTGGGCAAAGAATGTTTCACATAAAGGTCAGGGTTTATCTCATGTACATAAGGCTTGATTTTGTGGTCATGGTTTGGCTTAATCATCACAGGGAAGGGATCCATAAGGAGCCTGTGCACAAAAGTCGAACTAAAGCAGAACAATAAAACAATAAACCCAAAGCATTTGCCTTTGTGTCGATTATGTTTCTGAGTTTGAAGAAAGATCACTAATGTTTTTATAGGTTGGAGAATGGTTCTAATGAATGCACTTAATGATCTCCTGAAAAATGTGTAACAAACCATATGTTACAAACAACAACTTTCTAGACTGTTGCATTATAAGGAACATGATCAAAAATCGTTTTGAAACCGAACAAGAAAGTGTGTTAATATAGATATTATTTTTCAAATATCAAATTACAAAACCCCATTTTCACCATAATTATTATTATATTTATTCATTTTTAACATAAATTAAAAATACAACCCACGCAAAAATAGAGAGTAAATCTGGTTATAAATTAAAGAAAACAGAGAACAACACTAAACAACATAGTAGTAGTGCATAAGCAAAGGATTGACAAAGGAAACAACAAATATAAATAGACGGACGAGCCAAAGGAAATCAAATATACTGCATAACGATTTTCGATAACGTCTCAGGATCATGTCCGCAGTAATGGTCATGACAGGATCTAAGTGGTAAATATGAGAGTATTGTGGGAATAGTAAGTTACTATTTGCAAGTGGTAAACATTATTCAGATCCGGAAAAGTGGATTATCATGGTTACAAATTCAGATCCGGATAAAAAAAAATTTCAAAATAAATATCTGGATCCGATCCAAATTGAAAAAAATATTAGATATCTGTTTTTTTACACCATATTCTTATAATTTTTTTTTGCTTTGAATCTGAATACGGATAGTAATATCCCATATATCAAATATGCGAATTCGGATATTCCAAAAACCCCAGATATTCAGATCCATAACATGCCTAAGATTTACGTAGAAAAATAGAAGATCAAGACCTTAAAAAAAGCTGTCATTATTTTCAGACTATGATTTTTTCTAATCCTTGTTCCTGTCTGAATCTATGCTTATCACTTTTCCTCTTTCATCACATCTGAAGATGATCAAAGACTACATAATATAACATCTCTTTGCTTAAACCACAAGTTTTTTAAAAAATAACATCAATCATACTTCTCTCTCCATGAATAAACAAGAACAAAACCCAAGAAATCGCCAAAGCAATATCTCCAAGAGCTTGTTTAGACCATTCATAAGCAAGATCTTCAATTTTCCACTCGAACAAAACTCTCCACATAGCCATCAACACATATAGAATCACAGAGCCGCCAGCGAAGAAGCTATGAAAGTCTCTGTCTTTCACAAACGACACCATGAACAGAGAAAGATTGAGAAATCTGTATGAGTAACTCATCATGTGGCGTTGATCCTTTAAGTTTGCCAGCAATCTCACTTCCTGGTCCAAAGATTGAAGCTTTCTCTGTGTAGAACATCATTAAGGTTCCACTAGTAAGCGCAATTATCGAATGGAGTATACAGATTACTCGAAAGAGAGATGGATTCATTGAAATTGCTGTAGTCATGAAAGCTTTGAATGAAGAAAAAGTAAAAGACTTTGTTCTGTATCTGAGCTTTTTTCACAAACCCATTTCTTTAAAGATTGAAAACAAATGGAGACAAAGCAGATTTATGTAAAAAGAGAATTAGGAGAAAAAGGGAAGTTTTGGTTCACGGGTTTGTTGTGGAAATGTTGAGATTGGAGATTTTGCTAATTTGGGAAAGCAATGAAGAAGCCATTGAGATGGAGGAAAGGTATGGTCTTGGCTTTTTGGAAGAGAGATGAGATTAACTGATTTAGGGATTTAGACTTTGATAGATTCCATGATTTTGATTTCTTTAATATATAAGGTTTATAAACTCTTGAATTTTTTATATGTGGTCACTCTTTTGGAAAATTTCATTACCACTTGTAGAAAAGCTTAGACAATTTCATAGCCCACGTCCGAACTACTTATTAATTATGATTAATCAGAAAAATTACTTATTTTTCTCATATTGGAGAAAAAGATTGGGTTGCAAATTTTATATTATTCGTTTGCTGAAATTTGAGGTGGAGAATTAATTGTAAGATTCCATGCAAAAATACAAAATAAGAATAATTGAAAGTAATAAATCTTAGTGGGGTCGAAGAACTCATCGGACTCGGTTTGTGCCTTTGTGCAATAAAAACCATTATTTTCCTGTGTTGACATACACTGCACCAATGGGAAAATTACGAAATACTATCTAACTGGATAATTTTTCCTTATTACTTCTTTTATGAAATTTGAATTATTGTTCCGTGGCTTTCTAAAAAAAATAGTAGTGCAGTAGAACTGAATAAAATTTTATAAGGGTTTTATAAGATTTTTATAAAGGTTTTATAAGATTTTTATAAATTAATTTTAGTTAATTTTATAGAAGGTTTTATTAGCCAAAGAATATAAACACGTACAAAGGAATGCTAATAAAGATTTTATATGATATTTATAAAGACTTTATAAGTTTTTTATAAAAATTTTATAAGTTTTTTATTAAAAAATTATAAATTTTTTATAATTTAATTTTAATTAATTTTATAGAAGGTTCTATTAACTAAAAATATAAGCACGTACAAATGAATGTTAACAAAGGATACAAAAAGTTTATATAAAGACTATACATGGTTTTTATAAAGACTTAGACTTTATAAAGTTTTTATAAAGATTTTATAAGGTTTTCAAAATCATTCAAAATGCAGATTGAAATAAATCTAAACGAGGGGTGTCAAGAGAGAGAGACAAAAAGGGCATAGTAACCGCACCCACAAAGTAATCGCTTAACAATCGATACAAAGCTTCCGCATAGAAGCAGTGTGTTCTGCTGAATCCCCTTGAGCATTCTTAGGATCTACACAAGTCAAAACCAAATCACAAATTAGATACTCTATAAGAAGATAGCAGAATCCCACTTTTAAGAAGATGCAACACTATCTAATTTACAAACTTTTGAGGCATTTTTAGTACTAATAAGTACTAGTTTTTAAAGTAGAACCACACCAAGTATTGAAATCTATCAACTTAACCCTTCTCTCCTTTGTAACATAAACATCATATGTGTATTTCTCTGATTCAAATTCCAACCTAATGTTATCATCAAAGAACTTTTCGGTAAAGTGTTGTTACCTCACGCTGGCAAATTCCAACAAGCTCATTTGATTTCACAAAGCATTTAAATTCCATCTCAGGCTTCAAAGATGGAAACCATTTTCTCAATGCAAGGAAGAAACTTCGAGGCCTTGACGAGATAATGAATCATATGCGTTGCATAGATCATGGATTAACGAATCTGATGAACGAAACAAAGAGAGCAATCTCATTGAAACAAGTACAGCTAAGATTCTGTGATGGACTAATCCAAGCTGCATCTTTTGGGGAAAAGAAGGGAGCTTCATTTGTGGCTCTGCTTCGTTATCTGATCCTTCAGAGACTTGGGGTCAAAATGTTTTGTTTTATTTGTAAAGGGAACAAATATACAAAATATACACACATATACAAACTTTGGTCTCCCAATAAATGTCTGTATCTCTCTCTATTCAATGGTTGTCTCCTCTGAAACAGTGGTTTCCAACTTTCCATCTTCTTCACTCAATTACCCATTTTTTTCTAAAACCCCACGCCTTCCCATTTTCATCTCAAAGCTTCACAAGGAGGACCCAACATAGACCTTCTCCATCACTTCATGTCACAGCTTCTAACAGCTCACTTCATGTCGTTGTTGTTGGCGGTGGTATCATCGGCTTAACCATAGCTTGCCAGTTCCTTACAGGCTCTGATCTCTCTGTAATCGTTGTTTTCTGTGAGTGATGTATGGGGTTTGACCATGAGAAGCCATCAACTATGGCATAACCTTGGTTCTTAAGCTAGCTTATCATGTACAATCTGCAATAAAGCCATGAAGGCCAAGCTTAAGTATCACAGAACCAGCGCAAGATTAAGAACCAATTCATTGCTAATTACCTTGAGCTCGACATATAATACACCTCGACAATAAAAGACAAGACTCGTTGAAATATAACCCACCAAGACATCAACAAACCGACTTGTTTAATGAAATCGCTGCAAGGAAAAGAACCACATACCAATTGAGATACATCAAAAGAGCTCAAGTCAATCTGAGAGAAGCCGAGAAAAATAATCACAAGAACCGATGGAACTGCAGAGCGACGAGGCATAAGCAGTGGTTATGATAAAACATCTTTGCTCGACTAAACCCCATATCAGGAGTTTTACTTCCATGTAATATGCAGGAGTTGTTAAAATATATTCAAAATGATATAGCTAATAATCCAACTCTTAATTCAAAGCACTTCTCGTATTAATCCCATGGTTCCAATACAAGAGCGATTATCAATTGCCAAGCATTGAGAACCAACTGAGAAGTGGTAGTTTTGAAATTCTTTTTTTTTTACTGTAACAAAATAGTTGGTCTTATTTTTTTCAATTTGTATTAAAAAATTATGAAAATTTTTATATGTGATTTTTTTTTAATGTCTAATTGCGACTAAAAAATATTAAAGTATGCAAATGTATAGATTAATTTTAAAGTATTGTCTTCAATTTTTATTTTAAATAAGATTTTTTAAATAGATAAGTTTTTCTATAAATTAATAATTAATTTATCGATAAATTAGTATTCTTTATAAATTAATAAAATATTCTGATTTCAACATTTTTAATTTATAGAATTTTACTGTAGATATATATACGATATAGTAAGAAGAATGTTTAGTATCAAATAATGTAGAGATCCAAATGTATTCTTAAATTTTTTAGAGATAGTTGATGAATGATGATAATCAATTTTAATAAGGTAAAGCAGGTAAAAGATATTAATAGTTACAGAATTATAGTTGAATAAATTAATGCCAAGTGGAAAAGACTCTATCAGTTACTACAATGGTCCCACGTCCACGTTAGTATCCAAAGCCGACAATACAAGTATCCACCGGTTCAGATCTCGGGTCAAGTTCCTACCGGTTCTAATTTCGGTTCAACGGTTCTACCTTTCTACCATTAACCGATTCAAAGCTAATTGCTGAATCTGAATCCATCAATCAAAAAAATTGTTTCTACTAAGATTACAAACACCAATATATAATGAAACAATAATATAAAATTGGCCAAAGATTTATCAAGAGGGCAAAATTTTCAAAACCACATTTTGGATCTTTTGACAGAAACTAAAGAGATTGATTTTTTCCAACTACATAAAATTGTAATAAAATAAGAAAAAAATTGCATCAAAAATAAACCTTGCAGGAGAAAAGTGTAGAGTCTCTCTATCTTATGTTTCTTCCACCGGCTGAAACTTTCCGGTGACGTCTTTTTCCACGTTGTCCTGGAGTCTTCTTCCCCGTTGAAGTTCTAACACCAACTAATCTTCCACGTGGCAAAACCAGTGGCCCGGGAAGAACCTTAGAATAAGGTTGAGGAGGTTTCATGTTCATCAAAACGTCTCTATGATAAACCTGTCATCAAGAAAAATAACAAAGACTCAAATTTTCACAAATCAAACCGAAAAACAAACTGTAATTGCTTCTGCTTTTACCTGTTTTACAAAGTTGCGTCTTTCACAGTCTAAGAACATATTGATGCTCCAATCAACTTTCTCTCTTATCTTGTCTCTTGCAATTGCAAAGCTTAGTTGATCTCTTGATGTAAAACGATCTACTTCGTTGAACCAAACACATGTGAATAGGTTTGTAATCGGTATGTGTTCTCTTATGATGGTACAGCCTTCAGGAACATCTGCCAAATTATCAAAAGAATTCATTTCAGCTCGTAAGAAAGACGCAAAATCGGGAAGTTTAATCATCCTCATATGCTTAAAAGTAAAAACCATATATACCACTTGTTATTGGAAGCTTAGCCTCAGTATAAGGTGTTAAACCTTCCTTCTTATAGAAATCCACTTGGTAATCAATTGAGGCATTGTCGTATTTTCTTGCGGCTTTATTTGCCTCAGCCTCTACATACACATCAAAACGTCGGTAATGTCTTGAGATTGCGAAACTAGAATTCGTTCTCCACAAGAACCTGAGAACATTGAGAAGACAAATAGGGCTAACTGCTTTAGCCTGAGCAAATAGTGTCAAAAGAGAGAGATAAGTCAATCTATCTACCTTTCAAGGATTTGATATGGGTCTACAACAAGCTGGAGCTTCGCATCAATCCATATGGAGTACCGAACATTTGGGAATAATCTGTGCAGTAGAAGCTTAGGAACCTGTAAAAATACATAAAAGTTTTACCCAATTTGTATTTGTTACATAAGGAAACATTCAAATCTTGGCTAATTTATTCTCAAATCTTTTAACCTTTCCATTACGTCTAGCATCAGTATAAGGGACGTTATGCACAACAATGATCCTCCACAATCCCACTCTCTTGTTATCATCTGTGTAACTTGAAGTGTTCTTAAGATATAAATCCGTTTCTTCGTCAACAAACATGTAGAATGGAATGTTTTTCCTCGCCATTTCACTGATGTTCACTGGTTCTTGAATTATGTCATACTTTCCTGTAAACAGATTGAAACTTTTTGAGCGAAGTAAGAATATTTTAACAATCAATGTCACAGAGAAAATTTCTCTTCTAAGTATGTAATACCAAATATCGCTGACGCGACAATCACATCATGGAACTGGTCCAACTCATGAAGGATATCCTTATCGATGTCAAATCCAGTTTTATGACCCGGTTTTGTTCCTTTAACAAATCTGCAGAAACAAAAACAGAAATCAGATAAGTAAAGCTCCATGACTGAAGAAGAAATTAACCACGGAGTTAAGCCAAGAAGCTTACCCACAATGCACTGTCATGGACTCTATTATGTCAAAGGAGTTAGTCCTATGCTCAAGAGAAGGATAACCTCCAAATTCAGAGCCTCCTTGACTTTCTTCACGTTTTACAGGATTCTCGTCATGGATATATGTCAAATTCTTGAGCACAGGAGATTCAAATGGAAGCTTTGGCATATGCGCTAAGGCCTCTTCTGGAGGTAGATAGCATACTGGACACGCTGAACAATACAAAATTTACAAATGGAGAAGGTAAGTGCAAGTCCTTGTAGGCTCAGTGCAAAACTAAAAATAAGTATTGAATCGAAGAAAGAGCTTACGGCGTGGTCCAGGCCTTCTCATTCCAGGTGGAGGAGGAGGAGGAAATAAAAAACTATCGCACGGATGATGGTGATGTGTTGAAGATACGGATGGAGGAGGATGGATGGTTTCTACATCACTTCCTCTAATGCCATTCCACAAGAAAGAATCTCCAATATGATCAATATTAGAGTTTCTTGTATAAAAAGAAGTCAATTCTCTACTTATTGGTGTTTGGTCGCTTCCAAAATCCATCGTCTCAATACTCTGATGAATGTTTGGACTAATATTGCTCTCTGTTGTATCACAATACAGGCATTACCAACATAATCCAATATCTAATCAATACAACATGAAAAACTTGAGATTACCTTTGTTGATAGTGTAGGAACCCAAGACAAAGACAACAAATGCAAGGCTGAGAAGGAGCAGCATTGCGACTCGTCGACGACCTAAGTACCAATAACATAAGAAAGAGAGAGACCTTTCCTTCTCTTTAGAATTTGAAGTAAGCATTGTGGAGAAACAAGAAGAAGAAGAAGAAGAAGAAGACAATACAGACTCAAAAGCTCAAAGCTTGAGTAAGTGCAATGAGCCATAACTCTCGGTAACGAAGTCCAAAGGACATTCCAGTCATTGTCTCTTAAACCCTTTAGATCGAATTCTCATATCGACACTTCTCAGATCCAACCACAAATGCAAACCTAAGAATCATAACCAAAACCATGATTCAATTCCATATACATTGCAGAAGAACAACAACAACAAAAAGACAAAAAAAAAGCTTTGTAATTTACCAGCACAAGAATCGATTTGATTCGAATCCGATCAATAACAAAGACCTGCATTAGCATAAAAAGGATCAAACTTTAAATCACATCTCGATTCAATTCAATGTTAACACTATAGATTCGTACATTGAACAGTACCCACAAATCCAAATCTAGTCTTGATACGAAAAAGGAGAATTTTTTGCACAAGATACATATAGATTCGGGGAAAAAGATATTACCTTTTGAATGAACACTATATTCCAAATTCGCCTCTGGATTTTACAAAATCAATAAATACTTTTGGTGAATGCGTCGCCAAATTTTCAGTGATCCCTTCGATCTGCACCAAACATTCAGTGCATTTGGATTTGTCAACGATTCAGTGTATGTCAACGTTACTTTTGAGGGGTGATAATTATAATTCATGATTTAATTGTATTTTTTAATTACAATGGAGATGTGTTTTGTTTGATCGTTTCTTCGTTCTCGTTCCATTAAGAATGATTGGAGGGGAGATATTTAGGATAAATATTCATTACTTATATATTTTTCATAGTATTTTAATTTTTATGTTCACATTTATCATATTTTAATTATGATTATCTTATATTTAAAATATATAATTAATGATTACCTGTTATAGGGTTTTTTTCTTTTTCTTTCTTATAACTATCATACTTATTTTAGTTGTGAATTGATTTAATAAACAAAGTTTGAAAAAGCTTTTAAGAGGAGTATTTTCTATATTTGTTTTTCTATAACCAAAAAAAATATTTGTTTTCGTTAGATTTTATATCAAGATTTAACGACTTAGAGAGAAAAAAAGTTGATCTATACAGGGATTATAAAACACAATAATCTTCCGATTTGTTAGTGTTGCAGACTTTCAGTATTACTATTCACAAAATCAACAGATCACTTGTTTATTCTCACAACTCACAAGTTTATGCTACATCAGAATGAGAGAACAACAAATGCTATCCAGTATTTTGATTGTTTTTTTTGACATCTTATTTTATTTTTTTCTGAATGACAATATTATATTTTTTCTAAAAACTTTGAACTACAATTACCAAACAATAGTGTTATTTGAAAGAAACAAAATAATCTTAATTAAAACAATATTTTTTTATAAAACGAGAAAAATACTTAATATTTTTTTCTTGTCAACCTAAGTATTTATAATTAAGCAACTAGTATATAAACAACACTAAGCATAAAAGTTTACAAAACAAATAACAATAGAACGAGATCTAAAAGAAAAGAATGAGTCAAACATCTTGCTTTCGAATAAAAGAAAAAATAAAGATAAATGTAAGGTAAAGAGAAAAAAATAAAAACTTCTCCAACATCGTAGAGAACAGGGGTGGGCAAAATATTCGGGATTCAAGATCCGATTTGGAAAATCGGATATCTAAAATGTTCGAATCCGTATCAAAATATTTTATTTTGAAAAATCTGGATCTCTTTTTATGTATAGTTTTTATTTAAAATATATGTATAATATATTATACAATAGATAAAATTTTATTTAAAATATAACAAAAATAATTTTTAATTTTAATTTTATGTATTTTTAAATTTTAGATGGTAAATATGCTTTAAAATGTTTACAAAATTAAGTTGAAATATTTAAATGATATTTTCTATTAATTTTTATTTTATTATCATTTTTAATAATTTTATATTATTATTTTTAAATTTTTAGTTATTTTAACTATAATTTTATATTATTATTTTAAGATATTTGATGGATCTGAATCCAAATAATTATTTCTCGGAACACTGTAATATTTTTGAATATTCGATATGTGTCCATTCCTAATAGAGAATACATGCCAATCTTCTGGTTTGGTCATCATCACAATCAACTTACATACAATATATTTAGAACATTTCATAAACTGCACTAGGATATATGGCACTGCTCAAATTAGTGACTCGAACTCCAAGCGTAGTTGGAGAAGACTTCTTTGAATTTTGTTTGGCACCCAAGAGAGTATCTCATCTCCTCGCCTCCTCCTCTCTTGAGCAAAACCATCCTATCGTAACTTGGAGTCATCTTCCTTCCACAAACCAACCTTATAACGAATGTTTTTTTCTACCAAAATTTTAGCGGACAAAAATACTTTTCCATCCATATGACTTGTCAACAAGATAATGTTTTTTTTATTTAGAAAATGTATTTTACATCTTTGTTCAATTAAAAAAGAATACTTTCTGTCAGTTAGCAATATATCTAAAAAGATGTTATGTGTACGATAACTGAATTTGGTTGCATTTGTAATTTTAAAAAATTGTAACTGTTAAAAGATGTCATGGTAACTCAAAATGTTAAAATAGTTGCATTTTGATAGTTATTAAACATATTAAAATCATTATCCGCACCATTTGTACCACTATAAACATAAAACTATAAGACATAATAAACAAAACACATGAATTTTAGTAGAAACACACAAAATGTCAAAAGATTAGATAGTTTTAATATAATTGTATCATTCGTATGGTTGGTGTATGAATTGATAGTATGTGGTACATAATGTATACCCGTTCTCGGAAATAATACATGTCATCGTTGTGAAGATTATATATCAATTCTCTAAGAGAATGGGCCCAAATTTGTTTTATTGTCTAAAATGAGAAGACAAGTCCAATAAATTCGGTTTGTAAACATAATGTGGATAAACACTCTTCTCCAATTATTAGGCAAACGAACAGATGTTGAGCATTGATTGTTTTTCTTTAAATCTTTGAAACTCTTCTCACTAAAGCTATCAAATTAATCAATTTTTTCATATACAGTACAGCATTATTTCAAATAACATATTCTTATAATCTTATTTGACATATACCATCATTCAAAAAAGTGTTAGTCCTAATTTTTAATGCCAGTAATGGGAAGTTGGGAACATTAATACACATAATTGTATGCAATTAGATTTTTAAAAAAAATAGAATTCGGTGTGTATACTATAATTAGTTGACCATTCATGCAATTATTGTTTATTTTAATAATGGCAAATTTTAAAAGTTTCGACAAAAGAAGTTTTACAAAATTGTATCGAAAATTCAGGTAGATAGAAAAATAGAAATGACTTGGTGACAAAAATTGTATGATTACTTGATTTACTTCATTTAAACTATAACGTCCCTATTTTAAAATGTATCTCAATTTCATTAGTGCAGGGAAAATGGGAATAAAAAGTAAATTACAGAGTGAAGATGGAAGCGAAAACCAAAAGGCTTTTGA
The DNA here is from genome assembly GCA_963922655.1 of Cardamine chenopodiifolia. NCBI lineage: Eukaryota > Viridiplantae > Streptophyta > Magnoliopsida > Brassicales > Brassicaceae > Cardamine > Cardamine chenopodiifolia. Next base: position 18,108,780 of record OZ000483.1, read on the forward strand.
CGTTACGTTCAAAGAACTTTCAACACTCTCGTTGCCTACACTTGAAGCGTACGCGCTTTAAATGTAGTAGTTCAGATTTATTTACCATTTATGATCCATAAACAGCAAAAAAATAAAAAGTTTGTTTGTTAAAAAGATAGGAAAAACCAAAAATTACTGCAATATATGTATGACCTTGTCTATTATGTACCGACTATAATATACATTTCATCAGATGTATTTTTCACATTTGTATCCTAAACTTTTTTCTATATTGATGTAATAAAATTTCATAGAGTTTTTTTTCTAAACAAGAAAATTTTAGTGTTTTTCGTGATAGTTTTAATATACATATATATATATACTATTAACTGGAAAGCATTCAATATTTAAAAGTATTTAAAATTTAAAATATTACATGAAATTTCATTGCTATAATTGCAATGTAAGAGTAAGAAAAAAAATTCGTTTATGGATAATTTTGTCAAAATATTTAAATGGGATTTTCTGAGATTTTGTAGTTAACAAAATATTTTCCTATATATTTCCTTCTAATTTAATTACGAATTTCCAAAAATAATTTTAATTAAGTATAACTTAAATACGATTTTTATTAATATTATTTACATTCATTATTTTGAGATTTTGAAGTTTTGTTCAGATTTTTCCTCTCATATTTTTTATACTTATTTTTTAAAAAACAATGTGAGTCATCTATACTATTAATTAGGAAGCACTATTTGGCAAAAACCTTTAAAATATAAACAATTACATGAAATATCAGAAGTTTTTAGTGCTTTTAAATAAAATTATTAAGGGTACAATAATAATCATAAATCAATATAAATAAATTATAAATTTATAAAAAATATTAGTTTCCAAACAATTAAACTCAATTTATATCTCTTATTAATTATGAATAAAAATTAAAATTAATTTTTTAAATGGTTCATCAATAAAAAATCTAAGATTTGATATATGATTATACCATATTATTTATTTTTAAATTATTATATTTGTAAGATATTGTTAAGATTTAAAACTATTTATTTTTTATCATCTTTGTTTGATCTTATTTTCAATTTTTTTAATTAGTAAAAACTTTCTGCATATATTGTGAAGTTTTTTGTTTAAATATAGATATATTACTCAATCGAAAAATAAAAAGTGTGTGTTCAGCGTCCCATATCGGTTAGAAAATTTGATCAATAGTTATAAATTATATTATAACTAAAATTATTCTAAATCCGAATAAGCAAAAAAGTTGACTTTTAGGCTTCCAAATTTTAAAAAATTTATTCGTTTAATCTGGGTTTTAGTTAAACCAATAATTTTACCGAATAAAAAAAATAAAAATATATTTAAATACTTAGATTCAAATATTTGAACTTTATTAAAAAAATTTAAGACTATTAAAAATCTATAAAAAATTAAAATATTAATAATACTTAAAATCTATAAATCTATAAATCTATAAAAAAATTTATAATATTATGAATATTTAAACCTACAATAATTATATAATATTACAAATATAATAAATTTAACTATTATTAATCTATACTAGTAAATAGGAATAAATAAGAAATGAGTAAAAAATTGAAATGAAAAAGTTCAAAGAAAAAACTAACGGATTTATAGGTCAATATTATTTAAATCTGATTTCCATATCAAGTTAAATTGATTTTCTTATCTAAGTTAAAAATCCTAAAATCAAGAGATTTATTACTTTCTCTAATAACAAATTTATTGAGATATTGATTTAGTAAAAATATAATATTTATTTTGAATTTTTTACAATAAAATATTAAATTTGAATCAATACTACTGATGGGAAAACATTAGAAAGTAAATGACAAATTTAAAAAAAACTATATAAAATACCATTGGAAAAATGAATGAGTGAACTTTTTATAATATTTTATTATATTATATGATATATAGATACACTATAAACATATAAAACTATTTATAATATATATATATATATATATATATATATATATATATTAATAGTTATTTTTTCAAACAGGATTTAGTAAAAATATAAGATTTATTTTGAAGAGTTTTCAATAAAATATTAAATTTGAATCAGTACTATTTATATAAAATATAAAATATATTTGATGGAAAAATATTAGAAATTAATTGAAAATTGTAATATATATATATAAAATACCAATGGAAAAATGTAACTGGTGAACTTTTTATAATATTTTTATTATATTATATGATATATAGATATACTATAAACATATATAACTAATTATAATATATATATATATTAATATTTGTTTTTTTTCAAATAGGATTTTGAGAATTCTCATTTCCATCCCGTCTCGTATTTAATCCAGAATATAAAATATATTTTTAAATATTTTTAAAAGTTACCTGATACCCGATGGAATCGACCCAAACTCCAATTGATACTTGACTACTCATGTCTACTTATACTTATGATACCTCAAATATCCAAAACTATAGTTATATACCCAAATATATTTTATATTTTTGAATCATTCAGCTATTTTCGGATACATTTGGTAAAAAGTAACCAATGTTTTATTTTATTTCTCGGTATTTTGGGTAATTCGAGTAGATTTGGGTATATTTAGAGTAGAAAAAACCAAATCTGATCCGAACCTAAAAATATTCAGGTATTTTCAGTTCTCAACACAAATACCCGAACCGATCTGAACCGAAAACACCGAATTGAATCCAAACCAAATTTTAAAAATATCCGAATGGGTTTCGACTCCTATTCTGGAATTACCCAATACCCGAACCCAAATGAATACTCGAATGCCCAGACAAAAAAATAATTTAATACTGAATTTTGGCCGAAACAAAAAGAGTTTATTCCAAAAAAAATCAATTACATAGTCTATTGATATTTAAAACCATGATAAGTGCCTTGGTCACGATTTAAAAATTTACATAAAATGCCATTGTAGAAAATGTAATCAATAAACTTTTTATAATTTTATTACATTATATGATATACATATATACTATAAATATATATAACTATTTATAATATATATATATATATTAATATTTGTATTTGTCCCAAAAAGGATTTTGAGAATTTCTATTTCCATTCTGTCTCATTCTCTATCACAAATACAAAATATGTAACATATCTACAATGCATTTTCATTTGGGATGGGAATTTTGGAACGTAAACGGATACATAACAGAACAGAATATGAATTATGCCCACCTTTACTAAAAACAAAATTAAATTTCATCGTAAAAATAAAATTATCATAAAATTTCAAAAACACATAGATTCCGTTTACAACATTTTAATCATTTTTGGTTTTTTATATCCAGTTTGATAGTTTACGAACTTCCTAAAAATCTAACAATCACTCATCCGATTCATGGTTAATCTCGGTCCGACCGCCAGATCAATCAGAATTTCAAATTACTGATGAAACCATTAATATTTTTAACATTCATAAACTAGATTGAAATCTAATCGAATAATGAATCGTATAAATTTAGGTGATAAATGTTATATCAAATAAAATGTTTATCAACATAATTCCGTGTATTTGCGGTTCTGTTTCTAGTCTATAAATTTTTTTTTTAATCTTTAAGATTATATCATATATATTATCTAAGCAACTCTAAAAACAGTTTAAACTAGATATTACGTGTTATATTACACTTATTGCCATTGTATTTTTATAAAATTAAAACTAAATTAAACAAGCTATAGAAGGTTAAAATTGTAACTAATTTATGCAACCAACATCTAATAAAAATCCAAACAGAATCTTTTAAATAATTATTAGTTTCTAAAAAATAAAACTTATTTTTTCTCTCTTAATAAATATAAACGAAAATTTTAAATTAATTTTTAAAAATTCACTAAAAAAATCCAAACAGAATTTTTTAAATAATTATTAGTTTCGAAAAAATAAAACTTATTTTTTCTCTCTCCTAATAAATATAAACGAAAATATAAAATTAAATTTTAAAAATTGTTATCCAATCAGAAAAGTAAGATTTGAAATTATATTATACGATATTATCTTAACCAATCAAAATTATAATAAAAACAAAAATTAAAAGTGTGATTCATTTTGAACCTGATATTAATATAAGAATTAAAAATAAAATTAACTTTCATATTAAAATTAACATAAAAAATCTTTAATTAATTTTAAATTAATATAAATATAAACGAAAATTTTAAATTAATTTTAAAAAATTCAATAAAAATCTAAACTGAATCTTTTAAATAATTATTAGTTTCAAAAAATAAAAATTATTTTCTCTCTCTCCTAATAAATATAAAATTAAATTTTTAAAATTGTTATCCAATCAGAAAAGTAAGATTTAAAATTATATTATACGATATTACGTTAACCAATTAAAATTATAATAAAAACAGAAATTAAAAGTCTGATTCATATAACTAACTATTACGTATTAAACTTAAAGTGAGATGTGAGCAAAATAATACACAAGATCAAAACAATAAACAACATAACAAGGTAAGATAATAAGAACTAACTCCGTTCTTGATGAGAAAAAAAAATATAATTTGAGGAAAACTTAATTAACACAATACAAACCGTATATAATAATAATAAATAAGATGTTAAAACATAAGATAAATATAAAATAAAATATTAATAAAAATCTATAATTATATAAACTAATTATGAAACAAATATTTTCTTGCGCAAAGCGTGGGTTACTATCTAGATTAGTTGAAATGAGTTGTGAATATTTTAGATTAAGAGCGCGTGGTTTTGACGGATGACATAAGAATGTCTTTGGCATGTCTTAACTGAACAACACAACTACTGATAAAAACAAATAATAAGTGGAAAAAAATTCACACTACCGAACGTATTATTACTTTATGTATTTAATTTTTTTTTAAATTCTCATAATGTTTCTTTTTGGAGTTTCCAATTTTTGCAAAGTTTTAATTCATTCAACCTTCTGCTACAACACAGATGCGTCTCTCAAAAATCTTTCCGCCCCTTGGAATCTTAGATCCATTTCTTTCTCAACTAGACTCTGTTAGACCCTTTTTATTTTTCGTCGTTTCTCCTCATTTTCTTCCACGGAAGCTCCATTTTTTTGCACTTTGTTTGTGATCATTCCTGCAAATTACTCAATTTTACATTTGCTTCTGTTGTTTTTAGTCGTCTCTCTCTCTCTCCCCAATTTCTTGAAAAGGTACTTGCTTTATGCACTAAAGTTCTTGGTTCATGAGAATCCTGGGTTTTTTGTTCTCCATTAATGCCTGAACCATCTTCTTGATCTGGGCACATTTTGCAAATTGAGGAAAAATCATTTTTTTCTGGGTTACAGTGTTCTCTGAGCTCTAGGGTTTAGTTTCGTTTCCCCCTTTTTGTCTGGTTTCTCAAAGTCTTGGACTTTTGTGTTCTTTCATGTGGCCCACCTGATTAGCTGTGAGTAGTGGAACAAGATGGATGAATTGTAAAGGATATTTTTGGTTCTGAGTTCAAAATTTTGGGTAAATTTGAGCGATGGGTTGTGTTATGTGTAAGCCTTCTGCTATTGAAGATAGTAAAGATAGTCCAAGAGAGCGTTTCTCAAGCAAATCCTCTTCTGAGTATAGAGTTTCAAGACCGGTTACTTCTTCTAGAAGAGATGAGTCTCTTAGGATAAAGGAAAGGTCTGATGTTGTTAGTGTAAGACCAGTGTTGAGTAATAAGCAAGCTACTGTTTCGATGCATTTGCGTGGGGAGAATTTGAGTAGAAGAGAGAAGAAGATAGAGAATGTTGTAACTTCACCTCTTGCAATGAGTCTTACCGTTGCAAAAGCAACTGAAGGAGAGTATGTAGCTGCAGGTTGGCCTCCATGGTTGGCTTCTGTAGCTGGAGAAGCTATTAAAGGATGGGTTCCACGGCGTGCGGATTCTTTCGAGAAGTTGGACAAAGTAATCTTCTTTTTCTTTATATACATTCATTTTAGAAAAATACTGTTGAAAAGCCTATTTGATTGCTTGACTTACTTATAGTTGCATATTTCTATATTTGGAAGCATATCCTAAGCTCCAAGATTTGGGTTGCAGTAAATGATACTTTAATGTTATGGAAACTGGGGTTTTCTTTAGTTGATTGGCTTTCAAAACTATCACATTACCTGAAAAGGTTTGGACTTAAAGCTTCAAGGAAAGATCCTTGATGCAGTGCTTTTTTACTTGTTTTATGCAGATTGGTCAGGGTACATATAGTAATGTATATAGAGCTCGTGACCTAGATCAGAAGAAAATTGTGGCTTTGAAGAAAGTTAGGTTTGATAACTTGGAGCCAGAAAGTGTGCGTTTTATGGCAAGAGAAATCCAGATATTACGCCGGCTTGATCATCCAAATATTATAAAGCTTGAAGGCTTAGTTACATCAAGAATGTCTTGCAGCTTATATCTTGTTTTTGAGTATATGGAACATGATCTGGCTGGCTTAGCTTCGCATCCCGCAATTAATTTTTCTGAATCACAGGTACTTTTTTTTTTGTTTCTATACATCTTCTTAACCTAGTCCCCTCTTTTAGTACAATTTTCTGAGGCTGGACTTTCCTTTATCTTTGTTCTTGTACAGGTTAAATGCTACCTGCAGCAACTATTACATGGACTAGACCATTGTCACAGTCGTGGTGTACTTCATCGGGACATAAAAGGTTCAAACCTTCTTATAGATAATAGTGGAGTTCTAAAGATTGCTGACTTTGGATTAGCTAGTTTCTTTGATCCTCGTCAAACTCAGCCTTTGACCAGTCGTGTGGTAACTCTTTGGTATCGTCCACCTGAGCTTTTGCTCGGAGCAACACGCTATGGAGCAGCAGTTGATTTATGGAGTGCAGGTTGTATTCTTGCTGAACTATATGCAGGCAAGCCTATTATGCCTGGTAGAACCGAGGTAGATTTGCAGTTTTCGCTTGATTTTCTTTAAGATTCAAGCTTTGATTACTGAGGCTAGTTTGATTTTTTGAGGTAATTCTGGTTATGCTTATCGTGTTACAGGTGGAACAGTTGCACAAGATTTTCAAGATATGTGGCTCTCCTTCTGAGGACTATTGGGTAAAATCGAGGTTGCCACATGCAACAATTTTCAAGCCTACGCAGCCATATAAACGTATAGTAGGTGAAACATTCAAGGAATTTCCTCAGCCTGCTTTAGCCCTTCTTGAAATTCTCCTTTCAGTCAATCCCGACGATCGTGGAACTGCCACCTCAGCTCTCCAGAGTGAGGTACTGGCATTTCTCAGGCAGTAAATGCTGTGTGTTCTTATGCTTCCATATAAATATATTTATTACTCCTGGTCAGAGCTTTTGTAACCTCAAATTATCATTCTTTTATTTTTCAGTTCTTTTCCACTAGACCTTTTCCATGTGATCCTTCAAGCTTGCCTAAATATCCTCCCAGCAAAGAGCTTGATGCAAGAATGCGGGATGAGGAAAGTAGAAGGTGTGCCATCTCGATTTTTCTAGTCTGATGTGATTTTTTACTAATAAGATAGCTTGAAACGTTAATGGAAAAAAGAAAAAACTATAAACGCTTGAATGTTGCTCTGTGTTTGCAGACAAGGTGGAGGAAACAGGAACCAAAGACACCAAGAAAGGAGAGGAACTAAGGAATCTCGAGCCATCCCAGACCCTGACGCAAATGCAGAGCTGGTTGCATCGATGCAGGTTAAAAATTAATCTAAGAAAAACGCCTTTCGATGTTAAAAGCTTCATGCTTTATATTCAATGTTTTTTACTCACTCTTGCATTAACGTCCTTGCAGAAAAGGCAGAGCCAGCCTAATACTAGAAGCCGAAGTGAGAAGTTTAATCCACATCCTGAAGAAGTTGCATCTGGTTTCCCAATTGATCCACCAAGGCCATCATCACAAGCATTTGAACCAAACAGAGAAACTCAGGGAAATGTTCTTCCTCACAAGAGAGCTTCACATTCCGGTCCTCTATCACATAGATCTGCTTCCGCAAAGGGTAGAAGGAATTACCAAGATTCTCAAAAGGTTTCATCCATAGCTGATTACTCAGCAGTACCTGGATTTTCTGCAACAAGAACAGGCATATCGCTACAAGAGACTGGCAGAGGAATGACTCGGCTTCCAGGTTCCTTCAAGGAAACCTCTGAAGAAGCAAACCAGGAAGAAAATGGTAGAAGCAAAAAGAAAGACCCAATTCTCGTAAGCGCTCTAAACGTCCTCAGTATTTTTAGAAACTACCAATGTTACTATTCTCTGAGTTGTGTTTTGTGCTTGCAGTTGGGTTATGGATCAAAAGGGCACAAGATTCATTATTCAGGACCGTTGGTGGTTCCATCAGGAAACGTGGATCAGGTGTTAAAAGACCATGATCGCCATATCCAAGAAGCTGTGAGAAGAGCACGAATCGAGAAAGCTCGAGTTAGGAAATTTCAAGCTGAAGAAGCATCGAGCCAACAAGTAACAACCAATTCCTCATCTGTCTCAAGCCGTTGATCCATCAAGAGACAAAAAGTAAATGATCAAACCAAAGCAAACGTTGTATTTTTAGAGTAAAAATAATATATTTTCATTGGTTCAAGATTATAATCCAAGAATCAAATCTTGTCACGTTGTACTTCTTGATTGCGTTCATATCACATTCACATTATCGGAAAAGAGGTGTAGAAACAGAGTTTATGTATTCTTATAATAATTTTCTATAGCTTAAATGATCTCTTCTAAATCCATTCTTATAATAATAATAATAAAAAAAAAACGTTTCTCTCGTGGCTATTCTCTATATAAATTTTGTCTTTTAGTCTTTAGCTTTCCATATCCTAGAGAAGAAAATAACAAAATGCAGATCAAAACACTCTGTTTCACTCTTGTTGACCAAAAAAAAAAAAAAAAAAAAAAAAAAGACACTCTGTTTCACTCCTCTGTATTTTGCTCTGTTCGGCTTTCAAGCAATTTCTTCTTCTGCTTACAGTTTCAACTTCGATTACTTTGGTAATGGAACTGATTTGATAACATTCAATGGAGACGCCGAGTATGCTCCAGAGCTCGATGGTATGAGCAAGTCAGGAGCTCTCGGATTGAGCCGTGCCAATATCCCTTTTTCTCATGGTCGAGCCATTTTCAGCAATCCAATCCCTTTCAAACCTAATTCTTCTTCTTTACTCTTTCAAAACTTCCTTCACTTTCACCATTAATTCTTTAACCATTATTCCTCGCCGGAAATATCCTAATACCGGTCATGGTCTCGCCTTCATTGTCGTCCCCACCAATCAAAACATCTCCGTTTCCGGTTTAGGCTTCCTCAGTCTCGTGAACCGAGTTAACAATGGTAATCCCAAGAACCATCTCTTTGCTGTCGACTTCGATGTCTTTCAAGCCAAATCTCTTGGTGACATTAATGATAACCATGTCGGAATCAACATTAATTCGGTTAAATCAACGGTTTCTAAGAAAGCCGGTTATTGGATTCAATCCAAAACCGGAGGACAGAACCGGTGGTTGTTCAAAGAATTGAAGCTGCGCAGTGGAGTTAGATACAAGGCTTGGATCGAGTACGAGAACTGTAAGTTCACTGTCACGCTCGGACTTGCACATTTGGAGAAACCGAAGAGGCCATTGATCGAAGCTCGAATCGATCTCTCTAAGGTTTTTCTCGAGAAAATGTATACCGGTTTTGCCGGTTCAATGGGACGTAACGTCGAGCGTCACGAGATCTGGGACTGGAGTTTTGAGAACAGCGCCAAAAACTAATAAACCGGTTTGGTTCCGCTCGGTTTAGGTCAAACTTGTTTCTGGTTTTAGCTCCTCTGTCCGTGATTCAAGCTAGTGATACGTGAAGCTAATAAGTTAATGGCCTAACGTGCCCTGTATGACTGTATCTATTTTCAGATTTCTAGAAAGATTTACAATAAATGACCCCTTTCTTTAATACTACTCCATCCGCTTCATCAAAGTGTCGTCAAATTAGGAAATTGTTTAAAGAGTATATAAACATGTTTCGTCAAATTAGGAAATTGTTTAGGAGTATAAACATGTTTCTTAATTTTCTGATCATCCTGTACGAGTATGTTTATTTTTTTATAGGAAGTTTCCACCATCCTAATCTTTTTCCTCCAATGGGTTTTGTGAGATTTTCTATATTTCTCGGAATGGGTCTGGCCCAAAACTCGGCCCATCTCCAATATTTTCTATTTAATATATCTCTCTCTTTTTTTTGTCGTCATTTAAAAAAATATATCTCTAAATATATTAATATATTTAATATATCTCTAAATAAATAATAATGATATAAATACAAATGCTTTTAGAAACAGACAAAGGATAAATTTAGAACGACACTAAAAGAATATTATCTAGATTTCCTAGTTCAAATCTCACTTGGGAAAAGTGTCAATTTCTAAAGATGATCTGTTACTATTAGTTCCGGACCCACGAAAATGTATGGATTTTTGCTTGAACTTTGTGATTGATAATAAAAAAATCATTTGATTTATTTATAATCTTAAATTTGATGTAGTTACGAAGTAATTCAAGATTATATTATTTTCGTCATAAAATACAGAAAACATTGTTAATTATGAAAAAAATGGGTTTGGTATAACTAAATGAACAATGTTAGATTTGATTATGAATGTGGGTAGAGAAAGGCAAAAGGGACGAACTAAATCATTCCATACTAGTCATTATTTGAAGGGACCTTATTTTAATTCAAGTGTTGATTCAATCACAGTGGATAGGAAAATATATAAAAAAAAATTTTTTTCAATCGCCCCCACTCATAAAGTCTTGTTTGCAGCATTGTGGCCACAGAAAAAAAAAGAAAAGAAATATGTTTTGTGCATTTTCAGAAACAGAGTTTGTCATCTAATGGCATAATTCAAACACCTTATCCTTTTTTTTATTTATTCTCTATCTCCATTATTTTAAACTTTCTGGATCTTTTCACCCTCACATGAACGAACACTTCCATCTTTTAAAGTTCATCAATTTCACTTCCCAATTTGCCAAAAAAATGAACAAAATGAAAATGCAAATACTCTGTTTTACTTTGACCACTTTGTTTATATCTATCTTCAGCTCTCAAGCCATAGCTTACAAATTCAAATTCGATTACTTTGGTAATGGTTCCGATCTAATATCGTTCCATGGTGACGCCGAGTATGGTCCTGACACCGATGGCATGAGCCGGTCTGGAGCTATCGCATTGAGCCGAGACAACACCCCTTTCTCTCATGGTCGAGCCATCTTCAAAAATCCAATCACTTTCAAACCTAATTCTTCATCTCTTTACCCTTTCAAAACCTCTTTCACTTTCTCCATTACTCCTAAAACAAACCCTAATCCTGGTCACGGCCTTGCCTTCATCGTTGTTCCCACTAATCAAAACGACGCCGGTTCCGGTTTAGGCTATCTCAGTCTCGTGAACCAAACCAACAACGGTAATTCCAATAACCATCTCTTCGCTGTCGAATTTGATGTCTTTCAGGACAAATCTCACGGCGACATTAACGATAACCATGTCGGAATCGACATTAATTCGGTTAATTCGGTGGTTTCTGTGAAATCCGGTTATTGGGTTATGACAAGAAACGGTTGGTTGTTTAAAGAATTGAAGCTGAGTAGTGGAGATAGCTACAAGGCTTGGATTGAGTACAACAACAATTATAAAGTCATCTCCGTTACGATTGGTTTGGCGCATTTGAAGAAACCGAATCGGCCGTTGATTGAAGCAAAATTCGATCTCTCCAATGTTCTTCACGAGGTAATGTATACCGGTTTTGCCGGTTCGATGGGCCGTGGTGTCGAGCGTCACGAGATATGGGACTGGACTTTCCAGAACTAAAAAACCGGTTCGGTATGATTCGAGATAATCGGTTTTCTTTTGGTTTGTTTCTGGTTTTACAGCTATCTGTCCGTGATTCCAGTCGGCAAGTGATAATTGAAGATTTTAAGTGAAATAAATGCTCATTTTATGGCTTACCAACACTGTGATGATGTATTGTTGTTGTCAGATTAATAATATCAAGGACGTTTAATTCCTGATTTACTATATCCTAATCTTCTATGTTAGCCACTTAATATACTTTTAGATAACAATTTCTCGGTTGATAGAAAATATAATTTAAGTGGACCTTGGATAGTAGTATATATATAGTTATCAGATTCACCAATAAAATAATTAAAAACGTAAGCAAACAAACGAAAGTGATAAGCAAATATAAGAACAAACTCATGAGACATGGTGGCTTAGCCCTTAGGCATAAGAGTTTGCTTAATCAAATTACTTATAGACGAGGCCATGTAGGGTCTTCCTCTTCCACTTTGCTAGACCCTCAGTTACCAAACGGATTCGATCTCCGTCTTCCTCACAGTGGGACAATGTAAGTAGACTTTACAAGTGGGCCTGAAGGCCCAGAACGTTCTCCAAAATATATTCACAAACAAAAAAAGTATCCCCGTGTGCAATTTGCTCTCAGTTGGAGGATTAAGGATCCTCCGCATCCAACCCTCCCCATAACATGTATCATGTCAGCTAGTCATCACTCTATATTCATGTTTTATAGGCTGACAAAAGTTAGGGTAAACATAATTCAGACAAATGGAATTTAATGACATCGGTAAGATGAGAAAGTACAAAATCATTTTGTTTTATCCTTAAGATAATGATAATAAACTTACGGATTTGAGATCACATGATTAAAAAACGTTTAGAACAAAACTAATATTATATGATGTTGTTTGGAACCTGAAAAATTAAAAGTTTGGCCTAAAACCTACTCATAAAAAAATAATAACAATAACAATAACGATGATAAAACATAGTATTATTGTTTACGATGCGTTTAGCCTAAAGATACTGAAATAGTACTTTTTCAACATCAAGGGAGCATATTTCGAATTACTAAACCCTAAGCATGTGGCGCATACCGAAGCATGTGCTTTTTGTTTTATTTCTGCTTCCGTTGACGACTTGTCTCAATCCATTCCATGGAAATGGAAGCTGTCTGGTCATTAAATGCTCCCACCTACCAATACATTCTCTTCCCATCACCAAAACAATGTTACAAACAATTTTGTTTTTCTCATTAAAGGTGGTTTCTAAGTACAATCATTTCTTTTAGATGCTTTTGTAACGCTTCAAGGATTTTATTATTGGTCATTTACCGTAAATTCTTTAACTCCTACTATATAGTTACAAAAATGTATAATATGATTTGGACCACAACATTATTTGAACATTTTTTTTTATCAAAAATACATTATTTGATCATTTCCCCAAAAGAGGTTGTTGGTGTTGTGATGGCTCGGTAGTGGCGAATCTGCTGGAGGATCTGAAACCCGGATCTGCGTCGATGTTCTTTGTGTTTCTCTCGGCATGGTGAAGAGGTGCGGTGTTTTGTAGATTTGCTATCGTGATAGTGGGGCTGTTTTGTTGGATTGGCTCTCTTTTGAGGTTTTTGTGGCTTTCTTTGTTAGCGCGAGTTCTTTCTCCTCTGGTTTAAGGCTCTTAAATTAGTCATTTGCTCTTTATCTCTGTTGGGTCCTTTGCTTGTTTGTTGGTTCGATATGGGCTAGGTTTCTTCTTTGTGTTTGTCATTCGGATGGTATTTCGTTGTGAAGTCATCTACTAACTTATCTCTAAAGTTTTTTTTGGGCATTGGAGTTTGGTTCTATATTTTGTAGTGTATTCGTCCTTCAGTTCTTCTCTTACGAGAAGATTACCAATTTTATGTACGTAGTTGGCTGAAACTGGACAGACGAATGTCCGCGTGTAAGAACAGTTGGTTTTATATGGCTTGTCTCAGTTTGATCTAAGACGGCTAGTTAGTGTAGTGTAGTAGTGTTTGCTTTTGATCTGCAGTCTACTTTGTTCCTGTTTTTAATTCATATCGGTGTTGTTAACCGGTTTGACTATAGTGTGGCTTGTTGGATTGATTACGGTTTCTTGATGTATTGTTAGAGCTTATATATATATATATTATTTTCTCCTTTTGGGAGCTATATTTCTATAAAAGTAAATCACACTTGTTGTCTTCCTTTCACTAGCACTATATTTCCCTTTTTCAAGATTTAGTTTCTAAAAAATGTTATCTTATCAGTTAATTGGCTCGTTTTGATTATGTTTGTATTATGTTCACATTTCATCAAATATTATATTCTAGATGAAAAAAAGACATTCGGCCAGAAGAAAATTGGTGACCTTTGTTAAACTAGTTTTTTAACCAAAAAAAAAACTTATAAAATCTAGATAGTAGATCAGAAAAGTACAAAAGTGTTTTTTATTTTTGAACAAAATTTTCAAGGTTTCAGTTTAACCCTAGTGTTTGCATATATTTACACATTTTGCCCAAAACCAAAAAAAGAAAAGCGAAAAAGGTTTTCGCTTTACGTTGTGTTATTCCTAGGTCGTCGTTTCACCACGTTGCTTGCGTGGAAAGAAGGTGAAGATTAGCAAAAAGCGAAATATAAAATCAATAAAACCTTCACTGTGTGAAGTAAATTTCGTAGGCCCAAACTATATCTTCTTTTCGGAGAATTTAATTTCATGAAACTGATTTGCTTTTCTACATATTTTAAGAAGGACGAACTTGTGTGGTTGTATTTTCTCGGTGCCTCTCAAGTCGAGAATCTGGAGGAGTTTTCAGATACTTGGCTGTGTACTTGGTAATTTTCCGGTGGATGATTAATCAAAATCAAATGAAGGGTTCTTCAGAATCTAACTCCACAGGATTAAACACTTCTGAGGTTTCAGGTGTTTCTAAGTCTTTATGCTCACACTGATTATGTCAGAAGCTTACATAAAGATGACAACTTAGGACTTGATGATGACTCTATTATGAGAGCCTTAGAATGTGAAGATGTTAGCTTGCGTCAATGGTTAGACAATCCAGACCGCTCCGTTGATGCGTTTGAGTGTTTTCACGTTTTTAGACAAATCGTTGAGATTGTGAATGCAGCTCACTCTCAAGATATTGTTGTTCATAATGTTAGACCATCTTGTTTCGTTATCTCTTCGTGTAACCATGTTTCGTTTAATGAATCCGCTTCTTGTTCGGATTTTGTGTCTGATGAGGAAACAACAACAAAGTCTAAAGAAGAGTTTCCTCCAGAGAGACGAAGCAAGCCATTAGATGAACTAAAGAAGCAACCTTTTCCTATGAAACAGATATTAGCAATGGAGATGAGTTGGTATACAAGTCCTGAAGAAGATAATGGCTCTACTTGTAATTGTGCTTCTGATGTTTACCGTCTTGGTGTTCTTCTCTTTGAGGTTTGTGAATAGGAGAAGATTGATCTATGTTCTTAACTCTCTCTTTTTTTTCTTAAGAAAACTGATTTGCTGAATGTTAGTCTTTGTGTAGCTATTTTGCCCCGTCTCTTCAAGAGAAGAGAAGTCAAGAACTATGTCTAGTTTAAGACATCGTGTTCTTCCATCTCAGATATTGCTCAATTGGCCTAAAGAAGCTTCTTTTTCCCTGTGGTTATTGAATCCCGAGCCTAGCTATCGACCATCGATGAGGTGATTGATTTGATCTTTAATGGTTTAGTTTCATTATGAAAAGTTCTTTCCTTTTTCAGTTTTGGCTTCTTTGTTTTTGCTGGTGCAGTGAATTGCTACAAAGTGAGTTTTTAAACGAACCTAGAGAGAATTTGGAAGAATGTGAAGCTGCAATGGAGCTACCGGACAGAATAGAGAAACATGAGTTACTGCTTGAGTTCTTGATGTTGATTCAACAGAGAAAACAAGAAGCTGCAGACAAATTGCGAGATACGGTTTCACTTCTTTCTTCTGACATTGATCAAGTTGTAATGCGACAGTTGGTTTTAAAGCAAAAAGGGAGTGATGTCCCTTCGTTCTTGGTCTCAAGAAAACAGATTAGACAAGGAATTGAGAGAACTGCAACAGACGAAAATGAGGATAATACCATTGATGAGGAATCTAAGCTTGATGAGACTCTACAAAGCACGCTACGCTCTCGGTTAATGATAAATCTCAAGAAACTGGAATCAGTCTACTTTGCAACGCGATATAGACAAATCACGGTTGCTGCTCCTGCTGAAAAACCGTTGGCTAGATATTATTCGGCTTTGAGTAGATATGGTAGAAGTTCAGGAACAAGTTCAGTGAGCAACCCCATACAACCACCAAAAGATCCCATCAATGATTCTAGACAAGGCGGGTGGATCGATCCATTCCTCGAGGGCTTATGCAAATATTTATCTTTTAGTAAGTTAAGTGTGAAAGCAGATTTGAAGCAAGGAGATTTATTAAACTCGTCGAACCTCGTTTGCGCAATTGCATTTGGCCATGATGGGGAGTTTTTCGCCACAGCTGGTGTGAACAAGAAAATCAAGATATTTGAATGTGAGTCGATAATAAAAGATGGCCGGGACATTCACTATCCTGTGGTGGAACTAGCTAGCCAGTCTAAGCTAAGTGGTATATGTTGGAACAACTACATTAAGAGCCAAATTGCATCAAGTAACTTTGAAGGCGTGGTTCAGGTTAGTTCGTAACTGAAAATAAGAAATATAAAGAGAAAACTATCAACCTTATTAATCAATGGAAAATAACTAAACAAAGATTTATAATTTCATAGGTATGGGATGTTGCAAGAAGTGAGCTGGTTACAGAGATGAAAGAGCATGAGAAGCGTGTATGGTCCATTGATATTTCATCAGCAGATCCAACATTGTTAGCCAGTGGTAGTGATGATGGTTCTGTTAAGCTTTGGAGTATCAATCAGGCAAATTTCTAAACTAAACCAAAACGTATTTCAAACTTATTGATAAGAAATGTGAGGAATTTAGTTCTTTGAGGGATGTATATTGATGGTTGAGTTTGCTATATTCTCTTTCAGGGGGTTAGTATTGGAACCATCAAGACAAAGGCAAATGTATGTTGTGTCCAGTTTCCCTCAGACTCGGGTCGGTCTTTAGCATTTGGTTCAGCAGATCACAAAGTTTACTATTATGATTTAAGGAATCCCAAGCTTCCTCTTTGCACAATGATTGGTCACAACAAGACTGTGAGTTATGTCAAGTTTGTCGATTCATCAACACTTGTGTCTTCTTCGACCGATAACACCCTGAAGCTATGGGACTTATCGATGTCTGTTTCCGGTATTAATGAAACGCCCCTTCACTCATTCATGGGACACACTAATGTAAAGGTACCATTCTCTTCGAGTTTCACTTCTTTTGCTTCATTTCAAGCCTGGTTTCTGAGATTCTAAAAACAATTCTGTTCTTGCAATGTGTGTAGAACTTTGTAGGTTTATCGGTCTCTGAGGGGTATATAGCAACAGGTTCGGAGACTAATGAGGTATGTCTACTCTCACTTCAAAGACATACAAAAAAGGAAGAAACTTTGACTCGATTTATTGCAAAAGGAACAATCTTTGATCTTACTTGTTGCAAAAGGAAGAACATTTGATTTCATTTGTCAGTAAAAAGCTTGATTTTCTTGTGCTTCACTGGACAGGTTTTTGTGTACCACAAGGCGTTTCCAATGCCGGTTTTGTCGTACAAGTTCAAAACTATAGATCCTGTATCGAATCTCGAAGTAGACGATGCCTCACAGTTCATATCCTCAGTCTGCTGGCGTGGACAGTCCTCAACCTTAGTCGTTGCAAACTCCACCGGCAACATCAAGATTCTGGAGATGGTATGAACAAATGTAGCTCATGGCCAAAACGGTAATTTTCTAGGGTTTGATTGGTATAGGAAACAATTTTTGGGAGAGAGTAGGAAAAGTGAAAACATTGTTTGATACTAAAGAAATGTGTAGAAGAATATATGATCTTTGTATTTGTATAGATCTTATTATAAGCCCTAATGTAACCGGTGGGTAACTTTGCATACACGTAATCTTTAATCTCTTCAAAAGAATACAATTCATCTGTGTTTTATTTATAGATTCTCCCCAACTTGACTTCTCCATCTAAAAGAAGTTGATTCTTTATCCACACTGATTCTTTCCTGATTTAGCCTCTGCAACTAACCTATCTACAAGCCCCTTCAGCCTCTCAGCCCCTAAGCTAGGTCTGATCCTAGCCACGTCTTCGACATCCAAGCATTCTGGTTCACCACCGCACCAACCGCCGGGAGTAAAACTGCTTTCGTTTGCCCGCACAAAGTTCCTTGTCGATCTTATCCAAAACTGGATCATTTCTTCTAAATTTCCGACCAAATGCATATCCCCTCGCAATCATCTGTCCCATTTCTCTTATGGACAATGCGGCAGGATGCTGCCTTGGCGTTTTGTCCCATGTAATGTAGTGAAGATCATGGTTCACCGCAGTTTTGGAGAACTCGGGCACGTTACACATGACTGTATGGAAGTAACCTTCAGGAGAAGAAACGAACTTGGTGTAATACATAAGTAAAGTTCTTGGTAAATTGTCCCAACCCCATATGGTATCTCTATGAATGATCGCGAAAGAACCATCCAAGCTGATCCTGCAAGAAAAAACCGAAAAAAAGTTTCAAACTTTATTGCTGATGAGAACAGAGTAATAATGTTCTAACTTCAGGATTAGAAAGAACAATACTGACCAGTGAATAACTTTAACGCAGTTGCTAAACTTCGACTAGGATTGACCCAGAAAACATCTGATTTGTTTAACATGTAGAGTCCAGGATCAACCATTAATGGCATTGCCTGCTTCTCGCTTTTTCACCAAGAAACATTAGGGTTTTTAGCTAATGAAAAATATTTGAAAAGTGAGAACAAGAGAGAAGTAAGAAGCTCACTTTTTCCACTTTCAGTGACTTGTGTGTTCGATAAAATTGAGGTTCCGGTCCAAAGTTGAAAACGTATGAAGCAGATCTTAAAACATAGAACATTGTTTGTCAGAGCCAACAAGAGGAAGATCAAGAAAAGAAAAAGATCAGAGCTTTTACCATCTTGAGTCACAAGGGGATAATCTGAAGCACTGAGATTGATAAACCAATCCCAATCCGATCTTCTTTTAAGAAGAATCGCGCAAGCGTGCAGAGTATTCGCCACCATTGTTGGTCTGGTATAGGTCACAAGATTAGCTTTGGTTATCATATAGACATTACCTGTTCTTGAATACATAGGATCGTTATTAATGCGAGAAGCTAGCTCTAACCTCTCATCAACTGGTGATTTAAGATCCAAGTGAACAATGTATTGGTTTCTTGGATGGTACAGTGCTCTAAGAGTTCTCCAAAGGCTTTCAAGATCTCCTTTAGATCCCGAAACAAGGTAAGCAAAACGCAGAAGCTTGTCATCTTCACGAGCTTTGGAATGGCGAAACTATAGAAAGTTCTATTTGAAGGAATTGTAGACATTAGACCCATGTTGGAGGAAATTGCAAGCAGATCAACGCAGACCAGAGATGTGATCACAAATGAGAATACACATTTCTTCTCCATGTTTACATACCCCTTTCAAGAGAATTTGTGATCATAAGACAAAGAATATTGACATAAAACAAAATTAAAACTAAGACTTTTGCTTTAATCAACAACCTTTTTAGGAATCTTCTTTGGCAAATACATCAGTTTAGCTGATAATAAACCGATGTTATCCATCTTGAAAACTCTGAACCAAACCGGTATCTTTTGATTTCAGCTATCCTGAGCTGAAGCTCGATTTAGGCCACTATTTCCTATCAAACAAATCAAAAATTTCAGATTACCTTCAAGTAAAAAAGTTTAGGAAAATAATAATGTTATCGTCCTCTTAAACTTATCTGATTGGAATTTATGAGTTAAATAAATCAATCAGACTCCAATCAGACAACTAAACAGCTAAATTACTCTCTCATTAAGAAACTCTTCTTCACAAAACCCGCTTTAATCAAACATTATTAATTTCCTAAAGAGATTTTTTTTAAAACCATTGTTGGAAACTGCCTCAAGATTCGATATGATCAAATATAAGAATTGAATAGATATTGAAGGAAGAGAGACTGGAAACTGTTTTTTTTTTCCTTGGTGCAATTTTGTATCGACACAAGGAGGAAGAACATAGATTTTGCTTTGTTTTTAGATACGTTTAGTGAAGAAACATAGACAGTTAAACACTCTTGTATCAACTAAAATTATATAGAGACTTAATTATGAAAGTCTTCCAGAAAAATGAAATTTTAATTTTTTTTCCTCAAAAAAGAAGATAGAAATTCGTAGAGGATATATCCAATTTTTATGAAGCTACAACAAGAAAACGAAAAAAGAAATTCCAAGTCTTTCGCTTTCGGCTCTCTCATCTATAAATAATAAATTCCGTTTCTTTATTATTGCGCGAAAACGATTATTAAATTAGTCAATTAAATATCTGCATAACAAAACAAACAGAAAAACGGTTTTGTTGACATGAATGTATTTTTTTCGTGACAGATTTAAATTTAATTTTTCAGCTGAATAAAAAAATGAAAAAAGGTATAGATTTCGTATAACATAAACTAACGGATGGTATAGAGGTTGTTTGTAGCTAGGCAGATTAAGTCTATTAAAAATATTGTCAAAAAAAATTTATTTACAAATGTATAAAGATAAACATGTACCGTAGCCATTGGGTTATGCAATTGTACATACGCATAAGGAAATGTGATAACAACACCTTAGCTAACACTACCATTTTCCTTTCTTTTTTTTAATTACTTTGCCATAATTAAGAAAACTTCTCTCTATCTTTTTTTAATATTATTTTTGTTATAAAAGAAAATCCCATAAACCAATTGTTTTCGGAGATTATTAATTTAGATTAACATAGAATTGACTGTTGACCTTAAAGGACCTACGAGAGTCAATGAGAGAGTATTATGTTTAGAAAACAATTAAGAAATAATTTTTCTCAAAAAATATTAAAGTGGGGCCAGTGGCTGCGTTTTGGGAAAAAAAACTACGTTTTTGGATTGCAAGAAGAAACAAGAAACATAAAATTGAAATGTGAACGCAAAAGCAAGAAAATCTTGAATCTTCTTCCTCAGTTTCTTCTTATGGGATCAACAAGATCTAGTCTCCCCTCTTTCTTAATTTCCGAAAGATCTTATTTTTTCTTCTTAAAACTTTTAGATTTTTTTGTTTCCCGTTATAAAAATTAGGTCTTTGCTTCAGCTAAAACCCTCAAGATTCTCTGAAGAATTTGTTTGAACATTTATCTCTCACTTCTCGTTTCTTTCTGGGTAAATCTGTGATTCTGCGTTTTATAGAATTAAGAATTTGAATCTGTTAAGTTTGTTATAAAGGTTTGATCTTTGGCAATTTCGTGGAGCAGGACGAAATGAGTGCGCCGATTATATTGTGTGACGGCTTCGATGTGCGTCGAATTCTAATCGGGAAGTTAAACGGAGATAAATCATTGACGGTGACCACTGAGGAAGACGACGAGGCTGTGTTTTCCGGTGATAGCTTACTCGGAGACGCGGCTGAAGAGGAGGAGGAATGGTCTGAAGAGAATCATTTATGTTTTTACTTTGTTAAGCAACTCGCTTACGATGATCCTGAGATTAAGGAAAAGATTGATGAAGCTGATAATCAGATTTATCATTGCAACACTGAACGGATTCACATTGCTAACAGTTTGAAATCCAAAAGGGTGAAGTTTTTTTCTTGAGTCTTTTTTTGGTTTTCTTGATTTATACATTTTGAAATTGTTTTGAGTAGAGAGATTGTGTAAATGGTGTAGGCTGAGAGATTGTCTCTGGTTGCTTCAATGGAGAGTTTGATCTCATCACTTGATGAATACAATGCAATATTTCCTCATCAGTTGCTGACTATGGAAATAAATGAAGTAAAGGAGCAAGAAGAAGTGTTAACAGGAAAAATTTACAGCTTGAGTGAAAGATTAAGGGAGATTAAGATGGAAATCGACTTGTTGGATGTTCAAATGGCTTGTGTACTTGATCAAAGAGACAGAGCCTTTGAAAGGATTAGGACCTTGAGGATACAACGAGACAAAGGGGTGCGATTTCCGCCTCTTCCTTGTGTTCAAGTGTTTTTCTTTCTATATCAATTGGATTTTAAAGATTTTTGTTATCGGGTGTGTTTCTTTTTGTAGAATGCTGCCTTTTTCCAGAGTCATATTGTCATGAAGAAAGCCATGGAACTGGCTGCTTCTGGAAATGTTACCGATCTTGAAGAGCTTGCTAATTCCGAGGTTTATTTTCTTTTGTCAGTCTATTGGGTGTGTGTGTGTGTGTGTGACTATGAGACTTGAGCCTTTGTTCTTATTTTTTCTTTGTGTTTTATCTTTTCGATAGGTTGATAGATTTATGTCTCGTTGGAATAATGACAAGGCTTTTAGGGACAATTACAAGCAAAGAATTGTCCCTTCACTTGATGAGCGAAAGCTGAGGTGTGATGGACGGATTAGGGACCCGGAAGGCAATGTAGATACTGAGAATGGAAATGAAACAACGGGAAAAAGGGCTATAGAACTAAAGAGGTTTAGTACTGAGGAGGAGAGTGATGATGGTATGGATTTTGATATCCAGGTGTATGAGAAGCTTGGGAAGGAGGATGAAGAGTTGGATGAAGAAACTTTGAAGGAGAAGAAACGAGAAGAAGAGCTACAGAAAGCTCGACTAGCGATGGAAAGAAAGAAGAAGCTACATGAGAAAGCTACTGCTAAAGCTGCCATAAGAGTTAAGAAGGAAGCTGAGAAAAAACTTAAGGAGCTTGAGAAGAGAGCAAAAAAGAAGACAAAGAATGCTGTGTTTAACTCTTCTTCTTCAGATGTCGACCGAACAATAGAGACATGCACCGAGGCATCAGAGCTGGAGAAGGAGAAACTATTAAATGGGAGATCAGTTTTTCCAAAACAGAGAAGTTTTAAGTATAGACATCACGGAAAAGAAAAGGAGGCTGTCCTCAAAGCCATCATAAAGCGTAGAAAAGCTTATAGGTTATGGGTTTGGACTGTTTCCTCTGCTGCAGTTGCTCTCCCGCTCGCTCTACTCATAATTTTCTTTTACATTCGATGAGAGGAAGGAGAAACATAAACTAGGGTTCTCTGTTTTGTAAAAGCGTTGAGTGATGAGCAAACACAGGGGTTCATAGTCGATGGAGTCATAAATTTCATAGTAGAGACATTTGCTTCCATGGTGAGATATGTTTGACATCTGAAAGCTGATTTGGTTAAACATCATGACCCGGTCACTCTGCAAAAGCTTTTCCACAGGGATCGGGTCAAGATGTTTGAGCGGGATCAACTTTGGGACCTCAAACATCTCTCCATGGACGCAAATGTCTTGATCATCTTGAAATTCCTGACTCCAAACACAGGCACTTGATTCTCTACTTGAATCCACTACTCTTGCTTCAATTTATCCATTCTGCTATAATTCGATTTTCCTATAACATTTACAAAAACAAAACCTGTGGATTGACACCATTTATTACAGTCAAAGTCCCTTGTCTTCAAATGTGAAATTAATAGTTAATTTGTAGTTAAACAGTCCTTATCTGAATAAATTATTCGTCGAACAGAAGAAGCTACCGAACTTAAGCAAACCCTCTAGCCAAAGTGAGGTGTTCGAGTTGTTGTATTAGATGGCAATAAACCTTCTAATGGACTTAGAGGCTTCTCCTTGAGCAAGGTCCGTTTCAGAGACGAACAGGTCTATGGCTGTCACCAGCTTGCTTTCTCCATGCATCGTCCTGAGACAAGCTTTCCGAACAGTGGCAGCTTCTTGTTATCTCCACACAAATCACAAAACCCTAATCACAAATCTCTCCGTTCCCAATTCGTTTCCTTTCCGACATTCAGGTTCATTTCCCATCACTACTTCATGTTCTGAATTTTTTGATGATTTTGGATTCTCCATCGTACTTATCAAACGAAGAACACCTTCAATTGATTCTTCTTACTGTAATTTTGCAATTACTCTTTAGGAATTTAGAGGTTAGAGCATGAAATTGTTGTCTTAAAATGTTCTCCTATTTGAAACTTTGAACTTTCAATCAAAATTTTGTGTGTTCTGATGAAACCCCTATTAAAAAAAATTGCAGCTTTGAGAAGATGTCACGTTGCAGAAGCAATAAAGGGAGATGTAGATTCTCTCCTCAAAGGAGTTGGAGATCAAGCTGTTGCTAAAGAAGTTAAGCATATCCTTGAAATGGTATTGACATTGTTCACCATCTTTTAATTCTCTCTTTCTCTGAGGAGAGTCCTTAAATCTCATTCTCTCAATGGGATTGTTTATTAGGCGAGACGTGCAGCTTCAAGAAGAGAAGTTCTTCATACTAATTTTGTCACACCACCTATTGTTAAGGAATCAGTTTCAGTATTGGGGAAGCTTTCTGATGTTAAGATAGTTGCTCAAGGAGGTTACCCTGAGGTCTGTTTTTCATCTTTAAAAGAAGATTTTTTCATATGAAAATGTTAACTTAAGCTGATTAAGTTTTGCGGGGAATCTCTTTTGCCTTAGGCTGAGCGGTGTAGGATCTCGATTGGACATCCTGATGTTCTAACCAATGATCCAGATATAGTTGCAGCTTTAAGGTAAAACTCATGAATGGTAATATTCTCTTCTTGTATGAGTCTGAGTATGTTTATATTGGTTTTTTTTTCAATTTCTAGTATCACAGGGAATTTCGGGTTTCAACCTTGTTCTCATGGTGACTTCCTTGGCGCGATTCTTGGCACGGGAATTTTGAGGGAAAAACTTGGGGATATCTTAATCCAGGTATCATCTGACTGGTTCTGTATAACAACATTTGTCAGCTCCATTTACAAAATCTTTTCCTTTAACATTGTTTCTTTGGCTATTTGACTTTGATGGTACTGAAAGGAAGAAAAGGGAGCCCAAGTCCTGATAGTTCCCGAACTAGTTGACTTTATTGTTTCTGCTCTTGACAAGGTTTAAACCTTTCTGGCTAATTTGTATAACTCATTAACCAACATCTTGCTCTGCATTACTCTGATCCTATATGATGTGAATCATTCTTTTTCATAGGTTGGAAATGTTTCTGTAACTTGTACTAAGATACCTTTGCTTGCTCTTGAATACGAACCTCCTAGGTACGAGCACTAACTAATTCCTTAAAAACATACTCTCTTTTGCGTTTGAAAAGATTTTTGCATTGGCTCTTGATTGTTTTGTTTGTTAATTAGGACTAATTCGTTTAAAACCGTGGAAGCCTCATTGAGAATTGATGCAGTAGCCAGTGCTGGTTTCAAGATTTCGCGGTCAAAGCTTGTTGATTTGATAAGGCAAAAAAATAGCTTTTTTCTTTTCTTTTTTGGATCTTTCATTGCATTCTCATATTAGCTAACAAACATTCTTCTTTGTATGATCATAGTATAGTATGCAGTAACAGAAAGGAACATAGTTTAGTATGATCATAGAGATTAACACAAAAGAACATTCTTCTTTGTATGCAGTAATAAGGACGTTCGGGTTAACTGGATAACTGTTACCAAGAACGGAACCACGGTGAAGACTGGTGATGTCGTCTCCGTTAGTGGGAAAGGGAGACTCAAGGTAAGATTGTTGGAACTGAGTTTAGTTAGTGTTTAGTTTCAAAAACATTAAGCTTTTGTGTTAATTGTGTCTCAATCACAGATTGGAGAGATCAATGAAACGAAGAAGGGAAAATTTGCAGTTGAAATCATCAGATATCTTTAGAAGAAGCTGTAAGACGTTTATCAAGGATCTTTTTTTTTTCATATCTTTTTTTGTCTCTTGTCATAATTACCTCTTTCTCCATTTGTTGACATTTTGTATCATCATAGCAAAATCAAATGAATAAACTAATCTTGACTTTTTCTCTTTTTCAGAATTATAATGAAAACTATCGTTTATGTAACATGAAAAAAATTTAGAAAGTCATTTGAAAAGTTACTTTATTATAATGTAAAAGAAAAACTCATCTGTACAAGTGACAAGAGTATAACAGTTTTTTTTTTTTTTTGAACTAGAGCATAACAGTTTATTTATTTATTTATATTAAATAATCAATGTTTATGTTTACATATGCATACTCACTCACAAAATCATTACATGAATATGCATGAAAATTTTTATACGTTAAATTCTTATGCATGCTATAACGGTTTCTTCAAAACAAAACAAAAAATATAACAACTCAAACTTACGGTATATTTATCAGTTTTCCATTTTTTTCTAATAAATCAAGCATTGCCACAATATCCGTACTCACATTTAACCCCTCTCGCACATTTCCTCGTGCATTTCCCACAATGGTTAGGGTTAAAATTAACGTAAGTGCAAACGCCACCGCAACAACGCTGCCCAAAACCGTATTTGTGACCGCATCAACCACAATTATTCATATCTCCTAGAATATTCCGGCAATGCTTCTTGCAGCAATGCAAGAGGCTCGTGCCGTTGTTCGCTTTTACGCCATTGCAAATGTTGTAACTCGCGACGTGACATCTCATTCCTTTCTTGATCTTCTTGTAGTGAGAAACTAGCATTCTAGTTTTGGATGAAACTGTCACATTTGAAAGCATCGAGGGAGTTTCGTCAAGAATATAGGACTCTGGATCTTCTTCTTGGTCGACAACTTCTTCAGCTATAACCGAGTTAGGATTAGTTGTTGTTGTTATTAGAAATAGTCGTTAGATTTTTACTAAGTTTGTGAACTATTAAACCGGATATAAAACTGCCAAAAATATTTAAAATTTTCTGAACCAGATCCGCCTATTTTTAAAAAATTATGACACTTTTACTTTTACGGCGAAATTTAGAATTTATTCTTATTAGGGTGGGCATAATTCATGTTTTGTTCTGTTTTGTTTCCGATTCTAAATTCTTGTCCCATAAGAGAATGCATTGCCGATATGAGACACATTTTTTATTTTCGATTGAACACTAGTCGAGATGGAAAAGAGAATTCTCAAAGTCCTGTTTGGAAAAAATACAATATATATATATATATATATTATAAATAGTTCTATATGTTTATAGTATATCTATTTATCATATTATATAATAAAAATATTATAAAAAGTTCATTGGTTACATTTTCCAATGGTATTTTATATAAATTTTTACAATTTGTCATTTAATTTCTAATTTCTCCAATTAATAGTATTGATTCAAATCTAATACTTTATTGAACAATCTTCAAAATAAAACATATATATTTTTACTAAATCAATATCTCCATAAACTTGCTAGTAGAGAAGCCATAAATCCATTGATTCTAAATTTGTTAGCTTGGATAAGGAAATCAGTTCAATTGTTATGGAAATCAGATTTAAATAATATAGACACATAAATTCGTTAATTTTTTTCTTTTAACTTTTTGTATTCCCTTTTTTACTACTAGTTTTTTATTTATTCCAATTAATAGTATAGATGATCCCCATTTAATAGTATAGATTAATAATATTAATAAAACTTTTGTAGAGTTTAAATATTCATAATATGAAAACTTTTAAATTTGGATGTCTATTAAATCAAAGTTCATTCAGATTTGGATATATTTTTTTAATATTTATAATATACTTTGAACTACTATCAAAAAATATTTAGCCGATGTGGGACATTTACATTTATTTTTTTTATCGATTGAAAAATTTATATTCGGTTAAAAAATTCTAAATTTTTAGTTATTATATTATATGTAATGATTAAGCTTATAAAAATATGATCAAACAAATATGAGAGGAGAAATCTTAACAAAAAATTCAAAATATCAAAATAATTAATGTGAATATATTATTAAAAGTTTTATTTAATTTCATAATTAATTAGAAACTTTTTTTGGAAATTTGTAATTAGATTAGAAAGAAATATCTTTGAATATATTTTGTTAACTACAAAGTCTGAAAAAATCTCATTAAATACTTTGACGAAATTGTCATTGTGTGACTTTTTTTATTCTTAGATTGCAATTATACATGTTGACCTAAAAACTGCAATTATACCAATGACATTTCATGTAATATTTTACATCTTAAAGGTCTTGTAATATCAAATAATAGTATTGATTAGTATTAGTTAAATTTAAAATATTTGTAATATTATAAAAATTTATAGACTTTAAAATATATAAATATTTTAAATTTTTATAAAGATTCAATATTTATAATATTTGAAACTAACTATTTCAAATATTTTTATTTTTTATTGGATAAAATTATTGATTTAATTTTTAAATTTGGACGTCTAATAAATCTTTTTACTCATTTGGATTTAAAATAATTTTGGTCATTTTTATAATATGATTCAGAACTATTGTTCAGTTGTTTAACCAATGTAAAACGTTGAACATACTTTTTCTTTATCGATTGAGTAATATATTTTTATTTCTAAAAATTCAATTCACAACATATGAAGAATTGTTTAATATTTTATTAACTATATGTATTATATGATAATTCATAATAATTTTAAAATAAGATCAAACAAAGATAGAAGAATTATAGTTTTAAATGTTAACAAAATATTTCAAATATAATAACTTAAAATAAATAATATGTTATAATTAGATATCAAATCTTAGTTTTTTATTGATTTACAATTTTTTATAGTTAATTTTAATTTTCATCCATAATTAATAAGAGAGAGTGAGTCTAATTTTTTGGAGACTAATAATTATTAAATTATTTTCTACATTTTTACTTTAAGTTAATTTTGTGATTACTATTGTACCCTTAATGATTTTATTTTAAAACACTAAAAACCAATGATATTTTATGTAATATTTTTATATTTTAAAGGTTTTTAAAAATAGAATTATTTCCAATTAAAAGTATAGATTATATAAATCAAAACTGCTAAAAATACAAATTATATTTTACAGCATATTTAAAATTTTCTATTAATTATATATGTTACAAAAAAAAGCAGGAAAACGTATCTCTATTGAAATGGCTGAATAAGTGCCTGTCCAAGTTTTGATCATCTGAATAAGAATAAGATGGTTGGTTTTAGTTTAAAAACTTTTGTAAATATTTATGACGTAATAAAAGAGAAGGAACATGGATATATAGTTTTGTTGGTGTCTGTGTAAAAGAGCTAGCTGGATGGCAAAGTTGGATGAAAGAATCTGAGAAGAAGATATGTTCCGTTGAAATTCCTATAAACGAAGAGACAAATCTCGTTCCTCCTGTGATCGCAAGTAACATTATCGCTTTTGGCACACACACGAATCGATTCGAAAATTGTTGTTGCTACTGTTTACAAAAACTTTATTTTCACAAATATACAGAAAGATGCTAGTTCTAGCCACTCGAATTTTAGATATTCCTTTTTATTTATCATCAAATGAATGGCATAATTTAGCTCTAATATTGTTGAAGATTACTACTCTATACAACTAGCAATGTTGAGGTGGACCGTAGACAAAGTTTTTTTTCTTCTGGTAAAATGTTAAATTGTATACTTAATTTGTGACAGAAGTTTCGTAGACTTAAAGTTTTTGAACCAACTCCGATTGGTTTCGTTTTTTTGTTTTCTATTTGGAGGTTAATTAAATGCCAATGGGTATTATGAGCATAAGAAATTGCATACATTCGACTCTGAACACGTTAAGTCAAATAGCTTGAAACCTTCTAAGTATATAAGCTACTTAGCTAGCCAGCCATATATAGCTAAACCCTAAAAATCAAATTATGTCTTGAGTAAAATTTTTATAGAATGACTTTTTTTTAGAACTGAACCCATCACGATATTCACATTAATTTCCTTTTTTTTTGGTAATTCATTTAAATTAGAATCCAGGCAAATATTGATACGTGGCAAAACATAAATTTGATAAAAATCGATCACTGAGCTCGACAAACCAAAGGAATATTTTGTTATTGGGGTATCGCTAGTAGCTACGGTCCTACGGATAGTTACGTCCGTTTTGTTTGCTAACGTAAAAAGAGCGACGCGGAGGAACGAAGGAAGTAATGGAGAGAATATGAATTAACGTATCGAACAATTTTTAAAAAGTTTGAATGCAGAGAACAAATTAGTGTCAACCAACCATCTACTCTTTTATAACTCAGATTGGATTAATCCAATCTGTTATATATTCTTCTTCTCGTGGATAATACGTATGTAGACAATCTGTTTTTTTGTTAGATAGTCCAAAACTTGAATATCAACCTTTTATTTGAGAAGATTCCAAGAAAATCAAATTTTTTTACCCTGATACAAAATCTCAAGTTCCAACAAAAAAAACTTATTCAAATAAATGAATCATTGTTATTACTTGTTACCTGTTACCCGTAGGTTATATAAGTTGCTTATGACACAAATTCACAGTGCACATCTACGAGAGGTGTGACACAAGGATAATCAGATTTTTGAGTTGTGACACACTTAGAAAGTTATTTTCGACATGTCGATAATATGGGCAAAGGTCACATGATCAAATAACATTTGGAACGAAATTAATATTATAATGCTGTAGTTTCGGGCTTAGAGAATTACAGGATTCGACCCAAAATCTTTTAATACTCAAAAAATAAATAAATAATATGAACAAGAATATACTGCGGATGACTTTTAAATTGGTAAAATTGATTTGCACAATTTTCGAGTCATAGTTAATCTTAAGAAAAAGTAAAAAGTTAATAGGTTTTCTATCAGAAAACCTTTTTTCTAAACCGAACCAACTCCAATCGAATTCAAAAACTGATTTTTTTATTAGTTGTTTGTTGTTGCTGTGTAGCCACCCTGAGTTAATGGATTTTATTGACTAAAAAAATTGTTGTATTTCAATCTAATTCTTGTTTGATCTTCAAACCAAATAAAACCAATATGAAATTTTTGAAGACCAGACCAAACCGGAAAATTGAATAGCCACTCCCATGGACAAGTGTATTCAGTTATGGAAAAAGAAAAAAACAAATGCAGGTTTTGGGTTTGCAAAAGCTAAGTTGCGTCAGGCAAGGTAAGGCAGAGTCAAAGAGAGGACAATGTTGGCATGTGAAACCTTTGTGTCCTGTCTATTTCACTACCCACTAATTCTAGTATTCCCAGTTTTTGTAATAATATATACTATAATTCAAGACGAAGAAAACAAGACAACCGTAAAAAATTTAAGGAAAATGACCACTGGCTGCTGCTACTGCTTGTGTTGCTGTTTTACTCAAATTTTCAAAGTTACCTTCATTTGTTTCAGTGACTATTCGGAGTTATGATGCAATGGAATCTGTCAGTTAGGCACTGTAAAAAGGGAAGGTAAAGTAAGAGAATTTACTTACTTTCATGGTGAAAATAGGTAAAAGAAGAACCTTAATTAGAACTCACAACAAATCTCTGTCTTAAAATGCTTCCATAATGTCTATTGCATCAACACTTTAAATTAAAGTAATATCATTTTGTTCTATTTCCATCTTTCAATCTGTAATTCCCCCATTTCTACAAAGAATCTTTATGTAAGCAATGGTGATAAGAAAATGCTAACACAAGAAAGAAATTTTAAAAAGGGTTAGACCGTATAAAAGCATCTAAGTCTATTCCTTTGTTTCGTGGTCCAGACACATGATAATATTAATGTCTAGGACATCAAATCTAAACTCAACAGAGATCAAATCTTAAGTTTTTGGTAAACGCATTCTCAATATGAGTCTAGCAAGCAAATGAATTCAAGAGTCACATCAATTTATTTGATAGAAAGACTTTTGTTTTGCTCCTAAAGAACAAAAAAATTGTTATATGAGTTAAGCCCATGTGTAAATTAGGGACCTTCTATACTATTATTGCAAAAACAGTGGTAGGCCAATAAAGACTTCCTCTATTAGGCAATCAATGACATGTTCAAGATAAAAAGATCCTCAAATTCAATATTTCACTGGAACTTCAAAACACTAAACTGGAAACAAACAAAAAAGGCGATCTTTAGTTTTTCATACTATTTCTTGAATGAAAATGTTAAAAACATCTTCAAGTTTTGTATGCCTATCTATAGAAATCTCTTATTCTTTCTTTCTTTCTTTTTTGTTTTTTGTGAGATAGCACATCAACGTAATCATGCACTTATTCCACCAGAGAAGCGTACAAGAACACAGTGGTCCATCTCCCGACTTTAACTTCACCTTTTAAACACTTCAAAAAGCTTCAATTTCGTCAACAGTGTCACCAGTCCCATTCCTCAACTATATTGCTTAACCTACCCATAGTTTTATTTCCTCCAACAAACCATCTTCTCAATACTACAACTTTAATCCTCTTCTCTCTAAAAAATGGAGGGTAAAAGAACACAAGGACAAAACTACTTGAGAAACAAAGCTAGTGTGTCTTACCTTGTGGAAGAAGAAATGGAGAAGGATATGGATGGAGACGATGAACTTGGAAGGGAGGAAGAGAAGAGAGTTAGAGGATCTAGTGGCAGCATCAATCGTGGTGGCTCATCGCGGCTTTGCAAAGTAGATAGATGCACAGCTGATTTGAAAGACGCTAAACAGTATCACCGGAGACACAAAGTGTGTGAAGTTCATGCAAAGGCATCTTCTGTGTTTCTCTCAGGCCTTAGCCAACGGTTTTGTCAACAATGCAGCAGGTTCTGTACAACTTAATTTCCCTACTCAAATACACTTTTTGTTGGATTTTTTGATAATGGTTTTTGGGATTTGAAACAGGTTTCATGAGCTACAAGAGTTTGATGAAGCTAAAAGAAGTTGTCGAAGGCGGTTAGCTGGACATAATGAGAGAAGAAGGAAGAGCTCTAGTGACAGTTTTGGAGAAGGGTCTAGTGGTCGGAGAGGAAACACCGGTCAAGAAAGATCAAGGGTCGAGATGACACTTCCTATGCCAAACTCATCATCATTCAAGCGACCACAAATAAGATAGAGAAAGCTCTCAGCTCTCTCTCTTCTGTCATCTAAATTCTCTTAGAATCTGAATTATCTTAACAATGTCAAAAATCAGCTGAGTCATGGTATTGACTCCTGAAAATATAGTGAATTATCTACCACTCTCTAGGTTATCACAAAATGACTTGCCCTGAACCTTGAGTGCGTCTTGTTGTATGATTTCAAAGATATGGCTAGTAATATGTGAATGCTAATTATTAAAGGTTTTCAAATTCAGATACGAGTAAAGGAGTGTGACTCATTCAAAAGCACAGGAGACTAACCGAAAGCCACGGTCAATTTGAAGTTTCCAGAACCATGAATGAGATATCGCATCTTTTATGCCCTCGATCGAGTTGACGGCTACTTAGAAACTACGAGTAGTAGAATATATAAGCTTTGAATAATCAACGAGAATTATCAGTAAATCGTTGCGAGTAGATTATAATAGAAGCAAACCGTCCACAGTGCATCGGATGAGAAACTCTGCGTCATCAGTATTTAAATACATCCTTAGATATTTCTCATCAAAATTACATTTTGATGCTTGAGTAATAATATACTTAATAAAATTTGATGAAAATAAAGAACACAAATATGTTATGGAAGAATTAAGTGAGACTCTAATCAAAATAATGTTATAGGGTTTCAAATCGATCTGTTTTGGGGAAATAGGTTTATAATATGAAATTCATTTATATTAGTGATATATAACTAAGATGAAGCTTATTTTATATCAAAATATAAAGTTAAAAGAAGTTGGATATCAAAATGCAGCAGAAGAAACTAACGAGACGGTTTTGACAACAATCCAGACGATTGTTGACAAAAGAGAGAGAGCAGAGAGCTTCAGATTCTAAGAGAATTTAGATGACAGAAGAGAGAGAGCAGAGAGCTTTCTCCATCTTATTTTTGGTCGCTTGAATGATGATGAGTTTGGCATCTCTACCCTTGATCTTTCTTGACCGGTGATTCCTCTCCGACCACTAGACCCTTCTCCAAAACTGTCACTAGAGCTCTTCCTTCTTCTCTCATTATGTCCAACTAACCGCCTTCAACAACGTCCAGATGCAAATGCGACAGGAGATAAAGACCATTACTAGGATTTCTCAGGAAGGAGAGATGGGAACCTATCTGGGATTACCAGAGAAGTTACACGGATCCAGAACCCAAGTCTTCGCTTTTGTGAGAGATCGCCTACAAGGCAAAGTAAATTCGTGGACTTCTAATTTTTTATCAAAAGGGAGAAAAGAAGTGCTGATAAAATCCCAGGCTCAACCCCTTCCGACATATGTTATGTCGTGCTTCTTGTTACCAAAAGCCATCTGCTCAAAGGTAAGTAGTGCGATAGCAAAATTCTGGTGGAGTCAGAAAACTGACAGTAGGGGCATTCATTGGATAGCTTGGGAGCATCTCTGCAAATCACTATCGGATAAAGGATTGGGTTTTAGATCACTAGAAGATTTTAACTTAGCCCTCCTTGCCAAGCAACTATGGAGATTACTCCGATTCCCCAACTCTCTACTCTCACGAGTTCTGAAAGGGAGATATTACAGACATTGTAGCCCTATGGATTTATTAAGGTCTAACCGCCCATCCTATGGCTGGCGTAACATTATGGTGGCGAAGCCGCTTCTGAGCTCTGGGCTCAGAAAGACGATCAGCTCAGGATTTGGCACGAGCATCTGGGCAGATTCATGGATCCCGGATAAGCCGCCACGACCCCCAAGGAGTCGGAATGAGGATGTAAATCAAAACCCTTTGGCCTTTGTGAATACTCTTATCGACTTTGAGACCAAGGAGTGGAAGATGGAGAATCTCCGGGAACTATTCTCCCCATAAGACATTACCATGATATTGGGAATTAGACTAAGCAGTCATCCATCTGGCGATGGGTATAGTTGGTCTTTGACCAAATCTGGCAACTATACCGTTAAGTCAGGATATTGAGCCGCGAGAGATCTCTCTCGTCTTGCATGCGACCTCCCTATTCAGGGACCAAGTGTTACAACACTACAGACACAAGCATGGAAACTGAAAACAACACGAAAGCTCAAGCATTTCGTGTGGCAATGTATCTCAGGATGTCTGGCCTCTTGCCAAAGCCTGGTTTACCGACATGTTGGACAAGATAAGGCTTGCCCACATTATGGCGCGGAGGAAGAAACAATCAATCACCTACTTTTTATCTGCCCTCCGGCAAGACAAGTGTGGGCCTTCTCTAACATTCCCTCGGCTCCAGATGTTTTCCCATCTCAGTCCTTGTTTTATAATTTGGATTACTTGTATTGGAGAGGGAAGGACTACGGAGCAAATGAGGAGAGCGTGCGAATTTTTCCATGGATTATGTGGTATGTTTGGAAAGCAAGGAATCGGAAGATCTTTGAGGGCCTTGATGAGCACCCGAATGACACTCTATCTTTGGCCATTCACGAAGACGAAGCTTGGAGAAGAGCCAATACTAAGGAGGATGGGAATGAAGGATTGGCAGTGGAGGAGACAAGGACGAGGTTACCTACAGACTCCCCTATTTGCTTTACGGATGGATCATGGCATGGATCAGACAACAAAAATGGACAAGGATGGATAGTCATGAGGGGTAACGAGGTTCTTTATGTCGGTCTGAAAGGCTCTCGGAGGTGCCTTTCCCCCTGCATACAGAACTGGAAGCGCTTATTTGGGCCATGAAGTGGTTGGTTGAAGCTCCCTTGACTGACGTTAGTTTTGTTACGGATTGTTCTGACCTTTTAGACATGACGACATGTCCTAAGGAATGGTCGTCATTTGCATCAGAATTGAGGGACTTCTTACGAATTAGGGAATCTTTTATGTTTTTTAGACTTAGTTATATTCCGCGCTGTGAAAATTTCCGTGCGGATCAACTTGTGAAATGTGCAAGAGCACGAGGATTTTGTTTTTCCCATGTAAGCACATCGGTGCCTAATTGGCTTTCCTTAAATGGAAAGTTTCAAGATCGATAAGCTAATAAATGGGGATTGTTGACAAAAAAAAAAAAAAAAAAACCACCTTCAACAACGTCTTTTAGCTTCATCAAACTCTTGTAGCTCACGAAACATGTTTCAAATCCCAAAACCATTATCAAAAAATCCAACAAAGAGTGTATTTGAGTAGGGAAATTTAGTTGTACGGTACATGCTTCATTGTTGACAAAATGCAGCAGAAGGTATTATTTTATATTACTAACAATTTCAAATTATCAAAGTTATACAAGTAACATAAAGTATACGATACATTAACAAACATTTAACTTTTAACCATGAAAATTTTTGTAAACGACAAATTAACTTTTATATATGGTTAGTTTGCGATGTATGTTTTTGAAAACAATTGTATGTTTGTGTTTAGAATTAGTCGATATTTTTGAAAACGAACTTCTAAATCCTAAATTCGTCGAAAATTTCCTACGGATCATATTAAACACGTGTTACATAGGTATCATATGGGTGACATTTAAAGAAACTATATATTTATAAGATCCGTCAGAAATCAGTGTTTCTGACTGATTTCTTAAAAAAAACTATTTTATGACTTTTTCTGATAAATTTCCAACGGATCAAAAAAAAATCGTCGAAAATCCGTCATTTTTCCAACGAAACTTCATCCTGTCAGAAAATTCATCAGTTTTGCGACTATTTTTTGTAGTGTTTGCATTTACTAATTTGCAAGAAGTTGCACTTTCTGAAATCGAACTCCAAATCTGGTATAAAAAATTTTAAACTTTTAACTAATGACCAAGGGTGTTTCCACTGATTTTGCTAATTAATAAAGCATTAGAAGAAAGAAATAGTTTCCTTAATTGAGATATTGACAAATATCTACGATATTTCCATAATAAAATCTCGATCCCAGTTTGTATCTCGAAAGATCTTGATTTGGTCTGGGGATATCGGTGATAATAACGAAGTGTATAGATGAACATTATCCAAACAAGAAAAGAAAAAATGTGCATGAAATGTAATAGAAGCATATATAGAGCTCTTATATATATATGATTCGTTTCCTTGCGTCTTAAGAGATGTTTTCAAACAAATTGGGGCACAAGTAATCATAAATGGATGTAGCAAACGACCTAATTGTCCATTTTCGTCTTTTCTAATCTTCATAACCAAAATCGACTACAACTAATTCGAAGCACTTTAAATTCCTCTAAAGTGAAAGTTTTTATATGAGTTCTTGCTACGTTCTTCGAAATCAAGATTCATCCCCAAGCTATTAAACTTAACGAAACATCATGTTAACACTAAGATCCTATCAAATGAACCTATTCTCGTGAACTAATAAGAGCAACCACAACAACAGCAAATTAACTGGGCCCAAGGGGCCAAGAGAGCTCAAAAATATGTCATTAAGAATATGTCAAAACTATTTTGCAATAAGCTAATACAAAGCTCCGTTCCTTTTGCAATCGATGGTAAACATGTGCGCTCATACGATCTATCAGTGACAACTGACAACGATTGGTGTTGTTTTTTTGTTGGTTTTATAATGGATATAATCCCTAACAACGATTATATTTTGTTCGTTTTATAGTCATTGGTTCAATGATAGTTTCTGACGACAAATTTTAGTAATTAGCGATCAAAAATAGTAACAGTTAAATTTAGATTTAAGCTTTAGTGATCACTCGCTGATCACTATTAGTATTGCCATCGACTACGACAAAAATACGATTTAATCGTTGTAACTTGTCGTGGCCGTTGACAACTATTAAACAAACATGATTTAATCGTTGGTCTAGTAACTACGAAACAACTATAGTATAACTCATGTTATCAAAAATTTTATTAAGATCATACTATTGGATAGTTATAAGGATTGATTATAACAATTCATCTGAAGTTTATGAGTTTAAATGGGATCTGGTTGATTGTAGATTTCATGTCTTTGGTCTTTGGTCCTTGGTCCTGGTTCTTTTTTCTTTTGAGTAACCTTCTTATTGGTCCTATTAGTCAAAAATTTTAGAAAGTTCAAATGTAAGTTTTTAATTGGCGTAAACTACACAACCTTCTTCCAATTACCGAATCATAATTACATCTGAAGTTCATTAAACGTTAAGCAAAATTGAAGAGTCTAAAAATAAAGAGAAAGTAAAAGATTATTAAGCATGGGTCTTAATGATAATTGGTGGTCCCTAGCTAATCCCTAGAGAATGGGCCAGTGATGTGTCCTAAAGAAAGACCCGAATGGGAGACAAAATGCCAGAGGGTGAGATCTTTGTCTTTAATTTTCCTTCAGTTTAATGCACTTTCTTCTTCCCATTTGCTGTATGTATGTGTCCCTATATGCATTCATTTGCTTCCTTAGCTCGATTTAGCTATTGGCCGGCACAAACGATTTTGAAGATATAAAAATGGTTGATGTGTTTAGCTACTAATTAAACTTCAGTATAGCCAGTTGAGTCAAGAAATATTACACTCAGAATATTACTCCCTTCCTCCCTCCCTTTTCCAAATTACATGTGTTGGTTTTTTTATTTAGTCTACAAATGTTTTATTTTTTGAGTCAACGATTAGAAAAGATAAATGTACAAATTAAAATGATAAGTATTTCATTTGTAAGTATTTTTGTGTCATACTGGTTAGTTGTGTCATGGGCGTAGATAGCAGTTATAGTTAATCAATAAATAAATGCGTCTTCATTTAAATTAGCATTTGATTAACAAATGAACGTACGTGTCTTAATCTAGACCACAAAGGCCTAAATCTTAATATATGCGCTATAGATTCCATTTGTTTCCTTTTCTTTTAATTGCCTTTAAATATATAGTATTTCTATCATAAAGCCATTGTTGCTTTCTGCTTATAACTTTTAGAGTATTATTGGGAGTCCGTGTCCCTCACTACGAGAACCTTCAAAGTTCAAATAGTATGTGGATGTGTGAGCTGTAGAATTCTATAAAAAGAAACATCAAACAACAAATCTGATCTAAATTAAAAATATTTTAAAATCGAAATCTATCTATATAGGGTATAAGAAATAGAAAAGAAGGAAATACAAAGAGAAAGATAATGCCTCGTTATCAAAAATCTGAAATAGAGCAACATGTGGAATCGTTTAGGGATCCAAAACACTTTAGACAATATCATGACACGAACACCATAACCATTACTTCACTTGGATCTCATTCTTCTAATTACCCCACAAAAAGTCAAACGTTGAGCTGGCAAGTCTTTGAATGCCGTACCATTTGGCCACGTGTCCAACCTCAACTCCTCCCTATATAAAGCACAACTAATAAAACAGTTAAACACATTCACACACAAAGTACCACTTTAAAGATGGAGGATGACCGGAAAAATATCCCAAACTCCGGCGAGACAAAGCCGGAGAAGTCATCATCATCAGACTTCGAGTTTGGATCATTGACTCCGTCTTCTCCATCACAAGATCCCTTCTCGGAAAATTCTCCCGCCGATCACCTTTTCCTCAACGGCCGTCTATTACCACACGCTTTTCCAGCGAGTACGACAACGACACGTTCGGTGTCTCGTACGACCAGCGAAAGCACATTCCGAAGCAACAGTACGAGCAGCCGAAGCAGTGATAGTAGTAGCCCGACGTCTTACACTCCAAGAACAAGCACTTGCAATATCTTCAAGATCACGAGTTCGAGTACCGGTGATGGGGAAAACACTAATTTAACTTGTTTTGGTCCTCGGTCCGAAAAGATTATGAACTTAAGGTCAGTAACTTGCCTCATGAACAAAGAATATAATCAGAATCATCACAAGGCGTCGTTATTATCGGATTTAAAGAAGAAACCACAGAGGAATAATGGTAAAACCGTAAATACTTCAACGATGAATAAGATTCCGTATTTTCCGCAATGCAAGAGGAAGAAGGCAACGGAGATCGTGACAGCGCAGCTTTACGGGTCGTATTCACGGCGGTGGCAGCATATAACTCCGGTGTCTAAAAGAGAAGGGTCCGTAAAAAGTATCGGAGGAGGGATTAAGGTTGGTGGACGGAAGAAGAAGAAGAAGAAGAAGAAGAAGGCGGAGGAGATAAGAGGACTTAGTAAGTTGATGAAGTGGTGGAACAGGATTTTTAAAAAGGTGGTGTTTGCTTGCAGGGAGTGTCATGCAATGGAGCCTCAAATACTTTTGAATGATAATGCTCATGATGTGAAAAGAAAGATAATTAAATGTCCATAATCTGAGTTTTCTTTTTAATCTATTTGGTTATTTGTTTGCCAATATTAATTTTTATGAGAAATTATATATATATATATATATATATTAAAGCTTTTGAAAACCCTTTGTATAATCTAGGATGTGGAATGGGCAAAACTTTTTTCCTTCTAAATGGAATAGGGAGCGATTTAATTTGGAAGTCGAAGAACCCTAAAAAATGTTTTTAGTATGTTCATTTTAATTGGAGATTTTAGGAAAAGTAAATTGTTTTAAACTAAAATTTTCTCAAATGCGTGTTTTATAACTTAAACTTATAAAAGATAAAAAGATATGGCGGCTATCTTATAAAGGAAATTTTCATTTCTACTAAACCGATTCATAAACACCCTAAAATTCATTGTGAAACAAGACAGCTCTAGAGTCTTAGAACGACGCGTTTACCGAAGACAGTAACTTTAGCTAGACAACATTCCAAGGATCATTGTTATTTCTTTTGTGTAGAAGCGGAATTAAGTCCGGGATTCACTGAAGACTGAACGGTGGGCTTTCGACTACTGTAAAGGATGGAAAGAAGAGCGAGAAAGTAAATCGACGGTCGGATTTGTTGATCATGGTCAAGTAAACATCTTTCGGCTCTTGGTTGGGTTTTATCTTACGCTCATAAAGGTAAGAAATGATTGTTGCGTTATTAGTCGGGAAAGTGGATTTACTCATTAGCTACGGCTTGTATGACTTGTGTCGATCAAGACTCTCAACAATATCAACAACTTGTTCCCAAATATGACCTGTCTTGCTCTCCAAGGAATTTTTCCTCAGGCTCCAGTTTTGATGTATCGAACCAAAAAAAAAGAATAAGAAAAAGCATAGGGTTGAGGATTTCGATAAGAGAATCTTTTGTATCAAAATCTTTCCCAAATTTGATGTGTCAAACGAATAACAGAAGAAGAAAGATACTGAATAATAGAGTGGAGGATTGTGATACGGCTGCCTTTAATCCGAACTAAGAGAAGATCAGAATCGTTCTCCAATGTTGATGTATCAAACGAACAACAGAAGAAGAGAAGGAAGAGGGCGAATGAAGAGATAAGGCCGATCGAGGATAGGGAATTTGCTTAAGAAGATGTTACAAGCGATGGAAAAGAAGCAGCAGCAAAACAAGAGTCTCTAAGATTCTGGAGAAAAGATTGTCGTCCGGACAAGAACTGCGATGTGTATTATTGTGTTTGAATCACCAAATACATATACTTAGCAGCAGGAGACAGTCTAATGGAGATGGAAGGATTCACATCCGTTTATACAAATGTGTTCACAAAATATGCTTTGTGGCTACTTTCTTTGCAAAGATGGATAAACTAGTTGCAGCTATGCGAGCATATAAACGGAATACATATATCAAGAGTTCAAAGTCAGCATAATCAATGGCCCTGTTTTATACACATGATTGTATAATTTCCTTTATTATCTTTAACATCATACATTTAAAATAATAATCCCCACAAAAGAAAAAAAATTCTCATTGATCAATAAGTTACAATAGCAGAATGCAAAGAGAAGTGAGCAGTATAAGGAGGGTCGGATCTGTTAAAGGTAAAACACATTCTTAGACCATTCAACAAATGCCCAAACCATTCCTAAACCACTTCTTCTCTCAAACGAAGTCTCTGCACACCAAATCTTAATTTTATAAATCTTACTATAAGGAAAATTGATATCTTGACGGTGTAACACCAACACCGAATCCCACCAAACTGTCACTCTTCTTCCTCCATTAGAATACGCGGACGAAGTAAGATAATGAAACTCCGGCATTCCTTCAAGTCCCTTAACCTTACTCCACTCTAAATTCTCCAATGGAGAATTCCAAAGTAACATCCCTTTATAAACCCATGTTTGGCACAACAAGTTATCTATCATTACCAAACACAAATCCTTAATCAAACTAAGCTTAACCACATCATCAATGGCATAAACTTTGCCACCCATTACGAATTTACCAGGAACCACACTCTTTTGAACAGTGAGATCATGTATTGTCGGCAATAGTGACTCCCAAGTTTTGGTCTTTGGGTCATAATCCTCACCCCAATCCTCGATTTTTTTGGACCCGGTGCCTCCAATCACATAGATCTTACCGTTAATTATATCAGCGGCTGGATTTGTTCGACGTACATGCATCTTGGGAAGCCTACGTCGTTGATGATGAGATCGACAGCCAAAAACTAACACTCTTTTACTTTTCTTCACATGCACGTAACCTCCGATTATGCAAATCTCTGAACCAACTGAACGAATGGTTGAGGAGTGGGGAAATAGATAAGAAGACGAACGAGAGATGGGTCGTAAGAATTTCTCTTGTTTGGGAACTGGTGCAAGTGTGAACCAGCAAGATATATTAGTGTGGTACTTATGCCGGGGGAACTTAACTTAGTGGTGCTTCTGCAGGTCTGAGAAGACACATAGGTAACTCTCTGTTGTTCCGATGCACGTACACTTGTCTTCTGGTTCTGGGAGTGGGAGGTTTTCGATTAGGGTTTTTTCTACTGTCTTCTTATTCTGTGAGCTTTTCCGATTTAGAGCTTATATGCAGTGCTCTTTATTTATACAATTGTACTTGCTTTCAACATTTTTTTTAAGAGGTGATCACCTTTATTATATATTAAGCAAGCTAAATAATCCTATTTCACAAGTACATTTAAAAAATGTCATTAAAATATATAAATACTACAAATAATACTATTACAAAAAGGACAATTTTAATCAATTTATTAAAGATAAAATAGTGAATTGATTTCTACCTAATGAACTCACAAAATATAATCTTTTTAATACCTTTCTTTATTTTAAATAGAAATGTATATTTATTTTTTATTAGAATATATCTTTTCAAAATCTATTTTCCAACCTCTTTTAGTTTTTAATTAAAAATCAAATATGATTACTAAAATATTAATATTAATTGATATGAAATCTATAAAATGAAAATAATGTTTTTTAAATGAAAAAGTTCTCTCCAAATATTGCTTATAGAAAAATACTTTAATCTAAAATTCGGTTAATATTTAAGAAATATGTTAGTAGAATTTTTTTTATGTAATCCCATTACTTAAATAATGAAAACTAAATGAAGATCAAATATTTTTTTGGGAAAGATCAATATAAGTGGCAGATATACACAAATGACAAAACAACACAACCCTTTTTTACCTGCTTTCAATTTTTTTTAGACGCTGGGTCAGGTCGTTTATCTTTAGTTGGATAGTAGTAAGTCAAGTCGGGTTGGTTCGATTCGGGTCGTTGTTAAGGTTTTTCATTTTTTAAGGAAATAAAAACAAAATGATTAATTGAATAATCAAATTGAGGAAACTTCATAATCGAAGTTCTTTCTTCTCGATCTCTTGATGGTCGAGAGAGAGAGCATTGGAGAGAATAAATTTCTTGGGAAAGATAATAGATAAACGAAGATTGAGGAGGAAAAAAGGAAGATCTATATATATTCGACGCGTAATCTGAATACGATCCTTGAATTTCTCGGATTTTTGACATCGTAATCGTAGAAAAATTCTGGACTTCATAGTTTTGATTGATCGAATTCAAGATAATTCAGTTAAGGTGTTTCAAATTACGTTTTTGTTGTTCATTTGCTTATTGTATAGTGGAAAGTTGAAATTTTTTCTTTGTGTCTTTGCTTGCATCGAGTTAAGAGTCTAAGCATTGTGATAATCAGACTTTGGTTATAGATCTCAGTTTGTGACGTTCTTGTTTTTTCGTTAGGGAATGCGTTGTATAATACTTGAAGGGTTGACTCAATTTGGGGAATTTCTGCTGTAATTAGCAAATTTGTTGATGCAATCAAGTATTTGCAGAGAGGAAGAAGGTGAATTTTTTTTTATATTGTTGTGGAAATGGATGACGTTGCTGGTTTACAAGAGGCAGCTGGAGCTAGATTTAGCCAGTTTGAGTTAATTGGAAGAGGATCGTTTGGTGATGTCTACAAAGCGTAAGTATTTGATACATTCTCACTTATTCTGTAGTTTCTTAAATCTCTTGATAAGAAGAAGGCTTTTGTATGTCAGTGTCGTGAGGGCCACATAGCACTTTGGTGAAAATATGCGTAGACTGTCTTTATAGCTTTTACCTCATAGAATAGACATCAATGCTGTAAGGGATCCCAGGTTCATCTAACTATTTGAAATGAAATTAATTT
The DNA here is from genome assembly GCA_963922655.1 of Cardamine chenopodiifolia. Taxonomy (NCBI): domain Eukaryota; kingdom Viridiplantae; phylum Streptophyta; class Magnoliopsida; order Brassicales; family Brassicaceae; genus Cardamine; species Cardamine chenopodiifolia. The sequence goes on from OZ000483.1 coordinate 18,152,842, forward strand.
TTATCGTGTAACCTTTTAGTCTTTCTGCTCTTATATATTTCCCACATTGGTTCTTTCATTGGCAAGAATAGAGTGGTACTGATAGATGTGTTTTCCTCTGAAATATAAATATTCATGAAAGCACCTTTTCTGGTATTCTTTTATCATACAACAATACCTATATGTGAGCACTACTCTGACCCACTATGTTGATATTTCTTGTCCGAAAGAAATTAAGAGTTAGGTGTTTTGTTGATATCATTTGAAAAATGCAGACTTTTTGCGGAATAAATATTATTCCATTCCAGTCTTGATCTAGGAGAATCTGATTGACATTAATTTTCTATCATTTTAAGGACAGTTGTGTCTGCCTTATTCGTATGCTGAGCTGTTGCCTCTACTTACCAGGTTTGATATGGAGCTTAACAAAGAAGTTGCCATTAAAGTTATTGATCTGGAAGAATCGTAAGTATTTGCGTTTTGATATGTTTTTCTCGCTATCAAATATGTAGTCTCCACTTACACTTTTGGATAGTATTATGTTTGCTCTCTAAGTAAATTGAACATTAGTATTCACAATCTTTTATTTGCTACTTGTTTGCGGTTCTCGAATTAATCAGTATTTGATTTTCTCTATAGAATAGCTCTAGTTTTCAGCTTTAGTATTCCTTGTCTCAAGGATATCACAATGCTCAGTGCCCATTTCTAACTAGCCCTTTAACTTCATATTTGACAGAGAAGACGAGATTGAAGATATACAGAAGGTATCTTTTGGGTTTACGTTAATATTTTTGGTTATTATTAGCAACACAGGATATTTGTGCTCACATTTTGTTATTATCATCAGGAAATTTCAGTATTGTCACAATGCCGTTGTCCATATATTACTGAATACTATGGTTCTTACCTTCACCAAACCAAGTTATGGATCATCATGGAATATATGGCTGGTGGCTCAGTAGCTGATCTTGTATGCACACGTCTCTATGGAATTTTTAATCTATACTTTAGTTTCGTTAATCTCTTAAAAATATTGCGAGTGTAGCTTCAACCAGGTCATCCATTGGATGAAATTTCAATTGCTTGTATTACGCGAGATCTACTTCATGCTGTTGAATATCTCCACACTGAGGGAAAGATCCACAGAGATATCAAAGGTTTTCTCTGCTAATATATTTTAATATCTTATGGCTTGTCTTGATCCAAGCATGTGTTCTCTCATTGCTTATTGCATGACAATTTTTTCCTTCCTATTTTTTCAGCCGCCAATATTTTGTTGACCGAGAATGGTGATGTTAAGGTATTCTCTACTTCTGAAACTTAATTTATGAAATTCTTAATTTTCTTTTATGCCCAAGTGGCTTAGTTGCAAAGCGGATCCTCAACTTCTTTCACACATACCAGGTCGCGGACTTTGGTGTGTCTGCACAATTAACCCGGACGATATCAAGAAGAAAGGTGCTTATCTATTGATGCTTATGAAACTTCTGATACTATATCGTGTTTCTTTCTTCATCATTTATTGTGCTTACTGTTCCAGGAATTAGAATTCTCTTAAATAACCCCGCTCATTTTGTTACCCTTATTGCTGTGGCTTTGTGCATTTTCAGTTTCTCTACGTCACAGAATTTTGTGCCATTGCTAAGTATTCCAATGATCAAACATGTTGAGAATTTTATGTTATAAGTGGTCCTATGATAGCTGAAGGATAACCAAATTTTGGGTTTTTAATTAAGTTTAGCGTGCACCTGTGATGGGTTTAGTGTTATTATACAACTATTTGGGTTGCATTTGCTGATTATATAAAATTAACAGACATTTGTTGGAACACCATTTTGGATGGCACCAGAAGTGATTCAGAACTCAGAAGGGTATAATGAGAAGGTATCTCTTCCATCAGCCATAGCTTCTTTGGTCCTTCTAGTTGTCCCTGTCTTGTGTATGTCCTGGAGTTGCTTGTTTTGTAGCCCTTTTGTAATCTTTTGTCTGTTACTGGGTTGGTCTTTTTCAGGCAGATATATGGTCTCTTGGAATAACAATGATCGAGATGGCAAAAGGAGAACCTCCCCTTGCTGACCTTCATCCTATGAGAGTTCTTTTTATCATTCCTCGGGAAAGCCCTCCTCAGGTTTCATATTTCTTATTTTATTTTTGGCACGAGAAAGGCTTGTTAGATGGTTGGAATGCATTTTTTGAGAGGAAACCTAATACTGCCATATGTCTTGATTGCGATGTCACTTTTGACGAGCGAGATATTTAACTTTTTGTATTTCCTCTGCAGTTAGATGAGCATTTTTCACGTCCTTTGAAGGAATTTGTTTCGTTTTGCTTGAAAAAGGCTCCTGCCGAGGTACTTGTAGTGCAGTTTCTGATCTGTATTGCCAGCAGTGACATGCCAAGATTCTCATGCCACTCTTCTTTATCCTTTCAGAGACCAAGTGCCAAAGAACTTCTCAAACATAGATTTATAAAGAATGCTAGGAAAAGCCCGAAACTTCTTGAGAGAATAAGGTGAGATTTTTGTTCAACATTGTTGGTTTGTGGTTTCAATTTATGACTACTTACTTGATTGGTAACAATAACTATGCGGTTTGACATGGGTTTCCAGTTGGTTTGTTTTTTCAATCTGCTTTATGCCAAAAGAAAATACAAAACAGGATGATTCTTATGCCTGTCTTTTTCTTTTGTTTGAAGAGAGCGGCCAAAATACCAAGTAAAAGAGGATGAAGAGATTCCAACAAATGGTCCAAAAACTCCGGTTGAATCATCTGGAACTGTTAGAGTGGCTAGAGATGAGAGAGACCAGGGAACTTCTAGAACTAGGTTGAATAAATGGTCTTCGCTTGAGATATCTTCTCTTTTTTTTGCTCACCAAAATGCTAAGAACTTGTAGCTACAGTTTTCAGGTAAAAACTGTCAAAAATGCCGGGTGGGACTTCAGCATTGGGGGTTCTCAGGGTGCTGGAACTGTTCGAGCTTTAAAACCTCCACAAGCTAGAGAAAGGCGCCAAGAAGTTGGTTATAATCAGAATTCTCAAAAAACATCACGAGCCAGTGGTAGTCACTTGTCATCCACTTCTGGTAGTGCAAATGCTGAAATCTCTGAAGGAGGTTTTGTTAAAAGAGATTCTTATCAGAATAACTTTCAAGAAGAAGTAAGTTCCTTTGCCTCTTGTGTGCCTAGATGCAGTCCATGTCTCACCTGAAACCATTCTTTCTTATTAGCAGACATTGCACGCGAAAATCCTCCTAAACTTGACAATATATCTACTCTCTTGTGCTTTCAAGTTAACCATTTTCAATTTGATTTAAGTTCCTTTCACTTGGAGGATTATCACATCTTCAGAACTTTTCACGTACTGATCCTGGATTATCAGTAATAATAAAAGAACAGGAACGAAGTAATCACTTTTCTCATCCTTGTCATTCTGAATTTTCAGGATGATTCATCACTCAGTGGTTCCGGAACTGTTGTCATAAGATCTCCAAGAAGTTCTCGATCATCTTCAATGTTTCGAGATCAAAGCTCTGAGGTATTGGAAATTCTTTCTCTCTTTTCTTTTCTTATAAAGCAAGTTCGCGTGCTCTGCCTTGGCCCTGTCTTTGCTGTCCAACAATTAGTATGTCTGATTCCAGTTCTGCTGTGTAGTCTACCGGCAGGTATACATCTTTTGATGATGCTTCTACAAGTGGAACTGTTGTTGTTCGTGGGCAGACTGATGATTCTGGATCACCTCGAACACCAAGATCTCGACTAGGGCTTCAAGAAAGAAGTTCCAGTGCCTCAGAAGATAGCATCGCAAACCTTGCAGAGGTTGTTTGAAATTTTATCTTCTGAGGTTGTGGCTAAAATAAAAATTATTCTCATGTATTCTTATGCATTCTTACAATTTATTTCTGTTCTTCTTTCAGGCAAAGGTAGCACTTGAAGCAGGTTTCAGAAGAGGGAATGCTAGGGAAAGACTTGGTAATGGGAAGGTTAACAAGAGAAGGGAACAACCAACAGATAGCTCTGATTACTTGAGGTTAGTTTTGTGTGTATCAAGCTTCTGCGGATCACAGGATTTGTCTGGTTATTTCTGACATGAAAGCTGGTTTACCTTGCAGAAATCCCCATGATCATTCTGATAAACAAAAACCAGTCATGAGATCACAACAAGTGAGTGATGATGAAGATGACTCCAAATTGGCATCATTGTCTGCATCATTGTCACTTTTGCTATTACCATCCCTAAAAGAGGTGAGCTCCTATTTATGATATCTCTATGAAGTCTGCACAGATTTGGCATCTTACTTCTCTCAATAAGTTAGAAGTTGTGTTCAGTTTTTGAGAAGAAAAAAAAAGGTTTTGTTTTGAGTTAGAAGTTGCAAATGATGTAGGCTCTTGGGGGTGACGACTCAAAAGGATCTGTTGGACATAGAGTTTCGAGATCCTTAGTGAACATGGAACGCGAAAAGCCTGGTTCTTCTGAAGCGTTTATTGCCAAACTGATTGAACAGTTGGGAAGGTACGAGAAACTCTAAAAGAGCACACACAACTTGCATACACTATCAGTCTGTCTTATTGTCAATACTTTGATCTAACGGACCTCAAGAATCGTTATACAGTACAAAGGAAGTTTCAGTGAAACAAGTGCAAGACATGGCGATCCGTGTTTTTGCGAAGACAATGACCAATGATGCAGAAAACAAAAGAAAGGAAGCTAGCAAAGAGTTTAGTTCCAACACAAACCTTAGCCCGCTTGCAAGATTCTTATTCTCAAGGTTTGACTGATTAGCATCTATATTTTTCATGAATTTGGAACCTTTAAATCGAAAACAAATTAGTAAAAAGTCAAATGTTTTTATTTTTCTTGCAGATGGTTAGGTCAAACATTGCGTGATCTTAACCCAAGTTGAGACACGAACAGAAGACAGAACATAAGAATGTTGTTTGTGTGTCTTAGATTGATTGCTGCATTGAATTTTGGTATTTGTGTATACTTTTTCAGCAGAGAAAGGGTGTATTTATAAATTAAAGTTGTTTTTTTCTTTTGTTATCGTCATTTCCTTCCTAATTGGGCTCTTTTATTTTATCTTTATTTTTCCTTCCTGGTTTTTTCAAAGAGGAAGCATATTCTTAGTTGTATAATTAAGGGCTTGCCTTTATATGTGACAATATGTAATCACACAACATATCATTTCGTTTTTAGTTGTTAAACTGTCATGTGACTAAAGTCATCAATCTTTTTTTAATTCTTCTACTAAAATGGCCATTTCACTATGGTTTTTGTTTGGGCATTTGAAGATGATATTAATATCGAAAGCAAATGTGATAACTAACAAAAATGAGAATTCGTGGAGACGTTTTGGCACGGGTATAACTATGATACCATTTAGTAAATGAAACCTTACAAAGGAACTAATCTCCCAACATGCTCAAGAACCTAGAGCCGCCCTAGCGGGACCAAAACCTGTTGCCTTACCGCAACAAAAATGTATTTTCGGTTTCTTTTCCAACTGTTTGTGTTGAGGTTGTACATAGTGTTCTGGACCATTTGTCCTTGCACTTGAAGATAGTGAATCTCAAAGAAAGTTTTGCTCGTATAAGTCTAATGGTGGTGAATCAATTAGACCTTAACAACTCTATCGCGAAAGGTACTTTGGTTTCTTCTTTGTTCAGACTACAAATGTTAAATACATTGCTCTTTTCGTATAAATTTTATCACAAGTAATTGGGTTCTTACAAAAATTCGAACCCAAAAAATGTAGATTTTTGGATTATAATGAATTGGTATGGATTCTCCAATCCAAAAATGACCCTAGGTTTGCATATTCGGAAAAGACTATTCATCATGAATATCAAAACATGTGTACTATAAAATCTTTTTAAACTGATGTTCAGGAAAATAATAAACACTACTCCCTCCATTTCATATTACCTATTAAGGCTTTTTCACACTTATTAAGAAAACAATTGATTTACTATTTTACCTTTAATTAATGATTATTTGGTTTTATTTCATTAGTAAAAACATTAAAACAATAGGGACAAGGATGAAAATTTTATCAAACATCTACACTGAAAACATAAAACGATAAGTAATATGAAACAAATTTTAACTTCTATGAGAGTATAATTTATCAAGAACTAGTTCAAAAAAATTTTAAAAAGTCTATAAGATAAAATATTTAAAAAGATTTCTGTACGAGTATGTAAAATTTTGTTGAATCATCTACATTCGGTGTGTACTTGCCGGATCCTGAGTTAAAGACCAATAAATTGGTGCCATTAAAATTGGTTAAGGTGAGGTGAACGGTTGAATCTAGATTTTGTGTCTGCATGATACATAGTTTAAGTATGCTTCTCTTTTTTCATGTTTATTAATGGGCTCAAAATTATTATTTTGCTTTAGGGCCGAAAATGCTTTGGCCTGTCCTGGGTGTTTGAGACGCATGTCGTCATTGCTTTATACCATGGGTATTGGGATCGTATGGGACATGTGACTATTTTAATTGCCTCTCCTGAATTCTTCTTATGTGCATAAGCATGACAGATTGCTCTACGCTTTTTGGAGAAGAGAGAACAGGACAGAGCTTGCTACAAGGGTTCTAGAGTTGCTGTCTTTGTAAGACCCAAACAAAAACTGCAGTTACTTAGATTGAGGAATCGAAATTTCACATGATCTTATACGTTTGGATTATCTATTTGAGTATATATCTAGAGACAGAAAAAAAAAAACGTACTACTTAACCCCCCCCCCCCACCCCCCAAAAGACAAATACTAAGAAAATCTCGATTAGCTTCATGTCAAGAGAAAAGGTAAACTAAATCAGTGTGACCAATCACATTATGTCTACTTTCATAATTTCATTTTCTAATACTAAAAACATATTGTTACGGCGTTAATGTAAAATGTACAATCAATCACGATGATAGCAACAAAATACTCTCAAAATTTGATGGATGAAGAGTGGAAAACGACAATCTATTTGTTCTAACAACAATTTTAAAGTAACGTTCAAAACCCACTTTCTTGACATATAAATTAGAAAAACTGAAAGAAAAAATCAGAAATAAAAAGTTTTTTCTGTCTTTGAGTCAACGAAAACACTCATTTATATACAAAAACAAATAAATATCCGGTCATGTAAACTAGCGAAATTATTTTTAGCTTTTTTTGCGTCTAAAAGCTTCTTTAAACAGAACACGTATACAATATTTGTGATTATACAAAGTATAAAAATCCAATATACGTAGAGTAAGTGGTCCCTTTTTGGTCGGAGAAATGGTCAAAGAAAGTGGTCACATAGAGTTTTCTTTTATTTTATTAAAATCATACATATATGGTCACAGTCACATAGTCCAGAAAACGGAGTTTAATCTACGCCGTTATCATCCACGTGGCTCAAGCACTGCGCCAAATGCGGGACCCAGTAATTCCACGGTTATCCCAGCTGACGTGTCTAGAGTGACTGTCAGTCACTTTCCATAAATGACAGCACTTGCCAAAATTGTGATATGTGTCCTAATGAAACCACACGTGGCTGTTTCGCAGTGAGGGTTATAGCGCATATGTGTCCCCATAATAGTTTACACTTCATTCAGAGCGTAGCATGTTAGTCTCCGCCATTAAATCTGTAACGTGTAAGGGTTAAGCTTGCAAACTTCAAATGATCAACATCTATTTATAATAGATTATAATCTATGGGAGTGATGTGCAAATGTATACAAGATGAAGTGTTGCGTGGTTGCGCCATCACTCGGGTGACATGACATGAGTGAAATTTGGTTGAGTGGGAAGTATAGGGACTAAATGTCATTACTGATAAGATAAGGGCTAAACTGAAACTATTCAACTTTTAAAGTCCCTGACATAAACCTCGTCAACACGGAAATTAAATACATCCCATTTGGAAAAGAAAAAAAAAGTTACATTCCCTTACCCTTCCTACAGACGTTAGCCGCACGCATCGTTCGCTCATAATTTTTCTTTCTCAGGTAGCTCAATGAGTTCAAATGATATTTCAGACTCAGTAAAATATAACTATATATATATATATATATGTGTGTGTGTGAGAATTGAAGTTCTGTTTAGGTAAATATGATGTATGCATTGTATTATTATTGAAGATATTATCAAAGACTGGATTTTAGTTTAGTAGGATGATGAATTAAAGGTCGGCAATTTGCTGGTTCTAAAAATAATGAAAACAACAATGAAGGTAGTAAATGATAGTAACAACAACTTTAAACGTTTTCTTTTTTAATCATAAGTTGCTGAAAAATGAAAAATAGTAGTACAAGTTACAACAACTATAAGCTTACTTTTGTTTTTCTAAACTCGAAATCACAGATGAAACCACTTCGTAAATTTATTTGTTGAAGTTTTGACACGTAAGAAAGGAAAACGTCAAGTACTTTGATATGGAGCGAGTACTTTTGGAATTAAAATCAATTAACATGTACATCCAATCCCGATTATATAATATGTATATATATATATATATGTGTGTGTATAACTGATATTAATTTATTTTTCTAAAAAGTCTTCGAGTCTTTCACATATGACATGGACGTCAAGGAAAAAGAGATTGTAAATTTGGTTCGTTCGTTTTATTGATTTTTCTATATCTTCTTCATCGAAATAGTTTTATACTTTTTCTTCCCAAGAACCCAACGCATAAATATAAAAATACAAAAGACGTTCGTGTTAGTGTTTTACGGAACGTGTTGAGAATATATCGAGAAGTTTCCAGAAGTATATTATTTAGATAATATTAGAAGATATATTATGCTTATGATAAGGTCGAATATGTTAGAGATAAGCTCAAAGCTTAGCATCGATGTTGTATAAATACAAGTCCAAAACGTGTGAATAAGATTAACTCATTCAAACACAAAAGCTTTCTCTCAAACTTTTATAGTATCAAACCATTATTTCTTATATGACTGATTCGCCGGTCGAGACACCGTCAGTCGCAAGCTCAAACTCTGCAATCACGGGAGAAGCTTTCGCAGCAGTTCCGGTCAGGGCTGAAACCGAGTGTCAGGTTACTACTGAACCGGTTAGTAATGAAAGAATTGAGAACAGGACTGATGAGGTCGAATATCAAATTGCAGAAGTCAGTGCTGAAACGTTAGAAAATGAGACAGTTGATGCTGAGCCAGAACTTTTAGGTGTTGGTCTTCGAAAGAAAATTCTGAATGTGCGCCTTAGGTGCTATGTCACACACAGCTCGTGTTGTCCTCCCGATACACACATCCCCGAGCTTCCCGACACCAAGTCAGACGTCACTCCAACGGTCCAAGGTACGATGCGTTACCTCATTGAGTATTTTGTTTCGGACACAAATTTTTCCGAAAACCACAAAGCTTTCTTAGCAGCAGTCTCGGCTGGGGTTGACTAAGGACATATAATGAGGTTGTTCAAAACAAACATTGGCGTAAGGCGTTGTCGTATGAGATTGATGCCTTGGAAGCAAACAAAACATGGGATTAAGAGAATTTGCTACCGGGTAAGAAAGCAATTGGATGTAAGTAGCTAAGCTACAAAGCGAGACTGGTTGTGCTTGGTAATCTTCAAACCGAGGGAGAGGATTGCGATGAGACTTTGCATTGGTAGCTAAGCTCACTACGGTGCGTGTATTGTTAGGAATATATGCAGTTAAATAGTGGGAAGTTTACCAAATAGACGTTCACAACGCTTCACTGCCTAGAGATTTAGAAAACGAAGTGTACATAAAATTACTTCCAGAGTTTAAATCGTCTGATGGAACAAAGGCGTGTAAGTTAAAAAAGTTCATGTATAGTTTAAAACATGCGCCACGATGTTTGTTTGATAAGCTTATCGAGGCTTTGTTAAAATATGGGTTTACACAATCATATGCACAGATTACTCGTTATTTAGTTTATTAAAGGAGAGATGAATCTGTGAGTTTTTATATATGTAGCCGATATACACCTAGTTTGGTGTTCTGGAAAAGTTTAAAGCATACTTAGCACATGCTTTCACGTGAAGAATCTGGTATGTTCCTTACACAACAAAATTTGATGAGATGGGAATGCTTAGATGTAAATCGGTAAGTATTCCTATCGAACTAAATCATAAACTTCTTGGTGATGATGGACCAAGGTGTAAAGATCCAATGAGATTTAAGCGTTTGGTAGGGCGGCTTGTGTATTTGGCCATCACGATGCCAGATTTGTGTTATGCAGCTCACGTGTCATCTCAAGTTATGCATGATCCTAGAGAGATTCATTGGAATGTTGCACTTCGGATTGTGAGATACATTAAAGGTTGTCTATGTCTTAAGAAGTGAATGTGACTTTTGAGTACATGTGTATTGTGATTCATATTGGATTTATTTTCCTTTCACAAGAAGGACACTCTCAGCGTTTGTGGTAAAATTAGGCGAGTCTCCCATCTAATGGAAAAACAAAACACGATGTCTCACTCTTCTACTGAAATTGAGTATCGAACTATTGTTCTTGCGCTACGAAAGCTTAAATGGATAAAGAGATTGTTGACCAACTTAGGGGTGGTGCACAATGAACATATGGAACTGTTTTGTGATATCAAGTCAACTATATACATAGCATCCAATCTACTGTTCCACGAAAAACAAAACACATCGAATCAGACTGTTACAGTGTTCGAGATGCAGTCTACAACAAACTCATTGTTACACCACATGTTCGTATGAAAGAACAGTTGGCAGACGTCTTACCAAAGTCATTAGGTACATCAAGCTTCAACTATCTACTGTCCAAATGGAATGTTTATGTTTACCACATTCCCATTTGAGGAAAAGTGTTGAGAATATATCGAGAAGTTTCCAGAAGTATAGATTTAGATAATATTAGAAGATATATTATGCTTATGGTAAAGTCGAATATGTTAGAGATAAGCTCAAAGCTTAGCATTGATGTTGTATAAATGCAAGTCCAAAGCGTGTGAATAAGATTAACTCATTCAAACACAAAAGCTTTCTCTCAAACTTTCATAACGTAAGTCATCATTCACATCACACCAATAATAGTAAAATACTATTGTTTACTAAACAACAAAAAAAAAAGCAAAATATTAATATTTCAAAAAGAGATAAACAAAATGTCAACATTTCTCTTTAACAAAAGAAAAATGTTAACATTTCAAAGGTTTTCCACCGGTCGTTGTGGCTTCTAAATAAATAAACAAAAGATGTAAGAGGAATGTGGGCCCAGTTTTTGCCGTCCGTGCCCAAATTCAATCTTCATCATCGGAAAAAGGAGAAGCGTTAGAGTTGGCTAGTTGCTACGTCCATCCACGTGGAAATGATGATGACTCCAGCCGTTGGATCTCAGCGATAGTGCTCAGCTGCTTACGTTTGATAGCAATGTTGGCGACAAGAATCAAACAGATCTCATCCTTCCTTGTCTCTCATTATGAAGCCGCCTTCTACTCTTTAAAACGTCATCGTTTACCATTTCAAAACATCATATTAACTTAAGCCAAGAGCCTAACTATTTGATAAATTTGCGTTATTAGTCCTTCGAGTTAATAGATTTTAAAAGTCAAAAGTTAAAAGCAGTCGAAACTGTGAAAATGACGTAAGCGTAAAGAAGTATTCTTCAATGATCCATCTAACATACGCCGCAGCCAGAGATGGGTCCTCCCACGACTGATGTGTGTGTGCTGGACACTTGGACCATTGCTTTCAAAGCCGACGATACTCAACTATTTTTTATTCACTCATATTACAATACAATTATCATTGTTTATCTCTTTTTAACACGACCCACCCCTACCCCAAAAAGAACTATAATTATTATTTTCCTTTTTTCTATAAAAATATTATTGGATTATATGACATTTCACAGATCTTCCCATATTTTCAGTATTTTTTCTACCTATTTATCATTTATAGTTTTTGACATTTGAAAATTAAAACTCCAATTTTAAAAAATTTAATGATTATATGCATCGGAACGACGTTGAGAAATCAGTTGCAAAAAAAAAAGTTCAGATTTTCTGCTACGTTGATAGTATTATGGACCATAACAATATGTACATAACATTTTTCCATGTCAGCTAAAATTTATATTTTAGCTACTCGACTTTCTTCTATAATACGGATAATACTTTGTTTTTAGACAGAAAAAAAAACGCAATATTTCTAAAACTCAAAGAAAAAAAAAACTATTAGAAAACGCGACGCTCAACAGACTAAAGAAACGACATCGACAAAAAGTAACAAACCTCAGGGCCTATTGTCCCGGAGGAGCTAACTTAAGATCTAGACCTAACGGCTGACATATCTTCTCACCACCAACCTCAAAATCAACGACCGAAGACGATTCAGACTCGCTCTGGACCCCACAAACCGTCACCTTCGGAAACGCCGTCATGTTATTATATAAGTAAACAGGACGTGAAACCGGGATCCGACGGTACGCGCTGCTTCCTCCACCGCCTAAACTGAGCCCAAGCTGTGGAGGAGCTATGAATTTCGCCGCCGTGGGAGAGACGTTGTCGACGGTGCTACTCTGACTAGGACTACGAGGGAAACCACCGTCTACGGCCACCATTCTTTCGGGATAAGTCGTCGGGAAATTTGTCTTAGCCTTAGAACCGCGAAAGTCACGCGCGGCTGCATCGTAAGCACGCGCCGCCTGCTGAGCCGTATCGAATGTACCGAGCCAGACCCGAGTTTTCTTACCGGGATCTCGGATCTCCGCCGCGAATCTTCCCCATGGTCGTTTTCTGACACCTCTGTAGCGTATCTCTTTCTCAGCATTACTCTGAGTCGGGTTAGGATAAACCGGGTCGGGTTTGGAACACATGTTTGGAGAAAGGAACGAGAAGATCGGTGAAAGAGTTTTGTGGTAATGAGAGAAGAAGCCTTCTTTTTATAGGAGAGTAAAAGCAACGCTCCTTTTAGAGAGCTTTCTTGTGAACAGTCAGAAGCCAATTAGCTGGTTTAATTATCTGATGCTTCTCTTATTACACATAAAACTGGTTTTTTGGTATTTGGTAATTTATCTCCACTTATATCTAGCCACGTCTTCATTGTTCTTCCTGCAAAGAATCTTATTTTTACCATGTCTATAACAAAGACTGCACGAATCACAATATGTTATATGGGCAGGATTGATATTTAAATTAAAGTTAAAGAGTACAAATTGGCTGAAAGTCTTAGACTTGAGACTCTGTCTCATATATCCCCTTAAATTTACATATGATTTCCGGTAATTATTTTGATTTGGGTCTCACATTTTTATCTAACAACAATACAATATATATATATACACATTATATCTTGTATTGTCATATATAATGTACAATACAATCTGTACATATAAGATATAATGTACAATACAATATGTACAGTACAAGATATAATGTTATTTAACATGCAACTAAACTATAAATTCGATAATTTTGTTCGATAATATTCCTCTTTATCAACAGCCCACCAAATTATAAATCTGACAACTTAGAATGTTATATACATTATATCTTTAATATGTCGACAATAAAATATACATTTTATGACTGGTAGAAAATTGATTATTATCGAACAACATTGTGCAATTTAGTGAATCGTTATATACATTATATCTTTAACGTTATATATGTTGTTAATGTGACGATAAAAAAATATACTATTTATGTCCTAATTGTATCTCTCTTTTAGGATTCTTACTATTAGCGAGTTTGGAAGTTGAAACAATTGTCAGAACTATTCACTTGTTGAACCAGAAAAGCTGTTTAATAGTTTGAAAACAAATATTTCATCTGTTTTGCAAAAAGTGTTGTTCTAAAGTTTTTATTTTGTTTTACAAAAAATGGCTTTTTATGTTCTCAATGTGTGTTTTAATCAAATTTTTAAATTTACCCTTAATCCATAACTACTTTTTGAGTTTAAATAATTAATCACTTATTAAATATATGTTTTGAATATATATTAGTTTTTTCAAAACAATACTATTCATCAAACAGAGTTAGTACATCTATCTTGTTTGGTTTTACACATTTTCCTAGGAAAATCAAGTATAAGCCTTGGAGTATCATCATAATAACTTTTGTACCTAAAATAAATGGATATGGTAAAAGCGAATCATTTATCTAAGTTATCTTTGTGGATATATTGATGTTTTAGTTGTCCACTGATTAAAACCTGGTATGGAACTTATTTGACTGTCCATATTGTCTTTGACTCTCATAACCCAATGTGTTTCAAATCCTAGTCGTTTACCCCGTTAAAAAAAACCTCATATATTAAAATGCACTAGGTGCTATTTAAGCAGTACATAAACGCCTAACCGTTGGTATATTAAGTTATTACCATAATTTAGTTTGCATTTTTATGATTTGTTGTGTTTGTATTGCATATTTAGGTATTTACGTGTATATTTGCATATTTTTCTTGTTTTCTATATATTGGACTGAGTTATGCAACAAAAAAAATCATTTGAATGCAAAAAAGAGAAATGATAATCCAGATCAGTCTAAAATATCTGAAAAATTGACTCGGATGAAATTAGAGGAGTTAGACTTATAACATGTTAGATCTTTTCTTAGTATATGTTATTAAGGCTAGATAAACACTGATCTCGTTGATTTAGCACTTAGCCAATCATGTCCGGAAGGTGTTCGATAAAATGTCAGAATCAAAATTACTAAAAACTTTCTATTCTTAAGATATGAAAGTAGTTGATTAGGATGTTTAATGATTATTTAAATTTGTAATTAATGTGCATTGGTCATTTGATAGCTAACGGAAGTTATTGATTATTAGATGATTAATAAAAAAATTAGAATCATAAAAATGAATTAGTCAAGATTAGTGATATAAAACCGATGAATTAACTTATTAAATTAGATTCAGATCCACTAGTTAGCAATTAATCACTCTTGTTCTTTAACTTATTTTTAAGAGTTCGTTTGTTTAATTTTGATTTTTTATTAATTGTTCTGCTTTTTATTTATGCTTGTTTATATTTTAATTGACTTTGTTTGATCTTTATTTCTTAGTTTTAATTAGTTTGTTTAGAAAAATCCAAACAAAAACATTTGAATTGTTTAGATTATGTAACAATTTATATTTTTAGTGAGTCAAGATATTGTTCTTCATAAATTCGATCCTAAAATGTTACAATGATTGTGATATTGTACACTCAAAAATTTTAATTGATGTGTCAATCAACCGTATACATTCAGTTAGACATATAAAATATTTTTGAGAATATATACATATAACATTTTTATGAAACCAATATATATTTCAGTTATTGAAAAAAGAAAAATAAATCTTTTTGGAAAATTACAATGTTTATAAATAAATCCTAGACTCTTAATTTTTAATGATTTGTGGAGGTGACAATGCCATTTGTGATAGAGAATCTGAAGCCTCTAAACTTAATTTCCGTAAATTTTTGTTTTATTTTTTGATATTAGATTTTTTTTAAAGTTCTTTTTAGAAAACCCGTTGATCCTAATCTAATATTTATAATTAAATAGTAATTTTATCGACGTTAAAGTAGATTCTGTTGGAAGAAAATTGAGTATTGTTGTTGTTGCACGCAAAAAGTTGTCGATCCGGTAAGTAATTCACATGATTTAAGGAATATATAATTTTTGGAGAATGATATTATCTTACTAAAATATCATCAAATAAATCAATTTAATGTACACATTCATCTTTAATACATATATGCGCAGTTAAACTATAGTATGATAGTATCTACAAATTAAAGGCTAATTTCAAATTAATTTGTCACGTAATATTTTTTATTTTTTGATAATTTTTAAAAATTATTAGCCACCTAATCTCCGTCACAGAAAATGCCAGATATCTTAGGAACTTATTTTATTAAATTCCGTTTCTAATGGAAAAATGTTGGCAACACAACAAGCGAGATAGAAGTTTATTAAAGAGACGCAGGTATTGGCTTTAGAATCTGGAAGTTAAGGCTTTAAAGTAGCAGCGGCGCATCAAAAGCTGAGAAAATTCGGAAACGTGGCACAATCACGAGGACGCGCGGCTCAGGAACCGCGTTTTAATAGAAACGCGTGAGGCTTACGTCTCGAGGGTCCCACTACCGTCACACGAGCCGTTTCGACAAAGAGCGTTACGGTTGACTGATTTTACGGTAAGTAGCCGCCCTTCCGCTATAACCCCAAAAAACATGGGTCCCACTTTTCTGGATTCCTTCATGCCACGTGGAATATGAGACACGTGGATAACGTTAACGGAAAAGACAAAGGAGCGAGATAATGAAGCCCGCGTCGGTTTAACCGCAATTTAACGGTGGTGGGTCCACCGTCAATATTTTTTAAGTAGATTCCTTTTCAGTTTCGTAAAGACGGAATTGAATTTAACGGCAGGAGAAGACCAAGACCGTGAGGTCATTATTTGTTTATTTATTTTTATTTTGTTTAATTTACTTTTAGAAACTTTATTGTCGTTGTGTTTTTTTTTTTTCTTTTTTTCCTTAACGACTCCGTCAACCGTCGACACTAAACACCTACTTCTGTCTTCACGCCTTGATTTATGGATTGGATTATCTTGTGCCCACAGATACATGTTAACTTTACAAAGTTTTAATATCATCATCATTAGCCTGTATTATTATTTATCTAACGAGAACGACCATATAACGTTGAATTCAAAAGTTTTTTTTCATTTGATTATTTCTTATAACCACCGAATATTAAAGTGATTGAAGGAGTGATAATATCCTCAAAGTTATATACTTGACTTGATATCACATCATATTAATTATCATACCTTTTTTATTTTTCTATGATATCATATCATATCCTATTGGATTCCTAATTTCAAACCTTTGTTTTTTGTCCAATCTTTGTATAATTATTTCTTTAGTTTGTTTTAGGTTCCAAAAAAACTTAGGGCTGGCCCTGGAGATAACATTCAAGCATAATCCGATAACTCTTCTCTCCTTTACGAGCCTTGCCTTCAAGTGTATAGCTCTTCGAGTTTGTGTGTGTGTGTTTGTGTATACATGTGGTAAAAATATAGCTCTTGGACTTGCTACAACAATGGCATCACTTTTTAAGGCATAACGAACAGAGGAATATGTGAAACTAGGGATCGTTTGGAATTTATCAGGAAAGTTCCAAGGCTCACACTTGCTGTGATAAACTAGTGAAATGACTTCACAGGAGAAATTGGAGTCAATGACTTTAAGAGATAGTGAATAATCATGAGTTATACATCTGTAGCGTGGAATCTAAATCAAGGCAGCATTATGTTTAACTTTGATCTCCTCTCCCAAATTCACATGCATTATAATATATTATCATACACTGGATCGCATCAGATTAAAAAAATAAATAATAACATACATCGGATCCAAATCAAAATTCAGGGAATTTGCATAAACCCTAAATTGAAATATTCATGTTTATTCTTTTTTTTTATCATCAAAAAACTCCATATATTAGATTAATAATTTTTAGACTCTCTGAAACAGAAAACCGAATGAGAATCGTCGTTTTTACATGGGAAAAAACCCCTCGGATTAATGCAATCCTAATGATCCACATTATCCAGATAAAATTAAGGTACAATAAAAATCGAAAACATGACATAAGTCTAAACCGATACTCTACTAAGTTGAAACTACTAAAATTTAAAATTGCGGAACCCGTCGCGGGAATATGCCATTTGAAGTGATGCAAGGTTAACCGATGCTTGATGGTCGACCTTCGGGAGATACAATACCGTGCGTAATACAAAAGTATCCGCTGTATTTGGAGAATCCCAACTTGTGCCAGAAATCCCTGAAAATGGTGATCACAAGAAAGACGAGTAAAAACTCTCGCGAACCCCGAGATAAACGGGGGTTTGGATGCCAAAGGAAGGGGAGCCAAGTCTTGATCTTTTACTGCCGTAAACGCAATCCACTTAGCGTCTTTCTTCGTAGAAAGACACCGTAATTCTCTTTTCATATTGAAGGATTTCAATAAACATAATATCTCCCTATAGGATGAATTTAGAGAAAATATTATATTCACACGATGGAAACATAACATTAATACATATTTCGCAACAAGTGAAAAAGTTCTCTCTTATCCGCGACAAGAGGAAAATTGAGTATATGGCAAAACCATTATCATCATTTGATAGCAGACATGTTAGTTGTAGTGGGCTTCAACTTACAGAACTTGAATGGGCCACAGAAGTCCATTCTAGTACCTAAGATGGATCTAGCCCCTTTGGAGATCTGTAGGGCTCTGAAGCCCATTTTAGTACCAAGAATATATGTGGTCCATTTGAAAATCTGTAGGGACCACTTATGAGCAAACTTTCTTTTTCCGACGAGAGGAGATGTGACTAAATCTAGCAGCGGCGGCGGAGCTTCTCGGTGTGTCCCGGTACACTGAAAAGGGCGCCACATCCAACACTCCTCCACTCCGATCTTGATCCTCCTTGCTGCGATAGAACATGGAGTACTTCCCTCGGCATCTACCGGCATCTCGGCAACTATGGCTTTCGTCCACCATGGAAGCTTCAGCAGATAGAAGTTGAGTAGGATTGCTATTGATCTTCGGGATTTACCTGGGAAAATCTCTGATCCGTCTATCCTAAGTCGGAGCTTTGAGGTGGAACATCTCCGGCGCAACGACGATGAGGATCCAATTGGATATGAAGATAAACTGGGGTCTTTTGAGGCAAGGTTTCTCAAAATCTTCGGGTAGAAGCCTAAACATGAAGCTTGAGAGAGGCGAAGGCACATGATGCAGCTTCGGCTTGCATCCGCCGAAAGTTCCTCGCTTTCTTCAGGGATGAAGATACAGAGGAATAGGAGGATTTCTCTGTGCGTGAAGTCCGAGACGGCTTCTTCCCCGATGATGATATCATCTTTGGAGGGGAAAGAGAAGGTTCGCCGGTCGGGATGGCTTAGATCTCCGATCACAGGGATTTTATTCAAAGAGACCTCACCGTTGGCTAATAGAGCGCGGTGGCAGCCGGCGAGTCGCGCGGTGACCGAAAGCTCTCGCCGTTGGGATTGAGATACCCGCAAGTAGATCTCCGCGGAGACGGAGTCGTCCAGCGGAAGTGTGAACCGGAGTTTATCGGAAGGAGCAGTCAGAGCTTCGAGAGAGAGAGAGAGACGGCTCGGTGATAGTCTCCAACCACCCGATGTGACATAGAGTCAGGATCTTCGTGGTCGGGAAAGGAGTCCAGCGGCTCCGGGGAGTTAGATAGGAAGTGAACCAGCCGGTCGCGTGGACAAGCTTGAGATCTGTTTTGATGCCAGCGAGCCACCGCTCCGCCGGCGTCAGAATCTTCAACAAAAGATTTACCTCGATAATAGTGTTTGGACGTTCAAAATTCAAAAAAAATTCAAAACAAAAATTCATGTTTATTAAAAGAAAAGGTTTTCAGATTTTCAAAAAAAACACCAAGATTTGGAATCTTGTTTTCAGGAAACGTACAACTTCAAAAGATTGGTGTCTGAGAGAGATTAATGATTTTTATTCCTGCATTTCTACTACAAGCTTCGTACTGATATGATGCTTCGAGGGTAGCTATACTGAGAAAGAGCTATGACAACTTTTAAGATGATATATACATCAAAAAAGAAAAAAAATTCCAAATAATATTTAGGGGTCTAAGAAATAAAAATGCTTTCTATGGTACTCTAAGATACTTGGTCTATTCATGCATAACTGGAAATTTTCAAGTTCTTAACCTTTACATCACCCAAGCACAATATGTTGGAAAACTACACCGGAAATCGAATGGCGTACGATACAAATTATACTTTAAAAATTTCCAAAATATCCGGATTTTATTGGTTCCTATATCTAATTAATTCTCCGGATCCAAGTTCGTCCGTATTATTTTCTTGATAAAATCTCAGATCAGTCTACATATTTAATAAATATGGGATTTTTATAAACTATAGCTAGGTTCTTTTTATAAGAGGTATTAACTTTTATTAAAGCACTCGTTTCACAATACATTTTCAAAAATTACTTTTTCCTATTATTAACGTTTTGAATATTTATTCTTAAAAATAGAAAACTTTTTGAATATTTATATCTTCTTGATAATTGATACAAATTCTATGAAGATAAGTAAAAGAGAGACTTCTACAAAACGGAAAAAAGAAAAGAAAAGAGAGAGTAGCATGGATGCATCAACTCAAAGAAGATAATCGCATCTGAACAAGAAATGGAGGGACATGATCTTGACGAGTCATATGTGTCCCAAGGTCCCACACGATTACAAAAAAATACAAAAATATAAAAGAAAAAGAAGAAGTCTAAGAGACGACAAAGAAAAAGAAAGAAGAAGTCTAAGCAGGCTTTAACATCAAATCAAAAGCCCATTCAATATTCCTTTCATGACTCGCGGATCCATAATCTCCTTTAGTTTCGACAAAAAAAAAAAGAACGAAAAAAACCCAACTTTTGATCGGGTACGAACGTTTCGACGCTGGTGTCTTACGGTTTGACTGAATTAAACGTAGTAGCTGTGATTGTAGGTACGAAAATTTACAAAAACATATAGTTACAATTATAATTATTATTTAGCGATTTATATGACTGATTTAATAATTAGAAAATATGTATTTACAGCAAAAATTTTACTGATGACAGCGGTTGTGATTGAACAAAAGATATATCACATATTTATAATATACAATTTTTATAAGAAAACAAAAATTATACTACTATAATAATAATTTTAGTTGACAATAAAAACAAATTTTAGTTGTCTAATGGGTTGTTGATCTTTTTATTAAGTTTAAACAATGCTTATGCGACTTGTAGTATCACGTAATGATGAAAAGTTAAAAGAGATGGGCCGTTCCTTTTCTGGGAGTCGGGAGAGACTTGTATACCCATTACTTCTCAAGTATTAACTAGTTGTTAGGCCCAAATCTCAAGTAGGTAAATGAAGAGCGTCCGACTTTTGGAGAGCATCTAAACCAAATAAAATAAAACGTAGAAACTTTTTTTCTTACAAACAATTGGCGTACACAAACCAAAACAAGTAGCCACTTTTTTGAATATTACGAATTCACCCACATTGATTTTTTATTCATACTTACGTCCATGTCACAAGTGTCTTTTAGCACATATAAAAGATATGAAAATTACTTACGTTAATGAAATGATTCTCTATTCATTATTAAAAAAAAATATTTTTTCGAATATCTATTGAAGTTTCTAATTTATTTTATTAATTAACACACACAATATTATGTTTAATAAATTTTTGCATAAAAACTTCAAATAATTTGAAACGGTGTTGATTCGTGTATTAAATATCAATCTGCTAATCTATTCAGACGTAACAACTCTCTTTTAAGTTGGCCACTACTTAAGTTCCTATTTCGCTTCAATAAAATAAAATGATTATTCATTCAAACTTTGTGTTTTCCAAAACCATTATCCTAATTTATTTACTTTTACGATTTGTTTATATGATATATACTTAGAAATAATCCCCGATGTGACCGGTGATCGGTCCCATTTAATTGACAGATTACTCATATACTAAAAATCATAAACAAGATCCCCTAAGATGCTTTCTAGAAATCTTCATCAGAAAAGATACATCGCCATGACAGGCCAAAAATTCCCCAGTCAGCCCATTACTTAACGCTGTCGTTTATGAACTTACGCACAAACGAGTTTTTACATTTGAGATTCGAGAGCTTATTTTAAACTACACCTAAATTTATAAGTGGGACAGCTACAAAATCCAAAAATCTTGACTTCAAGAAACCAGCAAAATAAAATCTCCAACTCTCCAATCACAAGTATCAAAATCGATGATGGAACAAGTCATGCTTATACGATAACTAAACGATCTAGTTAGGGCAGAAATCAAACAACTGTTGTTTTGGACCAATGACCCGCTCCGCCATAATACCTCCATATTCTGCTGAGTATTAAGTATGAATCATACTTCGAATATTTTGTCATCTCTTTGATCTATTTCGTGCTCTGGATACTCAGAATGAATATCCTACTCTTTTATTATTCCATCCATTTTTAATAAATTGAAATGATTTATTTCTATAGGCACCATATATGTGTATTCCATGTGATCTATATCTAGGGACTAATTGTGACATAAAACGGTAAATATTTTGTTTGTGAAGATGGTGGAGTAGTCAATAGCAGCAAATGATAGTAATTAGAGATAACAAAAAAAATTTACAATACAGCTTTTGATATATAAAAAAAGAATGGTACAAAATAAATGGTTGTATCGGTTTCGCTTTCATTGTTCGGCTTTTGCTAAATTGCTTTGTTGTTATGATAACTATTCAAGTGATACATTTTTTTTCTTAAACCCTTAACCTGACTAAATAGAGTAGTCAAAAAGAAAAGAAAAATAAAGAAAAATAAAAAGCAAATTCTCTTCGTGGGTTTAATACAGTCGGAAGCATCTAATCCAAACTGTACAGTTGGAAGCAATGTTACAACCTCAAACGAATTACTAATATATATATATATATAATGGGTTTTGTTATAAATTTATGCTTTTCATACGTAGGTGTTGCCTATTAGTGTATGGGATTTCCCCGACACATACGGTGTATGCGTTACTATTGTATGGCTACTTCAAGTATGGAATACCTTATTACATTTTCTTAGAATATACAAAAATTAGATAACAAATGACGATGATTCCGAGATATATTGTTGGCATGTTAATCAGATACACTAAGAACGATGTCATAGATTTAAGTGTATGTCGATTTCATCCTACTATATGTTTGACGAAAAAGTCAAACGCACATTTTAGCTCAAAATACAATTATTTAAATTACAAAAAAGTAAAAAAAAAGAAAAAAAAAGTAAAAAAAAACGATTGGTTTGGTTATAAACAAGCAATCAACAACATACGCTCTATCGGTTTGTTTAAATTTTAGGTATTAACATTAAGCAAACATATAAATTATTCTATGTATCCATCTCTCTAATCCCATTTATCTTTTACTTTGACAACCCAAAAGAAAATCCCATTATCTTTATTTGTATTATTGGTAGAATGATTATTGAGATAAATTATAGATCCACCAAGCCCACTGAATTCATTTTTAGGGTCATCTTGACATAGCTCTCCTATGTATAGATATGTTTAATTATGTTGATCAATGCCATATAAATTTTTTCTGTCTCCTACATGCTATCAGAGTTGTAGGCAAAAACTTGTGTTCTTGAGCCAAATTTTTTTTACTTTTTGGCAGTCTTTCTTTTGTTGAGCTCATTTTTTTTGTAAGACCCAATTTATTTTCTTGCTCATCGATCCGTTTCTCTTTGGAACTTGGTTTGCTTTAGTTATCTCCTTTGACTGAATACTTACGTCATTTCGTTCACAAACAGGGCTTCACAATAAGTGATTCTAGTGTTGCTCATTCGGATAACTCGAACCAAACTTTCATGTTGATTTCTGTATGCATCTTTTTTCCAACCAAGATCACTTTATTTGCAATGTACTTCTCAATTTTCTCAACTATGAGCGTTGGGTTAAACTCATGAAGAATGCTCTCAAAATTAAGAACAAGTTAAGATTCATAGATGGGACCGTGAGAAAATCCACATTTGGAGTCAATTATGTAATACTTGAAAAATGGTGATGCATAAGGAAGAATTTAAAAAGTTTGACTTGGCTACCTATATAATCAAAATGCATCTTTTTTTGTAAATAATTTTGCAGTTAAAAGTATTTGAGTTAGCAATTTAAGAATGCATGACATGCTATAAAGTGATTTTCAAAATCATGTGAGTAAAGACAAAAAAGGAAAAAAATGATATGCAGAATTAATAGAAAAATGTTTCGAATTTTTAAGAACATCGTACGATTATCGGTCAAGGATGAAGCCATGGACTGAAAGTGGGCATAGAAACCTACAAACAGTGGTGGTCAAGAGACTAGATATGATATCAAACTATGAGAAAGTGTCAACCGATGCTAGTAGCTTTAATCCCTAGTACCATCGAACCCAAACTTTGTACTATTGTGGATTTTGCCAACATTTCTTATGAACTTGGGAAAGTTTGTGAGGTTGTGACCGTCAGCTCTTTGCTCCATGCATAGCCCACTAAAGTGTATCCCACAGAAGATAGGGACTTATACCATTGTGGAAGCTGGATGGACAAACGCAAAATGTTTACATCTCAAAGGAAGTTTAGAATAACATTAGGCCTTCTCGACCTTTTTTTTCCGGCAAATCTGGTGTGAGATAAACTTAAAATCCTAAGCACGCTTTCACAACTAGGTTATTTATTTTCAATAGAAACCCAACTATGTATCGTGTTTTTATCAAAAAAAAGAAAAAAAACTATGTATCGTGTTACAAAATGGAGACGCAATGTTTAAGCTTTTGTTTGTTTGTCTGGTTCATTGTCGGAGTCAAGGAACCATCTTATTTTCACTTGTTCCTTCTCTACGAGATTTGACATTGCATTACTTTCGGTTTTTAGTTATCGAATGCGCCTTGGCCTTACTCTGGGACTGGGATCAGATGCTCGTTTGGCTCCCTTCTACATCTTTGGACAAAAAGAAAAAAACAAAGATTTCTCTTTATTGTTTGGTAAGCCGCTATTTGGAATGAGTGTATAATCGACTGGTACAACTCTCACTCCTTTTCTTATAATAATTTTTTTTTTAATATGATGTCCAGGAACGAATTAATGAAGCTCTCATATTTTTAAATGATGGTTTTCAATCTATTATGTTGCATGGCCTCTTCATACTTATCTTTGGACTCAAAGAAGGCTACATTTGTGCTCTCTAATTTGAAGCTTTCTGCTTCCATTGCTGTTGAGTTTTAAGTTCTGGTATAGGATTTATTTCGTTGAATTTCTTTTTTTTTTCTTGTGGTGGCTTTTGGTGATTTTTTTGACATTTTGTAATTAAACCTATATTTTTATTTAAGAAATTTTCTCTTTCGTGGTGGCTTTTTGTGAGTTTTTTCACATTTTTTTATAATTAAACCTATTTTTTATTTTAGAAAACCTTTAACAATATATATATATATATATTTATTTATTTTGGAATTACAAAACACTATTAAACGCCGTTCCACCAACGACGATGATACACCTCTATAAACCAAATAATAACAACGCATTTGAGGTTGAATTTCTTGGATAGGATGTGGTGTGTATAGTTTAGATTGTTCACAAAGTTGTGTAGCCATAAATTGTAAATTAATATTGGGCATAATTAGGTGTTAAGCTGGTTCAACAAAGAAAGCACATGGGGACACTTCCGCAAAGCTTGTGTTAAAGATAAACCAAACAATTAATAACTTTCCTCAAAATTTATCTAATGCAGAAAAATAAATATTCAGAATATGGTTTTCACAAACTTTCTGTTTATACACATCACCAGAAAAAGCTATAAAGTTTTGATGGAGTAATTAATTATAAAAAATCATCTTAATGTGGATCATTTTACGAAAATAAAATTCTAAAATTTTGGCATGAGAAATATTTCTATTACTTTCATAAATCATATTTAATGCATGGTTGGCATGCTTCATCAATCAGCTCAAATAAAAACGAAAAAAAATCACTGTATATGTGAGATTAAAAGTGTGCACTAATTAAAGTCATTAATAAAGATTCATAAGATCGTCCTCCATTTATTATACATAATTTACGACGCCGCTTAGTTCTATAATTAGATCACTTGTTAAACTACATATGCTGCAAAAATGAGAAACCAATGAAAAATAAAAAAGATTAATCAAAGAAAAAAGAGAAACCAATGAAAAAAAGACAAAAAAAAGATAAATGCGAAATAAAAACCTTCCGTCAGAGTGCGAAAAGAAATTAGAATCAAGAAACCGACGTCTTGTCCCTCTCTCTCTCCTTCCCTCACTTCTTCTTTCTCTCTTCATCGGATCTCTTTCTCCCTGATTAAACCTTCAAAATCAGGTAATTATCTCTTTTAATCATCACGGTTATTGGATTCTCCAGCTTTGTTTTGATTCCTAGTTTCATTGTTCCTGAGAAAAATCGTTTATTTATTTATTTGGTGGGTCTTGATTGTTGATTGAACTTTATCTGAAGAAGAAATTGCATTGTTGTGGGTTAGTTGGTTTTTGTGATTTTGATAGCTTTTGATCATCTAAGATTTTTTTTATTCTTTCTATCTTGCAGGGAGTAATTTGGTTTCCGATTCTCAGAAATTACAAAGTCTTTGTCTTTAGCTGCTGTTTGCATAGCCCATTTGAAATCTCCAAGCTTTTCTCACAATCTTAATGTTCTCAAGGTCAGATTTTTATTCTTGTTTTTTTGCTTAATTTGCATCATATTCTGATTTTAGTTAGGCTTGGTACCGTAGTTTCCTCTTTTGTTGATTGATATATGAAAGTTTTGATCTTTTTTGTGGCGTTTGAAGAATTGATCTTGTTTTATGAATTTGTTTTTTTTTAAATTTCTGCAGCTAAAAGTTTCAGTCTTTTTTTATTTAATTTTCGTGAAAATGATCTTTGATTTACCCTGTTATCATGAGTATGAGAATGCAAAATGCAATCTTTAGAGAATACGGTTTCTTTGAGGGACATTTATATCATTTTCTCGGGCCAAATTAAGGAGACCATATGCTTTGTATGTTTTGATTTCGTTTTACTTATTCCCAAAAATCACATGTTGACATATGCAGATTACAATGTGATAGGCTGATAACTTAGTTTTTAGTATCAGCTTGAGATATAATGATATTTCATTGGTGGTTCTATGAACCAAGAAGTTCAATTTCTTACTCAGCATATACTTTGTTGCGTCACCGCATTGGTTGTTAATGCTTTGTGTGTTTTTGATTTCGTTGGCATATTCCGATTATAGTGTGATACCACGTAGGTTGTAGTATCAGCTTGAGATATAATAGTGTTCCATTGGTTGGTTCTATGAATCAAGAAGCTCGATTTCTTACTCAGCAGTATACTATGTTTCTTCATTTTATGGCTGTTGATGTTTTTATGTATCAAAACCTATCAGAGGGCTTCTGCAGCAAGCGAAATGGGACAAAGAAATAGGACAGTTGACTTAGAAATGGAGCAGCAGCAATCTCAAGCCTCTCTCCAACCCGAACCTTGCATCTTTTTAGGCAGCTTTCCACAACAACTGGATACTAATAGTAATGTCTCTGCTATGGTTGCAAATGTTCCTAATTTAGATGCTCATTCTCTTCAAGACCCAACTTATGACCACTCGGCAATGTTCTACGGGCTTCCTCAGTACCATCATCAGCAGCAGCGTGCTCCAACAAATTTCTATCTTCCCTATGTGGCATTTCAGGCTCCGCCAGGTCAGTTACCATCTTCTAGCAGTCACGGTGTAGTTGGAGTAAATTCTGACCATGAATATGAAAGGAGTGCTCACTTTATGGATCACACAAGAGGGACGTATAAACGGAAAAATGCTGAAGTAATCCCTGGAAATCCTCAGTATTTAAGTACGTTAGCAGCTCCATTCAATGCACCGGAGACAGTAGCACCTTTTGCAGTCGCTAGGAACAGACCGGGAGCTGTGACAGTGAACCCTGTTCTGCCTCCTCATGCTCCAAACAACTTCATTCAAGGGAATTATCCAATTCATCATCCTTTTCCACCTCCTGGCTCAATCTGGTATGATCAACACCATGGCAGATCTGATGGTTCACCTTCGTTTTGGCCCCATGCACCTTATATGCATGGTACCTACCACCAACCCACAATTTCTTTTTGAAGTACTGAACTTGTTAATCTTAGTTATCTATATTCGAATGACCTTTCAGGTGGTAACATTATCGCTGGTTCCATAGAGTCTAGTGGCAGAAACCCTACAGGATTCATGTATCCTTCTCAATTACACCCGAGGGACCACTATTATAGTCATCATCATCACCCGGCACCTCCTCCTGTACAAGGAGTGAGAGGCCAGAGCACCACATTATATCCTCACATGGCTTCTTCGGCATCATACAGAGTTCCTCCTGGAAGCTTTGTTCCTCAGAACGCAATGACTAGTGGTCCTCCAGGTTCAGAGATGGGTTCGAGTCACGTGGGTCCGGTCCAACCAACAGGGTTTCGGATATACCAGCATCATCAGCTAGATGAGTCTGTACCTGTAGCAACTCTTAGACAACACAGTGGAGGAGTTCCTCGGCTTAGAGTGATGCCTGATGATGTAACTTTCGAGCCTCATTTTTCTTTTCCATCTTTTTCATTTTTGTTGTTGCTCAAGATTATGTTTCTTTTGGTTATCTCAATGTGTATAGGAAGTTGCGCTATTGGAGTTTGGAGACTTCCTTGGTAGTTCTGGAAATAATCACATTGATCATCATCGAGATATGCGATTGGACATCGAGGAAATGTCTTACGAGGTGAGCTCATTACTCTTTAATGATGCAGTTATGAGATGTAGGGTGTTTAGAAGATCTTGGCTTTAGCATGAACTTGAGAATGCACAATGTACTTTTCTGTGATCACGGTTAGGTTTTTGTTGATCTGATTTGAAAACGTGGGGTTTGAACAGGACCTTCTTGCGTTGAGCGAGCGAATTGGAACAGTAAACACTGGTTTGCCAGAGGAAGAGGTTAAGAGTCATCTGAAAACACGAACATGTCTTGCAATCAACCTTGAAGAAGAGTCATCGTCTCCACGAACTAAAGATATGGAAGCTGAATCGTGCACGATATGTCAGGTAAAAAATAGCCAAAGATCAAAGCTTTATAATGGCTTGCAAAGGCTTGGATTTAGAGCTCTGAAAGAATTCTCTGAATATCTTTACAGGAAAGCTTCAAGAACGAAGAAAAGATAGCGACTTTGGATTGCGGGCACGAGTATCATGCGGAATGCTTGGAGAAATGGCTGATAGTGAAGAACGTGTGCCCAATCTGTAAAGCAGAGGCACTGGTCATGGAGAAGAGAAAGGTATAGGAAGAAGAATGGCTTTCTAATCTTATTGGGTTTATATATATATATATATATATATAGGAAACTTTAAAGAAGAGAAGAAAACAGAGTTTGGGTTTTTTTTCAGCTCCAAAAGAATTTTCTGTAAATTTGTACTTTTCTGTCATTTTTAATTTGGTTTCTTGGCTACGTGATCATGAAAAAATTGTACAGGCTAATTTGTTTTCTCTAAGTCTCTAATTTATTCTTTGAACGTTTTTTTTACTGTTAATTTGCTTAGGTTTTTGTGATCTTCCAAATTGTGGAAACCACAACAAACGCATTATTCAAATCAAATTTACCGACAAAAGCCAAAATAAAAATATTAATTTCTGTATATCTTCATATTGAAATTTTAAAATCTAAATCTGACTTAAACAAACAAATTCATTGATTTAAAACCTGCCTTTAAGCAACTTTTTATAATTACATTACTATGATTCTATGTTAACTCGACATTTTTTATTCTTACATCGAAATAAATATCAATATATAAATGCCACAAAAAAATACCAATTACTGTAAAAACTTGTAAAACTATAAAGTGTGTTTCTTCTACCTTGTGTAAACTATTCAAAATTGTAAATCTTGTTCCAATTCTGTCTGTGTCTTCTCAAGAAGTTGAACAAAACTCTGCTGTTGCTATCATTCTCTAACAAATCGTATACTTTTGTAACATAACCAAACTCTCGTCCGTAGATATGACTTGCACATGCCGCTTTGTAACTCATCATCTCCAAAGCTCCTGTCAATTTACCGTTTTCTATATCTGTCTCCAGCACCTCCGGGGAGAAATGGCGGTGTAGCCACCACTTAGCCCGAGCGGTCCATGATTTATTATTGATGAACATTCTTGGGGTCGGGTTGTATCGAACAGAATATGTTTGTTGCTTCCGTTCTTCTCCATTTCCGTTGAGGCATACCGACATTCTATCTTCATCAAGATTCTCAAAGAAGTGAAGGAAGCAAGAGGCTAACTCTTTCCAGACGTCAGGTTCAGGAAAAGAAACTTCTACATGTAATGCTATCATTTCGATTAGCTTCTCTCTTCTATACCCATCTGCAAGTAATTTAAAACAAACAGTATTAGCAACAACTAGGGTAGGATCCAAGGTCTTAAGACTAAAAGGTATTTGATGGCTTGATCTTAAATACCTTCGATGGACATTCCAATAAGCTTCTTCAGGGTAGTTGCACAATTAGGATCAATCTTTAAGATATCTTCATAGCTTTTAGCGAGCATGTAGATGTTACTATGAAACTTCTCCATCATAGCGGCCTTAATCCTAAAGTTAGCAAATAACCAAAATTCCAATTCAGAAATTCCTCTGTTTCCATATTCTACCTTCCTAAGGCGGGTGCATAAACTAAATAGAGAATGAAAGAGAGATCCTTTGTACCTGTAAGGTTTGATGTCGTGTACTTTTTTGCACATCTCCTCCACCACTTTCATCGCTTCATCTACGTGACCTCCAATTAACAGAAGCTGATAGGAAATTTAAAAGAATAGAAGGAAAAAAAGAAACATCTAATTAGTGTGAGACATTAAAGCTTTAACGGAGGAATGTAGTGACTACACGAGCCACTTAAGCAAAACTGGTTATATCAGTTCTTACCTGTACTAGTGTATGTATTGCAGCCAAAGATACATGGTGCGGGGACTGAAGAGTAAGCCGCATATGCTTTACTGCTTCCTTAAAATAAGAATCATTGACAATCTTTCTGTAGCAATCAGGATCTTCTGGCGGTTTGAAAGGAAGCAACCATGGATCCATGTCACCTAACATTTAAAAAAAGCCATTAAATCAACAGAACTGGTTGTTGGTAAAAGGATAATGCGAACTAAGAAAATTATCAGTACTAACCAAGAATTTGAATAAGAGCGGGATCAAATGCAGCTCCATCTTGCAAAGAGGGTTCATTTTCTTCAGAGGTGGCATAGAGTCGTGGTGGATTGGTAAAATGCTCAGTACTCTCCAATTTTACCTTCCTATCAATCCTTGTCCCCGAGTCACTGTTGGACGTATGAGAATTTTTTTTATAATTCATGACGGAAGTCTCTGAATTGTTTCTAGCAGAAACCTCCGAGTACACAGAATTAACCGACTCATCTCTGCCTGGAGACTCAACCCGACTACCAGATCCTGATCCCGACATATTGGATACGCTTTCGTTGCTGTTTGTAACTTCAGGCTGTAACTCCTTCAAGAATTTACAACACCACATCTTGTAGAAAGAGATTCCTATGAATAAATTTGTCCGTGGAAGCATTCCAAAATCACGGTTCTGCATCAGGCTACCAAAAGAAGAAGAAGAGAAATCATCAAAATTAAATCAAGTAAGAACCATAGCAGACAGCTCTCATGAAGGTGGGATTGCACATTGGTGAATAAAGATTAACTATCTCGGGAACTATCAATACATGCAATTACAAGATAACATATGCATTGAAAGTAGGATAACTATCCAAAGCAAGATATAGAAATCCTAACATCTTTAAAAACCTAGTTCAAGAAGATATTAAATGTACCTGATTACAGCACTATAGGCCTCCCCATTCATCTCATGCTCAATAAAATGACAAATTTGTTCGTACCAAACCGAGAGTCTCTCCTGTACAAATGACCAAGTAACTCAATGTTATCCTCAAGCCTTAAGAACAATATTCAAACACAGAAAAAAAATGGTAATACTATCCATAAACTACAAGTTATTGGATATAAACAATCAAGTTAAAGAATGAAAAATCTAAAAAAAAAGGGACCTCTTTATGCTGTTTACCAATCCTCCCAATCCAAGTATCATATATTTTTCCAATCTCATCAGCTTTGTTTTTCTTAGTTTCCAAGTGACTCACAATTTGTATTTGAGCCTGCCCCAAAATAAAAACAAAAATAAACAATACGAAACAGATAGCAACAAACAAAACAAATCACTGTTTCCATCTTAAGAGATAAAGGAAAACCTCGTATTTGAGCCGATTCATCTTAGGACAAAGATCTTTAATTGTTCCTTGCATAAGAACACTAAGTACACGGCTTGCATCTCTCCAATTTCTCTGACGAAGTAGCTCACGAAGAATCCCTGGTAATCTATTGAGATACTCACTTCGGCTAGCCCTTGGTCCAAGTCCTAGAAGATAAGATGGTTTCGCTCTACAGAGAAGAGTTCTCTTGAACTTCTGTTTATCTAATACGATTGAGTCAATTTCCGAGCTTTTCACGCAACGACGCTTAGCTTTAATATCCTCAACCTTATCAGAATTCTCCTCGATGTCCACCATTGATTTATCCCCAAATCTTGGTGTCGTTGTAGAATTGTATGAATTGAAATGTAGCGTAGAGGTACGATTTTGATTAGAATTGTTAGTGAAGTTTTAAACTCACAAAGATGAAGCTTTTAAGGTGATATTAGGGTTTTGTAAGCCTTAGAGAATGATGAGTGCTTCCAAAACCCTAATAGCTCCATAGAAACAGAAGACTCGGAGGTGGAAGGAGAAGTCAAAGAGATGTTTATTCTGACTTTTGAGATTACGCTCTTCTTTTAGGCCCAATATAAGACTGGCCCAGTTTTTATCTCATTAATACCCAAACATGCGTGCTGTTATTTTAGAAAAATGATAAAACTACGTGACGTTTTAGATTCTCACATTCCGCGGTTCCGGCGTTACGGTATTTACTTAAACGCAGCATAGCGTCGCGGCGTCTTTACTGCTCTTTCATTCAGACTTAGATAGCACGAAAGATTTGTTGAAGTTCCGCTTTATAATTGGAAACTCGTTTTCATATTGTTTTCAAAAAGTTTTTTTTTTAAAACACGTTAAAAATTTGTGTTACTGTTTTGAAAACTTGCGTATTTCTGTTGAAAGGTTGCGTTTCTGTTTTAAAAATATTATATTGTAAATTAATATAAATAATAAAATTATTTAATTTTTTTTTATTATAAATCAAAACAAAACTAAAAACTAGTTTAATACTTTAACATTCGTTCACACTACTATCTTTAAGATTTTATATATAAATTATTTTTTTCTAACATATAAGATTTTTAAAATAATTAATTTAATTAATTGAATGAGATTATTTTAGAAAATTTAAGTTTGGTGGTTACAGCATATAAGTTAAATTAAAACTATTTGATAGGGTTCAGAAAATTAAGAATAAAGTTAGTGATCTAGATTTTGAATTATATTATTAGAATTATTCATGTAACTTATATAAAAATATATTAAATTTATGTTTTTAATATTTTTAATATAATATGATATTTAATTATATATATATATATATGTATATAGATGTATATACGATTTCGACACATACTCACTTTCTAAATTCTACGCAACATAAATTCAGATTTGATTTTCTTTTTCGTTTTTGTCAACAACTCATTGAATATCCACGATGTCGGCAAATCGACTAATTTCTGATTTACCCTTGAGATCAGCTTAATATAATATTACACGTGTGGCCGCGTAATCAAACCGGTAATAGTGTCTAACGAACGGTTCTAACTTCTAAGCTGAATATACAGTTACCTAATTGCCCCTACTTACTTTTTTTTCATCATCCCCTGCCTATATTTATATTTTTGAAATCAACCCCACAAGTTTTACAAGTTGGATTACGGTCAAAACAATATTTAACTCTTTAAATTCTATAAATATTGAAACAAACGTAATCCATAATTCATATTAAGAAAAAACTTCATGCTTAACAAAATCATAGTTTAAAAATTTGAAATTACTTAAAATCTAGTATGACAACCTTAGATCATAGCAACCCATCAATAATTAAAACAGATATGTAAAAATATCTGAAATAACCATATATATAGCATTATATAGAAATGATGGTAATTTTAGGTTCAATATCTTGTGTCATAAATTAAAAAAATCCTCATGACAAAGGATTTAAAATTAAATCGTAATTCTTTTATATGTAGACATTTATACCCAATATATGTATTTATAAATCCGGCTGAACTGATGACAACCTTATTACTTTATTACATTACATTGAGGTCATATTACTTTAGGATTGAGAAATTTTATATAAATATTAAAATAACGTCAAAAAGTATAAAAGATAAATAAGTAAAAATGCTGAAGGATTCGTTGTTGAAATTTGAGGAAGGCCATTAATGTAGGGAAGTACTACTGACTAGTACGCAAGACTTTTATTTTGTCAAAATAAATACTTTGTCATCTTTTAGTTTTTGAAGTGGACAAATTTTATATTATTAAAATTTCAGTAATGTCAATAAAAAAAGATGACTGTTATGATAACTATTTATGATTTCATTTTTAAATTTTATGTTAAATCGAAGGAATTGAATATTTGTTTATTTGGTTTGGAGGTTAGATGCAAACCAATTAAAAAAAAAACTTAAAATTGGAGTCTCTAATCGCAATAGAAGGTTCAATATTATAGTCTCGAAACTTTGGTTTTAATATTATTAATCTTTTTTCTTTTTTTGTGGTTGTTAGGTTATTGTTTTTGTCGAGAGAAAAGACTCAAAAGAGAGAAAGTTTTCTATGAAAATCTTCTATTGTTGTAAGCTTTGATTTTGAACAGATTTTGTTTTTATTTTAGTGAATTTGTTGGATTGATCTGATTTCAAACGTAGATTTTATCATATCGATAAATCAAACTGAATAAACAAATTTTTGTGTTTTTTTTTTTTTTAATCTTTAAATATTTTTGAGTGATTTGTAAATTATTCAAATTTAAGTAATGTTGAGCGATTGAAAGTTAATTATGATTATTTTGGCTGATTGATCTTCTAATAGGCTAGTTTCAATCATTTTCGTTTTTTACAATTTTTTTAGCAGCTTGGCCGGAGCTGATTACAAATGATTCTTGAAGTTGTTTCGTAACAATGACTAAAATTCTGCTTACA
Source organism: Cardamine chenopodiifolia (assembly GCA_963922655.1). Taxonomy (NCBI): domain Eukaryota; kingdom Viridiplantae; phylum Streptophyta; class Magnoliopsida; order Brassicales; family Brassicaceae; genus Cardamine; species Cardamine chenopodiifolia. Next base: position 18,187,631 of record OZ000483.1, read on the forward strand.
TATACATTTTTATTACATAAACATTGTTTTTCCTAAAATTTTGTATAGGGAGGAAAATCAATTGGGTAAAAGACCAAGATTTTGGTAATTAATACGTAAATAAAACAAAATAACTGGGTTAAAATTGTAAAATTAATAACACTCTGCTCTCTTCATCTTCCTTAAACTGCCCCACACGAATTACACACACACAAGACACAACTTTCTTCTTATCTGTCAATAAAATCTCCCAACTATTTATATGTATATATGTATATATAATACATACTCATCCACTGATTGATCTCTCCATGAACGTGGTCCTTTGACTTTTACTCAATTAGCTTCTTCTTTCAAAATCAATCATGAGATTCATATCTCTAATCTCTCTCCTCTTCCTTCTCTTCTTCATTTCATCTACTTACGCTCGATTCGTTTCCGTACATCAATCTTCGACCGGTCTTATCTCCGATGGAATCGACGGTGATCAAAATCTCGGCTCCGGGTCGAATATCAAAACGGTGGTTTCAGCTCCGGCTGAAGAAAAGGAAGAAGCTTGTGAACAGACATACGGGTTTATGCCGTGCACAAAGACGGCGCTTGGAAATGTGTTTTTGATTTTGGTTTATGGATTTTTCATGTACACAGCAGCGACGTATCTCTCTAATGGAAGCGAGCTTCTTCTTGAGATCCTTGGCCCTGGGATCGTCGGTGGTTTGTTTCTTCCTATGCTCGGCGCGCTTCCTGATGCTATGCTCATTTTGGGTATGTCAAAATGTTTTTCCTTTTTATTGAAATTTGAAATTTTGAATTTTAGATCTCGAGACTCGAGTTATGGAACGAAAATGAAATTTATTTTAGTGAAAAAGGCGAATTTCTTGCTTTGATGAAGATTCGAAAGTGTTAGACGATTCTTTGTTATCATCAATGTTTTGAATTTTGAGGAAAAAGTGAATATTTGTTAGGTTGTGCGAATCAATAGTGTAGCTGATGAACTCATAACTTGTCACCATCTGCTTTTTCGTCAAAATCATACCCCTTTTATTTTTATTTTTTGGTTGTGATTAGAACATTTTTTGTGAAGTTATGTGTTTGGTGTTTCTTTGGGTATGATAAAGGCTTTTGCTTTTCAGTGTCTGGACTTTCTGGAGATGCACAAACTGCTCAAAGCCAAGTCGCTGTGGGAATGGGTTTGCTCGCTGGCTCCACTGTTATGCTTCTCACTGTAATTTGGGGAACTTGCACCGTGGTTGGCAAATGTGACCTTCGAGATACTATTGCTGTAAACAACCAAGACACTAAAGGCTTCCATCTAAAAGGTAACAAGCAAATGTCTTATACTTTTAAATCTGTAATCTTTGATGAACAAACCGAAAGTGAAATGAAGTTAGTATTTTGCTTTACTATATTGGTTGCTTATTGTTGTTTATTACTCTGTGTCTGTAGATTCTGGTGTAACTGTTGATATTTGGACCAGCTATGCTGCAAGAATCATGGGTATATCAGTTATTCCGTTCATCATTGTCCAGCTTCCGCAGATGTTGGGCTCCACGTCTGGAAGACACTTGTCTGTGTTGGTTGCTCTAATCGTCTCGGTTCTAATGTTGATCTCTTACTGTGTATATCAGGTAACATAAAATTCTCAGGATAGAAGTTCCAGAAATGTATCCATTGGACTGATGTTTTTTTTTCTTTCTACATCTTGCTTGTGAGATTATTCTTCTGTGTATGATGATATCTAGGTCTTCCAACCGTGGATCCAAAGGAGACGGCTTGCTTTTGCAAAGCACAAGCATGTTATTTCAGGAATCCTAAGGCATTTGAAACAACATGCTTTGGGAAGGCTTCTTGATGATGAAGGTCAGCCTGATGAACATGTCATTCGAAAGTAAGTCACGGAGTTTTTTAGGCACTTAACTCGGTTTCGCCTTATGCTCAAATTTATTTGTTTATTAGGTTGTTTGATACAATTGATGCAAACAAGGACGGACACTTGTCAGCTACTGAGCTAAAGGCGCTTATAATTGGGATCAGCTTTGAGGAGATAGATTTTGACAAGGATGATGCTGTGGGGAAAGTTCTCCAAGATTTTGATAAGACTCTTGATGAACAAGTTGATCAAGACGAGTTTGTCCGTGGCATTAAACATTGGCTCAGCCAGGCAATCGGAGCTGCTGGTCCATCAGCTCCTGATGCTGGTCCTCGAACAATGAAGTTCCTTGACCATTTCCATGTGGTAGACTGTTGAAACCCTATTTGAACACCCTTGGTCACAAAACGTCTCTAAACTAATTACATTACTATTAATATCGTTCTTTGCAGCAAACAAAGAGAGAGCATACTCTGCTGGGAGATAATGAAAATGGTGAGAACGATGAGGAAGGCGGTGAGGTTGCAGACCCAAAATGGATCACTATTAAAGCAGCTCTATTGCTACTCTTGGGAGCTTCCATTGCAGCTGCATTTGCTGATCCTTTAGTCGACACTGTTAACAACTTCTCCGCAGCCACAGGGATCCCGTCTTTCTTCATTTCCTTCATCGCTTTGCCTTTAGCCACCAATTCAAGTGAAGCTGTCTCTGCCATCATCTTCGCCTCCCGCAAAAAGATCAGAACCGCCTCATTAACTTTCTCCGAGGTCCGTAACCACAATTCTAATATGTTTCTGTCTCATTTTACTTATCTAACTAAAAATCCCATTTTCTCGGTGTTTGTTTTCAGCTATGTGGTGGAGTGACAATGAACAACATTCTGTGTCTCTCGGTTTTCTTAGCCATTGTCTACCTTCGAGGACTAACATGGAACTTCTCATCAGAAGTGTTAGTGATTCTCATCGTTTGTCTCGTGATGGGCGGTTTCGCGAGTTTCCGCACAACTTATCCTCTTTGGACATGTTTCATAGCTTACTTGCTTTACCCATTCTCCTTGGGTCTGGTTTATATTCTTGATTACTGGTTCGGCTGGTCGTAGAGATCTCTCCTTCAATGGGTTTGTTCACATGAGTGAGCTTCTTTTCTTCTCGCATGCTTCGTTTCTTCTCTGAGTGTTATGGATTCGAGAGTGTAAAAACTTAACTTCTGAGATTTTTCAGTGATGATGTGTTGAAACAGATTCTTATTAAGCTAATATTATCTTTCTTGTTTCTTCTGTATATATATTCTTCTCCTACATCTTCATTATTGCCTCTTTTTTTACTCGCTCTTTTAGTTAGGGATGCTACAACAATTCTTCTGTTGAACAAAAATAAGTTGAGACCAATTCACTTATAATACTACTTTTAACACTGAAATTTATCGAACTTTCCAAAAGAAAGATGAAACCAACTCTCGAAATCAACTTATTGTTGGAATCTGAAATTTCCCATCGTTGCAACCTTCGATTCAATATGTTTAATTCTACAAGTAACCATGCTGAATATTTTGGTTCATTTTGTTTTACAAAACAAAGTAGAGACCATTTCACTTGTAATATTATTGCACACTGAAATCTCTATAACGTAGAATGTTAACGTAAGGGTCCCGTAGCTCAGTTGGTTAGAGCGTTGATTTTATGAGCCGAAGGTCGCGGGTTCGAGCCCCGCCGGGACCAACTCGTATGGCTATTATTTTCGTTATAACACGACATCAACTATTATGACTTCAATAGTTTACACGACATCAAGGGATGCATGCTTTTAAGATTGGGGTTAGGTGACAACCTTTTTTCCCATTTTGGTTCCATCATTATCTTACTTACACTTTGAAAAATTTGATGTAAAAAACGCTAAGTTGTTTGCAAAGTACAAAACTAAAGATTATCCTGTTTTAAAAATGGAATATTTTTAAACTAAAAACTTACGAGATATTAAAGTTTTATAGTTGTTAGCTTTCAGCCTTTGACATCTATTGGAGTGTTGGAGACACTAATGTAATTGGGTGGGCAGTTTAAACTAATTTTCAAATCTCTCAAAAGTATATGTTAGTGTTTGATTTAGTCTTATATATATAGTTTTTGGGTCTTATATATATGAAGGTTTTACATAGATAGATGTGACAGATCTGGTTCTCATGAAAGTAGTTTCTGCTACTACATCAAAAGAACTATGCTACAGATCTGGTTCTCATGAATACATATCTGGTTGTATGATGCATATCAAAATGAAAAAAATAAAAAAGACACTGGCAAAACTACTCACAGTTTTTATGATGAACTGTCTTAATCAATATTCTTCTATACACTGAGAGTGTATGGTTTCTCGTTTCAGATTCTTGTACCCATTGGCCATTGCAAATGGCTCGGAGGAAATGGAAGCTGTTGCTATCATTGATGTCATGAGGCGGGCAAAAGCAAATGTCGTCGTTGCATCTCGTAAAGTCAAGTTAGTGGCAGATGTGCTTCTTGATGAGGCTGAAAAGAATTCATATGATCTGATTGTGTTGCCTGTGAGTGCTAACTTCTTCAAATTACGAAAGATATATACTGTCAAGCAAGTTGAATTAATTGACAACTAACATAACTAACTTCTTTTCATTTATACGGTGGTCTCGGTGGTGCTGAAGCATTTGCTAGTTCGGAGAAGCTAGTGAATATGTTAAAGAAGCAGGCGGAATCAAACAAACCATATTGAGCAAGTTGTGCCTCTCCTGCTCTGGTCTTTGAGCCACATGGTTTACTCAAGGTACAAACAAAGCGAGAAAGAAATCACGATAGCATACACATTGTAAAGACTCAGATGTGTAGGATCATTACTATATTACCAATGCCATGAAATATTCTATAATCAACCTGTTAGTTTCACTCTTAAAACTAAGGGAAGAGTCCTAAGTTTATGGATGTTTGTATAGGGTAAGAAGGCGACAGCAAATCCAGCAATGTGCAACGAACTGTCGGACCAGAGTCACATCGAGCATAGAGTTTTGGTGGACGGCAATCTCATAACGAGCAGGGGTCCAGGAACCTCATTGGAGTTTGCGCTCGCAAAATTGTGGAGAAGTTTTACGGGTGCGAGAAAGGACTTCAGCTCGCAAAGGCAACACTTGTGTAAATTCACCGAGGTGAGTATTTTAGGTAAGAGTGAGTTTAATAAGAATAAGGCTTTAGTATCAAAATATCGATGAGTGTACCTTTGTTGCACTGAGTGTGATGCTTAATAGTGCCTTATAAATAAACGAGGTTACTCTGTTTTTATCAGAAAACATTTTGTTTCCTTTACATTGCGAACTTTAGAATATAAGAAAGTGATGACCAAAAAAAGAAGTAGAATTTCTTCTAAAAGTACAAAAACAAATTGAATGAAATCTGCAGGTTATTGTTATTAAGCTAGCTTCTTGTTCTGTAACATCTGCACCATAAGATGAAAAATCCAAGGACTCTGTATCCGACAATGAAACTTGCCATGATACCAAGATTGCTCCATTTCTGAGACTCCTTGAGGTCTTGTTGCTTTAAGAACACGTCTCCTCGATACTCGTTGATCATTAGGCATTCGAATGGGTACTTGAAGAGGCTGAGGTAATGCATAAACTCCCAGTAAACCGGGATCCTCTCTTTTGCAATGAAATACCCAGAAAAGAGGAAGAAAGATCCCATGAGACCTGAGATCACTGATGTACCCATTATAAAGTTTGGGACAAGAGCACTGAAACATGCAACAAAAGAGTTTGACATGAGAAGAACAATCCAGATCACCAATGAGAAGTAAAGGAACCCGTCTAGCTCTCTTCTGAGACCGACCAGCCAATAAACCGGTGTAGCAAAGAGCATACTTATGATCAATAGGAATGGAATGAAGATGAGGGTATCTGCTAAAACGTAAGACAAAACTCTGTAAGCCCTTCTTGATGTCTCTCTCATTAAGATTCTACGGTCTTGCAAGAAAATTGGAAGTCCCTCTGTTGTGGAAGATAGTAAGAAAGTGAGTGTAAAGGCGAAGAACCCGGTTCGCAAGGCTTTCCCTTCTTGATTCTGATTTCCCACATTCAAGTAAATCGACCCGAGTATTAGACCGGCTATGGAGGCTTGTAAAGCTCTGGTTGTGAACAGTTGCTTGGTTCTGAAGATGTTCTTGCAAGATCGTTGCCCAAGTATGTGCACTTCTTCTAACACTGAGTTGCTGTGAGAATCAGATTGATCAAACTCTCTTCCTGCATTATTATAGCAACTCTTCCATGTTTTGCTATGACCATAACATGAGATTTCTCTGCAACTCTGGGCTTTGATCGGTTCAAGACTCGCTGCAATATCAATTGCATACTCCAAGACATTTATACGCCGCGGAATCTGGTGACCAGAGAACTTAAGCTTCTGATAAAGGCTATTAACCGATCCATTTTGAGCAACCAGCCCATTAGAGAGTAACACTATCCGGTTTATCTGCTCGAGTATGCGAAATCCAGGCTGGTGAATCGTCAGAACAATGGTTTTACCTTGTTTAATCGTCATATCTTTGAGAAGCATCACAACTAGAAGAGCCGACGCCGAATCCAAACCAGAGGTTGGCTCATCAATCAATATAACATTTGGATCATGAACAAGTTCAACTCCAATAGAAACCCTTCTTCTTTCTCCTCCAGAGATCCCAGATCTTGATCCTTGACCTATCCTCGAATCCGAAACATGTTCAAGACCAAGTTCTTGAATCAGCCTCTTCACCTTAATAGCCGCCTCTTTCCTCTTCGTCCTCAGCCTCAAGAGTGCGCTGTACGTCAGTGTTTCTTGTACTGTAAGAAACGGAAACAGAGCATCTTCTTGTGGCACAAACCCTGAAACCCTCCTGTACTCAGGACCATCCATAGGCATACCATTGACAAGCACCTGCCCTGAAACTTTCCCATGAGAAACTTTCCCGGCGAGAATCTCCAGCAACGTGGTTTTCCCGGCCCCGCTAGGACCTGCGATCGCAGTGAGTTCCGCGGATCTTGCTTCACAAGAAACACCCTTTAAGATAACCGTATCTTCTTTCTCACTCAACAAACCACATAAATTAGAAAACTTTGGAGTGTTTCCGCATAATGTATATGATAGATTCTTGGTTTCTAATCTACAAGAGATTTTCCGGCCACTGGGAAAGGGAGCTTTCACCGGTAATTCCATCTAAGAAAGAAAGAGGAAACTAGAAAGCATCAAACTTTGAGAGATAGAGAAATCAACAAACTGAGCAAAGAGTGTGAGATTAAGTGTAGAATAAATGGTAGAGAAGATGAACTAACACACCAAACTTTAAGGAACCTCCTTTATTATTCAAACATTCACAAGCTTGAAGACTTTAATAGCTTTCTCTCATTGCCTTCCATGGAAACCGGTAGACACATTTGACTATGACTAAAAATCAAAGATATTTTATGATTCCAAACTTAAAATATCTATATAAAATATATGTTGCCTTTTGTATTTTTTAATTTTGTTAGAAATTAAAAATATTTTGTCTCTTTCCTGAATCGGGTGAGCTGAAAAATTGACTGTGTAATGTTTGTCTTGTTGGTGAACTTGTTTTATCTAATTCATTATTTAATGAAAAACTATTAAAAAAAAGGCAGGAAAGCCAGTTTGCTGGTTAGATACCTACAAAATTCATTACGTGTTTTGAACTTCTTCAGATGTTAACAAGGAATAATGTATTAAGACAAAGCCTCCGATGGAAACAGAAGCTCTCCTAAACGCAGTGGGCCTGAAGTTAATGAAGCCCATAAAAATGTTGCCGCCATCTGAGCCCACTATACGACGGTCGGTTTCAAAGGAGCAGAGCCATTCTCATGTTTTTTTTTATAAACTCATCATGATTATCTTCTCTGCATCTCTATAAGAACAATGTGTGTGTAATCATGGCCGGTTCTCAGATAGCAGGGGGAAAAAAAAACCCTTTAATAGAAAATATATTTTTATTTTATTTACTTTATTTATTTTTATTTATCTTAATTTATAGAATTTCTAAATATATATATATATATATATATATATATATTCTATTGTTGAAATACACCAAAATATTTTAGGTATGTATAAATTTATTTTTATTTTTATTTCATAGACTACACAATAAATTTTCATTGTTTCCCTTTATAAAAATATTGTAACCATATTTTTAATATTAAAAAACCAAAAAAAAATCCAAAAATAAGGACTTTTGGCTTGGTGGCCGATTAAGCGAAAACCGAACAAAGAAAAAAAATATATAAGAGAAAATTTTGACCTTCCACTTTCATAATCCCCAAATAAACTTTGCTAGTTTGATTTTTTTTATGATAGAAAAAGAAAAAAAGTATTTGCAAGCTAAACAAGTTACTAACACTACAAGATTATATATGTTAATTATAGAAATGTAGTCTCAACTATACAAATAAATGTTTAATAAATGATGACAAACACCAAAAATCGAAAAATATGTAGCAAACCACATTTTTATCATTTTTGTCATGATTTTTGTCTAATCATAACAAAATATCAATTAACTGGAGTTAAAATTTAACAAAAATAAGTTAAAACCCAAACAACACTATAAACTCAAATCATATTATTAAATTCCACCAGGCCCATATCGATTTAACTCAAAACTCTAAAATTTGAAAAGCTAACCCAATCGAAAACCCGACCAAAAAGAGAAAATGCAATCCAAATAAAAAATCTGACCCATAATTAAAATAACTATATGTCTAAACTAAAGAAAATTTTGATTTATTGTTTTATTTTAGGAATCGGGAAAAAAAAAGATTTCTTGCTCAACTTTAAGATTTTTTTCCTAAAATGATCGGAGAAAGTGTATCCTAATTATTAACATGTAAAGTTTATTGTTCTTATATAATTCAGTTATTCGTTGTCTTTCTTGGTTGACCGAAATTAATAGTTTTGTTGGAGGAATATAGAGAATTCGATTTCAAGGAAAATAGACGGTGGAGGTGGCGGCGGTGGCGGTGCGTGGGCAAATAATCACAACCATTTCGTATTTTTCAGATTTAAAAGAAATTTTTAACTCAGAAAATGCTAAAAATTTTGATATCAAAATTGTTGATGCTAGTATCATGAAATGATATCCAAATATTTGTAGTTTTGGCGCAATAGATGAAGACTATAAAATCTATTCTAATGACACTCCAGATTTTTATTTTTTTGAAATAGATTTCCTATTATTTTTCTCTTGTGCCAAATTTATAGGTATTTAGATTTCATTTTATTATGATGGCACCAATAACTTGACACTAGTGGCAGATCTAGAATTTAAATTTATATTGGGCACAATTCTAAAATGTTTAAAAAATTATTTTAACTTCTATAGATATGTTAAAAGTGTTATTTCAAAATGGAGCATGAGACACTACTTGACACCAAATCTTACAAACTTTCCTCGTACAATTAAAGTGGTTTTGATGTCGTATTTTCGCATAGATTTAATTTTTTCGGAGTCACTTTTGTAAATATTATTCCATTCTAAATAGCTAGAAAACACTTTCATCGATCATTTTTGTATGAGGAATATCTCATTTTGATCGGTATATGTATTATGTTATAGGTCGGATTTTTTTATTTGGGTAAGGTATTCTCAACAAAGGCTAGGATGATTTCGTGATAATATGGGGTTTATCATGTAGTTTTAGATAACAATGGGATCATTTGGAAATTACTCTTTAACAGTAAGGATATTACTACAATTCTCAATTAACCCTTTGATTTCATTTCTTTAGGGTTTTATATTTCCCAAAACCTCTCGTTTTGCTTCCAATGGCGACTCAGACAATTTCTCGTTCCATCCTTCGCCGTCCGGCGAAATCCTTCTCCAGAATTTCCACTCGTTCCTTCTCTCCTTCATCAGCCAATTCCACGGCGGCTTCTCGATCTGTGTCCTCTTTGCTGAACCGTTCCCGTCCTCTCGTTGCTGGCTTCTCCACAGTAAACCGTGGCTGTCTATATTCGGCTAGAGATCTGTCGACGCAGGCGACTTCGTCTTCACTGAATGATCCAAACCCTAATTGGTCGAAATCGGCCACCAAAGGAGACTATTTTGCTCGATGGTTGTGATTTTGAGCATTGGCTTGTCGTCATGGAACAGCCTGAAGGTGACCTCACTAGAGATGAAATTATTGATTATTATATCAAAAATCTTGCTCAGGTTGTTGGCAGGTATATATATATATATATATATATCTCAAGTTAAAATCTTTTTCCTTCTCTGTTTCTTGTTTTGCATTTCGGTGAAGAAGAAGCAAAGGATGAAGATTTACTCTGTGTCGCATAATTGTTACTTTGCTTTTGGAGCTTTAGTCTCAGAAGATCTTTCATTTAAGATTAAAGGTAAGCTTGCCCTTTTACCTTTGCTTATATTTACTTGATTTGGTTATAAGTATTGGAATTCTTATAATGTTATCTGTGAAAATGCAGAATTGCCTAAGGTTAAATGGGTTCTTCCTGATTGCTACTTGGATGTGAAGAACAAAGACTATGGAGGTATATTAATTTACTCTGATAATTATGCTTTATAGTCACAATATGAGTTTGATCTTAGTCTTGATTGGGTTTCTGGATGAGTATTTTTAGGAGAACCTTTCATTGATGGGAAGGCTGTTCCTTATGACCCAAAGTATCATGAGGAGTGGATAAGGAACAATTCTAGAGCAAATGTGAACAACAGACGCAATGACAGGTCTCGTAATTCGGATAGAAGCAGGAATTTTGAGAGGAGAAGAGAGAATGTTAGGGGAAACCAAGACAGGTCCACCACCAAACCAGGGTATGGGAGGCGCACCACAGCCTCACATGGGCAACAACCCTAACATGCCACCGCCAAACTTAAAACCAGAACTGCAGAGGACCTCCTCCACCACCAAACATGGGTCAGAACTATCAGGGACCACCTCCACCGAACATGACCAGAACTATCAGGGACCACCACCGTCGAACATGGGCCAGAACTACCAGGGCTCACCAATGCCGTCACCAAACATGAACCAGAACTACTAGGGACAACCACCACCGAACATGAATGGAGGATGGTCTGGAAACTACCAGCAGAATGGTGGATACCAACAACAAGGTCAGGGTGGTCGAATGTAGCAGCTATCCGTCCAATAGGGACCACTAGTACCATGGTTAAGTAGTTTAACTGTCTTGGGCTTTCATGTATAGGAGCGTTTCAATACTGAGCTGAAACTATTGTGATCAGTGCTCTTCAGTTGCCACTCTCCTTTGTGTGAGAGAGAGTCAGTCTAAGTAACTTCTTTATGAGTTAATGTAGCACTCGTTTTATTTAATAATTGGTTTATTTACTATATCCTCAAGTCTATCCTTCGAACTTTTTATTTCAGTATATAGTGGCACAAGAAGTAAAGAGACAGCTCTATATACTAACAATTGAAAAGAGTTAATCAAAATCCATAGATCTCATGGCAAAAAGACCAATTCTCGATAAAACATCATTTCCTCGTAGGTTCTTAGCAGCTTGGATCTGATCAGCAAGTGAAATATTTCCTTTTGTTCTCTCTCTCCTTATAATTTCCAAATCCAGTTTCTCCAGTTTAGCTGCAACTGAAACTACCCTATCGTTACCAATAGCGATTTTACCAAAACTTGTTTTCTTCTTGCGAATCTGATAAGACATTTATTCAAACCAAAGAATCATCAAATGGGTTTCTAGTTTTGTCAGAGACATCAAAGAACTAGCTTTTTTACCTTTGTTAGTCTCTTCTTCAGTCTAGAACGTGAGGCAACGGTGGCATTCTGCTTTGGTTTTCGAATCTTTCCTTCTCTTCGGTCTTTCTCTTCGCGTTCTTTCTTTCTTTCTGCAACTCTCCTCCTTTTCTCCGTCCTGGCTTGTGCAGCTTCTTTTGCTAACATCTTAGTTTGTTCCTTTGCTCTTGCTTTCTCTTCAGCTAACTGAAGCTGCTCAGATGAGATCTCTTGTTTCATTCTTTCGTAACTGTCCCACTCGAGTTCTACTTCACCACTTCCTCCTTTCCTTGCAGCTTCTGCAATGTTATCTGACCATGATGACCTGAACTTCTCCTTTAATCGCTTTGATCTTGAACGTTCTGCCCAAACTTGTTTCACTGAAGCTCTTATCTTCTCCTTGGTTTCATCACTGCAATAAACAAACTTAGCTTATATATGTTTCTAGCTTCATTGTGATGTATCTACACTTAATAGTTCACAAATCTACCTGTGTGGTTGATGATGATCAGACATCTTCTTCCGAACCTGAAAGATAATAAAGAGAAAAAAGTTTTTAACTTGTTTCACCTAAGCAGCAAAAGAACCCGAGACAATTTGCCAGATAAGGTTTTCTTCTTTCACATCATAAGGTTCTCACTGGAAACAATACAAGATATACGCAACAAAATGTCCCCGAATTGCATTGAATCTTACTTGACTTCACCTTGGGATTTCTCAAAGCTTCAATTGTTCTCTGCTTGATTCGTCTTCGAGTATCTGTTAAGATGTTGATTAAACTCACTTCACAATGCCTCAAACAATATTTACATAGTGAAAAAGCGATCTCTCTCTCTCTCTCACTATACCTTCACTGTGTTTCCTTCCTTTGTTCCATGGAACCTTTCCTTTATTTGCTAAACCAATCTTCCTTCTCCTTTCCTCTTCTTTAACCTTCCTATCACTGAGATTAACCTCTGAGACTAAAGTATCAGCTTCAGTATCTTTGTCCATAGCCTTCACCTCAAAAAGACTTGGATTGACTTCTTTGTTATCAATCTCAAACACATTGTACAATGACGACCCTACAGTGGCAATAGATTTCAACTCCAATTGTCTGATAGAATCCAAAGTAGCAAGTGAACTGGATATTCTCAAACTAATTGGTTCTTTGAGATTCCAATAAATTGCTGTTGGGAACCACCAAGCGCATCGGATTGGATTACGAATTGATTGAAGTTGATATTTCACCTCCATTGATACTACCCCTCTACAAAAATTTCGAAATCGAATTAAAATAGGTCGACGAAATTCAACAATCTGGACGATAAATCAAAGAACCTCTACACAAATCCAATCAAATCAACCAATATTTCACTAAAATATAAGTGAGTTTCTTGTTGTCCTCTTGTTTTTGTAGATAATTTCAAATCACAAAACCATATGAAAAGAAAGCTTGAGAAAGCAGAAGCACTCACAAATGTAGTGACATTCCGAGACGGAGATGAACCGGAGAACAAAACTACAGAAATTTCTTCGCTCAATTTTATCTTTTTCTCAGACGCTAAGGTACTTTTCCTGCTAGAGCCATTGCTGAAGAAGAGTGACAGAGAGAGAGAGAGAGAGAGAGAGAGAGCGGGAGAAACAGATAAGGAAGATGCAGGAACAATAATGGGCTATAAATGGGCTTCATCTTTATTCACATCTTCAATTGTAATTTAATGGGCTTTATTAAGCCCAGTTTGGGCTCTTCCAATCTTATTTATTTTGCCGACCTCCTTTTTCTCGATTAATTTTTGTTCTCTTTGTGTTCGGCTCTCTCTGGCTCTCGACTAGGGTTAAGGATTTCAGACGTAAGGTATCGTTCTACAGAGAAATCTTCAATCATGGATATGTTGAAGAAGCGAAAACTCGATGAGAATGGAATCGGGATGCTAAACGATGGAATCATTGGCGCTGTTTCGTCTCGATTAATGCCACAAGACGCGAGGAAGATTATCGAACGATTCTCTACTGATCAGCTTCTCGATATCTTGCAAGAAGCTATTGTACGCCATCCAGATGTTCTGGACTATGTTCGAGCAACCGCCAATTCCGATATCTCTCAGAGGAAGCTGTTCATCCGTGGTCTCGCGGCGGAGACCACGACGGAAGGTTTGCGTTCGCTTTTCTCCAGTTACGGAGATCTAGAAGAAGCTATTGTGATTCTCGATAAGGTAACTGCAAAATCCAAAGGATATGGTTTCGTGACTTTCAAACACGTCGACGGAGCTCTGCTTGCTTTGAAAGAGCCGTCTAAGAAGATTGATGGCCGTGTGACTGTCACGCAGCTCGCGGCTGCTGGGAATCAAGGTACGAAGAACTCGCATGTTGCCGATATATCGATGAGGAAGATCTATGTGGGGAATGTGCCGTTTGATATGCTGGCGGATAGGTTGTTGAATCAGTTTTTGGCTTATGGAGATATTGAGGAAGGTCCTTTAGGGTTTGATAAAGTTACTGGTAAATCAAGGGGCTTTGCGTTGTTCGTTTATAAGACTGCTGAAGGTGCTCAGGCTGCTCTTGCTGAACCTATAAAGGTGGTTGATGGAAAGAATTTGCATTGTAAATTGGCTATTGACGGTAAGAAAGGAAAGCCACCAGGTCAAGATAGTGGTACTGGGATTGGACATGGACATGGTCATGGTGATGGAATGGGTATGGTTCCTCCTCCTGGACCTTATGGTACAGCTGCTGGTGGTCACGGTGGACCTGGTGGGTTGGGTGGTTACAGTGGGTATTCAGGAGGACCAGCACCGCATCACATGAATTCCACACCATCTTCAATGGGTGTTGCTGCTGCTGCTGCTGGAGCAGGTGGATATGGAGATGCATATGGTGGTCATTACAGTGGATATGGTGGTACGGGATCTGGTAGTCTTGGTGCGGGATCAATGGGTGGTGCTGGTGGTGGTTATGGTGGGCCTGGTGCTGGAAGTGGTCATTATAGGATGCCACCAAGTTCGATGTCTGGTGGTGGTTATCCAGAGAATGGGCACTATGGCCATTCATCAGCTTCAGCATATCCTGGACAGCATCATCAGCCTGTTGGTTCCTCTCCGGTGCCAAGAGTTCCTCCTGGAGCTATGTACCCCAATGTTCCACCAAATTACTGAACGGTGAGATGGTTCTACCTTCTATTGAGTGTTAGATTTTTCTTTTGTTGGGTAAATGAGCATGGTCGTTGCATTTTGACATATTTTTTACTTTTTTTTTCCATAGTTTGTCTGCCTGTTATTGTGCCTAGTTTTGTTTTGTAGAAAATCTCTTGCTTTTCCTTTTGCTGTGTCTGCTTTAAGCTATTTGCATGTGTTTAGTGATATTCGTTGCTTGATGAGATGCCTGAGTGAGTGAGTATCTCCATGTGCCTAGCATGGGTCATGCATTTACTTTTTTACTCACAACAAATCACCAGAAAAGTCGCACCTTGAGCCCTTTTCTGGTGAATAGCTGGGTAATTTACAGTTATACTAGGCACTAGTACATTTTTTCTTTGGTTTTCATTTATAAAAATATCAAAAGGGTTACGTCTGTTTGTAACTATCTTCATCATCATTTGATTTAATTTCCTCTCATATGTGCTTTTCAATTACCTTAGAAATATGCTCGGGGAGTTCTTGTATTCTGCTTACATTATAGTATTTCTTTTGTAAGTGACTTGTTTGTTAATGCTAATGACCAAATTGAGTTGTGAATGGATGTTTGACTCAGGTTTTTGACAGGGCGAAGATGCTTTTTGTGCTTAATGGTGATAACCTGATTGCAGCCTCTTTAAAATCTCTGGATTGATGAATGTATTACTGCTTTGATCTCTCTCTCTCTACACTTGATCTGAATGTGCCTTGGCCTCTAAAATTCCTAGTTTGCTCTATGACTTGATTAGACTAGAAAATCATCTTGGTTTTGTTTGTCAGAGTAGTGAGTTTTCAATAATATTGGTGTATTTTTCCTTATACTTTGTTTACTGCTTAATTACCTACTCTTGTGAATCTATGCTACAACATAGTAACTTGTCTGTGAACTTTGAGGACGTACGTTTGGGTTCAAGAATTGTTTACCTGCAATATATAAAGTTGGCACTAGAAGATTTGCTTTGTAAATCATTTTGGACTGGTTGATTCATAGGTTAAAAGTGCTGAAGATGTGTTTTAGCAGCTCGATATACTGAACTGAGCAAATTGTATGGTGGGGCTTCCAACTTTTCGAAGCTCTATTGTCTATTGATGTCAAAAACAGACATGGTAGAAGTTCCTTGAAGAGTGTGTTTCTTGTTATCTGATGTGATGTTACCAGTATTTGACAAAAACTGTGCTTCAGATGATATAAAATCGATGTGATTCTTTGTGGTGTGTATATATATATATATATACCAGGATCCTTTTCTGTCAGAGATTTTAGACTTATCTGAAATTGGCTTTGTTTGGGTATATCTCATGGCTTGTGATATTTGATAGTTGTTGCTTCTGGCCTCATTTTAAGAAAATTTTGATTTAAATATTCTCTGGTCCTCGACAAAGACTCTGATCTGATCTCCCTTCTTGTCCACAAACAGACTAGTCTTTGTGTCATTGTTAGGAATCATTTCTCCAAACACTAACTTGTGACCACTTGGTCTTTTGTTTTACTTTTACTTTTTTTCTTTGTATTGGGCGGTTTGCCGGTGCGACCGAGGAGGTGCGGCTATATGACTTTGGACTGAGCGTGGGCGACTACAACTCTTTATAACATGTAATAGAAGATGTCTCGTTTACACTTTGTAGGTTTCTAATCACATTCACATACTAATAATATAACCATCTTTATCAAAAAGAAAAATAGAGCCAAACACAATAAAATTTTCAATCTTTGTAATTTTTCCGATCATTTTGGAGTTTTTTTTCTTTAATTCAAGTGTGATTATAAGCGGTCACTTTGACCTTTAATGGGTCTATCTTATAAAGTTCACGTTTACTCTCAATGGGTTTTGTGTACGGAGTAGATTATCAATAAATTATGGCAGAACAACAAAAATTCTGATGAAATGAAATTGGAAATAATAACGTATCCATAAGGTTAAAATTACAAAATGTATTAGATAAGATATTTTTCCTTAAATTTAAATTTAAAATCCGAAAGAGACCTGAAAGCATTAAAGAAAAGAGGTGAAATATCTCATCGACTATTCTCGAGTGAGTCGCCAGCTTCACCACATAAAACTTAAAAGAAAAGGATCTCGTAGATTGTTTCTTTTTCTGACCCCAGATTTCTCTCGAGAAACCCTAGATTTCATTTCAAAATGTTCAGATCTATGCTCGTCCGATCTTCTTGCTCGGCAAAGCAGGCGGTTATCCGCCGTAGTTTCTCTACCGGATCCGTCCCCGAGCGAAAAGTCGCCATCCTTGGTGCCGCCGGTGGAATTGGTCAGCCTCTTGCTCTCCTCATGAAGCTTAATCCTCTCGTCTCTAGTCTCTCCCTCTACGATATCGCTAACACTCCTGGAGTTGCTGCTGATGTTGGTCACATCAACACCAGATCTGAGGTACTCTACAATGCCCTCATCCTTTTGACTTCAATTGCTTGCTCGTTCAGACTTTGTACTCTCTCGGTTTCCTGGAATTTTATCATCTTAGCTTATTAGATTCATTATTCTGCAAATCCTTGTCATTCGTTAGGCTTGTTTATAAGTTATTCGTGTGCGATTCATAGGTAGCTGGATACATGGGAGATGATAACTTGGCCAAAGCTCTGGAAGGAGCTGATCTCGTTATCATTCCAGCTGGTGTACCGAGGAAGCCTGGTATGACCCGTGACGATCTTTTCAACATTAATGCTGGAATTGTCAAGAACCTCTGCTCTGCCATCGCCAAGTACTGCCCACATGTAAGTCTATGATAATGCGTATTAAAATTGATATTTCTACTGGGATCACATGCCCTTTATAGAATCAATATACTAATTTGGTTTTCTTTATCAAATGACTGACCATTTGGAGTTACTCTTTTATTGAATCAGGCTCTTATTAATATGATCAGCAACCCGGTGAACTCTACTGTTCCAATTGCAGCAGAGATCTTTAAGAAGGCTGGTATGTACGATGAGAAGAAATTGTTTGGTGTTACCACTCTTGACGTTGTTAGGGCCAGGACTTTCTATGCTGGAAAGGCTAATGTCCCTGTTGCAGGTTTGTGTACATGCCTTTTCCTGTTTTGTAATCATAAGTTTTGCTTAAAAAATGTTCATTTTAGTTGTGTTCATGCCTTTTCCTCTCGTTTATTTACAAGTTTTGCCTCGAATGTGGTCAACATAGTTGTTCAAGGATGTTGTTTTACCAGTTTAGCTTTTAGTCGTCTTGTCCAAAAGAAAATTGGTTGCTAAGCCTGAGGTTGTTAATTTGAATGCTTGTTGTGTCTACAGAAGTTAATGTTCCTGTGATTGGTGGTCATGCTGGGGTTACAATTCTCCCTCTCTTCTCTCAGGTTACTTCTTGCTTCCTCTCTACTCAGACTGTGGTTGAATGTCTTATTTATTATAACTGCGGTTTAGATCTGTTCAACACAAGTTTCTCTGTTTGTAATTATGTAGGCCACTCCTCAAGCCAACTTATCAAGTGACGTACTCACTGCCCTCACAAAGCGTACCCAAGATGGAGGTACTGAAGTCGTGGAGGCAAAAGCAGGAAAAGGTTCAGCGACATTGTCAATGGCGTAAGTATTGTGATGGTCTTTTTATAATTGTCTCCTTTTACTTTGGAAAATTTTCTTGAATCTACTTCTGATTTTTAACTTATGAAAATCTGATTATATCATAGCTATGCTGGAGCAGTATTCGCTGATGCATGCTTGAAAGGACTCAACGGTGTTCCAGATGTAGTTGAATGCTCATACGTGCAATCCACAATCACTGAGCTTCCTTTCTTTGCTTCAAAGGTGATTCTCGAAATTTATAATCAATCAAACAAACGATGTGCATCCTATGGTCCATGACTCGGTTGATGAATGTGAGGGTTTGATTATGATTCAGGTGAGGTTGGGGAAGAACGGTGTGGAGGAGGTTCTTGACTTGGGCCCACTCTCAGACTTTGAGAAGGAAGGCTTGGAAGCTTTGAAGCCAGAACTCAAATCCTCCATCGAGAAGGGAGTTAAGTTTGTCAACCAATAATTGAAACCGAGTTGAGTCGGTTAGTTTTCCAATTTTCCGGTTAGAGTTGCCACCTTCTCCTTCATTGAGTTGCATCAATAAATTCCATGGTTGTGCCTCCATTAGTGATCCATAAGGCCCTTTGGTTCATACCCAAAACACAAAGATAAACTATTAACATGTCAGAGTTATGATTCTTTCCTCTTTTTGGGAACCATGCGACCTTTTTTTCCGTGAACAAGAGATCATAAGTGTGTTTGGTTCTTATTGCCTCCACGTTTCCATACTTTCCTGTCTTCCCGAGTTTACAGTTAGTTTAAAATTTTAAATTTCATACAAAAGGAAAAAAAAACAAATTACAGAGACCAAGGCGATCTTCATGGGCATTTTACAAAAATAAACTCAGATTGAGGAGCAAAAGTATTGATTATTTGACCATGTCTGTTTCGGTATTTTGGACAATACAACAAACCGATAACATTTATGAAGTTATGTGAAGTCAAAAAAGTAGTGTCACAGAGGTAGTCGATTCAACTCCCCTTTTTCATGAATGTTAATTATTTTAACAAAGCTGTTTGTAAAATTGGTTTAATTTTTGTTTTGCCTTAGGCAACCAAATCCAATGGGCCGGGCCTTCATAAAGCTATCATTTTTAAATGGAGCTGAAGATAAATCTGAGTTTTTTTGTTTTTTGATAAAGATAAATCTGAGAGTTAGCATTATGTTGAATCAAGAGACACTGGTAAAACTGTTTTACTAAAACAACGATTGTTTTGTTGTCTTAACATTGAAGCAATCTTTTATGATTAAAATTTAAAGATAACGAAAGAGACATATGTGTGTCGTAACATCAAGATCGCATTTTAATTTGGGAATAAACACTAGATATCCAAGACCAAAAAAGTTACTCCGTTTTTTTTTCATTCTATATTTGAATTTTTGTTTCAAAAAATGTCATTTTATATTTTTAGTATTATTTTTAAAACAAAAATTCTAATTTGTCCTCTACTCAAACCTAAAACTATTTAAATTTTAGTCAATATTAATTAAATAATGACATATTAAATGAGGACAAATTTGTATAATTGCATATTTTCTTAATTTGGGTGAAAAACGTCAAAATGACATTTAAAAAAAAAAACAGAAAGAGTAACTATGCAATAGTTGTCAGGAGCGATGAGAAAATGACATTGGAATCTTTCGTTAAATCCTATGCTACCTATCTTCGTTTCACGATAATTTTTCAAAAACCAAAGTATTGTTTAAAATTACACGTTATTATTTCTGTTTACACGTTATTTTCCAAATGAAAACATTATTATTTGCATATACCATGTTATTTTTACATAATTCACAATGTCGGTTAACTTATTTCGATTTATTATTTTCTATTTCCTCATATTTATTTGTTTTTTTTTTCTCTGAGAATGTTTGTTCCGTTTTATCTAAATTTTTATATTGTTTTGTATTGTTACGATAAATTTGTTTATTATCACTAATCTATCAATATATATCATGTTATTTTAACATGATAACTGCTAATTTTTTTAATTACATGATCTACATACGTCTCTTTACCGACATTTGTAGTAGTAGTAATGTGATCAACTCACATATACCATAACAAACTAGGCAACCATTTGATCATAGAATTTGTAACTGGTGCAGGGCTTTGTAACCCAGAGAAAAGGATGTTGGAACTTCACAAGCAAGAAAGTTGCTCGAAAAGCCCGACTTTGCCATCAGATGATGAGTGATCTTATTCCTTCTTCTTACCTTGAAATGATCGAGGCTCTAACATTGCAGATCTGCTTCTTCGAGCAAGCCCGCATCGAGGTTTGGTTGCTTCACAGAGATTGCTCTGTGTTCTTTGCTTTTGTCTCCAATCTTGGAAGAGTGAAAGTTTTTTTGATTTTTTTCATTGAGGAAGAAAGAAAGTTGGAGACTTTAGTGAATGCCACCATAATCTCTATAGTCTATACCATGTATTCTGGTTTATAACGATGATGATTACTATTCCTTAGCCGGAGCTAACCAATGTGTGTTGGCGAGTTTGTTAATGTCATGATTTTTTTTTACTTGCATTGTATTTAATTTATTTATATTTTTTAAATCGTCAAAAGTAGAGTTGGAGATGGGTTGGATTCGGCAAAAGAATCCATTCCAATATGGGCAATGTGAGACCCAATTATGGCTGTGCTTTTCTTTGATGGCCAAAATAATCGAAATCGCATCTTTCTGTAATTTCTGAATGCAAGTAAATTTAACATATAGTATATTTTACGGATGACAAGAAATAATGGAAGAAGAAGAACAATATTTTTTGCTGTCTTGTAAAGTGATGAGTTAAAAAGTGAAAAGAGAAATGAAATTGGAAGGATTTTGTCATTATGTTCCACGTGGGTGGCTCGACCTCTGTGTACGAGCATGTGCTGAATCTAAAGAGCATTCATTATGATTAGGTTCTTAAATCTGAAACTTTTCCAAATTTGAAATTCTTTATAATTTTGTGAAAATATAATATAAGAAATAGGTAACCGTACAGATCAAGATTCGAGGGAAACATTTCTAATAAGAGTGACTGAAACCATTTGGGCTTTCTGAATTTCTTCGTTTCTGCTACTCTCCAGCTTCCTCTTTTGGATGATGTCTCAGTTTCACTCCTTTGGAACTTCCATTTTCGTTTTAACCATTTTTTTCGTTGTCATCCATTTTTGTTTTACATAGTATTATTGTATGCATTTGTATAACTGATAGAAATACACATATCGTATACAAGAGTTTTTTTTTTTGAACTACAAAAACTAATTTTTATTAAACTTTTAAAATACGATTTTTAAGAAAAAATCAATCCGGTAATTGAAAGGTTACATGGGAAAACATAACTTTATATGCTCGAGCTCTCTTACCGAGAGGATCGGCACGAATATTCAAATACGGAAAATGCAAAGGTATACAAATAAGATTTAAAAGAATGGAAATCATCAAACTTGGGGGCAAAGGCTGTCCAATCATCCGGGACTCCCGTAATAGTGATAACCTCTTTGCAATCCGTATTAGAGACGACCTCCTTGTATGAAAACCTGCTCAAGCTTCTCATGGCCCATAAAAGAGAATTGAACTCTCCATGGAGAGGAGAAATGATGCGTTTAATACCTTTTAAACCCAAAAAATAATACCTTCTCTCGCAAGAATACAATCCATCCATCCACTCAACTGATCCGAACTCGACTACGAGCCATCAATATGACAAGTTATCTTTCCTTGGGTCTCATGCTCTTCCAACACGCTTTGGGGTGCCAGAATCATGTCATAGACTTGATTTCGGGTATTTGTTGCACGAAATGACTCCGCTTCTTGTTCCGCCATCCGAAGGGTTTCCACTGGAGAAATATCATTATCTTCAAACACTTTCAAATTGCCCGCTTTCCAAATAAACAATAGTTGTAGTTGTAGTCTTATTCATATTCGCGCCCCAAAAAAAATAGTCTAGATTCGAATATATCGAGTGTGAGGGAAATAAAGACGGAGCTGAAGGAATACTCGAGAGAGCCCATGTCTGCTTCGCTGGTGAGCACTCGAAAAAACGTGGTTAATCGTTTCATTCTCCGCTTTACAACGCGAACATGTATTATCAGAGCAAATGTGCCTCTCCACCAAACGTTGACAGGAAGGAACACATCCATATGATATTTGCCACACAAAATGCATTAGTTTTCTCGAGGTTGGTAGTTTCCATTACGCCTCGCCATATCGACGGAGAATATTATTAATCTCGCGGCTCTGGTTTTCTTCCGCAAACAGGAGCCGAGAGACCGTAGGACTAGCTTCGGAAATCTGAAGGCCTTGAATCCTTCCAAACCACTCCGTATTTTTTAATTGAGAGATAAAACTTTCTATACACAAGATGAATAGGTACGGAGATAGCGGGTCTTTTTATCTAATTGTGTGATATTCCCCTTCGATTCTCCGTTGATAAGAACGTGATACAAAACTGATTTGGCGCAAGACATAATCAAATTCGTCCACTTTAAAAAAACCGAATCTAATCATCAAAACTTGTAAAAAATCTCACTCTAACAATCATAACCTTTGCTCATATCAGCTTTTACTACCATACTTCTTCCTGCACGTCGGATTAGACCTTAGGGCATGGAAGAACTACGTAGTGAAAACATTCTTTCTAATTATAGAGTAAATATGTCAGCCACATTTAAATGAAAGAATTAGAGAGAGAAATATTCCATCTCTGCTTTTTGTAATATCATTTGTGTTAATCAATTAAAATATTATACTTTTATTAATTGTTTCCATTAATACAAATCACATCTAAAACTTCTTTATGTTATTTTTCATTTCTTTACTCTAATTATCATTATACCTTTACTCTCAGTTCATCCATTTTTAATTACTCTCACTTATTCCATTTTTACCAATCCCTATATATGTATATACACTATTCACACCCACACAACTAGTTTTTGGCTTCCGCTCAGTTTGCTTTATTTGGTTTGTCGATTTAAATTTTTTTAATAAATAGCTAAATGGAAAAGTGAATACAAATCAATCGACCTATTTCACATATGAAAAGTTTGTATTTTCATTTTTCAATTTTAATATGGTTATATATATTAAACTAAACAGCAATATTACGATTTTTTTATCAAGAGGTTGATGGTCTACTAGTCTTGAAATTTATAAATGGTATTCAAAATTACTAGTTCAACTCCATTTAAAAGGGATGATTTATGCATTAAACGTGATATTATTAATTAATGGTGCCCGGCACTAAAAGAGATTATGGGTTAAAAATCTGAAAGTTTATAAAAAACAACCTTTTTAGATGTATAATTAATACAAATATATTACCGTTTTAAAAACAACCTGAATAGAGTTCAAACAAATTAGGATTTTCTTTTTTTTTCTTTTTTAATCTAAAAGTGAATTTGAATTTGAATTATGTTATGGAAACAAACGTTGATAAAGTTTTTGCTTTGCTAAACGAAAATACAAGATACATATCTCAAAACAGTTGTTTTTTAACGACGAGCTCTTTTGATGTTTCGGTCTGTTCATATGTGTTTAATACCTTATTTTTCAAAATTTTCATTTAAATTTTTAACATTTTTTTTATAAAACACTCCGTTTCTCCCCCAACATATAGTACGTTTCATCAGTGGTAACTAGTAAGTCGACAAAAAAAAAGACTGATTAATAGCAAACGTGTAAATCTTCACTACTTATGATGCGTTAATTGGATTCTCCGTCGATGACATGACAGTGTGCACTGTGCAGCGTAATCACACCTAACTGAGAAAGAAAAACCAGTGATGATGTTTTCTCTGACGTCACTTTTGTAGGACAAGCGTCATCTTTGACCAAATGTATATTTGCTTCTTCTTTTCTTTCCATCACAAAACAAATTATTACATAAATAAATATATATATCATATATTAAAAATAATAATACACATGAGAAATAAATTTGACAATATTATCCAACATAAAAAATTTATTTGCCAACAGTAAATTATAATAACATGAAAAATAAATTTGACAATATTATCTAACATAAAAATTTATTCGCTAATAGTAAATTACATTTGTTATTTTTTTTCTTTTCTTTGTATTCGATGTTTTTCTAATGTAACTTACGTGTTTGGTTAACAATTTTTAGCTAAAACTCAAAATCACACACAGAATTATAAAATATAATGCTTTCGTATAAAATTTTATTTTTACAGTTAAATATTAATGCTTCCATATCCAAAACTTTTTAAGAAGATGTGGCTTTGGTTTTGTCTTCCCATCATATTCGTCTCTAGTCTTCTGTATTATCTATGGTGGTTTCTATGATGATTGTTTTCAAACTAAAGACGTCGAAATTTTAACAACATTAAAACATGTGACCGACGATGACCGATGGGATAACACCATCCAAGATTTCCTAGAAAAACCCGCTAATGATTCTAAAACAAAATAATTTATCGTCAAACGAAAAAAATCCGTTGTTAGAAAAGAAAGAAACATCATTTTAGTGTTTTTTTTTAAATACCAATAAAAATGAATTGCTGCAAAAAAAAATTGGAGTATCCTTTAAAAATAATTTTACTTGTGTGGAAACAAT